>OX243826.1:22028527-22063527 GCA_945859605.1 Lumbricus rubellus | reverse complement strand
GAGAGGGGCAAGGGGAGGTGAGGGGGAGGGGGAGGGAGAGGGGGAGGGGAGGGGGAGGGAAAGGGAAGGTCGAATGGAGGTAAGGACGGGTGGTTGGATGCTCTTTTCAGCCACAGTTTTTTGGTGTGTTTTTTTATGGGGCACAGTGTACACTGTACATATATATATATATAATTAGATATACATGTATATGTACGGATGTGTGTGCGTGTGTGCATGTGTAGCTGAGTATTTAGGCATACTGCATAGGTGTGTGTGTGTGTGTGTGTGTGTGTGTGTGTGCGCGTGTGTGTGTGCGTGTGCACTGGTACAGGCGTGCGTATTCTAGGACGCGGGACCATAGATGAGGCAAACAAGGCAGTTGCTTAGGGCTCGGCATCTTTTCGGGCTCCCTTGACACGCCTAACATTTTGCAGCGTTTTTACTGTGTGGTTTTTAAGGATAATAGGAGTCGAATTGGTGCTGAGGGGAAGGATGCCATGCATTACCCTATATGAGGTGAAATCCCAGCAGCCCTTTTCCCGGACTCCATACTCATATCGACCAACAAAATATGCCCATCGATAGTACTTATGACACATTTCTACCGTTACTTTACTGTCAAATAATTTATATGACCAGAACGGAGCCTAAGGAATTCACTTATCGACGAGAATAGAACTGTTTATATTTCATTTTAGCGATATAAACAGCTTCGGAAAAACAGGTTATATAATTACAGGTTCGAAATTTATGTGTCTGTTTACGAAATGATAAAGCGTCATAAAAATTATATCGCTGGAAATAGCGTAAACAGGTTAATCCTGTCTGTAAACACCCAGTGCGATAAAAGCATGATTTCGCTATATATAAAAATATTATGCAGGTAACCCTGAGATGGAGATAAGTTTATCATCATCACCATCATCAGTGCTTGACGCCAGTCATTTTGAGGCGATGGGTACGAGTAATTTGATTTCCGTCTTCAACTGACATTTGTAAATTATGCTACGATCTCATTTTTTAAAATATTGTTAACTAGCTGTACCCGGCCACGCGTTGCTGTGGCAGAAAAGACCCTCCCCTCTCCTTCCCTCCCATCCCCTCTCCCTCCCCTACCCCTCCCCTTCCTTCTCCCCTCCGCTACCTCCCCACCCTCTTCGTCCCGCTTCCTCCGCTCCTTTCCTCCCTCACACCGTCCCTTCCCGACAACGGATAAAGCCCAAGAATGGTGAAAGGCCGCTTTCGTTTTTGAATGAACGGAAATTATTATGCGACTCGCTTATGACGTCACGGCACGCGACCTGATTCATGTTTCGTCTGGTCACTGTGTTTCGGGACAACGCGTTTCAGAGCAACCCTGCGAATTTGCAAATGGCGGTCGAACGGATTGCAAAGTTCACTTTTTGTGGAAAATATTGCGTTTTTTCGGAAAAAAGCCTAATACAACACGGTTCTATTGGAATGGAAGGTTTTGTAAAATTTTCAAAACAATCGGTCAGTCAGTTTTCGAGAACACTCCTTACATATCCATGGTTGGAAAGTTTCTTTTTTATTTATATAGATAGCAAAAATGTGTTAATGTGACGAAAATCAATAATATAGATTTAGGAGAAATCTACTTTTCGTCAGCTCTAGTAAGCGACAAATCAACACAAAAAATGGTAACTTTCTTTACCGGGATCATATAATTTAATGTTACTTTTTACAGCAGTAGTCTACATGTATGTGCGCGTGAAATATATTTATAGGCTCATATATTACAGTAACTGACCATTTTCCTGAAATGGAATTGCAGTAATAAAAACGTATGTATGTGTGTATGTATGTATGTATGTATGTATGTATGTATGTATGTATGTATGTATGTATGTATGTATGTATGTATGTATGTATGTATGTATGTATGTATGTATGTATGTATGTATGTATGTATGTATGTATGTATGTATGTATGTATGTATGTATGTATGTATGTATGTATGTATGTATGTATGTATGTATGTATGTATGTATGTATGTATGTATGTATGTATGAGTCAAAGCAGAAAAAAATTACTATGCATCTGAATTCTGCAAATATAAAGACGACCTAAAGAGGACTTGGAAACTCATTCGCTCCATAATGCAATTGGAAAATAAGGAGACACAAATTGAATCGTTAAAAATTAACGGAGAAAATGTTAAAGATCCAGAAAAAATGGCCAATAGCTTCAATAACTACTTCACCAACATAGCCCATTCTTTGGCAAAGAAAATACCAGATTCACCTCTCCCTTACCATAGTTACTTACAGGCCCCTCGGCAGAACTCTATGGGTTTCCTAATGGTATCCCCGGAGGAAATTATGGATATTGGCCGTGATATACGTTTAACGCATAGCAAAGGTGTTGACGATATAGACCCCTGTATTGCGGCCCCCAATCTCTCCTTGGTTGCCAGACCTTTAGCGGAGATAATAAATTGTTCATTTAGTAGTGGGATTGTTCCACAAGGCATAAAAATAGCTAAAGTGGTCCCAATACTAAAAAAGGGCGATAAGGACAATGTAATCAATTACAGACCCATTTCCGTTCTTCCTTACTTCTCCAAGTTCTATGAAAAACTTATGTATAATCGACTCTATGGCTATGTTAAAAACTCTAACATCATTTATCCATCTCAGCATGGATTTCAACCTGGTCATTCCCCCTATATGGCCTTATTAAATATGCAGGACATGATTTCAAAGGCTATTGAAAATAATGAATACTCAGTGGGAATCTTCTTTGATCTAGCTAAAGCGTTTGATACGGTAGACCATAATATTTTGCTTAAAAAATTAGACAACTATGGAATTAGGGGGACTCAGCTCAGATGGTTTGCCAGCTATTTTGAGAGCCGTACACAAAGAGTTCTCTGTAATGGTGTCCTTTCTGAGCTAGGGTTGATCAAATATGGAGTTCCTCAAGGCTCCAACCTCGGACCACTCCTTTTCCTGCTTTATATTAATGACTTGGCCAATGTCTCTCCAACAATGTTTTTTATTCTATTTGCCGATGACACCAACGTTTTTTACTCCAATGGCTCATGGCAGACGTTGTTTCAAACTGTGAACGTTGAACTATCTAGCATAGCTGTTTGGTTCCATGCAAATAAACTCACCCTTAATTTAGATAAAACCAACTTTATTTTATTTAAATCCCACCGGAAAATAAAGCCAAATGACAATCTCTGTTTGCTTATTGATGATATTTCCATCAATCAAGTTGAATCTACAAAATTCTTAGGTGTGCATATAGATCAACATTTGACCTGGAAAGTTCATATTAATCAAATTGCAACTAAAATTGCTAAAAATATTGGTATTATTTCCCGCGTTGCTTATATCTTGCCAAAGACAATTAGAATGAATTTGTATTATACCCTTGTCTACCCCTACCTCACATATTGCAACCTTGTTTGGGCATCGACACACGAATCCAGGCTTCATAAACTTGTAATCTTACAGAAGAGGGCTGTTCGTATAATTGCGGGTATTCGTAAACGGGAACACACTGGCCCTTCCTTTAATGAACTTCATCTCCTGAAAATTGACCAGATAAAGGATCTCCAAATTAGCGAGTTCTTTTTTCGACTCGAACACGGTCTCCTTCCTTCGGTATTCCAATGTTACCTCCCTCACGCCTCTGACATCCATTCGCATTTCACTAGGAATTCATCTGCTTTTCGCCCTGTCAAAGCTCAATCTAATACTAGGCGGTTTACTATTAAATCTTATGGCACTAAAGTATGGAACACAATACCAATTGACATTCGTCAATCGAGTAGTCTGCAGGTATTTAAAAAGAAACTTCGTCTTCTTCTACTCTCCTCCACTAATGCTACTTGAAGTGCACATGACCATGTGTAGTTAAGATTTTAGTTAAGTACTTAGTTAAGTTTGTTTCTCTATATGCTCTTGACAATATAAGCTTTTCTGCAATCTGTCATCACCTAATTTGTTTTAGTCTCTTTCTTTTAAGCTATCTTGATTAATTTTTCTTGGGACTTTTTTACTTGGGTGACCCTTCCCAGCGGGATGTCCATCCCTTTTGGGCCCCCCTTTGTAGCCAATGCATGCATGTTTTGTACTTTTATTGTTTTCTTGTTTTCTGGTTGCAATAAAGTGAATTGTATTGTATTGTATTGTATTATATGTATGTATGTATGTATGTATGTATGTATGTATGTATGTATGTATGTATGTATGTATGTATGTATGTATGTATGTATGTATGTATGTATGTATGTATGTATGTGTGTATGTATGTACGTACATATGTATGTATGTATGTATGTATGTATTTTGTATGTATGTGCACTTGTTATAGCGCCCCTTTAATCTCTCTACTCATAGGCGATCCCGAATGCAGAGCGGACACTGCATCGGAGTTTCACGCCGAAGCGCTGAGCAATTGTGAGTGAAGGACTTGCCCAAGGTCCTTACGCACCGACTATGTATGTATGTATCCTGATTCCGTCTCTACATCAGTGACTTTGCTCTCTGTCTGTCTGTCTGTCTGTCCGTCTCTTTTACTATCTCTCTTTCTCTCTCTCTCTTTCTCTCTCTGTCTCTGTCTCTGTCTCTGTCTGTTTTTCTCTCTCTCCCTCCCTCTCTCTCTTTGTCTGTCTGTCTCTGTCTGTCTCTTTGTCTCTGTCTCTGTTTATGTCTCTGTCTCTCTCTGTCTCTGTCTCTCTGTCTCTGTCTCTCTGTCTCGCTCACTTTCTCTCTCTCTCTCTGCTCTCTCTCTCTGTCTGTATGTATGTCTGTCTGCCTATCTGTCTCTGTCTGTCTGTCTGTCTGTCTGTCTGTCTCTCTCTCTCTCTCTCTCTGCGTCATTCCTTTTTCGTCTCGTCTTAATGCTTCCCTTTCCTGTCCATCTCCTCTTTCCTGCACTGTATTTCTTTCTGCAGCATCCAACACTCTGTCTACCACTTGGCATCTAAAGTGGTTCGACTCATCTTGGCGATAAGTGTTTCTTTCCACTTCACTATAGTATACACGCATGCGTCTGTTCGTTTATCTGCCTTTCTGTTCGTCTGTGTCCGTGTCCGTGCCTGTGTATGTGTCTGTGTTCTTTTCTGTCTCTCTAAGTCTAGGCTATTTGTTCATTCATCCCAGTATATCCAAAGTTGTTTGCACATTCGTTTAAATAATTATCAGATCCTATATAATTATGCGATTAACGGTTATTTACCCATAAGCTTAGTTGCAAGCCCACTGATGTGCGCGTTTAGGATTATCTCTACTTTCGTTGTGGCTCGTTAATAAGTCGTTGCCCTGCGCATCGCTTGAGATCTTCTAGCGCTTTAAGATTTTTTGCGTCTGTGTCTTTTGTGCGTATCCGTGCGGTTTTGCTGTATTTCTATGCCTGTTTCCCCGTGCTTCTGCATGTGCTTTATCATTGCCACCGTCTATCTACACTGTGTCCGGAAAAAAAGGGACCCATTTTGTAAATAGGAAAATAAATAGTAAACATTTATCGATTTTTACAATTCAAACACCATTTTGATCCAGGCATATTTGTCTAACATTGGTGAAAATATAAAAGTTTCAGTCCAAATATCGACGTCATAATGACGTCATTTGCACAAAAAGTCAAATTTAAGAGATAAATGGGCAAAATCATCCAAAATTTTCCTATTTTATGATTTAATTTATCAATATTAAATGTAAGTTTTATTTTATTTTTATATCTGAATTATGTCAGACTGCAATTTGTGGTCAAAGTGTACACCTTTGGCCTCGACGTAAGCTTCAAAACGGTCGCGCTAATAGCCAACAGCAGCATCGATAACCAGCTTATCAAAATCCTCCCAGGCATTAACAATTCGCTCACGTAGTTCTTCAATGTTTCTTTTCCTTGTCTTGTAACCATCTCCTGCAATAGTCTCCATATTTTGTAATCAATTGGCTTAAGCTGGGGCCGTTGGGCGGCCAAAGATTAGGCCTATAAGAGGAATGAAATTCGGAGTCTCATTAGTCAACAGTTCAGCAGTTTAACGAGTTCAGTGAGCTGGAACGCCATATTGTTGAAATGTTTATTAATCCGAGTATTCGCGGATATCAGACATCAATTTTATATGAAAAATAATAATTCCTGCAATGAGTTGCATTTATTTTTACTCCTGCTTCTGTTAAATGGATTTCCGTTTCACCAAGAGCCAAAATATTAGCCGAAATCATGCATGACTGGCCGCTAAATGAACTTTAGTGCAAATGACGTCATTCTGACGTCATCATTGTGACTGGAACTTTTATATTTTCACCAGTATTAGATAAATATGTCAGGATTAAAATGCTTTTTGAATTGTAAAAATCGATGAATATTTACTATTTATTTTGATATTTAGAAAATGGGTCCCTTTTTTTCCGGACACAGTGTATATAATGGGGTTTGGTTTTGTATAAATCTACAATTAAGCTTATGTTTGTTATCTCGCGTTTTTCTGTGTTTTTCTGTGTTTTTCTCTGTCTTGATGTACATGTACCAGGTCTCGGAGACCAACTTATTCACCAGTGCTATACCACATCAAATCCGTCATGTAACCAAGCTGCTCTTTTCGTTTCGGTGTCAGGTCAAAATTCGGGCAGGTCAGGCCGAGGAGACAGCATGGTGCTACGGTGGTGATCGGTTGTCTGGTGGAGCAGGCATAGGGTCAGAGTATACACTTGAATTGTTTGGGTTTAATTCGTGATTGGATAATAATATTATTGCAAAGCGACGAAGTAGGAGGATGAGCAAACTGGCTGAGCACTTTTAAGAGTCCGTTCTAAAGGGCTGGTGCAGCATAGGATATGTATTATGCACCGTGGTTCAAAAAAGTAAGCCAAACTGTTTTTCAAATATCTCCAATGCCAACTCTAAAAGTTTCCAAATATTTAGAGAATTCTACCAAGAATACGATTCCAACATTTCAAGAGATAAAGTTGATCGGATAAAAAGATATGAGTCTTTCAACTTCCTATGCCGAAATTTCAGTTTACAAGCCATTTTCTGTTAGATTCAATGACTTACTTTTTTGAACCACGGTTCATTATGTTGCATGCATTGAGGTCTTATTAGTTTTATTTCGCTATGTTCTTTGCCTATTCATTTGTGCTTTCTCTGCTCCCCTAATATGCTTCTATGTGTTTCCGCATGTACCACTCTTTCCTTCTGCAAGTCCTTCTCTGTCTGTGTTCTTCAAGTCTTTGTGCTCCTGTCACAGATCACCTCCTACGTAACAAGACGCCAGCGCCATGCTTTGGCTTCCACGCAACTGCTTCACCGATGACGGCGCCAAAGCATTCAAAGCTCCTCAATCGCGGCGCATGCCTCTGAAGGGCAACAAAGGAGGCGCACACATCTGCCTGACAGCAGCACCACCCCACTTTGTTGACAGCAGAAGAAGACAACAGCAAAAGCATCCTTATACATACGATAGTGTTCAGCGTCTTTCGTCTCCAGTTAGAGAGACACCGGCGTCAGAAGGAACCACTCGAAGCTGCAGCTGCAGCATTATAGGAAGCCACCACCACGCGACATGTAAGAGACCAAGTGCATTTATGGCTATACATGTAGGTGGCGCGAGACAAGTATACGCGGCGCGAGAAGGGAGAGACGGCCACGGACGCCCGCACATAGGGGCAAGAGGGGGCACTTCCCTCCCCAGGAAAGTTGAAACCTATTTTTAAATGCTACTTTTTGGTTGTTAAAAAGATTCTTTGCCGTAAAGAAAATAAATTCATAATTTTTTATAAAAGAAAGTGAATCTAAGAAATCTACATTAAGAAACCTCTATGAAAAATACTCATGTATGTTCTTAATTTCCTGCTTTGCATTTTCAACCTCTTGCTAAAAAAATTTAACCGTGACCATCGAATTTTGCCCCTCCGGAAAGAATTTCTGCGGGCGCCCATAGAAACGGCTATTTCTGGCTGCAGATTTCTGGCTTTCGTGTATTGTTGTATGTATGTATGTATGTGGTGGATTGCTCAACGTGTCGTGGACAGTGGACGTGGGGAACAGTGGACGTGGGGGAGAGAGGGAAGATGCGCGCGGTCTAATGGAATCCATCAGTAATGGCCGAGTGTATGTATGAGTAGCTTCTTCTCAAAGTACGAGTGACAGATGCAGTGGAAAAGGGGGGAAGAGAACTGGAAAGCTGGAAAGAAAAGATGGATGATGGAGGATGCAATCGTCACCGCTGCAGTTCAGGTCCATGCACTTACAACACTTACACGGGCGTTGGAAGAAACCCATGCATGTGCGCTGGCTCCCCATTCAGCAGCGTGTATATATGTAGTTATGAAACATTTTGAGGGTGGGGGTTCCCAATCGGAGTTCTTACAACGGGCATGGACGCAAAGTACAAAGAGATAGTTGTCTAAATTTCGGTATTATTGTTTATTTCACGGCTTGAATGAATGAACTTGAATCCGCAAATTTCCGCTCTTCCCTCGTAATCGGTAGCCTATACTTTATTCCATATGCAATGGTTAAATTGCTTATCCAGAGAGAAGACACACATATATATATGTATGTATATGTATATGTATATATGTGTGTATATCGGCCACAGTGACAGGCTATATCAGGAGTTTAATGAATAATAGATGAATTCTGTTTTTAACGTTAAAAAATGAACAAAAATAGTGCTGACCTTACGTGACGTGATACAAATTCCTGAGCATAATAGGTCTACATACATGAATGATCACATTGTACATAAATACACAGATACCTATAAATATACATTATATGCCTATAAATATACTACCGCAAATTTCTCTTAGCTTAACTGTGTGTGTAGTTATACGGTTGTATACAACTATACATGCATGTACATTGTACAATGTACATGTATGATCTGTGGTTCTCTTCTAGTCGCCATTTATCATCGTACTTTCGGTGAACTAATGATCTTTTATGTATGACAGTATAGTTACGTTTATAGACATTTTAAAAAGCTAAGTTGATATATACATCGTTGGTCAAGGGTTAAAAACACGACCATCGAACGATTCAATTCAATGCATAAACAACGAGGAAGGTCTTATTTGGTCGGTGGACTATTAGTCGTAAACCTTGTACACGGTCTATCCATACTTACATGAGTGGCTGACTACATGTATACGGGAGTCACCGTTAACTGATAGGCCTATACCGGAGATGTTACAAGTCTACGAACGAACACTCTGAGTAGTTTCTTGAAGAGGCGCTATATAAATTCTAATAATGAATGAATGAATGAATGAACAGCAACCGGAATGTAATCTCGAGCATCGTAATCTTTCTCGGTCGAGGGACCTACTGTCTGGAACGACTTTCCGGTTACGCTTCGCTCTCTACTTGTGGTCCATCCGGCTGGGTTCTACAAGTCCCTCAAGTCTTTTTTCTTTGTTCGTGGTTGGGCTGGGAGCGCCTCTGAGTAGTTTCTTGAAGGGGCGCTATATAAATGCTCTGAATGAATGAATGAATGAATGAATGAATGAATGAATGAATGAATGAATGAATGAATGAATGAATCGTAATGTCGAGATTTCTACAGCGCCCACAAAAGTGATATCGCTATGTGAATATCCTTCGTGGACAAATGAAGAAACACGAGAATAAGAAATATCTTATATCATAGTTTATATACATGTAGCAAAGTTGTTAGCACTGGTTTTCGTATGCACTTAGCGTTTGCAGTAGGAACTATAGGAACATTTGGGTTGGATGTCAAGCATGATATAATTCGACCGTTTGTTAAGGATTTACGTAAAATAGCAATTAACTGGGTTTTTCAAAGCAATTATATAGCAAAAGTATTTTTAAAAACCAGTATAGTACACAAAGAACCGTAAAAAACACTGAAAATATTAAATTAAAAAATCTATGTCCAGTGCTTCGCTAAACTTCTCATAAAATTTAATAAGCTTATAACAAACGAAATCTTACCAAATACCATGCAGCAATTTCATTATTTTCTCTGTTTCAATATACAAGCCTAGCCTATAAAGACTGGTCTCTCCCTCTCTAACCATCTATCGTCCAAATCATACGGTATATATACACATGCATGTGACATTGATGATATTGATTCCCTTAAGTGCATTGTTGAATATAGTTTAAGGCACGTATGGAATATTTAGGATCTCGAAAGAGACGTTGCCTATAGAGGCAGTGCTAAAATTAAAAATGTTAAAGAAACAAGTCCCTGGACGCCCCTTTTCATGTGTTCTGGCCAAATAAGTGGCAGGACGGCATAGAGATTTGAAAGAAGTGCCTGGGCGCCGTTCATGACCGTCCTGCCACATTTTAATCCCTACATGCAGCAGGTCGTTTTTGCCATCCACAACAGAAGGTTTGATTCATTCCTGAAGCATAACAATTCTTTGTGGTCTAAACCCAAGGAGCTAATAACATGAGATAAGAGAATAATTATATCGAAGAGTTTGAAGTTGATTATTTCCAGAAAACGAATAATAATCAATTATATCATCTACCTCATAAAAAAAGCGTTTTTCTGATTCTATGAATCGTTCATCCGTGTGTATAACTGTATAAGTGTATATATATATATAATATACACGGATATATATATATTATATATACACACGCATATATATATTATCTTCACGGCCTTCACTCCTGCGAAGAGATTGAAACCTCATCCTATATTTTACAGACTGCAGGATCAGAGCTTCAGAAGTTAATTGTCTTGCATAGGAATCCAAATAACAAAAGGAAACCAATGTCATCATCATCCATCGTTACTTCCAGGTCATCTGTTGTAAGGTCTTGTCGGTTGCAGCGTCTGAGCACCAGCTGCAGCGACAGTCGAACCATCATCACCACCTGCAGCATCCTGGTGGTACCAAAGATGCGGTGCCGGTCTTCTCGGTAGCGACTGCGTCCCTTGCTGCTGCTGCGGCAGGGTCTCACCCTCTGAAACTCTTCGAGATTTCATCAACGGCGTCCCATCATCTCCGTCCAAGACACCTGCAGGGGGAGACTGATGGGGGTTAACTGGAGCGGACGGTGAGGATGGATTGCTAGCCCTGTGGTGCCAGGATGGGTATCCCGGATGGGGGAGGTGGTGATTGTGTGGGTGTTGGTGACCACCCCCGTCCACATCGTCGTCCCCCTGGAAGGGTCTATCGTCCCCCGTTGAACTCTCACTCTCCGGTGATTGCCATTTCACGCTGTTGTTCGAGTTCGCCAAGCGTATCGGTTCCGCGTGGACGATCTTCGGCGACCGAGGCGACTTTCGCCTTAAGCAAGCCAGGTTGATGATGACAATGATTAGAAGAAGTATGACGCCGAAGCAGAAACTGCACAGCAGATAAAGGATGGACTTCTCTACGTTGTCTGAAACATGAAAAACACGCCAATTTCAAGTCTTGCAGATTCTATAGCCTAATAAAATACAGTTAGCATTCGAAATCATCGTTGTTGTGAATTTTGGTACTACATACGAGCAAATGAAACATATTTTTTGAGCTCGGAAAGAAATTCTGTAAAGTGTAATGTACAGCATGCATGCAGACTGATGCAGCTGAAAAATCTGGAAAAGGGTGCCAATTTTTTCTCCTCATATCACACTTATTTTCAGAATTTCTTTCTCAACTCGAGAATATCCATCCATCCACCCACTCATCCACCCACCCATCCACCCATCCACCCATCCACCCACCAAACCATCCACCCACCCATCAACCCATCCACCCACCCATTCACCCACCCGTCCACTCATCCACCCACCCACCCATTAACCCATCCATCCACCCACCCATCCATCCACCAACCATCCTTCCGTCCTGCTATCTATCAGTTCCATTCTCCATCCATCTATCCATTTATCCATTAATTAATCTAACCGTCCTTTGTAAATGCTCAATACAGCACGTGCGTGGCACGCCAACCTTTGACAAAGACCCACGTCCAAAGCCAGTCCGACATGGAACGAAGTAAGACAGACGGAAGAGCGGAGGCTGGAGGTGAATCTTCTCCTGAGACCGAGTCTATAGGAGCACCATCGCGTGAACCTGAAAGCAGAGCGAACAGGACATTTATTATCATTTATTTTCAAAGCCAAGACTATTTAAAAACGTCAATGATCCATGCATCTCAGACTCACAGCAACTCACGATTTCAATGAACAATCTAGAAGCAATTAAGGAAACACCCATAAGTAATGTAATGTATTATATTATTTTATATTATATCACAAAATATTTTGTAGCAAGAAGTTTAAAAATGCAGAGCAGAAAATTAAGAACACGCATGGCTATAATTTCAAAGAGGTTTCTAAATGAAAATTTTTCAGCTTCGTATTTTTATAATTTACATTATGAGTAGTTTCTTAATGACTTTGACCGAAATCATTGAGCTAGAACATGCCGTGCGTTCGATATGAGGTTACTGCGAATACATCAACCATCATTCCCATACAAGCAGACTGATATAGACATGCATGCATACAGACAGACAGACAGACAGACAGATATCAGGATCGGGCTAATCGCCGTCTGTATAAATTCTTCAGTTTATTGCATGAGTGATAATGTCTGTTTTTCTCATGATTGTTTAAATTAAAATCCCGAATTGAGACCAAAGTAGACAGTGGCTGGGTGTGGGTGGCTGGGTGTGGGTGAGTGGGTGTGTCGAAGCTTAGGTGCTCTTAGATCGTTACTCCAAATCCCGAATTGAGACCAAAGTAGACAGACAAACAACTGTATTTTATATATGCCATATATAATTATGCATGCATTCATTAATAGACACATACATGTAGAATTGTAGATCTGTACATAAATACGTTACATTACGATCATTTGTCTCAATTGGTCCTTCTCTTTGGAATGCCCTTTGTCCTTCTGTTCGCTCTACACTTCTTTCGGGTAGTCTCTCCTCTGCGTTGTCTCTTCTCAAAACTTGTTTCTTCTCGCGGAGCCTTGCGCACTGGGAGCGCCTCTAAATGGTTCCCCCTACTAGAGGCGCTTTATAAATGCGTAAATACAATACAATACAATAATAACTTTGCATATTATACAAAATGGCAATTGTGAGCTGACCAGTATCATGGAGCACAGGCGTTGCTGTCTTCACTTCGATTGGTGTCGTTGAAACTACAGCATCAGCAACTGATGATGGAGGCGTTGATAAAAATCCATCTCTCATCTTCATTGCATTCCATATCTTAGTCGTCTGTTTCCATTCCATTGTCATGGATGTGCTCGACAATAGATCGTGGATGATGGACCTGCTGCTGCTGTTGCTGATGCTGGTGGGAAGAGATGTTACTTGACCCCGCCTGCGAACGCTCAGAGGAGGTGAGGCGCTGTAGCCATGCTCTGGACAAGGGTCATCTTCGTGGTCGATCGCACTTGACCAACGCTCGACACGCTTGAGTTCGTCGAGGAAAGATTTTTGAACTTTAAAAGACAGTGAAAAGAATTAAAGGAAGTTTTATCGGCGATAATTTTGCATCCGGACTTTAAGAAGTTAGGACAGATAAGTAGTCCTTAGTATGGCTCTCGCATGAGTGATCATCATCATCATCGTGGTCATCATCATTTTCATCATCATCCTCATCGTCGTCGTCGTCGTCATTTTCATCATCATTCTCATCGTCGTCGTCGTCGTCATTATCATCACAATCATAATCATCACCACATCACCATCACCACCACCACCACCACCACCACCACCACCAACACCACCACCACCACCAAAACCATCATCATCACATCATCAATAATTAATTGCCTGTCTTTTCAAAACCGAGGCAGATCCGTTAACACCGAACCAAAAAGTCACTCTCTTTGGTATACGCTGTCAAGCATATAGGCTATAATATTATCTTTCTTTGCTTTGGTAATAAATTATTATTAACAATCATGATGACAAACCGCAAACTGTTAACAAGCAGAACTGACCGCAGATGTATCTGACGCGCAGCATGCTGGGTCTGGACAGATGATCTGGAGCGGACATTGGACACATTTCAACAAATCGATCATGGTTGGCATTTAATTGGCATCTATGTTTTCCAAGACACATTTCCTCCACTTTTTTAGCGACACAATGAACGCGACAGTCTACAATGCAGATGAATAATAAGTATGTAAATCGACCAATCAATCAATCAACCAGTTAACTGATCAGTCGGCCTTTCAATCAGTCAGTAACTTAGTCAATCAAGCATTTAATCATTCGTTCATTTATTCAATCAGATAGTCATTGATTAAACAATTAATTTAACCATTCAGTCACTCAACCAATCAATCATTCAGTTACTAAATTATTCGATAATTCGATAATAATGTGACGAAAATCAATGATAGGCCTATAGATTTAGGAGAAAGCTACTTTTCGTCAGCTCTAGTAAGCGACAAATCATCACAAAAAATGGTCACTTTCTTTACCGGGATCATAATACATTGTAAAATGTTACTTTTTACAGCAGTAGTCTATGGGCGCATGCAATATACTTATTACTACAATCATTCAATCATTCATTCATTCATTCATTTAAGCAGTGATTCATTTAGAACGCCACTTAGTCAGTCAATCAGTCAATGAATATGTAGGCTGATAATAATTATCATACTTCTATGCATTTTTAGTTCTAGCCTAATCCAAGCAAGATAGGCCTAACAATACACAAATACAGTTATAATGCTGATGGATCGTGCCACATGTTATATTGCCTCAATAATAAATTGTTAAAAGTTGCTTCACTCCAAGCAATGTAAACGCTCGACCTGTTTCGTTTGTAAGTTCCATTCTAGAACATTCTGTCGACGATTGAGACCGACCACGCGAGGCAGAGTGGACAGCAAGATATCGTCCCTGTGGACAGGCGATGCTTATCTTTGCTCGACCACAAGTCGTTGCTTCACGGAATTCATCTGAAATCATTTGCACAGAAACTTCATCATGAAGCAAGAAGCATTCAGCCTTGTTCAAGAAAAATCTCTTCTTTTGTCCTATAGGTGAACCTATTGGAAGTAATTTACCATGGAGGATGGGAAAGGAAAGAAGGAGACGGGCAGTTCTAAATATTCCTTAAAAACAGCTCTGAAACCTTGTTCAACGAATATTTCTTCTTTTGTCCTATAGGACAGAACCTCTGTATTTTTAGGATGATTCAATGTGCATAGGTTTCGCTAGATGGCAGGAGTAGCCTAGGCATGTCATGCATTATGTGGTTAACTGCGGACTCTGTGGAAGATACTCTTTAGTGCCGTACAGAGTTGGGGCAGTAATTTGTTTTCAGATTTCTGCTCTATATGCGATCCCCCTTAGCTAACTAAGCCATAATGTCGGTGGGTAGATAAGGTGGCGAGGGAGAAGACTGGCCACCCGCCCTCATATGCCGAGACTAAGAAAATGAAGTCGCTAACATTTCATACTCGTGGCTGCCACTTAGGCTAGCTCTTCTTCTTCCTCCTCCTACTCCTTCTCCTCCTCCTCCTCTTCTTCTTCTTTTCCCCCTCCTCCTCCTACTCCTCCTCTTCTTCTTCTTCTTCTTCTTCCTCCTCCTCCTCCTCTTCTTCTTCCTCCTCCTCCTCCTCTTCTTCTTCTTCTTCTTCTTCTTCCTCCTCCTCCTCTTCTTCTTCTTCTTTCTCCTCCTCCTACTTCTCCTGCTTCTTCTGCTCCTGCCCCTACTCTTGCTCCTCCTCCTCCTCCTCCTCTCCTTTTCTTCACCATTCTCATCTTCTTTTTTTAACCTCAAATCAAGCGATCGTGAATAAACCGGTGATATGCGTATAGTTTAGAGTTTCGTCTTCGAAATTTAAAGTTTAATGATCCTGATCGAAAGGTACACCCCACCTCCTTATTGTAAATCAGGTCTTTGAATCCGTCAACAACTGCTTTCGAAGCAGTAGTCTGAGTATATGTTTATGACTTTATGGGGATATAGCATGCAGGCTATCCTAAAAAAACGCATGTGAAAGCAATAAAGACCGTCGCAAGGTGTTAATCTAATCGTGCATTATTGCACACTTGTCAAACTATGTTTAGGCATGCTTAGGATCATGGCTTTTAATTATTATGAATTATGTATTTTAAATCAGTTACATATCGCAGCTGTCTTGCAATGGTTAAGTACAGTATCACTCGATGATCAGTGTTAGGCTTTGAACGACTAGCACTTTCTCAGGGTACAACCGTAGCGGTATAACCTGGGTCCCAGGGTAACCTTAAACAACACGATACGAGTTTACTACTTGCAGCCCTAAGCGAGCATGGGAGAAAAGCACCTGCTGGAGATATAGACCTGCTGAAGGGAGGGTATGATTGAGACAGCGTAGGCAATACCTACCCGGCTGGCATCTGTATGCAACCTGGAGAGTCCGGTGAATGAGGTTAGGAGGGCAGACACCGAGGTCAAGGTCGAATTGAAGGTCAGAGGTGGAAACGAGAGTCATCTACAACAACAGAAAATGTTTTCCGTTTGAAAGTAACGTCGTTTGAAATGGAATTATGTGGCGCCGCTGTAAGACTCCCATCTGTACTTTTAAGTAGCTTGTCTTATATCTTTGCTTCGAAGTGTGCTGTTTAGAAATCAGATCAAGTTACAAGATGCATGCATGTTCCGTGAGTGTATGTATATAAATATGCAACATGCATGTGCATCTATGTATGTATGAATGTAGAGTGAATGAACGTACACTATTTTGCATGCACCGGGTGCACCTACGTATGAACGAATATAAATTTTTTATGCGTATGAATGAATGTGTGCATGTATGTAAGTATGTACATTGTTCGTACGTACGTACGTACGTATGTACGTATGTATGTATGTATGTATGTATGTATGTATGTATGTATGTATGATGAATGTATGTATGTATGTATGTATGTATGTATGTATGTATGTATGTATGTATGTATGTATGTATGTATGTATGTATGTATGTATGTATGTATGTATGTATGTATGTATGTATGTGTATGCATGTATGTATGTATGTATGTATGTATGTATGTATGAACGATGCTTGACGAAACACGGCTATCTAATAACTGCTCTGAAAAGATGTGGGTTATAGGGCATGTTCAATGATTGTTCATTGTACAAGTCTTCTCCGATAGGCTTACATGTTTCTAGAGTTCTGTGGTTGTAAACAGAACATCATGCAGACCCCTACATGTATACAGAGAGACACAGACAGACAGAGAAAAAGACAGAGAGGCATACTAAGACATACAACATCCTAGCTGAACCTGGCAATAGAGACCGACCTGCAGCAATTCGCATATGTACGAGGAACGGAGTATAGGCTGACGGAACTGACAAGTGCCTAGAAATCGCGGTCTATTATGCTATATATACAAACGATGATGAATGAATGAACGAACGGCTTGATGGTTATATACATATATAGCCTATATACATACATATATCCATTATCCAACCATCATATACAGGCTATATATGCATATACAGTGTATATATATATATAGGCCAACGAGCGACTCCCGTGCATGAGGTTGCCGTGTTGCCCTACATCCTCTGGGTTGTGTTTAGAAGAGGAGGTAGGCTGCGAAGGACATCGATGGCGAAGGAGGCCAAGTCTATTATTAGACTCCTCGCATCTGGCTGCGAATCCCCCTCACCCCCTCTTCCAACTCTTTCGGTTGAAGACCAAATATTACTGCACTCTCTTCGGATAGATGATGGAATGGTTCTGCGTAAAAAGTTTATGATGAAGCTCTATAACTATTCCGATGCATGTGATGCTGATGCTGATGCAGAAGCAAAAGATGCAGTTGATGATGCAGATGATAGTCTTATAAATTTACTAAGATAATTAATGATGATGATTGATGTTGTTGTTGTTGATGATGATGATGATGATGATGATGATGACGACGACGATGATGATGATAGTGCTTGCTTCGCTGCTGCTGCTGCTGCTGCAGATGATGATGATGATGATGATGATGATGATGATGATGATGATGATGATGATGATGATGATGATGATGATGATGGTATTGATGATGATTATGATGATGCATGAAGGTGGTGGTGGTGGAAGAGGAGGTGATGCACATAAAATCAAGACGATGATGATGATGAAGCAGAAATCGGTTAATACACAAACGGTGATGATGATGATCGCATACAACAACGATCAACAATCACAATATTTATGCGAAAGCTATACAGTAATAATTATCTGCCAGCTGTGCTGTGGACTGTCGGTGAAAAATAATTATCTCGACTGGTTCAAAAATGCCCACCAGCTTAGAATTTCTGCCAAGATCTCAGTTCCCCTCGCGCCCTCTAGTTAATTCAGTACAGTACGAAGAGCACATTGACTGGACACTGTAAGTGAGAAGCTAAGACGGCCAGAGAGAGGACTGCAAAGAATTTTAAAAATTGCTTTCACTTCATATCCATGCATGTCTACAGGTAGTCCTATATGCAGGTCTTGCTTAATGGTCTCTTCTTCTTAAGCTTGTTGTTGTTAATGTGTATCTTATTTGTCTGTTTGCTTTCTTGGTTGTTTTACCACGAGTGTTTCTGTTCGCTTGTTCCACTCCAATATATCAGTTTTCATTCAAGTGTTCTGTTTGTTTAATTGCGCATTCTTCAGAGCCGCACACAAATTGAAGGTGAACTCGCGAGCCAGAAAACAAGTATACACAGATAACACACGGAGACGGACTAGCATGCAAGCATACGCTCTCAGCACACACACACACACACACACATACAAGCACACACACATACACACACATACACACACGAATACACAAACACACACAAACACAAACAAACCCACACACGAATACACTGGCAGATAGCAGAGATATGGAGAGTATGGAATGGAGAGAGAAGAGCAGGGGCTCTACTTACTGCAACGGCCAGGCAAACAGCAACAAGGGAAGCGTGGTGCCGAGCCCGAATACGAGGCAGCTGCTGCGGTTGTAGTAACATCTTCCTCGTTTCTCCTTCCCGTCTCTCTGCGGATCTAAAAACAAAACACGTTTCGGTGTAAACCTATGCAACCCAAACGTTGAAATCATTATTAACGTATGCGTCCAGATGTCAGGCGAATTAAAGAGTAGTCCTACCACACAGGCACACACGCACACTCGCGCATGCACGTATAGTGGCACCTGAAAATATACAGAGTCACAGGTGAAAGCTTGAATTTAATTTTAAAATTATTTATCAAAATTATTATAGAAACGTATTAAAAGTTAACATGATGCAGAGGATAATCCAGAGGAAACTGGGTCTGTTCGGTCACATAATTATGCCGAATGAGTAACGACAGGAAAATAAAGACGTTGGTGTTTGGACTGATGGACGGGCGAAACAAAAGAGGGCGACCACATAGAGAATGGGCGGATGATTAATTTTAATAGACTGGTGCGGAACATCACTGCAAGAGCTGAGCCACATTGCACTGGAAAGAGAACTGTGGAAGAGTATGGTGAAAATGGCGTCGGACACCTACGGGCGATGAGCCCACGGTTTATGATGATGATGATGATGATTAAAAGTTGCAGAATAGTTAATATTCGACAGTCTTCGACAGAGCTTATTTAGGTGATGAAACATTCCGAGTTGGACTGTTAATTAGGCGTATACGAGTCAACAACGCATGTAAGAAGTAATTTTAGGCACAGAGGTCATTCGCGTTTTCTTACAATTCAATACAAATATAAATATAAACATAGGCTATATAAGCTGCTGCATTAAGTGAATATAAACTGCTGCATTATGCGAACCTCTAAGTCCTCTATTCTACTTTGCGGTCGCGGTGGTGTAGGATATATATATATATATATACTAGCTGGGGTACCCGGCGTTGCCCGGGAAAATTAGGATTCAACACGCCACGGCCACAACCCCACCACAAACATATCAATAGCTGCAAAACTGCAAAAAATGTCGCCCCCAAAATTTTTCCCACCCCATACAGAACCCTTCCCCCACCAGGCCCATGCGGGGCGAGGTGTGTGTTGGTTTGGGGCGAGTTGGACCCGGTGGCACCATATATCTAGCTGCAACTTTTCAGGTGAATAGCTGTGAAACTATGGCGATGAAAGGAAATAGCAAAAGTTTGTGTTTTCGCACCCCACCGTGGACCCGGGGTGGGAGGGATTCACCATCCCCCTCCACTGGCTGGACCTGACGGTCCTCTGTCTAAATGCAGTTTCAAATCAATATCTGGAAAACTGCAAAAAAATTGCCCCCCCCCAAGTTTCCCCCCCCCCCCCCCCCAACAACGCCCTGCCCCGCCCTGCCCCACCCGGCCCCTACGGGGCGTGGTGTGTGTTGTTTGAGGGCGAGGTGGTCCTGGTGGCACCCTATCTAGCTGCAAATTTTTAGGTAAATAGCTGTGAAACTATGGCGATGGTATAAATATGGAAAATAGATTTTTTTTGCCCCCCCCCATTCTCCCCCTGGTGGTAGAGATTCGCCAACTCCTCCACTGAGTGGACCTGACGGTCCTCTGTCTAAATGCAAAATCTGACATCAATAGCTGCCAAAAAAATTTCACCCTAAAAAAACCTCCCCTAAACAACGCCCTGCCCCCACCCGGCCCCTGCGGGGCGAGGTGTGTGTTGGTTGGGGGCGAGGTGGTCCCGTGGCACCCTATCTAGCTGCAACTTTTCAGGTGAATAGCTGTGAAACTATGGCGATGGAAATGAAATAGCAAAAGTTTGGGTTTTCGCACCCCACCGTGTACCCATGGTGGTAGGTTCAGATCAATATCTGGAAAACTTCAAAAAATCCCCCCCCCCAAATTTTTGGCCCCCTCCTAAACAACGCCCTGCCCCACCCGGCCCAAACGGGGCGTGGTGTGTGTTGGTTCAGGGTGAGGTGGTCCTGGTGGCACCCTATCTAGCTGCAAATTTTCAGGTGAATAGCTGTGAAACTATGACGATGGTATAAATATGGAAAATGGATTTCTCCCCTTCTCCCCCTGGTGGTAGAGATTCGTCAACTCCTCCAATGAGTGGACCTGACGTTCCTCTGTCTAAATGCAAAATTTGACATCAATAAATGAATTTTTTTTCGCCCCCCCCTAAAAAAAACATCCCCTAAACAACGCCCTGCGCCACCCGGCCCCTGCGGGGCGAGGTGTGTGTTGGTTGGAAGGGCGAGGTGGTCCCGGTGGCACCCTATCTAGCTGCAACTTTTCAGGTGAATAGCTGTGAAACTATGGCGATGGTATACAAATAGGGAAAATGGAGTTTTGGGCCCCCCACCATTCTCCCTCTGGTGGTAGTTTCGCCAACTCGTTTTCTGGGTGTACCTGACGGTCCTCTATCTAAATGCAAAGTTTCACATCAAAAGCTGAAAAAAAATTCCGCCCCCCTTAAAAAAACACCCCACCCTGGCGCCCATGGTGTTAGAAATTCGCCAACCCCTGCACTTGCTAAGATTGATGGACCTCTGTCTAGATGCAAAGTTTCAGATCAATAGCTGCGAAACTGTGGGCGTGCATTCTGGACAAAGAAATATACATCCTTTCTTATAGATATATATATATATATATATATATATATATATATATGTTCGGTGCCTTGGAGCCGGAAGGTTACGGGTTTGAATGCACCTCAAGCGGCCGCGAATAGGGACCCTGAGCAAGTCCTTCACTCAAAATTGCTCACGCACGCTGCGACCTGAAACTACGACTGCTATTCGAAACAGACTGGCGAGTACAACTGTAACTGTTCTTCACTGACTGTTTGTCTGCGTAGGCAATGTATACATTAGGCTATAGCCTAATAAACTGTATGCTAGAACCGCCACAGCGTAAACAATAAGCTAAAATATGGACCTATATAACAGATGTATATGCTTCGTCCAGGTATAATATGCCTAAGTGACATGAGAAAATATTGGTATTTGGTAGAACAAGAAACATGGAACGAACATCGGCTTCAGTGAAGCCCAGTCTGCTACTGTTATTATCTCGGGTATTTCTGCATGTTTGGCAACTGTAGAGGTCCATGCCTATATTATGGCCTAAATTA
The DNA here is from genome assembly GCA_945859605.1 of Lumbricus rubellus. Classification (NCBI taxonomy): domain Eukaryota; kingdom Metazoa; phylum Annelida; class Clitellata; order Crassiclitellata; family Lumbricidae; genus Lumbricus; species Lumbricus rubellus. The sequence continues at coordinate 22,041,535 of OX243826.1, read as the reverse complement.
TAGGTTTATGAATACACCTACCGCGTTGTTGTCAATCCAAATTATAAGGTCCACGATAATTAACGACTACCTTTCCTTCATATAATTTATAATAATCCTTCGATGCGAACACGTCTTGTAAGTTGTAGCTGAGCGAGAAAAAAGAGCTATTCCACAGGCTAGAGCACTCTGCGCGTGGAGTAGCCTAAAGTTCCAAAGGGTACTTACTACATGTAGGCTACTCAGAGTTTAGCGCACAGCAGTACGACTCTGTGGCCTATTTTAAAGCTCATCTCCTCAAAGCTATACGCAGCAGCAGCTAACAGCAGCTGCAGCAATATCGTAACATGGTCTTTCATCTATGCACCTAGGGTTGCCAGGTGGCCTTGAGGAAATTACCGGACAATAGCCACACATATATATATATATTATATATAGCCTATACATATATATGGTGTGTATGTGTGTGTATATGCATATATAGGCCTATGTATATGCATAAATTATACATAAGGCAGTATACAGCGGTGAGGACTGTTTCAAAGTTGCTACATGCGAGCCAAACCACAGACGCCTGGATAAACTGGCTTTTTATAGCCTATCTATAGACGATCGTTTGGAAACTCAGCCAAATATAGGCCTATAGACATATATATGGTGGTAAAATTTATGTATAGACTTAACTAGTGGCTAATTTGATATTTTGGCGCGTTGGGACGAATGAATGAATACAAATATAAAACAATGGGCATTGGGCCTATTAAAACACATTAATTTTAACGACTTTATCACTCAGTTCCATTCTGTAGATAACCCCAGATGACCTATACTAGACCTACAAAGCAAAATGTGAACGCATCATTAGGGCGCGAGCCATTGTACACGAGACAAATAATTATTATCCCTACTCAGTACTCAGTGTGGGGTCTATGAGACAGGCTACAAAGATGAGAGAGAGCTAGAGAGGCAGATTGACACAGACAGACAGAGATAGAGAGGCAGATAAGCACATACAGATCATAAACGTCCCTGTTTAAGGGATAGGAGGGAGATAGACAGAGGGAAAGAGCGATTGTGCTGAAAGACAGACGAACGAACAGACAGACAGAGACATGTGGAGATTCGGTTCAACTAGCCTACAATTTGAACTCTGCATCAAGCCTCCAACTTTATGCACAAGGTATAGGCTATAAAATTATGATCCGTGCATCATTATATTTGGCTCTGTTATAACATTTTATCTAAGGACGCAGTCATTTCGACGATGATTTATCATGATTAGCCTAGTGTATATATTTGGTTCTGTTTAACAAGGCAATTCATTAGCCTATACGTTGGAAACTCGTAAGCACAGGGGCGCCGTTAGGCGTACGCACGTACGCAAGTGCATACAGCGCGGAAAGGCAAAAAAAATTTTTCACAAATGGTAAATTTATTATAAGCGATGAAATTCTATTGAAATTTTATAATCCATAGAATATACTTACTTCCTTACTTACTTACACTCTAATAGAGAGCCATCTTGGCATTGAGCGTCTTATAGCCGCCTAGGCCCTATAGAGGTCTATGGATCCTGAGATTCCTGGATGTAAAACCGTTAAAACTTTTTTTTTAAATTAATTTTTGTTTGTATGTGTTTTCATGTGCACTTTTTATAGCCAGGGGCGGATCCAGGGGGCAATCCGGCCATGGCCCCCATTTAAAACTGCCATGGGACGTGGCCCCCATTTGGTATGAAATTAGCAATATGCATATGGGTGTAATGGCATATTGCCCCCCTATTCGGAAAATGGCATGAGACGTGGCCCCCCAGTCGGTTTTCAAGTGGAGGATTAAAAAAGTCATCAACTTTTTTGGCGGATGAAATGGTATGATTTTCTCCAAAAAAATTGGCAGATGACTAAAAAAAACCTCATCAACTTTTTTTGGCGGATGAAAAGTACTTCAGCCAAAGACTGATCCCTATTTATTTTCGACCATCAACCAAATTTCGAAATTTGTTTCACCTGTCCCATCCCATGTTCTAAGATTTTTGCCCCCCTTTTGGAAGAGTTCTGGATCCGCCACTGGTAATAGCGTCCCTTCAAGCTCTCTACTCCGGCCGAAGCGCTGAGCAATTGTGAGTGAAGGACTTGCCCAAGGTCCTTATGCGGCGAGGTGGATTCGAACCTGGACAATTCCGGCTTCAAGGCGACGATAGCATAGCAATAATTATGCCGATCTAAAGGTATCAAATTGCACCTCCTAAACATCACCCCCCGGCAACTTGTACCGTAACCGGTTTCAGATTACCCCCGGACACTAGCTTTGCATAGATTTATCCGTCATCCCACTGTGGTTTGTTATCAATATTTTACTCGGAAAAAATAATAGCCTCGAAGCCATTTCTCCATGTAACTTCAGCGGCGATTTAGTATTTTAGTTACAGATGAAAATATTTATAACAAACCAAACCACGAAGTGGGATAACGGATGAAAATCTTCAGACCAAAACAACAAGCGGGATTATTTTTCTGATATTTTTAGTCCAATAAATGCGACGATTGATGCAAATTACAGTTTGCAGGGGGGGTAATGTTTAGGAGGGGGTAATAATTTGAAGCCTTTAGCATGGGCGTCCGCATGAATTTTTCTAGGGGCGCAAACTTTTATATAATTGTCACATGGTCTAAATTAATTGGGTGACAGTTTGAATTTCCATATTACCACGAGAGAATCTATAGATATCCTACCTATACGTTATGCGCCCAAATAAAGATATATTATATAGGTTCACCCTGTAGAACGAATCGATAATCACATTGAAAATCGCATTGTAACAATCACAACCAAATAATCCCCCGCTGGGGGAGCTTACTGTAAAGACAAAACCTTTCTCTTTTACAATAACATTTTGATTTTTATTGTTATCCTGGTAGCTTGCGACACTGAAAAACGACTTATTCTTAAAAATTTCGCGACTTTGTTGTTCACAAATAGCTGGCAAACAAGAACTTAAAAATGGCTCCATTTAAGGTCGAAGCAGCCAAAAATGCGCTGGTCGCTGGGGCTCCGCCCCAGACACCGCTGGGGGAGCTTACGACGCTCCCCCAGACCCCCTAGTCGGGATGGGCTTCGTGCCTTCGGCACTCGCAACTTCCCGCCTTCGGCGCCGCCATGCACTGACGACCAATTAGGCCTACAATACAGCGTCCTGGCACTTTTTTTTACACTTTAAGCACTGTATATGTATATATATAATTATATGGGATTGGATTGGTAGTATTTACGCCCCCCCTAACCAGAAATCCTGGATCCGCCTCTGAATATAAGCTCGTATCGATCGCTGTTCGCTTCATATTATTTTGTGCAAGTTGTGCGTACAGAAATAAAATCTTGGCGGCGCCGCTGCGTAAGCAGATATCTTTTTCATGGCCACAAGAAACTACACTCCAACACTTGTTGCTAGCAATAATAATTTACCGGACACCGCCATGTCCGGTAATGTCTGAAATTTCTGACCGGACTGATTGTGTAAATACCGGACTGTCCGGTTCATTACCGGACGCCTGGCAACCCTATATGCACCGCTAAATCATGCACACTTTTGTTAATGAGACCCTGTACCCGGAGTAGGCTACACCGATACGTTAAGCTGTTGAGAGGTCGCCCTTCACAAAACAGAGACAAACTGTGGGCTTGGTTTTTGAAGGTCCATGAAAGTGCATAGGCCTACGATAATTATACAGTTGTGGACAGCTATACCAATATTTCGCCGTCGCTGGCATGCATGTTTGATTAAACTGTTATTCGAAACAGACTGGCGAGTACAAGTTTCTATAATCTATACCGTGGAAATATACTCGGTAGCCTACTGCAGAAAGACATGCAGCAAGCCAGGTAGCCAGTGTATGGACACATGTAACGGGTCAACCCGTAGAGCTACGGTAGCAGCGTTGCCACTCTTTGGGTTTTTCCACAAGATCTTGGGTTTTTCGGTACAAACTTGAGAAATGTTTTTTTTGGACAGAACTTGGGTTTTTTACTTGGGTTGTTTTCGAAAAAATCTTGGGTTTTTTCCATTCGAACTTGGAAAATGGGGTTTTTGGGGAAGAACTTGGGCTTTTTGCTTAAGTTTTTCTTTCGACTAAAAAATCTGGATATTGTGGACGTTTTGGACAGATTTGGACCAGAATCACGGATGACTAAAAAAGGTCATCAGAATTTTTTAACGGGAAATTTGTCAACATTTTCAAAGATTTGGGCAACTTGGGTTTCTAGGTTTTTTTACCCTCCAACTTGGATTTCTTCATTTTTTAGAGTGGCAACGCTGCACGGTAGAGGCATTAGCATGGGCTTCCGATATAATTACAAAGCGCGTTGTTATTTAGGTTAAAGGCGAAGTCAACATTCAACAAAGCCAGTTGTGGTGGGTCAACATATCTATCTGGAGCAGTCATAGTTTCCTGTCGGTTAAGTGTTTTTCCGATCATCCTAATGATTCTAATCCTATTATTGCTATACCATGCAACGACGTTTTTTTTATTACAGGCCTACTACAGCAGGCACGATTGTTATGGCATCTTTCCCAGCGAAGAGCCTATGCAGTTAAGGCCACGCACAAAACACAAAGATACGGGCCTATGTCTCTGTGGGTATGTGTGAGCATCTGTGGGTATGTATGCACGCGTGTATGTATATGTGAGTACAGTGAGTGTCTGTGTTGGTCTATGACATTGTATGTGCATGTGTCTGTGTATGTGTGTTCCTATGTGCGTATGTATGTATGTATGTATGTATGTATGTATGTATGTACGTACGTACGTACGTACGTACGTACGTACGTATGTATGTATGTATGTATGACATGTATGTATGTATGTATGTATGTATGTATGTATATAATGTGTGTGTGCGTGCGTGAGTGCGTGTGCGTGTGTGTGTGACACTGGGTGTTTGTATATGTAGAAACCTCGTTAATAACAGGTCCACGGCTTATACCAATACTTTGAGGGAGGACCAGTCATGGTTTGAGCCGGGGGGGGGGGGTAAATGAGACAGCTGCTGAGCACGTTAACATTGCGTAGGCATAATAGGCCTAATGCTAATTAGAGACTGTGATAAATCATATTATGCAGACGTAGGCCTAGGCCTACGTGTAGACTTGTGGAGCTGCGCACGTTTAATGCTACACCATTGACCTATGTGTAAGCGAATTAAGTACTCACCGTACTCACGTATAGGCTACTGATGTTGACTTAACAAGTAGCATAGAAATAATTATGAAGGAGAGCAGGGGCGGAAACCTGGTCCGAACTTTGGGGGGGACGGACACCTGGTCCGAACTTTGGGGGGGACGGACGAGCGGCTGAAGGACGATCGCTGAAGCGCGAAGCGCCGAGTTGGCAGGGGTAAAGGGAGGCTGTTTTTAATGTTCACATCTAATTGTAGCATTTTCTCAGTCCCGATAGAAGTAGTTCAAACTGTAATTTGTTATTGAACACGATCGGAGTGCAGATTGTATTAGACACCTCTTTTAAAGCTTATATCATAAATTTATATAATGAAGGAATTTGCCAAATTTCACACAATTGCTTTGCAAAAAACATTCGAAGCAATTAGCATAGACACCTCTGTAATGCATTCAATCAACGATATAATTATACCATAAAATCATGCTAAGTAGTAAATACTGATTTTTGTTCAAAATTTATGACCAAATTCTTTAATTTATTATTATGCAATTTGATTTTCGTACTATCAACGATTTTCGGGTGTCTAAGAACTTCATTTCTGATTTAAGTATTATCCACGATCTTTAGGTGTCGAAGGACATAATTTTAATTCCTAAATTATTGAGGATTTTGGGGTGTCTTAAGACATCATACAGACTCCAGTATAATCAACGATTTTTGGGTGTGTAAAATTGTAAAATCATGTTGATTTTTTATTATAAACGATTTCGAGTGTGTAAGGACATCAATTTGTATCTGTATTATCAGCGATTTTCCGGTGTGTAAAGACATCATTTTTATTCCAGTATAATCAACGTTTTTCGGGTGTAAAAGGATATCATTTTGAATCCAGTATTATCAACGACCTGCTGTCTTGAAGTTGACTTGACTCTAATAGAGATCCGCGGGACATTGATATCAACAGGTTAATGACTTTTATGACGTCATAGACAAAAATTGGTATGCCTGTTATAGTCGACATTGTTAGTCTATTTAATTATTGCTTAGCGAAACTTTGCACATTCCCCTCTAGGCGCTTCGCGTTTTGGCGCTCGTCCTTCTGCCGCTCGGTGGTATACCCACACCCACGAAAGGCGATTTATGATTTAGCTTCCCCCCCCGGGCCCCCCCCCCAAGAGCTGAGACCAAACTCCGGCCATGCCCACCACAGTCGCGCGAATGCTTTATTCTTCACCAGCGTCGTGGGGTTTTGTGTGACGTTGGGTGTTGGCAAGGCTTTTGTAATAATGGCTAACAAGTTAAAAAAAGGTGTCTTATCTGAACAGTATAATGTTCGCAAACTATCCAACGTGGGACTTAATAACTTTGGTTAGAGCCTGGATTTCCCTGGAATTCATATCATTATAAATATTTACTTCATCTGCTAAACGTTTTTTCTCTCTAGTTCTCTGCTGCAGATTGTGTACATGTCCGAACGCTTGAACATTGGGGGGGACAAATGCATGGGCCGTCCCCCCCAACGTCTTCATTGGGGGGGACCGTCCCCCCCTGTCCCCCCCTAGGTTTCCGCCAGTGAAGGAGAGGCCGAGGCATCCATGTGGTTCGTTGTTAGCTTGGCTTTAGGCCTGCTTATCATGATTGTGAAACTAGTCAGACATAATATGCTAAAGAACCAATATAACTTGACGCATACATGTAGCCTACATCCTCATTGTGTTAATGTTATCTATAAATCAACAAATACAAATATAAATTCGTCATTTACTTATGTCTGCTTGGGTAAATGCATTGGTAGCCTATCCACTCTAGAGTCAGCATCTGGGTTACAGTAACTAACTTCAGACTGCTACAAAAGGATTAAGCAGTATGAGAATCGTAGAACTGAGAGGTCAAATATTGGTCTGTTTGGAGTTGGGCTGTGCAATGAAGAATTTGCCATGGGGGCCTAACAAGGACTAGGGTGGGAGTTCAACCACGACAATACCAACCCAAGTCTCACCCTGACCCTGGGATCAGGTTGAGCAGTTGCACTTGAAAGCCAATATGAACTCAGCAGGTACAATTTACCCTTCTGGGTTTATACCTGAACTTTTGGACTTTGGACTTTTACATCATTTGTCAAAAGTTTTTTAGTTTGTTTGTACTGACTGCTGGTATAATGATCTTTTATGGCGTTGATATTCTGTCAACAAAATAATGGCTTAGTCCCAGACTAACCTGCAGACGCCAGAGACTCAGTTCAGAACTATTTTGGCTTCAGTTGCAACAAATAGGGCACCAGGGCTTTTTTTAACGTGCAGTTGTACACAAAATGTGCAGTTCTAAATTGATATTGCACAGTTGCAGAAGCGCCATTAGACTGAAACATGGCAAGCCGATAAGGTAGGATTGCCATCCATGATCAGTGTTGGCGACTTCGTCTTCTTGGTCTCAGCAATCCTCACCCTCGCCATCTCGTCTTCCACCGACAGTGTACAGTTGATGTATTCATTTTGTAAGTGACATGGATTGAGCAAAATTCTCAAAACATCTGTCTTTCCAGAAGGACCTCAACCCCCACCTTTGAATTAACAATCTAGCACGCTCAACATATCATTAGGCAATTGACAGTAACAAACTTGATTTGTCTTTCAACAATAAGAATAGAGTAAAAATGCAAACACACACCATTAGATATCTAACGGGAAAGGCACATTTTTTCAAATGTGTTTAATTTTAATGCAATGTACAAAAACATTTATTATAGCACCAGTTAGCCATACCCCAAAAGCACGAAAAGTGAATGAGTATAGGCACAGATGAATATAGTCCATTCCAAAGACAATACAATACCTTACAATACAACTGGATATTGACGTTGCCCTTATTCCATACAACAGAAGTGTACATATGACCAGAGCCATTGTGAGTGAAGGACTTGCTCAAGGTCCTTACACGGTAACAGCCTCAGACGAGGATCAAACCCGTACCCTCAGGGTTACAGGCCAACCGCTCTAACCAACAATTATTGGCCACCATACCATGTAGTGCAATAAATACATGTATCACATGTTACTGAATTAACCATGGTAACTCATGGAATGGTTTGCTGTTTTATGCAAGGAGCATTACTAGATGTAGTTTTACATGCAAGACTACATATTACAAGATGTCAGTCTTACATGTTACAAGATGTCAATCTTACATGTCACTAGATGTCAATCTTACATGTAAGACTAGATGTCACTCTTACACAAGTTACTCTGTTTCATATTATAGGACTATCATAAGACATCATTTCGATTTGTATTGCATAAATCTATGAAACATAAACAACCAATGAGTTTGATTAGAATAGTTAACAAATGGCACTTAAATACACAGCCACAGAGGACCAATGACGAAAAGCACATAAACAACACAGATGGTACAGATCAAAATTTATGTAGCTTAGGCCTATATGATAATTGGTGACCTATTAATCAAATTAATTTTTTTATGTCCTCTGAGTAGCAATGCAAGATGAAGAACAAGGGATATTGCTACATCAACAAACTACACTAGACACTACACTACACTAGACATTCAATGAACAAAACATTAAACTCAATTAAAGACATATACAGTAACATGCTAAAACAATTTTACCAATCAAATATGGGTGGCATGCTCACAAGATCAATTTGATCTTTTGTAGTTCGAGCTTTTTTTTACCAAACTAGGGTGTGGATCTGCACTCGGTGTCAGATAAGAGAATTAATTAAAGACTAATATAGTCCAATTGTTATATTATTATTAATTGTTATACTATTGTTATTATCATTATTGTTATTATTGTTATAGTATTATTATTAATTGTTATATTATTGTTATAACAATGATCGGATCATAACCTTATAGCATTAGTCACAACCCAGTGTTTAATCTAGAAGTTTTTGGGGGTGGGGTTACCACTCAGGAATGACATCCCCGAAATAATCTTCAGCTGCTGTTCACGTGTACACTGTGTCCTTACTTGGTCAAACTTTTAGTACTAAAAAAGTCATGAGAATATTTAAAGTAGCGAATTTACAAATTTTGGAATTGAAAGTTTTTGAGAATTTGGCACAATGACTAAAAAATCCCTCATATTTGAACGTACCGGATTGGTATGTTTTCAGAAATTTTTGGAGAAAGACAAAAAGAAAAAATTTCATCAGGAAAAATTTCCGGTCAAAAGGTGCATCAGGGTCTGCAGTTATGAGGTCACCGCAGTAATAAATGCATGTATGAATGTGATGCACTGGTGGGTTGTCAGAGTTGTCATTGGAGGGCAATCACAGCACCTGGGCCCACACTAGCCTTAATGAAACCCTGAACAGATACAATTCAATTTAAGTCAAATATTCAACATAAATATTTCCAACAGGTTACAAAGTCAACATCCAGATTGCTATGATCAGGATTCTAAGATCATTCTGGTAACTTCAATTAGTCCAGATCGAGAGTTTTCGGCGTTTGATGTCCACAGTCCCACACGCTAGAAACAGATCAACAGATCAAATCAACCTGGCACATACAACATTTGTTAATTGTTACATCATGATGCTGAGGTAGAATCTATCATTCAGTGTTTTCTATAACAAGGGCTGAAAGTGAGCCGGGTCTGTCGGAGTCTGCAACCCGGCATTGAATTTTGTGACCTGCTGGTGCCCGGTCTCAGCCGGATCGTTTGTTCTACAATTTCGGGCAAAAAGTTACCAAAAAAAGGTGAAAATCGTATGATTTTATAAAATTTTGGGCAAATTCCCCAAAATAGGTCATTGGAAATATTTTCAGCTCAAAGGCGTCGACTCATCCGCCAAAATGGCAACTTTTCAAAACCACTTTCAGCCCTGTCTATAACTGAAAAACAATTAGTTATAATGTAAAATTAGGATACCAGTTCAGAGTCATTGCACTGAGACCACAAAGGTCATAGGTCTGAGCCATCACAGTGGCAAATCAATTAAATCATTGCACACAACTGCCTGACCTTGAGCAGTAAAGGAGATCATAAACATTCCACAAACCTACGAGCATAATCTAGAATATGGTAAGAACTGTGTTGACCTGTATTGACCAAGTGTAACGTAACACGAAGGTTCGCAAATTGTAAGTGTAAACTAAAAATTTATAAAGCACTACTTCAAAGCAAAGTGAACTGAAAAAGCTTATTTAAAACTGTGTTGTGTATGTTGTCCATTGGTACCAAGTGAAATACAAAACCAAGTTTCCAGAAAACTAGGGAGAGAAGTTTTCACAGAAGTTGCTACGGTGAATATTGATTAACACGAGCTTAGAAGGCAACAACTGACTAAATGCCAGCTTAGACCACAGAAAATTAACTGCTATTTTTCTTTGCAGATCTGCCAAAGAAAAGCTTTTAGCCAAGCATAATATTAGTTCCATTAGATGATTAGGTCTGCATAGTGTTTATTTGTAAACACCCGAACTATATCTGCAATTCTAAATTTGCAGCAATTAGTTGGCTTACAGTCAAAAGCATAAATGCACAATTTAGGTGACAGACTGAATCATGAATGCTGACACCGAAGTTAAATTCTGTTCACTTTTATTCTTAATTGTCTTTTGAACCCATGATGAGGATTTGTTTTCTGGTAATCAGCGGCTCCATAGATCTTGCCACGGCTTCGGCAAACAGTTCATACGGCACCAAAGTGTGGACAGGGGCCTTAAGATGGCCGCTTCGCGCCCGGTCGCCGATGTACTTCCACATCTCCTCACTCTTCGCGGTATCCTTGTTCTCCTTGTTCCACCGCGTCATCCAGTATCCCCGTATCTTCACATCGTTGAAAATCAAAGCACCAGTCGGCACCATAAGAGGCTGCTTAGACATACCACCGTATGTCACCAGCGAACCTCCGATTGAAAGGAACTTCAGAAGATCTGCCACGTACTTCCCTCCAACGCAGTTCAAGCCGAGCATTGGCCTTGGCAACGACTTCATCATCTCCTTCATCTCGGGTGTTCGAACAAACTCGTCCGTCACGACGTGAGTTGCACCGATGTCTTTCAACGTCTTCACCAACTCTTCGATGTCCGGACGAGCACGAACGATGTTGACCGTTTTGAGACACATTTCGGCCGCGAGCTGAATCACTGCTTGACCGACCCCACTGTTAGCACCATTCTGAATTACAACATCCCCAGGCGACAACTGCTCGAAATCAGAAAGCATCCGATACGCAGTGCAAGGATTTACAGAGATTGTAGCGGCCGTTGGCAGTGGTATGTCTTTTGGTATTTTGATCAGCTCTGCGCCAGGGCATACTGCCATTGTCTTCCAAGTACCCCAACCGGAAAAGCTTGGAATTACCCAATCGCCTGGCTGCAGTCCACTTACAGATGAGCCGACTTCCACAATTTCAGCGACCCCTTCATTGCCGCCGACTGCTGGTAGATCAGGTTTTACGGGATAAACACCCTGAATCATGTTTATATCGGCAGGATTAATTGGTGCAGCCAACATCTTGAGCAGGACCTCTTCATTCTTTAGCTGGGACGGAAGGTCCTGTGTAACCCGATGAAGGACTTTGCGGGGGTCACCATGCTCGCTGTACACAAGCGCGTCGCAGTGTGTACCTAGTCCACGAAATAGCTTGAATGCATCGTTCCTCGCGAAAGCAGTCCTTTCCCGTGGGACTGTAAACACACGTCCACAAAAGTTTAATCTAGATGCAATTCGCGAAATCATAATTTTTCCTGTCTTTACGAAAACACAAAACAGAAATGTGTCCCACTTGATACAAAGGGCGCAACATCGCAATCTGCATACGACATAACCAGAGTTATAACGGTTTCAAGCTGAAGCAAGTGAGTCGCTCGGTTGAAACGTTGGCTTCATGGCCTATCAATAATTATTTAGGCCTATATTCATTTCACATGTAGGCTACGCGGCAGGGTGAGAATTGTCGGGGGTTGGGGTGATTCAAAAGCATAGGACAAAAGTAAAGTCGTCTTCGTGCACATCCGAACTGCACACCCGAACCAGCAGTTTGAGAATAACCCCAAGGCCTAGACCTAGGCTATAATAATTTTTTTAGTCTTTCTTAGGACCGTAAAGCAAAGTTTTCATTGCACACACCAACTCGAGATAAATCAACATCTGACCCAGTTATTTTTTAAAATTCTCATACTGTTAGGCTAACATAGGGGTTAATCTGCCGGGCTGTCAACCAAGACTAGGCCTAGGCTATAGGCTGTCACTAATGGCTAGTCTGCCAAAAGATAGGCTACCTGTAGGCCTAGGTCTATAAATTGGCTAATTATCCCCGTCAAAAGACAAATAGCCTAGGCTTATACATAGGCTTAAGTCTATTTCTAAATGTCTGCTCTATTTTCGCCACCCTTAGCGAACTTAGCTATTAAAATTGGGCTACACTGTGTGCACAAAGCTGTCAGAGGGAATTAAGATCAGACAGCACAGGAGAGGATTGCCGATTCGTCTTAGCTTTCGCAGCTTATGCTTATGCCTAAAATCATCCATTAGCCTACAGTAAGCTTAATAGAAAAGGCTCTGCATTAATGAGCCTATTTCGATCACGACGCCCTCTAGTGTCAAGGACGTCGACGATGACCTTAGCGACACCTTGTGTATTAAAATCTTACAAATACAGGAGAAGGTATTACGAATTAAGACACTGCGTTCTTCTTTTTTCTTCTTCATCTTCTTCTTCTTCTTCCTCCTCCTCCTCTTCCTCCTCGTCCTCCTCCTCGTCGTCGTAGTCATCCTCCTGCTCCTCCTTCTGCTCCTCCTGCTGCTCCTCCGCCTCCTCGTCCTCCTCGTCCTCCTCCTCCTCCTCCTTCTTCTCCTTCTCCTCCTCCTCATTCTCCT
>OX243826.1:22016027-22026027 GCA_945859605.1 Lumbricus rubellus | reverse complement strand
GATACGACATGCGGACAAACATCGCCTAGCCTACATGCCAACACGCACACATACATACATACATACATACATACATACATACATACATACATACATACATACATACATACATACATACATACATACATACATACATACATACATACATACATACATACATACATACATACATACATACATACATACATACATACATACATACATACATACATACATACATGCATAATACATACATACATACATACACGCATACACACACACATGCACACATACATACATTATGTACACATGTACTTCAATTATAGGAGAATCCATCAGGTTCCATCACGAACTATTTTGACGCTAAATTACCAGATTCCAATACCGGTATCTCAGATGTGCTTTCGTCATGTTTGCTGAAATCTCAGCTCTTTCAAATTGTCTTTGCGCAATGGTTAATCATTACCAAGTCTTGTTTATCTCATGTGAAATATTAGAAACATTAATTTCAGCTCCAATGCCGTCGTGATTCTTAAGCCAAAAATATTCAGTCCTTGAATATTCGATGCAGCTTACATTTTCGATGCAATGACGGACTCATACAAGTTAAACATAATATCTTGTACATCGTTTTCAAGAACTTCCATTTGATTCGAATTTCCTGTCAAGATATAAAAAAATATAATATAATATAATATAATATAATACTATATAATATAATATAATATAATATAATATAATATAATATAGTATAATATAATATAATATAATATAATATAATATAATATAATATAATATAATATAATATAATATAATATAATATAATATAACATAACATAACATAACATAACATAACATAACATAACATAACATAACATAACATAACATAACATAACATAACATAACATAACATAACATAACATAACATAATATAATATAATATAATATAATATAATATAATATAATATAATTATGATATGACATGATATGATATGATATGATATGATATGATATGATATGATATGGTATGATATGATATGATATGATATGATATGATATGATATGATATGATATGATATGATATGATATGATATGATATGATATGATATGATATGATATAATATAATATAATATAATATAATATAATACAATACAATATAATATAATATAATATAAAATAATATAAAAAATATAATATAATATAATATAATATAACATAATAAACATAATATCTTGTTCGTCGTTTTCAAGAACTTCCATTTTATTTGAATTTCTTGTCAGGATACAAAAAAAGTCGCATTGTGTCTTACTGCGAAACCAAGATTTTGATTAAATCGGATTGTCTATTAATAATAATAATGCCAGGTTTCTTGTTCTTCAGATGAACTGTTACTGGTGTCCCTTTCATAGTGTCCAGCATAATTATGTATACAGCTCTGCACAGTTATTGATGTAGTTCTAAAGTTGCATTTTAATGAAGGACAACGCTGACCATCATAGGCGCAACCACCCTATGGGACCCACGGGACGCGTCCCCCCAACTTTTTAGTGGTTCCCTAACTTTATTATTATGGTTCCCCCAACTTTTAGGACGTGATTGCACCTATGCTGACCATGAAGTTATTATTATTGCTATTCGCGTGGCGTTGAAAGAATAAAAGAGATTAATTCATAAAGACGACGTGCGGATATTTAAATCCAGTTTGATCACAGACTGCAAGATATAATTGCAATAAAAGTTATTTTTGTTCTTCTCTTTGACAACCGTATTCGACATATAATTATTGTTCTTCAGCAAATAGCAACTGTGCATGGGCTAGCCTACATGTATATAGCCCACCTGTTCTTCTTTTTCTGACATTAACTTCTTTTCATCTGGGGGTAAGATTATTAGGGGAGGGGAAAACACTCTATTTTATGACAACGACGCCAACGCCGCTTGTCATCTCTAGCAGGTTCTGTGACGTTCTAGGCTACCCCCACACCCGCATATACTTATTGCCGCATTATAATAGCCCACGCAGCCTCTCGACTTTCTTTCACCAAACCCGTCGGCGTGTTAATATAGGGACACAAATCTCTCTAGCAAATTACTTTGCCTGTTTTTCAACATTTGCGCATTCGAAATAAATCCATACGCAATTACGCATCCAAGGGCGGATACAGAAATTTTCGAAGCGGAGCCAAATTTTAAAAAATTCTTGATCTATCGCCCGAAAACTGATGACCTTTTTTTAGTCATGCAGCCCGATTGTCTGGAAAATATCCCTACTGTTGAAAACTGAAAGCTTATTGCAACCCAGTGCATGGGGGGCGCGTTCTATGGGCGTTTTTCGTTCGATGGGGAGTTCCATGGACGGATTTCCCCTCTGGATCCGCCTCTGTACGCATCCAACTCGTTAGCAAGAATAAATAATTGTTTTTACTGTCAATGCTTCCTAGATGTATAGGCTATATAGTAGACTTAGTTTGTCCTGTTTTTCTCCAATAGGTGTCACTCTTTGTCTCTCACGGTTAAAGGCGACTTGTAGGCTATATATAAATGTTCAACATTGTATGCTTGTATAAATAGCGTATTAATGAGTTGTGGCATTTTGTCTGTATGCCAGAGCATAATGTTCGCCTCGGTTTGGCATTTCATCTTGTCCTTTATTAGCGGAATCGTTTTGATCCTTTCAGACCCATTCCTTTGTATCCACAGCAATTAAATTCACCTGATCTGGTATACCGTACTATTGGGTGATTACAATAAGTTCATTGATTAGTCCGGAGAATTATTGTCGTGGATACTAGTTCTCTATAGCTGTACCGCAACTCTCCCTGGGCAGTAAACACCCCGCAGAAGAGACATATAGGCCTATAATAATATACTGTATTATAATAGACGGGTAGCTGTGGGCCTATTATTCTCAGAGCGCGTGAATGAACGAACGAAAAGCTGAACGACAAAATTAATTAGCTACTTAATAATTAATTAAAATAAATATTGTCACAGAAGAGACAAAGTATAGCTGTGGGCCTATTATTCTCGAAATGAATTATTGAACAAATGAACGTACTATAGCGAATTAGTGAGTGTGTGCATGCATGAACGAACGAATGAACGAACGAATGACTGAACGACAAAATTAATAAGCTACTTAATAATTAATTAAAATAAATATTGTCCTGACGAGGAACACGACAACTGTACAGCTGAAGCTCCCTTAGCGTTTCGGGATTCAAGCCCCTCCCTCCCAACTTCAATGCAATTGCAATTGCTTTACTGATACCGCATCTACCGACAGCCTTGACGACCCGTCGCCTTCCCACCCCCTCCACCCAATTGCAAGTCGGTAAGCAATGTGGATATAAAACGATGGAGATGCTGCCCATACCTACATAACTCCGCCATTGTTGCACGCACTCTGCCAGTGCCAATCCCAACCCTGGACAAAGCAGGAGGGCGGCATTAATCATCTTTGAAAATAATGTCAGTGTCGTTACACAGCAACAGGCGTCCATACCGGCACGCTTAACTCTTTCTGCGAAAACCTCTTGTCGTCTATAACATCTAAATTGCCCGCAGCGTCAATAGTCGGGGAAATCGTTAACTATGTCGGGTGTACAAGGACTTGTTGCAATGCATTTGTCACGTTATAACAAATTCATCCGATCCAGGAGATCCTACTCATTTCTTATTCGACCTTTCTGTCGGTACATTCTGACTCCATGCCAGCATTCAAATGAAGATTAAACCCGTGAGATGATGGTGGTGGAATGTACAGCGGGGGTTCACTGGTCCGGGAGAATCCCGAGGTTAAATTCCATAGTATACCTTGGCTCCTCCACTTATCTCGTCTCCTAGCAACCAATCTTGTTCAAGGCCGTTGCAAACGTTGAAGAGAGGCTTAACAGATTATAATATAGGCTACGAGCGCTGTCAACATTATAAAAGACTGTACACTGTACAGGTCCGTGTGGAACATCGTATGGGGTGTTTTAGGTGTTTAAACACCACCGGAAATAATTAAATAACGTGGAAATGATAGCTATAATGCATTTAGTAACACACGATGTAAGAACTAAGGGGAGGATAATTTTGAAATTCTCATTGCAATAGAGTAAATCACGACGATGATCTATAATCATGATGATGATGATAGTGATGGTGATGATGATGATGATGATGATGATGACGACGACGACGACGGTGGTGGTGGTGGTGATGGTGATGATGATGATGATGATGATGATGATGATGATGATGATGATGATGATGATGATGATGATGATGATGATGATGATGATGATGATGATCTATAATCATGATGATGATCTATAATCATGGACTCAGAAACACACATCTATGATATATGCACCGCTACATGTATGTGCGTGTGCGTGCGTGTGTGTGTGTGTGTGTGTGCAGGTGTGTGTGTGCAGGTGTGTGTGTGTGTGCAGGTGTATATACATTGTACACACATATCTGCATGCTTGTTATATATGTTATCCAGCACAAAGGGGTTCACAAACGGACCATTTCGTCAGCATGCACTCAACCATTTTTTGTTAGCTAAACGAACCGGATATGAGCAATAGCAGGGAACCACGTCAACGACCGCTCTATACAATCGGTCCACATGCAATATACACACGAACAGCAGACAGACATGCAGCCGGCGGTTGATGATGACGAATATCAGACGCATAACAGCATCAACCTACCAGCGTTGCCACTCTAAAAAATGAAAAAAGCCCAAGTTGGATGGTCAAAAAAACCAAGAAAAAACCATTTGTCCAAATCTTGGAAAATTTCTACAATTTCCCGTAAAAAAAATCTGACGACTTTTTTTGTCATCCGGACCAAAATAAATCTTTCAAATTCCCGTCCGAAAATTCTGATGACCTTTTTTTGGTCATCCGGTCCAAATCTTTCCAAAACGTCCACAATTTCCAGATTTTTTTAGTCGAAAGAAAAAACCCAAGCAAAAAACACAAGTTCTTCCCGAAAAAACTCATTCCTAAGTTCGAATCGAAAAAATCAAGATTTTTTTGACGAAAAAAAATCAAGCAAAAAACCCAAGTTCTTCCTGAAAAAACCCCATTTCCCAAGTTCGGATCGAAAAACCCAAGATCTTGTGGAAAAACCCAAGGAGTGGCAACGCTGCAGCCTACACGTGCGAACACAGGTCACGGAACACGCTCGTCGATAATAATAACGCATGAGACAGATTTCCAATTTAACGTCAGCCAAGCACGTTGACGCCGGGCTTCATCGACAGGCGGCGTATCTGTCGCCTGCAGTGCACCTGACTTGGCGGGAAACGAGGTGATTAGGTAGAAGTGCATACACGTGGGTCGTCCACCTATATTTGCATATCGGAAAGCTTTAATTACATTGTGCCAGTCCCAAGACTCGATAAAGGAGGGGGATAACGCTGATCATGTTTGTTTTGATGAATTTGATCAGTTAGGGACCTAGGGGATGTGCAAAGTTGCGAACCGTGGCTTGTAACTTCCGAGGTTTCAAAAATGTCGCAGAAAATTAACACAAATAAGACACCTTATAATATAACTATCTTTACTTCCAAAAAATCTTCTCCTTTGTCGATAAAAACAAAGTTAAATGGCGATAGCAATTTACTAAAAGTAAGATGCTTGGTAATAAAGAGCAATATTTTGTCTTATGTTATGAGGGCTTGTGTGTGTGTGTGTGTGTGTGTGTGTGTGTGTGTGTGTGTGTGTGTGTGTGTAGGTGTGTGTGTGTGTGTGACAGTGTTGCAAGAAGGTTGTGGAGAGATCACACTACGCAGGCCCTCATAACGACATAAGTCATAAGACAACGGCAATTGTATTGCAGAGTAATATTGTGCGTGAAGAATTTGGTCCCTACATGTAGTAAATCTCCTTGTACGAGAATCGAATTCGTATTCTCCGCGTTACTGGCCGACCCCGCTCTAACCAATCGGTCACCGTACTCCACGTTGATAAAGAGTTTAGTTCTAAGTCTCAATTGAAGGTGGTATCCAGGTCTTTTTTAACGTGCAGTTGTACACAAAATGTGCAGTTTCTAAATGGATCTGTGCAATTGTAAAAGCACTTCTGTAGGCCTACAGTTAAACTAGCAAAACTGGTCATTGTAGGCCGATTGGAAGTAATTTACCATGGAGGATGGGAAGGAAAAGAAGAGGTTGTGCAGTTTTAAAAATTCCCTGAAAACAGCCCTGGTGGTATCCGCAATTCCTTGTTCTTGTCCGTTCTGTATCCGAATTCGTGTCGAAAGAAAGATCTATTGCATGTAGGTGAAACGAAAAATCAGTGAATACTTTTCTACTGATGCTTCTGAAAGTCGTCCATCTGCCTTCTTGAACTTTCCCATGGATCTGGGTTAGTGACGGCATACAAACTGCAGCTACATAATTGTCTGACTGATGGAAAAACTAAGGTATGCAGATAGCAGACCACTGCAGGAACAGGAATCGATTGTGCGCACTTGAGCCATGGCCGATTAACTGGACACAGTGGACACTGTCACTGGACACAGTGGAAAGCCAAGGTGGACATCGCTTCTGTTCTCGGATTATGCACTAAGCCCACCGCGCGAGATTTATAGTCCATCAGCCGACCAGATAGCAACATCCGGTAAAGTAGGTATGTATATACATGCATTGTACACCGTGAGTCAAAAAAAAGTAAGCCAAATTGTTTTTCATATATCTCTAATGCCTGATAACATATCACGCTAAGATTTTCCAAATATTTAGAGAATTGGACCAAGATAATGATTCCAAAATTTCATGAGATAAAGTTGAACGGATAAGAAGATATGAATCTTTAAACTTCATATGCCGAAATTGCCGTTTACAAGCAATTTTCTGTCAGATTCAGTAAAATGTAAGTCAAACTTTTTCTCATATCTCTAATGCCTGATGATCAATCATTCTAAAATTTTCCAGATATGCAGATAATTGAACTAGCAATATGACCCCAACAGTATGATTTGATTATTTAATTAAATAAGATGCTCAAAATGTCATCTTTCAGCTTGCACGCAAGCCTTGAGGCGCTGGAGCCATTAGGCAACAGCATCGTCGATTATCCTCTGGTCCAGGCCATCCCACACTTCCAACAAGCGTTCCTTCAGATCGTTTATATCATGGATTGTTGTCTGGTAGACTCAGTCTTTCATTATGCACGCTCCACACTTTATATTCCGTAAAATTTTACTCCAGGATCACTGAAGACCAAAATTGGGAATTATCAGGCATCAAAACTGCAGCGAACACCATAACAGATTTGCTGAAAACTGAAATTTCGGAGATAAAGTTCAAATATTCATATCTTTCTATCCGTTCAAATTTATTACATGATATTTTGGAATCCTATTCTAGGTTCAATTATCTAAATATATGGAAAGTTTTAGTATGATTAATTAGCTGGCATTAGAGATATAATAAAAACAGTTTAGCTTACTTTTTATCGAATCTAGCAAAAAAATGCTTGTAAGCGGCAATTTCGGCATATGAAGTTTACAGATTCATATCTTTTTATCCGTTCAATTTTATCCCATGAAATTTTGGAATCATATTCTTCGTCCAATTCTCTAAATATTTGGAAAATTTTAGCGTGATATGTTATCAGGCATTAGAGATATATGAAAAACAATTTGGCTTACTTTTTTTGACTCACGGTGTATATATACAGGGTGGGCCAATAGGAATGCAACAACTTTGACGCCTTATAACTTAAACAATTTTTATCCGAACACTGTGATCAATATACTAGATTGAAGATAATTATCCATTCTACTACTGTGCCAAATCTTGCGCTGATATACGGCACCATTTAAATAAAAATTTCGGTGCGGCGCACACCTCTCAATTTGAATGTAAATAATGAACATCATGGCGCCGCTCACGGGAGAGGATAGGATTTTAATCAGAATCTTAAGAGTAGAAAAAGAATACAATGCACATCAGATGTTGATAGAATTCCCTTCTAGAAAATGGAATAAATTTGCTCTACATCGATTGATTAAACAAATTGATGCCAGAATGATAATATGGATAATTATGTTCAATTGGATATATAGGAAAAGACGGTCAGATAAAAACTGTTAAAGTTATAAGGCGTCAAAGTTGTTGCATTCCTATTGGCCCACCCTGTACATATACTTTTAAAAGATCATTGTCCGGTATATACATGCATTGTATATACATATATATATTATATAGGCTAAACCTACATGCATGCATAGCCTACATATAAACACGCGTGTTAGAATATTCCAAAGTGCAGTGTAAATAAATGGTTATTGCAAGAACATACGTATGTTGGATTTAGGATCATGTGTGTTATTTTAAAAATCTTACTTTTGATTGGCTCTATTTAGGCCCCTACAGATGATGCACATTAATAATATCATGATTGCTTGAGACCATAATGCGGATAGCAAAAATGGCATAGGCGTACGAGGCGGGGGTGCAGGGGGCAAATGCCCCCAAATTCGGGCAAGTTTCGTGGTTTTTTCGGGCAAAAAACTTTTGAACGACTAAAAAAAGGTCCTCAACTTTCGGGCAAGTCAGGTTTTTCGGGGCAAACACAGACCCAAACCACTAAAAAAAAAGGTCGTCAACTTTTTCACGGATGTATTTTTCGGGCAGAAGTTCAATCTTTGCCCCCCCCCTGCTGAAATCTCCCGTACGCATATGGCAATTGGTCAATTAAATAATAGACCTATTCATATAATTTTATTATATTCGCTTTCTTTTTCAATGCATGGACACACAAAAGACGTTGCAATCCTGTGACATGTAACTAAGTTCAGTTATTTAAATTTAGATGTCTTGTTTAGTTTTGCTTAGCTTAGCTTAGCTTAGCTTAGCATCTCTGCTATGCACTATCGCATTAAGTAGTCTAAAATCGCATTCATTAACGTATAAAGTTTCCAGAATCAGTTGCAATGGAATTACCGTAAATGACCTAATGACCCACTTAACGACTTTATCGACTGACCAATGCCCATCGACATTGAAAGCAACGTCTTTGCGCCATTTATTTAGCGCTTGTATAATGACCCAATTATAACAAAAGCGGTTTAGTTCAACCGATAGCGCGATATCATGCAAACGTAACATACACCGCTCATCAGGAAGTACTAATAAGCAGGGCCTAAGTCTGGAGATCTCACATAGACTCATCCAGGGATTTTTTTAGCGTGCAGTTGTACACGCAATTCGTCTATTCAGAATAACAAGGACGTATCGTAAATTTCGAAAGTGTTGGGAATTTGCATTTTTATGTTTAGACAGAAATATCAATTCACAGTAATAACTGCTTTTCAATTTTTTTACGATAAGATGCTAACATTGAACTTAAACAAACACCAATAGTCGTTATTGTCTTAGACATCATTTTTAATTTAAAAAAAATATTTTTATAAGATACGTCTTTGTTATACTCATTATTATACTCATGACTACTAGCAGATCACGGAAAAACAAGGACGTATTTAAGGTATTTATGTCACAAACGACCTGGAAGAAACATTAGAAAGAGTATCTACCACCATACTCTCTTAATTTAAGGTATGCATTAACATTTTCAATTAAATTATTCGATTTAATATTTATACTTGCAATTAAATGTCAATTTTAATGTTTTTAACGCTTCATATAACTAATACACTGAAAAACCAGGACACTACAATTTAATTCATAAAATGCACTAAACCTAACACTAAACTCTATATCACAATATTTTCATCATCTAAACCAACCCTATCACTAAACCTAACCTTCAATGATACACATTACACTTAGGCCTACTGGAATAAGACAGGTTCTTGTTCGGGATTCGTTGGGGATAGGTTTGTGTACGTGCAATTGTGCCTTTGCACCTTATCAGACACCCTACCATAAATACCACACGGATATTAATACTGACAAAATTACATCGCATTTTTTAAGGCCGAACTTCATTCGACCAGCCACATATATTTTCTACATGAAATTTTAATGCTAAGTTTGCTATTAGACTT
>OX243826.1:21856027-22013527 GCA_945859605.1 Lumbricus rubellus | reverse complement strand
CAATGATGCCTGCCAGGGGCAGATACAGAAATTTTCGAAGAGGTGGGGCCAAAATGGTTGGTCTTGGAATGGGTAGGAATAAATTTCGTAGGCCTTTGCCCAAGAATCTGATGACCTTTTAAAAGTCAAAGTATACCATTTCCCCCGACAAAATAGCTTAGGCCTACTCCTGATGGACACTGCCGTATAAATTTATTTATTTTGTGCTGTCTTAGAATAGTAACTGTTGTTCATTCATTATATATATATATATATATATATATATATATATATAGGCCTTAATAAGCTATAGGCTATAATTTAGCTTTAGCCTACTTAAATGATGAATCGGCAGAGTCATACTGTAGTTTAGAGTTAGTCTACTGTTCTGTCAGTTTTACGGTTTGACATGTTGGCAAGGTTCCTGGAACGACGCAGATTAGACTACTTAGCGTCAAAAAGAAAGTCACAAATAAAAATTGTTTAGTAGAAGATAGCATTGGTAATTATGTTGTCTTTCTGCTCTACGGCTTTCCTTAATAAGGAACTCTACTAGTTCTAAGACGAGTAGACATTCATCTTTGCAAATTGACATGTAAGCTTATGATGATGATGGTTCGCTGCCCGTAGGCAGGTTCATTTACGCCCCTGGGGATGAGATGAGTGAGGTGGTTTCCCGTTGCCTTCCCCACAGACAATGATAGGTAAGCAACTTGCCCAAGGTCGCTTCGCAGCAGCTTGCGCCCCTGCGTCCCACGCGTGCTAGCCCGAGATATCTAAATCTCCGATGTCAACTCTCAGCCCGGGGCTTGAACCGCAGTCCGTTGCAACCAACAGACGAATGCCGCTCTCGTTTACCGGTGTAACTATAACTAGGCTAGCTAACTAAGCTCATATGTGTAGGCCTATATATATATATGTGCACATGTAAACTTTAAATATACATGTATATATATATGCACCAAAGACTGCAGATAGCTAGAGGGACATCTGTAAATAGATTCAGGCAACTTTCATTGGAGACCAAGTCAAAGAAGTTCTTTGTGGAATGTTTCGAATGTGTTTAAAATAATTTAATGAGTTTGCTGAGAACGCTTAAATCGACACCCAATTATGGTAATAGCAACCGTGGGTGCGCATGCGCAAGCGTTGCTTATTTAGAGCTCGAAGGATTTAATGCAGCGAAAAATAAACCATTGGAAGCGCCTCTGGGTGGGTATCTCGGAAAGGCGCTTCATCAGTGCTACGAAGGAATCCGACATAAATAGCCTTTTTTTATCACGGCCGTGTATCATATCAATGATTGGTGTCACCCTCCTTCTGATTCCATGTTTGGACTGGCACTGCCAAGGCAAGAACAGTGACGGAATTATGACTGACGTGTAGGCCTATATAGGTTAACATAATGTTCTTTATCATTATTATTATTATTATTATTATTATTATTATTATTATTATTATTATTATTATTATTATTGCTATTATTCGTCATGTTACAAAAGGTTACTATGCCAATTTATAGCCTCCCTCTCCCAAATCGGGCATACTGTTAGCGAAAGAACCCGTGAAGGCCACAGCGTTAAAACGCTGAATAAGTACTGACAGTCTTTGGAATAGGAACGACGTCTCCCTCGGATCGTCAGACGCCCGTGACAAGTGCCGACCTAATTATTATTATTATTATTATTATTATTATTATTATTATTATTATTATAATTATTATTATTATATTATTAATTTTTATTTTTTATTTTTATATTATTATTATTATTATTATTATTATTATTATTATTATTATTATTATTATTATTATTATTATTATTATTATTATACAACAACAGTCGGATTATATAGTATTGTTACAGAGGCAATGTGGAAGAGAAGCAGATGGCGTTGCCCCGCTGGACTGCTATCGAGATTCTTTGAAGGAGGTAGCTTGTCTCGAGTTTGTCTTGTGTCGCCTCGGTCAACCTTCGTCCCAGGTCTAAGACAAAGTCCAGTCCTTCCGTACTCCAGGATCCGCTGCACTCCAATGCCACCGCCACGAAGTCATGTGTCCGGGTGATTGCGTCGTATTTGGTCCTTTTGGCAGCGGCTGCTCGGTTTGCGGCCTCCCCTGCTCCTGCTGATGTTGCTGCAAGATGCGATGCCGCAAAGGTGTCTGACACCGTCACGTCCCAAGTGAGACACTTTCCACATGTCCATGGAATGAGCGTCACGCCGTCCGGCCGTTTTCCGTCTTCCCTTGTGAGCCCTAACGGTTCCTTCTGAGATGGAAAGTTGGCCCTTCTTAAGGAGCGCCACACAATATCGTTCAGCATACTGTGACGTTGTTGTCTGCCAGAGTTTTTTCTGCATGCCAGACCGTGGAGTCCTCTGGCGTCGACTCTATTATTATTATTATTATTATTATTATTATTATTATTATTATTATTATTATTATTATTATTATTATTATTAATATTCTGTAAAAATGGAAGTGGACGTTGACGATGACGATGAAAAGAAGTCGTTAATCAACCGATTGTCAGTGAGGCAGATGGCGGGTCAGAGAGGTTAAGACCAATCAGTCAAAAATGTCATATTAAAGAGTCAGCTTTTCAAGACAGTCGTATACAGGTCGGACACCGAGACTGAATTCACCCTTCTTTCCGTCTGTCTATCTGTCCGTCACACAGTTCTATCTTCTTTGAATATTCTGAAGCTCAGCTGTTAGAACGTTGCAAATGAGTTATTCTTTTCCGCTGGAACAAAAACGCTGACTCTGAATGCCTGCGTTAGATTGGCGATGGAAATCGTCATAGCTGTCCATCTGAAAGCTTTCAAATCTTCTTTTTGTCTCATTCAGTTTGTAAAAAGCGGGTAAAAGCGACTCCCTTCCAAATGTAGGCCTAAGCTTATTTCGTTCATGAATACAGAGCCTATGTTTGAAGTAGGTATAGGAGTACGAGGCTTGGGTCCAGAGGGGCAAATGCCCCCCCCCCCCATTTCGGGCAAGTCTGGTTTTCGGACACGCACACCCCCGATGACAAAAAATATTTTCAGCAAAAGTTAAATCTTTGCCCACTTCTGAAATCTCCCGTACGCCTATGGAAGTAGGTATAGGCTACTGACCACCTTTAAAGAACGTTTTTATACGGACTGCATGCATCTTGTCGCCCACGCTAATGCACTGTAGTCTAAATGAATTGTTGGAATAGGCCTACCTTTAAGAAAGTGAACCGGGGGAAATTACAATATTGTTCGCGGAAGACCGCTAAATGTCAAGGCATGGGCCGCTCGCTTGCCATGGTTTCTAAAGTAGCGCAAACATATAAAATTACTTGGCGCCTTGATTTATATGAACTCTTGGAAGGGCCAAAACCCGCCTTGAAGGCTTCATGAACAGACTTAGGCGTGTCGGTTACTAACATTCTGATACTCTTTAGAACTATTCATGGCAGCGAACTTCATGTCCTGTACGTAACCTCTGTCCACTACAGCGAAATCCATTATAGCTTTAGGCAAAGGGCGCACAATAATTCACCTTTCTCAATAAAGACTCTATGAACTTTATCCCTAGAATGTTATTTAAAATATGTAGGCCTACTAACAAACTCAACCATAAACACTAAGTAGCCATACTGTGAATCATGTTACTGCATGTACACCTACAGCATTGTGCCTGTTGTTTTTTGGAATTAAACGAATTTACATACATAATGTTTAGGTCAATTACAATGTACATGCATGCTCCCATCATACATGATCCCAGCCTCGTGTGTAAACATCCACATACAACACAAAAGATATGCAACACAAACACACGTACATACAAACGCAAAAATTCACACATACACATGCGGAGACATGTGCACACACAAACACATACACTTTATGGGAGGCACGACTATATCGTCTGCCGCCTTCGCGCTTCTTCATGTCACCTTTATGCACGAGTCAGTGTTCGAGATATAATTCTGAAATAAATCGTGATGCAATTATTCCACTTGGCGAGTTCTGCGAGAGGCGATGATTATTATTTCAGAGGAAGTGTGGCGCTAAAGCTTAACAGCGCGTGCTCTGCTAAGATCCGATTCCAGGCCCGCATTGAGGTGAGTTCTGGATGTTTTAGAGGCGCGCAGCTATAAATGTTTTCGTGATGGACCGACTGGTTGTCAGATGGAGGCCATTGGAGGGTAGTTATATGCTACAGCACCCTGGCCCGCACTATAGCCTGAATGCTTCTCGGTTCAGCTCAAAATAAAAATGGGTTATTGCTAGACGTGGGTACTGGGTAGGTCTGTATTGCTTCGCTATTAATTGTTTCCTTCAAGTTGCAATATCTGCGCGTTCTTCAAAAGATGATTCTTGGTCAACTGACTAAATTTGTGAGCAGTGAGTCTTGTTTAGGACGATATTTGACTGGTTTTGACGCCAGTTTTACTCAAAGAATGGCATAGAATGCTCTTAAGTTGGTGGCATGTTGTTAGAAACAGACTAACCGAAAGAATCATTTCTACGTTTGTGAGATAAAAACAGTGATAAAATTAGCCTATGTCTCACGAAACGACAATCTGTACGGATGAGGATTTTTTAGCTAGACCTTTGTATTCATAGCAGCATTGTTTGCATTTCTTTCAGTCTAGCCATTTTTCTGTTTACAACACTCAGGTTTCCGACGGTCCCTCGAGCGAAATTCGCATAGAGTCTAATTAGTTTCCAGGTTTGAAGATAGAGATGTATTTAATAGACTCTATAGACAAGCCTCGGTTTAAGACAAGGCCATGACGGTGGCAGTAGTCTACCTGTAGGATTGTCGATTATAAATGGCAACGGGTATAATTAATGTAGAAATCCGAGCTGTCTAGCCTGTCTTGATTAATAATTATTGTTCATTATGAAATTAAATGTAACCATGGCTACAGGTGAACATGATTGTATTGTACACAGATCTCAGATGCTCTAGGCCTATAGATTATATTTATAGATGTTTAAAACGACAAAACCGAATAACAAACCCAATTAAAGGTCGTTGTTTCAAAAAATTAAAAAATGGAGAAACGAGGAAAAAGGAGAAAATAAAATAATTAGACTTTGCTACATCAGGTTTTTAATAAACGAAGAGAATAAGTCCAGATACGCCCATGCCTAAAGACACGGATGGACAGTTGGACACAAAGGGGATTTTTTTAACGTGCAGTTGTACACAAAAAATGTGCAGTTGTAAAAGAACTTCTGCACAGTTAAAAACTATCAAAACGGTCATTGTCCTCCGATTTTAAGTAATTTACCATGGATGATGGGAAAGGAAAGAAGCAGTGGTGCAGTTCTAAGAATACCTTAAAAAACAGCATTGGACACAAACACACACACACACACACACACAAACAAGCACACAAACACACACACACACACACATGAGCAGCTATGCATCTTGTTTGTACCAATCAGGATTACTTCTCCGACAAATCTTCTTAGCGCTGATGCACATCTCAATGAACAATCGCCTGAGATAATTGTATTTATGACCTTTCATCGTATACCTGCGCCTTTCATCATTTCAGCAACATTGCATCTTCTGACATTTACTTTCATTTATAAATCCTTTTAGAAATAAGTTCTCCTGTTCATCATAGTCTACTGTATGTTATGCACACATGTAATGCGGATGATTGTTAATTAACAGGATGTCGTTATTTTTATTTATCTCATTGGATCCATTAGTCGTGTCTATATGCAATTACATGTGACTGCATATTCTATTTATTATCGCACAGATCAGATGCAGGAATAAACAACCATGCTGTTTGTTAATCTGTCCGTCCGGTCATTCACCTTCCCTTCTTTTGCCACTCCTTGTGACTCCATCCATTTGTCTATCTGCTTCACATGTATGCTTGTATACGCATAATTATGTAGGTGTTTATAGAAAGAGATACATAATATTATATCCAGTTTTTAGCCAGTTCACACGTGACTCGGCGATGGCTATGTGATCAGTTTTTTAATTTACAAATGTAAATTCCTCCTCTTTCTTCTTCATCGTCTTCTGTACAATGAACTCCTTGGCTTCACATGTAGGCCGATGCGTAGGCCCTATATAAATTGCACAATGTTGGAAATCTATATGATTGCATCATAAGAATACATTATTAGCCAGACCACGTGTAATTCGAGGAGAGTTATGTGGACAATAATTACTGCTGTCTTCTCATCAGTGCTTGCGCTTCCCTTTCTTCTTTTATCTTCGCATATACAGTGGACTTCTGCTTCGGGCGGCTCGGCATGACTTTATAAACAAATTATGGACATAATTATAGTCACATTAAGCTGAGACTGTCATCAATTTCAATTTTCATCTTTCGTCCTCAAGTATTCTCTTTCCAAAACACCACTTCCCCATCATTGCTACCTTCAATCTAATTAATTGTGGCATTTTGCATCTGCTGCTGTAATCATGCTCTCCAAGTAGCAGAGCTAATTCGTTTTACCCATCAACGTTTAATAATGGCGGTCGTTTCTTCTTCCCTGCCTATTAAATAACAATGTGAGGCACGGTGGTGTAGTGGTGGCGTCGTTGCCTTGAAGCCGGAAGGTTCGAGGTTCGAATCCACCTCGCCGCGTAAGGACCTTGGGCAAGTCCTTCATTCACAATTGCTCAGCGCTTCGGCGTGAAACTCCGATGCAGTGTTCGCTCTGCATTCGGGAGCGCCTCTGAGTAGCGAGAGCTTGAAGGGGCGCTATAACAAGTGCACATACAAACACAACTCCTCTTATTTTGTTGTTTATTTTTCATGCAATTTCTATAGAAATGAAACTTGTATGGTTCTTCTCTCTTTGCAGACCTTCTTGATTGCTTTTTATTCTCTGATCCCCCGCAACTCGTAGACAACGTAGAGTCTTCGGTCTTCACCACCAACAGTGGCGGATCCAGAACTGTTTCAGGGGGGGCAAAATCTTAGATCTTGGACGGGAAAAGAAGAAATTTTTCGAAAGTTCGAAAAAGAGTGATCGGTCGTTGAGGAAAAAAGTACTTTTCATCCGCCAAAACAGTTGATGACCTTTTTTTAGTCATTTGGCGAATTTTTCGGGAAAATCAGACCATTTCATCCGCCAAAAAGTTGATGACTTTTTTAGTCCTCAACTTGAAAACCGAATGGGAGGGGGCCACGTTCCATACAATTTTCCAAATAGGGGGGGCCAATATCCATTACACCCATATTCGTATTGCTAATTTCAGACCAAATGGGGGGCCACGTCCCATGGCAGTTTTCAATGGGGGGCCATGGCCGGATTGGCCCTCCTGGATACGCCCCTGACCACCAACTTGCCTCCTGCGCTTATTCCCTTCATATTGTTCTCCAGCGTTTGCGGTATCGGATAATGCCCTCTAGTCCGGGATGTTAGCGTAACATTGTGCATTTTGGTGCTACAAGCAAAAGAAAGACATTTTTTAGTTCAGGAAGAAATTCTAAGAAATATGTGATATCGTGCCAGTTGAAGAACTGGGAACAACATTCATATTTTGCAACTGGTATTATATCAGATTTTCTTAGAATTTCATCCTGAACTTTAAAATATTTTATTTTTCTTGTAGCACCAAAATGCACAAATACGATGCTTTACACCGCTCTTAACAGACGTGTTAAGCCTGCCTATGCCTCCCTTACCAATCACTCCTCACTCTGAATACATGTGCACCCAGTTTATTCTTTTAATACGTACAATGATGACATCATTGCTACATATGAAATTGTGCATAACATGGGTTGACCCGTGAGGCACAGGACTAATCCACCATTGTGGAATAAGGTGCTCGACATTCACGGTCCTGATCCAGCTCCATATAAGACGGCTACTAAATACAGTTCGCTTACGGCAATTTACCCCGGTGAAAATTGCTGTTGGCATACATGCGAATCTCGGACGGATTGATAGCACAAAAAGCCGGACATCCGTAAATGAGGGAAGAACGCAAGGACTATTATACTGCGGTCGTCCTGACTTCAGGACGGAAGCGTTCCTTTGCAGTACACCGAGGAAGGAGTATATAAGTATATAAGTCTGCGTATATATATTGTATGTATATATATATTTATATATATATACAGGGTGGCCCAAAAAAAGTGATAACGTCGCGTAAAAAGTGATATTATTACATCAAAATTTGCTTAACTGTATCAATAATAGCTTAAATTGTTTACTCATTCACTTACTTACCTTTTTTTATCTGCATGATGTCTTTATTTCGACGTATTGCTAAGCAAGATTTACAACTCAAAACGTACAAGCGTGTGATCGGGCAGAAGCTCAATGAAAACGTCACTTTGAAACGCTTGCAACGCAGTCGGCAGCTACTTGAGCAGTTTCCTAATGGAAGAAGTGTACGAAACAACTGGTTTACAGACGAAAAGACATTCACCGTTGCCCCTCCAGTTAATTGTTTATTCCGTTGAAAAAAAGAAAATGCAAGTCCAGAAAAGACGAATTATACGAGAACGTGACCATTTCAGTATCATGTTATCAGTTGGTGTTCTCGAATGGGATAAACTAATATTGTGTCCGTTGAACCAGGCGCCAAAGTAAACAGTGAATACTATTATTGTGAACATGTTCTAAGGCAAGGTTTGCTGCCTGTAATAATTATTCAAGCGACATGTGGTCGCTATAACCGGACATCAGAGCAAGACGGAGCTCCATCTCACACAGCGAGAAACACGATCAACTTTCTTCGCCAGGAGAATGTTAACTTCATCGAGCCAGACATGTGGCTACCGAACAGTCCTGATTTAAACCCAGTAGATTATGCCATGTAGGGTGCTTTGCAAGAAAAAGTCTACCTTCGGCGAAAATTTACCACAGTTGAAGAGCTCAAGTTGGCAATAATTGAAAAATGGAGAAATCTGGGGCAGAACTTTTTTGACGGTACTGTAGCATAAACGAGTGGCGTTGACGCTTAGAAAAACTATTTGAGAAGCAAGGAGGACACATTGAACATGATTTTTGATTAGCTAAATACTTGGCACACAAAAATATATGAAACAAATATAATTAACTGAATTATATTTGTAAATAATTCGTATGTTACCAGATGTTATCACTTTTTTTGGGCCACCCTGTATGCACGGATCCGTGTTTTTCGTTGTTTGCGAAAGAGCGCCTCGTGCTTCATCCGTTCTGTAAAATATGTTTTCGCTCTTAGCGACCAACGCCATTCTGACCCAAACATTATATCTACAGCTATTCTCCGATTCAGCTATATAATTATACATAATATATATAATTATATATATATATAATTATATATACAGGACGTATCTACCATTGACAGCATGCATTCGTCAACTCTTTCACCAGCGTTTAATCTAGTCCCCTGATTTTTGGGGTAGATTCACGCTCATTGGGGGAAGTGGAGGTGGGGGAGGGGCAGCGAACGGTCGTTGTCGGCGGCGGTCGTTCGCTGCCCCTCCCCCACCTCACTTCAACCGCTGATGCAACAACCGACGAACGACGACATTTTTTGTCCGAACGACATTATTTTCTGACGATTTGTTTCGGTTTTTCACCGAAAAAGTCTGTGAACCATGCAGAAAAAACTTTACATAGCCACACACACACACACACACACACACACACACACACACACACACACACACACACACACACACACACACACATGTATTATATATATATATATATATATATGTATACATAAACAATATCTGTCCAATTTATCGGGGAATGTTGTATTCGCAATTTTTCGGGGGAGGGGGGGGGGGATATTACCTATGTACTTGTAACAACATCAGCTCTGTAGATTTTTCTGGTTGGAATGCCTTTACTGGCGGGTGGAATTTCCCATGAACCCCTTTCTATAGACACCTATGGGTCAAACACGGTCTTTTCACGATTGCAGAAAATGAAAAACAGCCATTATATATAATATTATAATATATACTGTCATGTTAATAAACATGTCATTATTTACATGGATACAGGTTTTTTAACGTGCAGTTGTACGCAAAATGTGCAGTTCTAAACGGATGTGAGCAGTTGCAGAAGCACTTCTGCCAAAACTAGCAAATATTAGTCATTGTCCTCTGATTTTAAGTAATTTCCATGGAGGATGGGAAGAAAAAGGAGTTGTGCAGTTTTAAAAATTCCTTAAACACAGCCCTGCATGGATACCGGATGGTGGACGGAGAAACAGAGGACGCCCAAAGAAGATCTGGAGGAGCACGTTTAGGGAGGACTTGGCAGAAATGGAAATCGATTGGAACGAGGCAGAGGAAACCGCAAGCAACCGCACGAAATGGAGGAATCTTGTCGACCAATGTTCCGGAAGGAACGGAAGAAACTGAGAGAGATACTGTATACAAGTGCACATGTCCCATATATATTTCATCGTATGATGTAGGCCATGTGCTGGTTTCGCTTTGTCCTGAGTGGTTAAAACTGTTGTGCATCGATCGTCTTTGTCACGAACTTCTCTTGTTTCTTTTCCTCATCAACCCTGCATCATTTTCCAAGCAATATCTGAAAATCGATATTTATCATGACCTTGTGATTATCTTATATATAAAAAAGTCTTTTAGACCATGCATGTATGCTGTAAAACATACACGTATTAATCTAGCCTACACACAGGGGCGCAACCAGAAAATTTTCCTGGGGGGTGCTCAGATGGTGCGAAGTAGCGAGTGCCAAAGGAACTTGCTTGATTGTGTAATCTTAAAGACCGAATGACCCCTACCCCCCCCCCCCACGCACCAAAAAAACTCATCGGATTTGGAAAAATTGCGTGGGTCACCTTTTTAGCCTGGGGGGTGCTCAAGCACCCCCCAGCACCCCCCTAGTTGCGCCACTGCCTACACATAATATATGAACATGTCGATATACTTATGCCCATGCATACATTATTCACAATTTCAATTCACATGTAGACTCCAATAAAGGATGTTTTTAATTATACGCCTTGTTGTTAGCTTAATGCTAAGCTCGAGAACACGACTTCGTTACGAATAGGCTTACTACTCATCACGCTTGTATCGCGAACAATCGTGAAGCATAGGCCTACACAGTGGACATGCTCCTATGTTCAATTTCTCGTGGGCGAAACGATAACTTACATATTGAAAAATTTTCAGCCGTATTGTCGTGAATTATTGATAAGAAGGTTCCTTGCTTGATGTCCTTTGCTCATAAGCGGATCCGCCGTGAGAAATTGCACGTTTCAGAAAGCGTAGCGACGGTAAAAATCTCAACAGTGGAACGTCTATTCGGTATCGAATTGTAATTGCAATCACGACAAAGCATTTTCATAGCGCCTTTGTACCCTTAGAGGCGTTCTGTGGGTAGCCATCAATCAGATGTAAAAAGTTATGGGAAAATGCGACCCGCACTATAGACGGAACGGAGCAAATTTCAAATGGTAGCCTATAGGCTACATTGCCTCAGAATGATGGAATATTTGTTATAAAGAAGCATAAAAGACGTTAGTTCTGCTGCTAGGCTTTTCGAACTCATTCAGAGTGCAGATTTATAACTGCACTTAGCATAAGGCCTAACTGCACTTAGCCGTCACTTCAAACCTCGATCTGCCGTGTCATGAATCTTGCGCTCTTCTCTGATTTGTGTTTGAAAGGTGAAGTTCGAATGCCGCGATACTTCGGTGTGCACATTTGGCAGTGGAGATTGAAAGCACGTAAATTGCAGCTTTTGTATGCTGTGATAGAAAATTAGGCCTACGCGTATCGTCCCTCACTAAGATTACGATGTCACACACTATAAATTGGATACTAAATGAACATGTTACCAAACGTTGCACTGTAGGGACACATAAAAAGAAATCTTTAGTTGGCTTTTCATCACGATTTCTCACTTACAACCAAAGAATTTTGATCCTTCTGACGTCACAAAAATTACTTTAATTCCGAGAAAATCCGGCGAATTCCCCCAATTTCAAAATCCGTTTGACCTAAAGAAAAGAATGTTTACCCCATAAAGCGCTGAACTAACACACAGGCCATTCTGCAGATGCGTCTTCGTTAGAACCCGCTTGCCGAATTAATGTTGCATCACCATGGTCTCCGCTCAGACTTAAAATGATTGATGGTAATAGTATAATATAGACCCCATAAAAATTATACACGTATACGGACGTTCGCAATTGCGTTGCTTATCCGTCGTAATCAGGGATGCCACCCATAGCTTTTTTCACCTAGATCCAGGTGTTTTCGGTCTTGTCTAGGCTTCTAGGTTTTTTATGTCAGGTTCTAGCCTTTTTTCTCACGACGGATTTTCCGACTTTTTTTACACATAAAATATACATTTTAAGGTAAATTGCACAAAAGGCGTGAAAAAGGTCGAAACTTTTGGGAATTTGGACCACAAAATTAATTGTAAATTTTGGAGCGAAAAACTTTTTAAAAGATCATCAGAAATTTTATCGGGAAGGAAAAAAGCACATTTTAATCATCGGATGACTAAAAAAGGGTCATCAGAAATTTCAAGCAGGAAAAATGGAAAAATCCATGCATTTTCGAGAGAAATTGTCAATCCAGCCTTTTCTAGCCTTTTTTCACCGGATCTGAACTTTTTCAAAATTCAGAGTGGCATCCCTGGTCGTAATTAGCCACAGTGCTCTGCTAGGAGTCGCAATGGGTCTCTGCACCTGTCACATAGCTATGCATCCGCGTATAATGCACTCTCCTTGCAGCATCTTGTTAGCGGTGGTCGTTCATTCATTCGGAAATTTTCCTTTACAATGAAGACGTCAATTTTAATTAGCCCGCATACTTTATGGAGAGCTTTCTGTCAAGATTGCCAGAACACGTCAATTAAGAACAGAAAACTGTTTTGCAGCAGCTGCTTTTTCTGATTAAGATTTCCACACCGCAGGCATCTTTGCTATTCTTGATCTGCCTGCACTTGAACAGCATTTGAACCATGCACGCGTGTGAATGTTGAACTGTCGGTATTTTGGGACAGCCTTCCGGAAAAGGCCTATCTCCGGAGACTTTATTTAACTGAAATGTTTTGAAGTACTGGAACTGAATTAGAACTGAAATTGAGACCATCCGAACTGAAATAGAAGTAAAACGGAAATTATTTTCTGAAGTAAAATATCACTGGGTATAGAACCAGACATTCGTCATCGATTCATAGGGCCATAATTTGAATATTCTGATCTGCCTCAATTTCGATTTCCGGAGTATATGGAGTGGGGTCATATAATCCACCATCAATCAACATATCAGCTAAAGGTTTTTATCCATGTTGGAAAGTTCCATTTTCCGGTGCTGCAACTTAAACGCTCATAATTTTCACAAACTCACGAATATATCTAATCGGCTTTAAGATCGCGTGTAGGTATGGTCATTGGTCACTGTGTTTAAATTTTCAGACAAATCCTAAAAGTTTTGACCCAGTTATGACACTTTTTATTGGGTTCTACTTTACCGTGGACACAGTGCAGACTGTAGAGTAAGGAGTGTTGTCTTAAATATGCTTCACAATGTTCACATGTCATTTTTCTCTTTAGTGTTTTTCATGTCATGTTGAGCAGAAACCCCAACGCAATTCAAACTTCAGGGCTAACAAAATGTGCATAGTCTCTAAATCAGTTGATGCTACCAAATAATTATATATATATATATATATATATATATATCTCAGTTTCTTTAATTCCTTTCGGAGCATCGGGCGACAAGATTTCTCCATAATTATAGCATACAGCTTTTGCTAGAGCAAAGCGCAAAAAGGTTCTTTTATTCTTTTCTTCCTCCACTTCCTCTTCTTCTCCTTCTTCCTCTTATTTTTTCCTACACCTTTCCCTTCTATATATGTCTCGAACATTCGGCGATTAGCGACTCCATCACAAAAAGCTCAAAGAACTATTATATATATTATAGCCTATATATTCATATGTATTCATATATATATATATATTATCATTCTGTGTCGTCGTATTCGGGGTATAGACTTAACCCTTTGTAGACCGACCAATCGTGACTTCGTGTCTTCTTTGTCGTCAACGCAACGGACGAAAGAATCAACGGTAAACGACAATGGGCCGCTGGCTTAAGATACACAATATATATAGATATATAATTATACACTATATATACACACTATATATACATATAAGCTTATATGAATATATATATATAAGAGACAACAATTGGATTAGAAGACATCGACCCAGGAATCAAGCAAATGCAGTCAACAGAAAAATATAGGACGGCACGTGTCGAAAAAACCTTCTTGACCAACAGCACCTCCGCAAAATCGCAATTTTTCAGCCTTGCTGATCCAATTTCGCATAAGACCAATGGCCCATAACATAATTAAATATATAATATATCGCCTTATATATATATATATATAAGCTTATATGCCTAAATATATATATATAAAGCAATGGAGAAGGCTGGCCTTAACGATCGCTAGAGTTCAACGAACTGACAGCACAAGGTGGCAAGGTGATATATAAAGTTATACTGAATCTGAGTAACACAAGTCCAAATTAGAACATTTATATGCAGTATGTCCCTACAGTTTTTACCAATATGTTGGTCAAAAATAAGGTTTTTTAAATCAAGTTTTACAGCTTTGAAGGTAGTTCACAATTATGTACGCAGAACAGCAAAATGACATCAGACAATTTCAAACAGAACAAAGTCATATTTCTTTTAGTGAGTCCACCCACTGTTTTTTGACGATCCAAAAACTTAGTGCAACAGAAGTTGGCAAAAAACGATTTATTGAGTCACATCTAAAATAATTGTCATCAAAATAAATGAGCTTTATATAGATCATTACCAGATGATCATTGTTCATTATGTTCAATATCAGTATTTAGAAAAGAAACAGGCCTATAGCCTACCAACGTCGCTGCACACCTCAATCACATCATTTAGCAAGATGACTATTGAATTGGATAATAAAAAATCCAGATTATTACTTTTTTAAACAGTAAATAAAATTTAAATTTAAGAAAACTTAAAATTGCCCAGGTGTCAATGGTAGACAAGTGTGTATTCAGACACTTCATGAGCAAAATATTGGAGATGAAGCTGAAATCATCGCCTACTCTGATAAACGGTGAGACCAGAGAAATGCAGAGTTAAATCGAGAGTTGAGAAATAAGTCTTTGACGAAAGGAAATTGGCTCAACTCCAATATTATTGTCCTGTTTTACCGTGAAGAACTAATGGCCCCAAAATCTCCGGATTGAACAAGAATGATCATCAAATAGCCCATAGAGAGTTATGCTGGAGAAATACCACAATCTGCGTCCAAACTCCAAAGCCAATACGAGAAAGAATTGATGGCAGCATTGTACAAAGAGACTCAGAGCAAGTGCGGACACTGGTGGTATAGACACATTGACGACAAGTTGAGAAGCACCATCAAGTTCATTTTATAACATGTAGTTATTTGAGACACAAACTAGCCTACATGTTAAAATTGCTTGTTGCTACTTTTTGTTGCGCTATATGTTTCTATTGTCAGAAAACAGTTTGTGGACTTCTTAAAAGTTATAACTTTTGTTCTGCTTAGAATTTCTTGTAAAATTTGACTGTTCCGAGTAAATATAAATTAAATTTAAATCTGCATCCTTCTTTGTCCAAAATATTGGCAAAAGTCAATGAGCTAGCCTACATTTTTCGGCCCACCCTGCACTCGAAACCATAATAAAAATTATATCCATGCACGCACTCGATATTCTATTCCATTATATTATTACCGTCGCGGATTCTCAAATGAATAAGTCGTTCCATTGTTTCATCTTATAGGTCAAGTTTGAACAATTTGAGCCCTGCTTTCTTATATAATATTAGGTACATGTAGGCCTAAAATAGAGTTACATAATCATAATTATGCTCGCAATGAGTTTTAAAAATAGCGCATGCGCGTGCATAACCTGACATCATATCCGTCGGTATCTCGGCTAATGATGAGCCTTATTACAGAGGTTTGAATATACACTGAGACGGTTGCACTAGCATAGCAGACCCGATAAGTGGCCTCATCATAAGGACGGGAGATAAAGGAGAGCTTCCGGGTAGAGACGTTCATCTAAAGAAAAGAGAATGCCACGGATGTTCGTAATATTGCAACACCGTACGCTACGCTATTACGCGACACGCCAGTTGATTGGTTGCTGTTGTATAGATCAAGTGTGGCGCTATAGAAATGTGGATCGTTTGGGGCAACCACGTTGGAAAGTTAGCACCTACTCGTGCGATGTAGACCTGCTCTATGACCAAGGGATTCAAAAGGAAATGGACTCATCAACTAAGTGCTGCTATAATAATATTATAGTAATGGTAGGCAGGGTTTTTTACTTTACTGAGAATATCAATATTGATAATTATAAAGCAGATACATGTATATAGCCTATACATGTCCGCTGGGCGGATTTTCGTGGAATTGACATCTGTCTGTCTGTCTCTGTTTGTCTCTCTCTCTGTCTCTATCTCTCGGTCTCCCTCTGTCTCTCAGACTGACTGTCTGTCCGTCTGTCTGTCCGTCTGTCTGTCCGTTTGTCTGTCCGTCTGTCTGTCCGTCTGTCTGTCCGTCTGCCTATCTCTGTCTGACTGTCTCTGTTTCTGTTTCAGTCTCCCTCCCTTCATCCCTTTCTTCCCCTCTCTCTCTATATACAGGCCACTATTGGTCTGTACATGAATGTGCCTGCATGTATAGTTTGTATACATAATTATATGGATCATAATGTACGTGTAATTGTGTATGTCCTGAACGCATATCTTCTACCTGTGTATAGACATGTATGCACAAGATTAGCACGATAAGGCAGACAAAAATAATGACACAGAGAAAAAAGGACATTTCTTAGAAACCCTCAGCGAACTGTCTATTTTTTTGTTCGTTCTATAACAGCGTGCCGTGGACCTGTACGTTTTCAGGGACAGCCACTAAAAGTCTTACATCTCTCTGTGGAGTCTCAGAAGACTCTGTGGAGTCTTAGATGTCTCTGGGGAGTCTTAGGTGTCTATGTGGAGTCTTAAATGTCTTTGAGGAGTCTTAGATGTCTTGGTGGCGTCTTAGATGTCACTGTGGAGACTTAGATGTCTCGGTGGCATTTTAGATGTCTCGGTGGCATTTTAGATGTCTCTGTGGAGTCTTAGATGTCTTTGTGAAGTCTTAGATGTCTCTGTGGAGTCTTAAATGTCTTTGTGAAGTCTTAGATGTCTTTGTGGAGTCTTAGATGTCTCTGTGGAGTCTTAGATGTCTCTGGGGAGTCTTAGATGTATCTGTGGAGTCTTAGATGTCTCTGTGGAGTCTTAGATGTCTCTGTGGAGTCTTAGATGTCTCTGTGGAGTCTTAGATGTCTCTGTGGAGTCTTAGATGTCTTTGTGAAGTCTTAGATGTCTTTGTGGAGTCTTAGATGTCTCTGTGGAGTCTTAGATGTCTCTGTGGAGTCTTAGGTGTCTCTATGGAGTCTTAGATGTCTCTGTGGTGTCTTACATATCTCTGTGGAGTCTTAGATGTCTCTATGGAGTCTTAGATGTCTCTGTGGTGTCTTAAATATCTTTTTGGAGTCTTAGATGTCTCTGTAGAACGACTAACACTGGCACATTTAGCATGGAATTCATATAAATGCACGCATGTGTGGGACGTGGTGGTGTAGTAGTGGGCGTGTTCGTTGCCATGCAGCCTGAGGTTGCAGGATTAAATCCACCTCAAGTCGCCGCGTAAGAACCTTAGGCATGTCCTTCACTCGCAATTGCTCAGCGCTTCGGCGTGAAACCCCAATACAGTGTCCGCGCTGTAGTCGGGAGCGCCTCTGAGTAGTAGAAAGCTTGAAGGGGG
Organism: Lumbricus rubellus; assembly: GCA_945859605.1. Lineage (NCBI taxonomy): Eukaryota > Metazoa > Annelida > Clitellata > Crassiclitellata > Lumbricidae > Lumbricus > Lumbricus rubellus. Next base: position 21,995,728 of record OX243826.1, on the reverse strand, counting down.
GGTCTATCTATTACAAGTGCACATACATTCATAAGTGCGCATTACCAACGCATTAGGCGAACACAAGTGAAGCGCGCCCACCACTCTTGCCAGCTTCACGCACAAACCGTTTCGCCACGTTGCTCTGCTTATCCGAGAGCCGTAGTGGATCTTCTGCAGCCGTCTATACGTTCCTGACGCCTCGTAGGGTGATCCGTCGCTTGTTCCCAGCAGAGCCGACACGTCGCGTGCGTGCAGGCAACGTCAAGATACACGGGCGACGTCAGCGGCTGAAGGCTGGCCGCGTCTATTGTGCGCAGGGATGCCACTCTGAATTTTGAAAAAGGTCAGATCCGGTCGAAAAAAAGGCTAGAAAAGGCTCGATTGGCAATTTCTCTGGAAAATGCACGGATTTGTCCATTTTTTCGGCTTGAAATTTCTGACGACCTATTTTCTAATCATCCGAAGATTAAAATTTGCTTCATTTTTCTTCCCGATAAAATTTCTGATGGCTTTTGTTAAAGTCTTTCGCGCGTAAATTTACAATTTTTTATCCAAATTCACAAAATTTTCGACTTTTTTCACGTCTGTTGTCCATTTTCACCTAAAAATGTCTATTTTTATGTGTAAAAAGTGGGAAAACCGTCTCGAGAAAAAGCCAAATCCGGACAGTAAAATCTTAGAAACCTAGAAAAGACCGAAAACACCTAGATCTTGGTGGAAAAAGCTATGAGTGGCATCCTTGATTGTACGTCAGCGAGATACTTCGCTAATGATGCGCCTCGGATGTCCGTGGACAGCGCGGAACACGCAGTCGGTCGTCGCGACGTATAATAGGAACTGTTTCTCGCTGCATCGGTTCCTATAATTATCGTCGTCGCTCGATGGATGCGCGAAGGTTAGCCGATACGATGTGTATTTAGGTAATGGACTGTTGTTCTCTCTTCTCATTTTACATGTACGTGAACTGCAGCATTGAATGATGATTTATAATAACAGTCAGGTAGGTCTTCTCGTCCGTGTTGGGGGTTATACGCCATGGATAATCATAGGGAAGAAGAGTGTTTGTTCAGTTGTGATTTGCACTGCGGTTCTTCCATTCTGACAAAAAACTTTTTTGGCCTTATAAACAATGACGGACCTCTATTATGCTGTATACCCTAACGACTTTGGTCTTATTTAACGATGATATAATTTTCCCCGTATGGCCAGAGCATGCAGCCTTGCGTTTGTCGACCATAATTCTAGATGTTACGCTGCATCAAGGAAACTGTAAAGCAGTAAGATTAGATTGTTTGTTACCATCATTGTTCTCATTAGTCAGGTTCATCCGCTCTCCGTATACATGTATAGGCTTCGTGGTGCATAGTTCTATCGTCTTTGGCTTGGACCTTTATATATATTAAAGTGCGGCCTATATATATATATATATATATATTGTATAAATCGAATGCTACATAATGTTTCTTCACTTCCCTTGGATATAAAAATCCGTGCAGCAGATGGTTCTCGTTCCAAATCACCGCCCGCAGAAGTCTTCTCGATCGTTCTCGGTCATTCATCTCCTACATTCCCTCTGCTGTCGTTCAAGCAGATATCTGATTCTCTGAACAATTCTCATCCGAAAAAACTCGTTCTGTGAGGCGATCGCCTGCACCGTCAAGCCCCATATCACCCCATATCACCCCATATACCCCATATCACCCCATATCACCACATATCACCCCATATCACCCCATATCACCCCATATAACCCCATATCATCCCATATCACCCCATATCACCCCATATACCCCATATCACTCCATATCACCCCATATCACCTCATATCACCCCATATAACCCCATATCATCCCATATCACCCCATATCACCCCATATCACCACATATCACCACATATCACCCACATCACCCTATATCACACCATATCACACCATATCACCCCATATCACCCCATATCACCCCATATCACTCCATATCACCCCATATCACCCCATATCACCTCATATCACCCCATATCACCCCATATCACCCCATATCACCCCATATCATCATGTTGATGCGCGTATCTACATTGTATACAAGAGGCGGGCTATTGACTATAATACCGCTTGATTATACAGAACTAACGATGGGAGACGGCGACAACAACGACGATGATGACGTTGTTGTTGTTGTTTTTGATGACGAATGTGTCGTTGTTGTTGATGATGATGATGATGATGATGATGATGATGATGATGCTATTGCTGCTGTTGACGATGCTGTTCCAGCTGATAATGACGATGACGATCATGATCATGATCATGATAATTTGGTTTTCATAGGGATGATAATAACGATAGCGACATGATATGATGATTACGACGACGATGGTGATGATAGCGACGTCATTGAATAATAATTAGAGGAAGCATGCAGTTGTCAGTATTTCCATAAATGTTACAAGTTCGTGTTTTGCTTACATTGTTTCTGTAGGACGTTCAGCTTGTTAGCGTGGCGAACCACAAAATGCTGGGTGATCAAATCCCGCTTGCAAGGCATAGAATTCTTTCAGCATTTTCATAGCGCTAGCTCACCCGTGTTAACTCAGTCATGAATGATACGAGAAGGCCTATACAATAGCATACATTGACTGTTTATAATTGCCGTTGGCATTAGATGGCAATATATGCAGACCAAGCAGGCGATCTGCCGTATAGGCCGAGACTGAGAAAGAGTAGCCGCTAACGCTTTATATTCACGGTTGCCTTTGAAGTTATCTCAAGACTGTTCGACATTTTCTTATTGTGTTTATATGAATAATTTCAAATGCAAAGCATCTGCCCCGTATGAAGATGATGCCGTGATGGTGACAGGTGATGCGTTAAATCTTATGCTGAAGATTGGCACAATTCACAATAATTGTGTCGTGCAATTGCAAAAGAAATATGAACTGCATATAAAATGCTTCAATGGGACTTTTATTAAAGAATCATTCCCGCGGTAATTTCCAGATGTAGGTATATTATATCTAATATTTATAGAGAAAATAGCCTCTAATGGCCAAAAAGGCCCTGCATATATATTGACAAGAGGGACAATTCCCAGTATGGAATGCTGACACCTTTTAACAACTAGGCCTATATGCCTGCTTTTGCTTTTCTTAACAAAGACCTTCGCAAAAATATTAATGACACAAAATAATGTAAAATTGAGACATTCAGATTTAGACATTATGTGAAAATGCAAATGTTCTTAAAATCCTTCTCTATATTTATCAGACTTTTCTAGAAAAAATAGTAGACCTAACCATTGTGTTTTGCATCTCTGCACCACGCAAACTATTCCTGGATATTCCATTATTATAGGACTATTAAATTTTTATTGATTCGCGGAAATTTCACATCTAAAGCTTTGCATTTAATTTTTTCTCATTATATTATTTAACTGACTGATTCATATCTGGCTGAAATCAAGATTATTATTCATCAAAAGGACTATCACGACAGCGCATGAGAATATTGGATTGATCAGACCATTGCTAGAAAGAAATAGCCAACCACTTGGAGCATGAAATCGTTAACGGTTGACATGAAATCAGTTTGGTCAATTGGAATTATTTTCAGTTCCATTCGACATCATTGTTGTATTCGCCACATGTAACTGCTATCCAGCATGCAACTTTAAAGAGGTTCAGCCACTTTCAGGGTTTTTAAAAAGAATATTTAGAAATGCATAACTCATCTATCCGCCACTGGTTGTTCTCTGCCAGTGCCAGTCCCAAGCCTGGATAAAGGAGGAGTGCGACAGAAATCATCTTTGATATGACAGTGTCGCTAAACATGTAACGACTCTAACGAGCCATCTCTTCCTTCACAATTCAAACATCCACCATGGTGGTCTAAAGTATTCCCAATCGAATCACATCTTTGACAACTTTTAACTGTACAAATAACAGCACGAATTCGTGTAGAACTGACTTATTGTGTAGACTTGCAAAACTAACATTTCCCTGGCCATTTTGCGGTTTTTTCAGTTTGATTTCACGTTTCCGAGTGCGTTACAACTTCACTCCCAATAGGAACTAGTCCACGTTCATCAAAGACTTAACTACGTTCCAAAATGGCGGTCGCCCTTGATCTCTGTAATGACGTCAACGTGACGACATGGCAGTCTTGCGATGACGTCATCGCTTCGGCTTGCAATACGTCACATCTTCTGGGGTCGAGTAACACAACGGTCCAGCACGACGTGAGACGGATCCGGGTGGACCTTCTTACGGCCACCCTGGTCACCATCTACGGGGTAATCTGCACGGCAGGGCTGGTCGGTAACAGCCTCGTTGTATACGTCGTTGCTCGTTACACCCGTATGAAGACCGTGACGAACGTCTACATCATGAACCTATCCGTGGCCGATGGACTGTTCCTCATCGGACTTCCGATGATCATGACTACGGCCATCATGAGGCACTGGATCTTCGGATCGGTCATGTGTAAGATCTACTACATCCTGACGTGCATCAACATGTTCACCGGAGCCTTCACCCTCACCCTCATGGCCGGTGATCGGTTCGTCGCCGTCTGGTACCCCATCAGGTCGCTCAAGTACCGCAAGCCCAAGTTCGCCGGCATCGAAGCGGCCCTCACCTGGATTCTCTCAATGGCCGTCATGTTTCCCATAGTCCTGTTCGCCGACAGCGTCCCCCAAGTACCCGGATCGACCTACTCGAGCTGCACCGTCCGATGGCCCGCCGCGCATGCGCTGACCGCCGGCCGGATATACATCGTCTACACGCTGATCATCGGGTTTCTATTTCCGGTGACGTTCATCTCACTATTCTATGGTCTGCTCGTCGGTCGTCTGCGCGCCAATCGTCATCACATCCGGGCAGCGGAGAAGAGACGACGTCTGCAGCGACGCAACGTCACAGGACTTGTGACGATTGTTATTGGAGTGTTCTTCGTATGCTGGCTGCCATATTGGATCTTTCAGGTGAGATTAGGTTTTGTCATGGGGTTTTGCTAAGGATAAAGTAGAGTCCATGTTGGATCTTTAAGGTCAATGGCGTTGGATTAAGTTTTGTCACGGGGTTTTGCTGAGGATAAAGTAGTGGCCATGTTGGTTCTTTCAGGTCAGCGGCGTTGGATTAGGTTTGTGGAGGGGCTTTTGTAGGGTGAGGTAGAGGTCATGCTGGTTCTTAGTCTTTTTCGTTCTCGTTTTAGTTTCGTTCACGAAATTAGCACTGCTTAAGGTCAACTGCACGGAATTAGGTTTGCGATGGAGCTTGTGTAGCCTATAGGTTAGTTTGGGGTCATATTATTTCTTTATGGTCAACTGCTGGGTATATTTGGAAAAGCAACGGGAAATGTTTATTTGATAATATTTTGTGTTTAACTGTCTCTGTGCTATTTTATTGAACTATAATAGGTGACGTGAAATATGTCTTCAAATTTATTTGTTCGGTCCAACTTCGCGAGTGCATAGATCACCTGCTTGAGCTAAATTTGGTCTAAATAATATTATTGCTAACGTCGCCTTTATCAGCGCTTGAGACGAAAATGTCCAATTTCTGTGGCTAAAAATGCTTTCGACATTTCCTTATGTATACGAGTACTTGTCCATTTTCCCCCATTTATTTAATGCATGCATGCATCCATCCATTAATCCATCCATCTACACAACCATGCAGCCATATTGAGCGCTTGCGACTATATGTCCTATTTCTGTGGCTACAAATGCCACGGATTACAAAAGACTGCGAGGAGAAGTACAGAAAAGACTACGAATGGATAAACAGGAAGAGCTAGAGACGCTGTGTAGTGAATTAGAAGAAAACGCGAAAAAAGGCAACAGCAGACCAGTCTTCCAAACAGTGAAGCGGCTCACTGGTTCATTCGTCCCTCGTTCCACGGCCATTAAAGATGCTACAGGCAAGAAAATTGTTGAACCAGAGAAGGTAAATCAAAGATGGAGAGAATACTGTGAGCAACTTTACGACGAAGAGAACGAGAATGTAGAAATTGACATTCAAGAAAGAGAACCACCTCCACTGATTGAAGAGATCAAGAGAGCAATAGCGAGAACAGCGTCACGAAAGGCTCCAGGACCGGACGATATAGCAGTTGAATTACTAAAGTTTGGAGGCGAAATGACAATAAGCAAGTTGCACGAGATATGTGTAGAGATCTGGAAAACAGGATCATGGCCAGAGGAGTGGACACAATCAACGTTCATACCGCTTCCAAAGAAAGGGGACCCGCTTCAATGCGGAAATTATAGAACCATCGCATTAGTCTCACACGCAAGCAAGATCTTGTTGCGTGTAATACTGGAAAGAATGCATAGCAGACTAGAGGAAGAAATCGCTCCAGAACAGGCAGGATTTAGACCAAAACGAGGCACAAGAGACCAAATATTGAACATAAGGATCATCTTGGAGAAGGCAAAAGAGATGAATCAACCGTTGTACCTCTGCTTCATAGACTTCTCCAAGGCTTTCGACATGGTTAGGCACGACCAGTTGTGGTTGGCCATGCTCGACACGGGATTCCCACCGCAGCTGGTAGAACTAATCAGAAATTTGTACAGACAACAACGCGCTAACGTGAGAACGAACGACATCACATCGGCATGGTTCAGAATCAAGAGAGGGGTCAGACAAGGTTGCAACCTCTCACCCTGCTTATTTAATTTCCTATCAGAGCAAGTGATGAGGGTTGCATTGGAGGGCTTTAGGGGAGGCCTTAGAATCGGTGGGAGGATTATAAACAACCTCAGATATGCCGATGATATCGTTCTGATTGCTACATCTCCGGAACAACTTCAGGAAATCGTGACCCGCGTAGAGGAGGCAGCGGAACAGTACAACCTGAAGATAAATGTAGGGAAGACGAATGTCATGACTACCACTGATGAGATTTTGACAACGGAGGTGAGCGCAGGAAAGCTGGAGCAAGTGGATTCATTTGTATATTTGGGATGCCGGGTTACAAAGGACGCAAATTGCACGGGAGAAGTAAGATCAAGACTAGCGATGGGAATGACGAGCCTGGTCAAACTGACGAAAGTTTGGAAAAACAAAGCTGTCGGCAACAGAACAAAAACGAGACTGCTAAAGGCCTTGGTGTGGCCAGTGGCGACATACGGGTGTGAGGCATGGACATTAAAAAAAGAAGAGGAAAGATGCATACAAGCATTCGAGAACAAATGTCTTAGAAAGATACTAAGAATTCTATGGACAAAAAAGTTGACCAACGAGCAGGTGTACGCCATAGTAGGAACAAAGCAAGAACTGTTGATCCACGTAAAAACACGAAAGTTGCGATATTTCGGACACGTCATGAGACAACAAAAGGACAGCATAGAAAACAGCCTAATGACGGGATTGATGGAGGGGAAAAGAAGTAGAGGAAGACCTAGAACGGCATGGATAGACAACATCTTGAAATGGACTGGACTTTCGGGGAGGAGACTAATGAACATGGCAGGAGATAGACAATAATTGTGGAAGATGCTGATCCATTCGTGCAACCAACCGTCGCAGAGCGACGATGGCGAAATGACATGACATGACAAATGCCTTAGACCTTTGAATATCTTCCCATTTCCCATTTACTTGATGCATTTATCCAACCATCTAGCCAGTCATCCTGCCAGCCACCTGTGGCGCTTGCTATTATTTGTATGTCATTTTTCTTTCTTTAGCGAGAAATGCTGTAGGCTTTTCTTTCTGTAAAGAAGTGTCTGTCCGTTTCCCATTTATTTAATCCACCCACCCGTCCACCCACCCATCCATCCATCCACCCATGCATCCATCCATCCATCCATCCATCCATTGATATACGCACCCATCCATTAATCCATCCATCCACCCATACATCCATCCATTCACCCATCCATCCATCTATCCACCCACCAATCCATCCATCCATTAATCCATCCATTCATCCACCCATCAATCCATCCATCCATCCGTTCATCCATTAATCCAGCTATTCACCCATCTATCCATTCATTTACCCATCCATTCATCCATCCATCGATCCACCCATCCATCCATCCATCCATCCATTCATCCATTAATCCATGCATCCATCCACCATCCATCCAACCCACCATCCATCCGTTAATCCATCCACCCATCCATCTATCCATCGATCCACCCATCGATCCATTAATCCATGCATCCATCCATCCACCATCCATCCAACCCACCATCCATCCGTTAATCCATCCACCCATCCATACATCGATCCATCCACCCATCCATACATCGATCCATCCACCCATCCATACATCGATCCATCCATCCACCCACCCACCTACCCATCCATCCATTAATCCATCCATCAATATTTATCTTTCTCTCCTAAAACATTTAGGTAGCGTCTCACAGATACTCTTCTCGATGCGCATAAACAACAACAGCGAAGAAAGCAGCAGCAGTTAAGTTTAATGCGAAGGCAAAATGGGGTGAACGTGCATTCTAATGTTGGGATTGAATACGCTCATTTACAGCCATGGCAGTTAATGTGATGGTCTCCTTCTTGTGTGTAAAGCGGCAGTGTAGCCATTCCCATTACCACGCACCGCTTGTTCGACGCACCGAAAGGGAAGGACACATCATGTCACGGGTCAAAGCATTGTTCGCCGGTGACACGAAAAGGAGTATCCCCCCTGAAAGCTATCCGGGGGTATGAATTAATCTATCCCCCGGATGGAATTAACCGGTCTATACTATCCGGGGGGATAAACCATTCTATCCCCTTTTTTGAAAAATGCGTATAATTGATATTTTTATCTGTATTAATATTAATTATTTTTCTCTTCAAAATTTGAAGAGACTCTAATTGTTTTAAGTGTCCTAAGCAATATACAGAGAAAGGCAACTCGAATTTATTTAATGACTCTGAGTGTTTTTAATTAAGTGTTTTAAAAGTTTTAAGTGGTCTAAAACAAAAACAAAAAATTATCTAGTAGGAATAAACATACCTACTAGTGTCATAGTTCAAAACAAGCAGATGGAAATTAATTTGCAAAAAATAAATACACGCGGAAATGGCATTTTCGATTTTTCTTCATTTGAGGGGCATACGATTAATACGGGGGATACTTTATTTCGTGACACTGGCGACCGAAGGTTCGAGGAAGGGATCACCAGTGGCGCCCTGCTGGGAAGGGGGTGAGACAGGTCGAGCGGGGGTGGGTCTGGGTGGCAGCCGCTATCTGCGCACGGTCGTCCAGTTTATTTACGAGCTCATCAACTGAAGGATGGGAGAGGAGGATGAGGGAAGAAATTGGAAAAGGAGACCCACTTTGGAAGTCTAATAGACTGGATGGCTGTGTGTGTGTGTGTGTGTGTGTGTGTGTGTGTGTGTGTGTGTGTGTGTGTGTGTGTGTGTGTGTGTGTGTGTGTGTGTGTGTGTGTGTGTGTGTGTGTGTGTGTGTGTGTGTGTGTGTGTGGCCAGATTTAAGCAGGGATTGCTACAGTGCTGTTCTGTGCGCCGATGCTTGTGGAATTGACTGCGATGCCGATGACATTAATGAAGAAAGTGATGGTGGTGTTGGTAATGATGATGACAACGATAATGACGACGATAATGATGTTCATGACGATCATGATGATAATGCCGATGATTGTCATGCTGCTGATAATAATTGTGGTGGTGATAGAGATGATGATGTTGGGGTTGATGATAGCGATGATGACGATGATGACGATGATGACGATGATGACGATGATGATGATGATGATGATGATGATGATGATGATGATGATGACGACGACGATGAACATGATGACGATGATGACGATGATGACGACGATGACGATGACGATGATGATGATGATGTTGATGTTGATGATGGTGATGATGACGACGACGACAACGATGATGATGATGATCATGGTGATGACAATGATAATGACGGCGACAGCGTCGACGATGATAATGATGATGATGATGACGACAACAACAACGATGAGGATGACGACGATGATGACGATGATGACAATGATGGTGACAATGATAATGACGTTGATTATTGTCTCTATCCATCACTCGAAGCACTGTCTCTCTCTTTGTCAGGTCCATCTCGTCGTCAGCGTCAGCGTTTCTCTTCCCATGTGGAAGATCTACCTATTCCAGTTCCTCACGATCCTCACCTACACAAACAGTGCCATCAACCCCGTTCTCTACGCCTACACGAACGACAACTTCAAGGCCGCATTCGTCGCCGCCTTTCGTTGCTCCGTCGAACCCTTACGCCCTCCATCCGCAGTCGACAGCCGCAGCTACCAGTCGAACGCCGCCATCGTCTGCTCGACCTCTGCTTCTGCCTCAGCAGCTGCAGCAGCCGCAGCCGTCGGTAGGAACCGTGTCTTTGACGGCGCCGCGCCGGTGCGCCCTGCGCGCTGCCACCTACATCGCTCGCAGCGTCGTAAGCATTTGACGGTAGAATATGAGTTCAGTGTTCTTCGAACGTCCGTCGCTGCTCTACCTCGGCCGCCAGCCACGTGCCACGTGGAGAGGACGATGACGACGATGACGAGGCAGAGGACGATGAATGAGGAAGATGTGTTAATCGCCAACCATGGCGGTGTCTGTTTGCATCGTGTTAACACCGCCAATAAGCAGGTGGTGTCATCTCACGTGAATAACACCAGTCAGCAGGTGGTGTCATCTAACGTGAATAACACCAGTCAACAGGTGGTGTCATCTAACGTGAATAACACCAGTCAACAGGTGGTGTCATCTCACGTGAATAACACCAGTCAACAGGTGGTGTCATCTAACGTGAATAACACCAGTCAACAGGTGGTGTCATCTCACGTGAATACCACCAATCAACAGATGGTGTTATCTAACGTGAATAACACCAGTCAACAGGTGGTGTCATCTCACGTCAATACCACCAGTCAACAGATGGTGTTACCTCACGTGAATAACACCAATCAACAGATATCACCAGACTTCTCTACTAAGTACACTGGAAATGACGAAGACGTCGTCGATGACTGTGGCAAAAATGTTGCCATAGAGACCATTGGCTTAGCAACTGCTGCAGACGCTGGCGTTTATCATTCGATGGAACAATCGACCACCTGCTAGACAGACTGAATGTTTGTTTGTCTTGTGCTTTGCACCTGCTGCTGCTTGACATGGAAGAATTGTTTTTATAAAGGTGCTAAATAGGATTGTGGATAAACTCACGTGACTTATTATTGATTGTTTTAACGGACTGGTTATAGCAGCAAGGCTGATGGCTGTATCAACAACTATGGACGATAACAGAAATAGGTTACTAATCAGATTTGTTAACTGTTGCCCATGGGACTTATATCCAAGGTCGTAACATTGCCCCACTACTCGACTCCAACTCACCCACCCACTCTATTTGTCTGTCTGTCTGTCTGTCTCTCTTTTTCTCCTTACCTTTCTTCTTCTCCTCCTTCTCCTCCTCTCAATCCATTTCCCATAGAACGGAATTTAGACTATTCTCGCAAATTACATAATTATAATTATTTACAATTTTTACAATTAATTATTGTAGGCCTAATTACGATGGCGCCCACGAAAGAACGAAACAACGGCTACCTCGCTTTTGAACTCTTGCCCCATCGATATATGACAGAAATGTTTCAGTGCATGACAAAACATAGTGCATGGTAACTGTCATGACTATAATAGTCACCGTCACCACCGTCATATTGATACAAAGTGACCAGATTGCGATAAAGCGGCGTTCATAGCAGACAGGGGCGGATACAGAAATTTTTTGAGTGGGGGGGGGGGCAAATGTTTCGGTCTTGGGTCTGGAAAGTTTTTCGCTGGTCTTTGGCCGTGAAATCTGATAACTTTTTAGTCATACGCTACTTTTTCTCCCTTTTTCTCTCTGTCTTTTTAGTCACACCTTTCCAACTGCATTGTTGAAAGGCTGCACGAACCTCATTGGAGGGGAGCTGCGAACCTCATGGGGGCCGCGTTCATTTTCCCCACTAGAATAGCTAGTGACAAATGTGCAGATTTCTAAGTGGGAGGGGCTATGGCCGGATTTGTCCTCTGGATCCGCCCCTGGCAGTAGACCCCAGCGATAGTGATAGTATCACGGCACCCGACAACGAGACTGCATTTCAGGTCTTTTCCTTCTTAATGCTCAACAATATCACGAATTTGACGGACTACAGAACGTTGAACTTAGGAAATAAAATATTTGAATCTTATACGAGTTTAATTACAGTTTTTTCTGCTGACTTGCAAATCGCCTTTGAGTCTGATGATGATGATGATGATGATGATGACGATGACGATGATGGCGATGTCGTCGACGACGACGACGACGATGATGATGATGATGATGATGACGACGACGACGACGATGGTGGTGATGATGATGATGATGATGATGATGATGGCGGTGGTGGTGGTGGTGGTGGTGACGACGACGACGACAACGACGACGACGACGATGATGATGACAACGATGACAATGACGATGACGACAACGACGACGACGACGATGATGATGATGACGATGACGACAACGACGACAACGACGACGACGATGATGACGATGATGACGAGGTCGATTGCGCCGGTGCACATGGTGCATGGCGGTGAGACCTATTCGTACTCATCTCCAAATCTTCAAACACCAATGTATTTCTCTCAACCTTATGGTACTCGACGTGTTAGTGTCTTTGGTGTTTCAGCTGAGACGAAGGTCACCCGTCGTTATACTTTCCATTGAAAGCCAATTATTTCCTGAGTTCCTGCTGCGAGCTCCATTAGAAAATGCCGCCCGTTGCTTAACCTTCATCTTCTCTTTTGAATGGAGTGCTCTCGTATAATTATTTCGAGGCCATTCATGACCTCTTAGCTGTATATTATATCTATCCACAGTTCCACACATCATATACAGGGTGGGCAAAAAACCCTAGGTTTTTGGCCAGAATAATTGAATTGATTTTTTGCTACTTTTTGTTGCGTCGGGTTTTTGAATCGTCAAAAAAGGTGGGTGTCTTCACTAAAAGTGGTATAACTTTTGTTCTGTTTGAAATATTCTAATGAAATCTGGCCATCTGGTGTAAATATGACCTGTATTTAAGACTGTAAAATTTCATTTTGAAATTCTGACTTTTGGTCAAGATATTGTCAAAAATCTTAGGGGGTCTTTTTTGGCCCACCCTGTATACATGTATACGCCTCTCTGGATGCATTGCTTTTGATTCGATATTTTACGTGACTAAGACGTCAATATGTGGACAGTATAGACTTCAAAACGAACCGCAAGAAGACTTGATGCGAAGTCAAAGAAATGTATATATGCCTACTTAAGCATGTACAATGTTGTATATGTACTTGCATTCTCGTCTTATATTATACATAAAAACTAAAGGAGAAGGCTTAGCGGAGGGAAGAGTGGCGACATTGGACAGCCGAACCTGCCTAGGGGCAGAGAACCAGAAGAAGAAGATTATACATAATAGTTAGGCTATACATCTGATAATAATTATCTTATGCAAAATTATATTGCGCGATATATATTTAGGGCCTACATAAGTGTTCATAATGTGAATATATATATATATATATATATATAATTATATATGCATATCGTGGAGACTCTGCAGGTTTGCATGAGTAATTATAATACCGGTGACACGTCGAGACTACAATAATTCACTTTCTTATTCATCCTTACGGCGTCAACTGAAAAACTGCAAAAAATCGGTCATGATTGTTCTTCTGCCTGTCGGTGTGTTCGTCTGCCTATATATATATATATATATATATATATATATAGATATACTTAAGCGTATTATCTGCTGATACGTATACATAATATATATACATGTATATATATATATAGGGTATCATTTTTCGTGCTGTCTATCTATTAATTTTATCACCATCTAACATTGTATCTGCGCCTGTGCATTTATACTTCATGCATCCACTGCATGGGCGTAAATAACTTATAACGTCCGTGTAAGAATTACTGAATCGTGAACGGCACCTTGCACTAACGCGAAGAGGTGTCAAGACTTTCTTAATAGCGGGTCATTGTCAATATTCTTCAGCATATTTCAGGCCACGGTGCTTGTAATGCGTGAACGAAATAGTAATCGTAATTTCCGAGTTTCTAAAGCGATACTCGAAAGCCAATCGCGGGGCATCAACTTATTCACGAACGCTGCGTTGAGTCAAAAGGTTGTCCATAACAGTACGGAGTCCATGGTGGTCCGGGTCGAGTTTCGTGAGCAAAATGGGGATAGGAATCTGAAATTAAGGTGCTCGTGCCTTGTTGAGCCCGTCTCCAGAATTTTTTCAAAGCTAACGTGCATTTTGCTAGCATGCATACGAACGAGCAAATTAGTCTTTAAAGTCTTAGTTTCGACTTTAATTATCGGATGAAACTAATTAGCTTTAGCATTAAGAAATGATACATTTCAACTTTTTATGCTCAAATTAGGCTGCATTTGTAGGCAAGGCTCCACGGGCCAGAAAATATTATGTATACAGCATAATTATGGACCTTGAGCTGGCACTTTTGACACCGGTTAACTTAGCAACAAGAATTATCACAGAATTTCTTTTCGTGCTCGTGAGAATTAGCTGCAGTTAGTAATATTGTAGTACAGGGTCCTTAGCGCGTCAAATAGCATTTAGCGCCGCTCGTGATATTTTGGGCTATAAAGCCGCTATATAAATAATCTATGAAGCAATCATATTCCATGAGGAAAAACATGTCACATGTCGACTGTCAAATTTTTGTCTACTAGCATCGCGTTCTCGCTCAACAAGATTCTTGAGTTTTTCCGCTTTAACGCCTTAAACCGTCACTACAGGAAAATTGCAGGAACGATTATAATAATTTCTTTCGCATCTTACAAAACAGTCGTTCTGATGGAAAAGATTTCTAAAATAAATTAATATGCAGGGTGATTTTTTTTAACTTCCTGAGAACTTCGGTATGAGAGTATATTTTTACATTTTCTTATTTTCATCAGCGATTTCAATTTTTTATTATTATTTTGTGTTTTCAAACTTTTCGTTTATCTGTCACAGGAGGATGCAGTGGCTAACAAATTCTTTGATGACAAACTTCTTCAATACTTCAGCGAGTTATCTGTTTCCTCTTCTTAGAGGGCTATAGGTTATATACAGTTCTCTTAGCAGAGAAATATTGGAATTTCCGAATTAATCTTGAAGAGGTGAAATATTGATAAGTCAACATAATATAGGGCTTATAGCTTCGTTTTCCGACCCTGTAAAACCAATTTGGACCAAAGTGTGCTTGTCAAAATTGCCGACCCATCTTCCATACAACTTCGTTCTTCGAAAAGATCTTTGAAATACTATGGTTTAACTGCAGCTTCATATCCGTATTTTGAGCAATCTGGACTTCTGCAGCCGACAGACAAATCTGGATTCATATAGGTAGGCCTATATATCCACTCCACAGAAACCGACCCCTCGTCCCTCCTTTGAGGTATATAATTTGAGCCATTGACCAGCCCCATCTGTACGTCACTTCTACTTTTGATTTATCCATTCATTTCACGCTGAAGCGCTGAGCAATTGTGAATGAAGGACTTGCCCAAGGTTCTTAAGCGGCGAGGTGGATTCGAACCTCGAACTTTCCGGCTCCAAGGCAACGGCGCCACCACTACACCACCGCGCCTCACCATAGTGCATGTTAATCACGACGCTCTGCTTGCGCATCTGCTTCGCGCTTATAAAGCTGTCCGGCATGTGACTAACCAATTCTGACATCGCACTTGACAGAAACTTATCTCTTCAAATTTCCGTTGCAGAATCCTTGACATCCAGAAACGTGATTGGAATGCCGCAGGCTTAGTCGTTTTCTCCATATTCATTTGCTCTGTAATCAGTGTCTAATCTAGTCTCTCTGCTGTGGGGTGGGAATGGGAAAATCCAGGTTTATGGGGTATAGGTGGGGTGGGGAACAAACGACCATTCGGCGGACGGCACATGGTTCAGAGGGTGGGTTTCTGTTTTTAGTCTTTTATGTTTGTATTATCACGAATTTATAACAGTTCATCTAATATTTTCTTTATTCTGCATAATTTTGTTATAATAATTATTACAAAACATATACGAGAGCATCATCATAGTATCATGACAATTGCTCAGAGATCAAGACAAGGAGAAACAACCCAGAGTTCAAGGTGGTGGAGTAGGCGATGATCAAGGAGTCTACTATGGTCACTACTTTATGATAACAAAATTAATGTCGCACCGTTTTCAAAGATTCACAGCAGTAGTCAAAAATGATGACGTAACGTTAGAAATCGTCGCTATTGCATGTAGAGGTGTTACAAGCAAAAGGAAGATTTGTTGTATTTCAGAAAGTAATCCTCAAAGAATGTGATGTTTAGTAGGCTACCATGCAGTTGAAAATGGAAAATTTTCCAGGTTTCCAGTTCTTTCCATCAGATGTATTTCAGGAGCACTGTATAAAAATTCGGAATGGCTAACAACAGGTGGACATTTGATAGGCGTACTGGTGCAGCCTTGCAGGAATATCAGTAGAATAATATACCAAAGTTCCAGCAATCCCTCCGGAGCTCTTTCTGAAAACCAAGATGGCATCCAAAATGGCCGTCATATTATAAGGTCACCAGTTTTTTTTTCAACCTGGAAATAGCTCTTAACGAACTGAACTTTGGGATAGGTGTAGGAATATGAGTAGAATTAGGCTACATATAAAAGTTCCCAACAGTCTCTCTGGTTTGCTTATGAAAACCAAGATGGCGTGATAAATGGCCGTCAGTTTAAATTATTATCATATTTTGTATCCACTTAAACTACATTTTTTTAGGCCAATGATCATTGTCTGCAAGTGAATTGTATTGTATTGTATTGTATTATTGCACTCTGCCGCATTTGTGTACCATATATGAGACGCGGCGTTTCTTTTCCCTCCTTACGTAATTCACATAAAACTGGAATAACTATTATCTTGCTCATTATCCTAAATCATGTCCTTTGTTTTCGTTTGCTATTCTAGTATTTCTTCTTCGTCTCCCATTACCTCTCTTAGGCCTACATCTTTCCGTAAACGTCCCCGGGTTTTGTCCTCTGTTTCCCACTTATTAATAGCCTCAGCTCCCAGGTTGATTCACACTTAACTGCACGACTTCCACATCCTCTCACTTATCCTCTCACTTATCCTCTCACTTATCCTCTCACTTATTTCTCTCACTTATTTCTCTCACTTATCCTCTCACTTATCCTCTCACTTATCCTCTCACTTATCCTCTCACTTATCCTCTCACTTTTTCTTTCCCGTTTCGTCCCTCGATCTGTTCGCGTTTCTGAAATCTGGCAACCATGCGGTTTTGTTGAATTTGCAAATGGCGGTCGAACGTATTGCAAAGTTCACTTTTTGTGGAAAAATTTTCTTTTTTTCGGAAAAAAAGCATAATACAACACGGTTCTATTGGAATGGAAGGTTTTGTAAAATTTTCAAAACAATCGGTCCGTCAGTTTTCGAGAACACTCCTTATAATTTACATACGGTTGGAAAGTTTCATTTTTATTTATATAGATAATGCTCTCCAATTTATTAAGCTTATATTCCATGTCTTTCATTTCCTCGTCCTTTCCCTTCACCTTAATGTGATAAATTCTATAAGCTTATCCCACTTCAGTCTTTGCCTATTATCATATCAAAGGGTGCATCCTTTCCAGTTTCTATAACATATCCTGGTCTCTGTCAGTCTCTGAGTGTTTCCCTATCCTTTCGATAACACTAAGCCTTGTCTATATGGTTTTCTTTACACTGCATTTAGTTCTTCACGGCTGTTTGCGTCAGTCGGTTTTGAAATCGTAAAGGAATCCAGATCTTAATTATACTCGAGTAAATACCCTTGTCATCGACTCGACGATCAGTCTGTCGGTCGGTCGGTCGGTTGAAGGTAAAAGCAGTCAATGACTGATTGACTGGATTAGGAACAGAAGCCGAAGTTGATTGGCTCGTTTCTCGTCCGTTGAATCGGTTTCAAATCGACCGAATTTCTTATGTGCGGATTCCACGTAGATGAAGAAAAAGAGGAATGGGAAAATCCAGGAGGAGACTATTAGCCTATAGGGTCGAGAAGAAAGAGAAAGAAGAAGAAGCAGAAGCAGAGGGAGGAGAAGTAGAACATGATGACAACACAAGGAAGAGAAGGAGAAAGAAGAAGAAGAAATGGAGAAGAAGAAATAATGAAGAAGAAGAAGAAGAAGAAGCAGAAGAAGAAGAAGAAGAAAAAGGAGGTGGTGGTGGTGGTGGTGGTGGTGGTGGTGATGGTGGTGATGGTGGTGGTGGTGACGATGACGATGACGATGACGAAGACGGTGACAGTGACGGTGACGATGATGATGACGATGACGACGATGACGATGACAATGATCATGATGATCATGACAACGACAACGATGATGATAATGATGATGTTGACGACGACGATGATGATGATAATGATGATGACGACGATGATGATGACGACGATGATGATGATGACGGCGATTACGACGACGACAACGATGATCATTATGATAACAACAACAACAATTTTAATATCAATAACGACAACAACTTACAGCCCAGTCTGCGAAATACCGACAATTATTTTTCCACTTAATATCCCACTCATTCTCTGTTATTATTATCGAACGTCGTTAGCGACTATTAAATAACGATCCTGCCGACGAACTCTTTACTGGATTTTCTGGTGTAGCCGAAGAATATCAAGACTGCATAATGTGTGGAATAAATCCTCATTAAAGACTACTCTCCAGAATCACTTCGATCGCTTCTTGCAAATAGTCGCCCCCCCCCCCCCAAGGGAGGCTTCAAGGCTCGTCAACGCCTCTCTGGTGTCCACCGTACAAATTGAAACCTAGGCCTACATGCATTATTTGTCACCAAGCAGTAGATACTGTTGTTAAAAATGATTACTGTACCGGGTATGTGGTCGCATCGAGACATTTTTGTTCCTGGTGATTCTAGCCTGGCAACTGCTGTTCATGTTGTTTGATAATTAATTCATAATCGTACTTGGTCTACAATAGCAGTTGGTGGGCTGCATGCTGCGAAAAAAAGAAACTGCCGCTTTATTTCGATTTCAAAGGTAATAATAATTATATATCCTAGTATCATTTTCTAGTATACGAAATTTACTGATCATAAACATGTTATGTTAGCTTATAATTGGTTTCGGGTTTCGATACGCTTGCAGTATCCTGTCGTTCACGTGCGCCATCCGGTCATGTTAGCAGCAGCGACAGATCTACGCACAGTGACTGTATATTATACTAGAAGGGGTACCCGGCGTTGCCCGGGAAATTTAGGATACGACCCGCTCCGGTCACAACCCAACCACACCACACCCCCACCTCCACCCCACCTCGTACACCCCACTCTCCACCCACCCCACCCGGCCCCAACCACACCCCCACCGCCACCCCAAACCCACCCCGTCCACCCGCCTCCACCCTACCCATCCACCCCACCTCCACCCCCACCTCAAGCCCCTCCCCACGCCGTACACCCCCACCCCTCAACCCGGCAACAGCCCAACCACACCACACACCCACGCCTCCCCCACCTCCACCCCCAAAGCCCACCCCACCCCATACACCTCCACCCGCCACACCCCACACCTCCACCCCACCTCCACCTCACCTTCACCACACCTTCAACCTTCACCCCAAACTCCCACCCCGTACACCCCACTCCATCCACCCGCCCCACCCCGTCCACCCCTCCATCCCACCCCTCCATCTCACTTTCTCCACCCCACCCCTCCACCCCACCACCTCCACCTCCACCCCAACCCCCCCCCCCCCCCACACCACCATCCCACCTAGTTCAACCGCCCCACTCTATCCCCTCCACCCAACCCTCACACCTACCCTCCACCCCACCCAACCACCCCCACCCCAATCCCGCCCATCCCAAACCCACCCCCACTCCCAAACCTATTCCCAAACCCAAACCCACCCACCCGACCGACAACACCCGACTACACTCCGACCTATCCACCAGTACACCACCCGTGAAATTATGGTTTTCGTGAAAATTTTCCCCCACAACACGACACCACTAACTCCGACATCCACCATTAGGCCTACGTGTAAATTTACTATGATAGTAGGACTTGACAGCAAAGCAGAATCTGATTCGAAGATCATTTGCATGTACGTTATCTCCTTTCGCCAATTATATAATGACCATGCAAGCGTTTAAAAAGGTGTTTTATAAACTGCCGTCTTCGCCTTTCCCACCATGACCCCAATGGTGGGGGAGATTCGCCAACCACTCCATTGGGTGGTTTCAATGGCCCTCTGTCTAGGTGCAAAGTTTGAGATCAATGACTGCATTTTTTGGAGAAAAATTTGGGGGGTTTCGCCCCCCATTTTGGCCCCCATGGTGGGGGAGATTCGCAAACCCCCCAACTTTGCGTCTCATGCCCAGACGGAAACATTAGTGAAGGTTTGGAGTGAAAAGCTCGAAAACTGTGGAAATGCATTCCGGTCAAACAGACACACAGACACACAGACACACAGACACACAGACACACAGACACACATAGTTTCTTCTTTATTATTATAGATGTATATGTAGGCTAGGCCTAGATAGAACAACGTAGGCAAGGTCAATTCTTTCGACCGTATAAGCAATAAACTTTCTCGCTGTTTCAACGCGTATGAAGCATTTTCTTCGGGTCTGATGATATAATAATGGTCTACTTATTCTGCAGCTTTCTGCTAAGCTGACTTGTTTGTATTTGGCCAATTTTCGATCACGTGCCAAGTGGTGTGCGCCAGCGTTGCCACTCTCCCAAAAAAACCAAGTTGGAGTGTCGAAAAAACTGAAGAAAACCCAAGTTGCCCAAATCGTCCGTAAATGTATAGGCCCTACAATTTCCCGTCAAAAAATTCTGATGACCTTTTCCCCTTTCTTTTAGTCATCCAGACCAAAAGTTCTTCCAATTTCCCGTTGAAAAATTCTGACGATCTTTTTTCAGTCATCCGGCCCAAATTTTTCCGAAATGTCTTCAATTTTCTGAATTTTCGGCAAAAAACCCAAGTTTTTTCCGAAAAACCCCATTTCCCAAGTTCGGATGGAAAAACCCAAGATTTTTTGGGCCGAAAAAACCCCAAGAAAAACCCAAGTTCTTCCCAAAAAAACATTTCCCAAGTTCGGATCGAAAAGCCCAAGATCTTGGGAAAAAACCCAAGGAGTGGCAACGCTGCCGTGCACCGTCGTCTAAGCTATAATTATTTTCTACCCATAGTTCAACGCGACATGTTGACCACACGAGACGAGAAACTCGAGAGATTTTCTCCAATTTTAGTTTAATTAGACTAATAATAATCGCGTCATTTTACAATAGATTTCCGTGTTACATGTGTTAACTGTGATATGATATCATGATAATTATATGGCTCATAGTACAGTCTCTGTTGTCTTCTGTTGTATCGTCTATCTAACGCTACACTGCAGCGACAGGCATTATCATCATCATCATCGTCGTCGTCGTCGTCATCGTCGTCGTCGTCGTCATCGTCGTCGTCGTCATTGTCGTCGTCGTCATCATCATCATCGTCATCGTCACCGTCATCATCAGCGTCACCATCAACGTCACCATTATCATCGTCGTCGTCGTCACCATCAACGATAGCATCCTCCTCACCATCATCATCATCATCACCATCATCATCATTATCATCATGGTCATCATGGGCAGTCCTGTATTCGTCTTGGAGTCCATTCAGTGAGGCAGGAAATGACGCCTTAAAAAACAATCGTTTTTGAGTCGTCGAGCTCGTCAGTGTTGTCATCTTTTATAATTACATCGGTGGCATTTCCAGGATGCTCAGCTGTTCTCAAATCTCCCCAACCCCAACCCCCACCTTCTCATTGTCACAATAGAACTAATAGGATAGGACAACACTCGTCAAAAGACAGCGCCAAGGTATAATAGGCCTTGCAAACGTTGTTCTATCGTCTAGACCGTTACTGTACACAGTGTACAGTGTACATTCTTTCTCTCCTCGAGCACTATAGTTTAAAGCGCCAAGTACAGACGTCTAGACAGTGTACAATGTACAGTCTTTCTCTAATCGCGAACTAGAGATTTTCTTTATGCGATTCTTTCTTTTCTATTTCATCTTCATCCCCTTAGTGTTCAGCTTTATCACCTCCTATCTTTTCGCCATTTTTCTTTCCGCTTTCTTTATGCTGTCTTCGATAACAATAGAGCTCAACCTATTGTGCGGGTTACATGTGGATGACATAAAAGCACGTTTTGGTCTATTCAGGGTGGGCAATAAAACACCTTAATGTAATGTAAATAATGTAATTAGTAATTTTTATAGCGCCGCTTACAGTCGAGGCCGTTCAGTAGCGCTCCCAGTGCGATGGCCCAAAAGAAAAAATTGGTCTTACAAAGAGAGAGAGAGAGAGAGAGAGAGAGAGAGAGAGAGAGAGAGAGAGAGAGAGAGAGAGAGAGAGAGAGAGAGAGAGAGAGAGAGAGACGTAGAAAAAAGGTCTTGCCAATATCGTTGCCAGAAGTAAGAATATTTGCATCAAATGTTGCATGCTGAAGGGCCACTCATGTCTACACAAGATGGCCAGATTCCGTCAAAATATTTCAAACAGAACAAAAGTTCTGTCACGTTTAGATAGACCACCCGCTGTTTTTGACAATTCAAAACGTAACTCAGCAAAAAGTAAAAGAAAACGATTTTGTTTTTATTAATTTAGACGTGACTATTCCACAAGCATTCTTTTCTGCCTCCGGGCAATTTTTTTATCTCACCTGAGCGATCATTTAAATAATAATAATTATTATTATTATTTTTTGTTTTAATTTAAAAGTTTCCGGCGATCCAAGGGAGATTTCCTTCCTCATTAAGAGGATTTCAATTTGTACACAGCGTTTCAACGCCGTTGCTTTTAGAGGAACCTTTGTACCACACCCCGGGGACGATAACAATGCACTCTATGCTTGGTCACATTTCTGTTTTTAGTTTTGTTTTCGGCTTGAGTGTTTTCTTTTAAATGTTGAAGTTATAATTATAATAATAATGAAAATAATAAGAACGACTAGGTGCCGTTCCAGATGTTTTTTATTTTAGTTATTAGGGTGTAAGTTCCTGAGGGATCATAATAATGTACCTCGGGGCAATAATGTTTTTTTTAATAATGAAAATAATAACAACAATAACAATAATAACAACAATACTAATAATAACAATGCTGTTGCTGCTGTTGCTAACATGCTAGCCTTGCTAGGCTACTGTTGCTGCCACTGCTACTAATGCTGCTGGCTTGCTTCTGCTACTGCTGTTAGGCATACTAATACTAATAGCCTACTATTCGTCGAGCTGACCTCACCTCAGGCCAAATTGCTCTATCTTAGTCATTGAAAACAAAATTATAGAAGGAAATCAATTTTCCTTCCTGCAGCGTTAAACGGATAAAAAGTCACGTGTTACCTGAAGAAGAAGATGCATAGACTTATATGCGGAGAGCAATATGCATAGACTCGGATGAAAGTGAAACACACACAGCACAGAATTTGTGTCTCCTTCTTTCTCCACGTGCGTATGGCTGTCGTGTCTGTAGGCATGTTTGTGTTGGATTCTTCCTTTAGGTTTCATTAACTAAAGTAACGTTCGCCTGCGTGTCTGTCTGTCTGTGTGTTTATGTCTGTCTGTGTGTCTGTGTGTCTGTGTGTCTGTGTGTGTCTGTGTGTCTGTGTGTCTGTGTGTCTGTGTGTCTGTGTGTCTGTGTGTTTGTTTGTGTGTCTTTGTGTCTGTGTGTCTGTCTGTCTGACTAAGCTTATCTTTTCGTGTAGCCTACCTCTTCCGCTCACTTGTGCTTGCGGTTGCATGTACATGTATACAGTAGGCTAAGTACTGCTAAGTGTAATTGCACTTTTAAATAGCGACATTTCAACGGAAACTCATCACTCATCAGAGATATTGACTGTGTACTTATAATAGGTGGCCTATAATAGGCCTACGTGTGTGTGTTTGTGTGTGTGTGTGTGTGTATATGTGTGTGTATATGTGTGTGTGTGCGTGCGTGTGTGTGTCTATGTCTGTGTCTGTGTCTGTGTGTGCGTGTGCGTGTGTATTTTTTATTTTCTATGGACAGCTATGCAAATGATCTGCTATGCGTGACTCAATTAGTTCCTGTGTATGCCTGTATACCTGTCTCTTTTATCGGTCATTGCTGCTGAATTCTTTTTGACTGTCTGTCTGTCTGTTTGTGTGAATTTGTGTGTACATGGGTCTATTTGTATGGGTCTGTTTGTATGGGTCTGTTTGTCTGTTTGTATGGGTCTGTTTGTATAAACTGTGTAAGGGCCTGTGTGTATACCCTATGGGTCTGTCAATGTGGGTCTGTGTATGTCTCTGTGTGTATAATATGGGTGTGCATGAGTCCGTGTGTATGGGTCTGTTTGTATGGGTCTGTTTGTATGGGTCTGTTTGTATGGGTATGTTTGTATGGGTATGGTTGTATGGGTCTGTTTGTATGGGTATGTTTGTATGGGTCTGTTTGTATGGGTCTGTGTATATGGGTCCGTGTGTGTGGGTCTGTGTTTGTGCAACGAAGCCAGTCTGCTGTCATCATAAAAATTAATTAAACGGAAATGCATTAGCGTTTAATTAATTAAGTGAAGTCTATTCAACTTAATTTGTCATCCGTCGGCTTGTTTTATTCTTTCTATGACTGCGTCCATTTGCGTGTGCCTGTGTAGGCTGCAGTGTATGTGTCCTTAGGTGTGTTTATGTGTGTGTGTTTCTCTCTGTCTATGTCTCTGTCTCTGTGTGTGTGTCTCTTTGTCTCTGTCTGTCTCTCTCTCTCTGTGTGTTTCTATGTTTATATGTAAATAAAATTTGTCCATCTCTGCTGTTGTTCGATGCATCACGAGAATGGCAAAAGAAATTAAATTCACTGGAATAACAAATCTTATAATCTGCACTGGAAGAAAAGCTTGATGACAGTTAGTCTTTCAGTATCTTATAATGGCGAGCGGTGTTGAGATGAGCGGCAAAGTATTCGTGGGTCTTATAGCTACTCTCAGCACGTGAATGATGAGAGGGGCTTTAAGACCCACGAAGACTTTTGCATGCATGGACAGTCGCTAAATTGTACTGAGCACCCGACACAGTTTTGGATATTTCTTGTGTTGATTACCAATTTCTAAATATCCACAAGTTACAACGGCAAAATAACGATAGGTTTACACTATTCATAAACTACCGGGTATGCGCGGAGCGCACGCCCGCAAATATTGCTTTTGTTTTCGAGTTAATTTGCAATCGAGATGATAACCCTGGTAAAAGGCAATCCTCCCTGAGAAAGTCAGCGCGGAACAGGAATTTCTAGGAGCACCGTAAGTCGTATTGCAAAAGTCAAAGAAGACCTGAAGTTGAAGAATAGCTACCCGGACCCCGACACTGACCCAAAAACACGACTTGCAGCATGCAAGCGTCGGAAGCTGCACATGACTGCTGGTAAAATTGAAAGGACATGGTGTCACGATTGAAGGAGTCTGTACCGTGAATATCCAGTCATGGTACAGACTCCTACAAACACCCAAAATGGTCGTTTCGATGCTCGTGTTGGCAAAACACGAGATGTGAATTTCCGGGGAAAACGGCGACATATTGTCTCACTAATAGCAACAAGTTACAAAATATGGTGGTTATGGCTGTTCCAGGAATAGTATTAAAATGCAAACTAGTACCAGTTAGTCCTTTTTACGGTTGATACTAGAGTGAAATGTCTTTAATTTGACACATTAAGTAAACAATAAAATAATTACAAATATTGGCTGAGTTATAAGCATTCAAAGTCGGTGCATTTATGCTGGCCCACCCTGTATAATTAGACACACAAATATAATATAAAAAAAATTAATCGATGACTAAGATATGAAGTGTAATTATGTAGGCCTGTGATTTCCGATATCACCGAAATTATTTTTAAGTAGGGCCTACTTAAAGTATTATATCAAAATAATAGAAGCAATGTGCTGCGCTTTCGGAATATTTTTCCTTTTAGATGAAGCTATAAAATGTTCCATGACAGTCAGATAAAATCTAAATCTATTATCTATTCTATGGTAGGCCAATAAGCTTAAATTCGGTATCAGCATCAATAACGATCAACTGCGTAAGCCTACAAGCCGCGGCTTATAGGCTATAGTTAACCCTGAAGTTTACATAGGCCTAAAATGACAAAAGGGGAACCATTCCACTACATTAGGCTATAGGCCTACATATTATACGTTGCATAGGATATGCCTATTACTTTAATCGTTTTATTGAAAAAATGCTTAGTCATCATAACAAAACAAGCGCCAAGAAATGGGAATTTCTTTTTAAACATGAAACTAGCGTCATCGGGGTCGTAATTACAAGCCTCGCCCATCAAAACAATACTAAAATGCTCACATCCTTGTTTTCCCCTTTCTAAAATTTCTGTATCCACCCCTGTAGCCTATAGCCTATGTAGGCCTACCATGCATATCTTTGTAAAATCAAATCTGTATGCCTATTTAGGCTACTGACATTCATGCGCTGTAATTATTTCGATGTAATACTAAAATCAATCGTGAACTTAATCTACAAATTGCTAAAGGGTTACTTTAACGCAAAGTGTAGGGCACCCGCTTATTCACGGGCCCTGCGTCGTATCAAGTGTTTCACACAGACATGGGCGTCCACAGAAATTTTTCTAGGGGGGGCGCAAACTTGTAAATGATTGTCACATGGTCTAAATTTAATGGGCGACAGTTTGAATTTCCATATTACCACGAGAGAATCCTGTAGCCTACAAATAATTACGACGATTTATATGGCGCAGTAACACAGCCATGCCGTTACAAGGGCGCCTTACAGAAAACCAGCTACACCGGATAAGCCCTAGCGAACAAGTGTGATTTTAGCCTGGCTTTAAAAGAGTCCACTGAGCCTGCTGATCGGATAGCGAGAGGAAGACTGTTCCAGCAACGAGGACCAGCGACCGAGAAGGCACGATCGCCGAAGCACGTTCTCATTCTCCGCACACGCAAGTCAGACCTCTCGGATGATCTGAGCCGAAGCCCAGCCGCGGAGGAATGAGTCTCTATGCAGCAATCGCGCAGGTACTCGGGCGCAGCTCCGTGAAGCGATTTGAACACGAGCAAACAGAGCTTGAATTCGATGCGAGATGGAACAGGCAGCCAGTGGAGGACATCACGGAGGAGCGGCGTGACGTGGTCGTACTTCCTCCTGTTGTAGCCCTACATATACGTTGTGCGCCCAAAGAAAGATATTATAGGTTCAACTTGTAGAACGAATCGATAATCACATTGAAAATTGCGTTGTAACAATCACAGCCAAATAATCTAAACTCATGTGCAACTATGCGAAAAATTCAGGGGGGCGCACTTGCGCCCCCTTGCGCCCCGCTGCGGACGCCCATGCGCACAGAAGTGCTACGGCGCGCGGACATCTAGGATAACTTACCACTGGCGCCGTCTGGCGAAAGCATTTTAAGTTTGAACGACAACGTGAGAAGTTTAGGTTACTTTGAAAAGAAAGTCTTCTAATTAGTTTGAACAAGTCTATATCCAATTATCCATGTCATAATAGCCTATCTATTTAAGATCATTTTCAGGATGGGGGTAGGTATTTGTATATGTATGTGCACTTGTTATATCGCCCCTTCAAGCTTTCTACTCAGAGACGCTCCCGACCACAGAGCGTATACTGCATCGGAGTTTCACGCCGAAGCGCTGAGCAATTGCGAGTGAAGGACTTGCCCAAGGTCCTTCCGCGGCGACTTGAGGTGGATTCGAACCTGGAACCCTTCGGCTGCAAGGCTACGAACATACCCACTACACTACCGCGCCCCACATGAGCAGACGGCGCAGAATACTGATGATGATGATGATGACGACGACGACGATGATGATGATGATGATGATGATGATGATGACGACGACGACGACGACGACGATGATAATAATAATAATAATTATTATTATAAATTTAACGCAGTTGCATTTCGAGGCACTTTCACACAGTTGTTCTGTGATGAGGACCGCTAACTAGAGAACAAAGAACTTCTTGTGCTGTTTCTTGTAAAAGTTTTGTTTAATAAAAGATTGATCAATAAATAATAATAATAATAATAATAATAATTATTATTATTATTATTATTATTGATCTATCGACCGATTGCAAACCTCGTTTGGCTCACATTTAAAAATAGGTTTGTTTCAAGTTTCACACATTTGCATCGAAGTTTTTCACTGCCTATTTCTATTTAATTGTTTTACAAATTTCCATAAAATGTTTTCTGCTCTGTTTATGAAATGAATCGTATAAAGTAATGACATTCAGAGCTAGTGTTATATAGCTGCGCTTTGGAATTGAAACTATTTGTTGCATAATAATTATTAGGCTATTACGACCATTAATATTTATAGAGAGACGACTTTCTGAAGCGCTTTGAATTGTAGATGGAGTGAGCGAGGCAGCCAGTGAAGTTGTTCAGTCCTGAATGTGGAGATGTGAGAAAATGGATGGATGGATGTGGTTGAATGGATGCGAGTGGATGGATGGATGGGGAATGGGGATGGGGGATAAAATGGGAGATGGGGATAAAATGGGGGCTGGGACGGACCTGTTACAAATAAGGACATTGCCCTCTTCAGTCCTTTTGAATCGGCGCTATAGAAATTTCTGAATGAACGAATGAATACCTCCAAAGCTGCAAAACGCCAAGATCAAAGAAACGTAGGGAACTCTGCAACGCATGGTGACCTGGTTGTTCCTATTGCTCGATCTTCCACAGTGCTGCATAGAAGTTTTGCTATGGTCGGTCCGTCTTTCTGGAATAAGTTACCTATTAGTCTCCGTAATTAACTTCTTTGTCTTTCTTTTCCCCTTTTCCGCGAGCGTTTGAAAACCATTCTCTTTGATTATGGTTTGGTGTCAGGTCGGGAGCGCCTCTGAGGAATTCTCTTGAAGTGGCGCTATATAAATGTTCGATTACAATTACAATTACAACTTGTTTACCCCCCCACCCGGATCTGCGGCGAAACCCTAGTCATCAAGCTACCATGCATGATCACGATTTCTATACTATGCAGTTGATGGACCACTAAATATTATTTATATTATTATAGTTCACTGTAATTGAAAATTTCATTCGAGTTTTGTGCACCACAATAATAATTAGCGGACTGCAACAATATTTATGCGCCGTCACAAGAGACCTGGATGTGATACCTCAGGGTCACTAAACTGCAACCTAATTCGGATACTATTGGGCTTAAAAACAAGCAATGCCATGCAGATCATTCAATCATCTCTCTGACAGGATCCACATCAAATTACATGGAAGTCTCAACATAATTATTATAGTACGACAAAAACCTATTCCATGGCTGGCTTCAAACATAGGACTACATAATAATATGCTGTAGCATTCTCTCTTTGTCTCTCGCACTGGGGCGCCTCTGCTCACAGAATGCACTCCGAGAGGCGCTATATAAATGTATGGACAAAATACAATTTTATATTTCGAGTTCTTTTCTTAGGATGAGTCGACGATAGTTCTTGCAAAGTATACATTTTTTAAGAAGTCAATGTAAATCTTAGGCATGATAATACATTACAGAGTTTGTATCAAAGCATTTCTCATGAGTTCCTTTCGGAACTTCGCCATGAAAGAATTTACTTGAGAATCTTTTTTGTCGTTCTCGTTTGCTCTGCAGTGTCGGCCAAAATATGGCCATATGATTATTGCCAAGGCCGTAGCTAGGGGTTTTTGGGGTGTTTGAACACCCACCCGCCCCAATGAAATAATGTTAAAAATGGAATAATGCATTTACTAGCACATGATGCAAGAACTACAGTGTGTATTGCATTGGCCGTCAAGAACCCGTTATGAGAGCTCACAACGTTTCTACAAACCCACTAGTCAGTCGAATCGGTTGCTTGTGAACTTTCTCACGGTCGAGTAAACACCCCCGAAATAAAATCCTGGCTACGGCCTTGTTTATGGCATATAAGTCACGTTCAGTACAATACAAGTAAACATTTTTGCATAAATCAGATGCATAATCTAGCTCAGTGACACTTGACAACAGACTAACCGAAATTGACCAAAACATAATTATATCACATCAACGCAGTGCATTTAACAAATCATAGATTAAAATATATTTCACATAACGACCACACGTATGCCTATTATAATAGGCTATATAACAATGCCTGTCACATACGTAGGACTATATGGCAACATATTGCATATGGCAAACATGGAAACATGCAATAAATAAAAAGTTAATGTAATAGGGACCTTACTAAAGATAGGCCTACGTCCATAGGAAATTCCAATGTGGTGGGCATTTACAGACAAGTTTTCCCGGCACAAAGGTGTCTTGCATCAGGTCATATTGCGGATATAATATCATTATAATTATTATTATTTATTATTATTATTATTACTATTATTCTCTTGAACAACAAACAGAACAAATCGATTGTTCAGTGCGACCAACCACCCTCATCCATGTCAGTTAGGGGCTTAATAAATGAACCTGTGAAAGCCACAGCGTTGAAGCGTTGTATTGTCATGGAGATTCGTTGGAACAAAAAGCTTGATTCTCGGGGTTCTCCGGTAGCTTGAGTAAAACGGCTGTGTTTGGTTCATAGGCCTAGGCTATGTACTGAACTTTCTGAAACATATGGCTCATTGGTTTCTTCATTTTACTGAACTTTTCAACTGTTTTGTTTTCGACAGTGAGGCCCAAACTGAACTTTCAACCTGAGTTGATTTTAACGTTTACTGAACTTCTCAAACGCATTGCGTCTAAGTATGCTTAACTTTGAAATGTATTTTGATTCAACTATTTACTGAAAGTTTCAATCGTATTAGTTTCTATATTTACAGCTCTACATTGGTTGCGTAATTTTCATAATCACAATGCCAAAGGTTTTAAACGATAATTAGTTCGAACTACATGCAAACGCTAAGTTTTCTGCAAGCATGCACTTCCCAAGCCAATGCTTTGTCGTCATGAATTACAAATGTGTTGCTTAAGCAAGTAGTCACTGCGTTCGGCTTAAACTCCAGTGACGGCGCCAGAGGGGCTAGGGGCTAAGCCCTCCAGCCACCCCTCCACAAAAGGCCATCCGGTTATTTACATGTAAAATAAAATATTTTCTTGATCAGCACCCCCCCCCCAAAAAAAAACCCCGAAGCAAATGACTTTTTAAAAGTTGGTCATAAAAGGGAAATTTTCGTGAGATTTCGACCAAATGACACTAAAAAAGGTCGTCAAAATTTTTGGGGCCAATGAAAGAGGAAAATTTCATCCGAGAGTTCTGCCCCCCCCCCCAAAAAACAACTCAAATCCTGGCGCCGCCACTGTTAAACTTCTCTCACGCAATTGAGAATATCAATCACAAATTCATTCACAATAATATTTCAGTCAAAATTTGCATAACAATGTACATGTACAACTGAATTTTCTTTGGTAATGCGTACCGGTACACATTTAACCACATTCAAACATTTAAAACTATAAACATATAGATGTGATCGGCTTTGGTAATGCGTCAAGGATTTTACTGAATCGTCATAAACTCAATAGTTCGAACTTCTATCGAAAAACATTTAGGGCCTAGGCCTATTCATAGAGCTTCGAAGCGTAGGCCTAGACCTATAGGGCTATTCCTTCCAGGTGCATGATATAGACCTAATATTTGCAAAGGCCAGCATTTAAGACTTTAGGTCGAAGACTAAACTGTTTTATTTTGTACAATCATGCGTTAATTAAATTAAATTTGCACGTTAAACCAGTACGAGGCAGTAAAGTTGCAAACTTGTTCCTGCGGAATTATCCAGCTCCGTGCTTTGCATGTACTGAAAAACGGTATCAATTATAGACAACAGCTTTGCGTACCATATGTTATATGTTGTATAAGATAGATCCACTATTAACATAGGCGTAGGAGACGGGGGTCCAAGGGGGCAAATGCCCCCCCCCCCCAATTTCGGGCAACTCTGATTTTTCGGGCAAGCAGACCCGGAAAAATAAAAAATAAATAAAAAATCCTCTTTTTTCCGGATCTTTAGCCCAAAAAATCAGACTTGCCCGAACAAAAAAGGTCATCAGACCTTTCGGGCAAAAAGTAACGGAAAATTTCAGAAGATTTCTGCCGGATGACTAAAAAAAGGTCGTCAGAATTTTCGGGCAAACGTAACGGGAATTTTTCTTAAGATTTCGGCCCGATGAAAAAAAATTGGGGGCAAAAGTCTCATTTTTGCCCCCCCCCCCACCGCTGAAATGTCCCCTACGCCTATGACTATTAACATAATATTATGTTGTTTATAAGGTAGATCTAGTCTACTATTAACATATGTTGTATAAGGTAGATCTACTATTAACGTAAAGTCGGAATAGATTTAAATTTTATGACCATTTTATCAGCCTAACAACACTTGATGTGTCTGGATATGTCTTTTTTTGGATCTGCGGAAATTTTAGTAGCGCATTTTGTTGATCTTTTTAAACTCATTGTTGATTCTTGCTGACAATTAAGAAAGAGTTGCGATATGAGGTCGTCCGTTAGCAGTCTAATCGGTATGACTTTAGTACTCACTCTTGGCCAGTTGTGGGATTTTAATGACAAGACCTTACGATTTCTGAAAATGCAAAGTAGAAGCACTGCTAATCTTTCAGCAAACAATGTTTTTGCCAAACGTTTGACATTCTTTTATCAGTTAATCTGTCACCGTTGAAAGTGTAATAATGATTTCTAAGAACTGACAAAAACAAAAGCTCATAAACCACAATCATGGAAAAGTCATTTTGGTGATGGGACACCATATATATATATATATATATTATATATATATATATTTATATATATATGTACCTTTTCTCTAACTCTGAGCTCGTCGTCTTTGTGATCCAATTAGAATATCACTTGTGGGCAGAAATCAAGTGCCGCATATATCGCGAATTCTAAGTTGACTAATAGCTAAAACTCTTGCATTTCCTCAACTTTCTGGCTAAACGAATTTCTATGCCAATCTGAAACTCAGAGACAAACTGCGCAATATAAACATAGAACCTCCCTATCAGTGGTGTAGTCCTAAAAAATGAAGTGGGGAAACGCTCTTTATAATAATATTATTAGTAGTAGTAGTATTATTAATACCGGTATTCCATTATCCATGGAAAATAGGGGAACGGCGTTCCTCCGCGTTCCCCCCCCCACTACACCACTGCTCCCTATTCAATTACTGCGCGAAACACATGGTGCTGTAGGCTATGACTCTATGTCATTTCAAATTCCCTTTCCTCATCCCTTAAGATAAAATTATACCAACCCAAGAGAAACTTTCGAATAGTGAATATGGTTACGGTTCAACATAATGAGTCGAGTAATAAAGGTGCGACATTGAATTGAGAGCTGAATATTCAGAAATTCGCCTTAATTAATTAATTAATTATCTCTGCGGTCGTTATTTGTCAGCGCCGACGGCCTTGCTCTTCGGCGCTTGCTTCGAGGAGGAGGAGGAGGAGGAGGGACGCGGAGGAGGGCACTCCCAGGAGAGGCGCGGCTGGTGATGCGCTTGACCGGGGGAAGAGGCACTGCCGCTGGGTCCCCCTGGGGAATAATCACACAGGGACAGAGGGGAATTGGACCTGGAGCTGCTTCCGTTGTTCATATGACCTTCAACCGCCAGACGCCTGGGAGGGGCGGCTGCAGGGGCGCTCCGCTGCGATCCGTTGTGGCTGGCACTCCTGCTTCGAACGACGGCGGCGGGGGCGGCTGGGGTCCCCGTGTCTCGCCGGGGAGTGGCCCCCAACTGGGAGGACGATCGAGACGCGGACGTCCTTCGAATGGAGGCACCGACGCTGGACGCCCGTCCGGGTTTCGACTTCGCTGCAGGAGAAGGTGAGGCCCCGGCCAGAGCTTCCGGTAGGGTGACGTTCTCGCAGATCGTCAGCTGATCGACGGGTTTCTTCTGAATGGCAGTTCGAACCGTCGTCGCCGTGAGCGATGAACCGAGACTTGAGCTGCTGCCGCTGCTGGCACTGCTGCTGATGCTCATGCGGTCAGCATCCGGACCATGGTACATCGGGGTTGATGATGATGATGATGATGAGACGAGAGATGAAGGCAGATCGGGGTTGATGGAAGAAAGAAGCGACTGGTCAGCGGGGTTGTTCCCCCCGCCAGAGCCGCAGCAACCGCGGTTCAGAGTGTCAAGGGCAAGGAACGCGTTGCACGCTTCATTGACCTGGAGACGAAGGCGGTTGAGATAGAGCTCTCCCTCGCGGACGCGCGTCCTCTCCGGCGGCCAACCGTGACGACGACACGACCGTCTCAGCTGAACGACCTCGACGAAAGATGTGATGTTCAGCCGGAAGTTGAGTCCGTAAGGCCAGATGGAGTCGTGCTTTAGGATCGTATCGTTCTCCAGAATGCACTGGATGCTCTCGCCGTCTGCAATAAAACACCCGTAAACTAATAATATTAGGCTATTATTATAACACTTAATGCACAATGTGATGACAACATTCTGCATAACAACAACATCAATTATTTTATTATAATTGTCATAATTATTATTGTTATTACGTGTCCGGAAAATTTTTCATGTCCTGAGTGATACGAGGTAAAATATTATTATTAATAATAATAATAATAATAATAATAATAATAATTATAATAATAATATTAATAGCAATGATGATAGTAGCAGTAATAATAATAATAATAAATTCATAATAATATAGTATTAGGCTAATAACAATAACAATAATCACCTTTAATAGTAATAATAATAGTAATAATAAAAAAATAATAAATGTATAATAATATCAATTAAAAAAATATAATAAAAATAATAAACAAATAATAATAATGATAATAACAACAATAATAATAACCTGGTGTAGGAAATGTTACACATAACGATCGGACTTGTCTGGTAATCTGTTATACTAGGATTCATTTTCGTATACGGACAGAAGCTGAAAGTGCGTTGGAAAATAAGTTTCAATTACTGTCAACATATTATTGTATAGGCCTAGTAGCTGCTGGCCATAATAATTTATGACGTCCCTCGATCTTTGCCAACCACAAAAATGTTGACTTTTCGTTTCTAAGACTTCGATCATCAATCCTCACACTCACTGTATACAGCAGACGGTAACAATTTACAGTCAACCATAAATCAAGTTTCTACGACGAAACGCCTTTGTTCTCATGTTAAATGAATTTCCTCGCGGAAATCCGAAACTTGTAGGATGGCATGTTGAGGAAGTATACAGGCCTATGTTGGTGGTCGTGCAGAAAGCCAATGGATAGGGCCGAAAAATACGGAAATTACCAATACACAGGGCTTAAAGTGTGGCTGGACGGTCGTAAACGGCGTCCAGGCACTTATGTTCAAATCTCAGCGCCGTCCTGTCACTTATTTAGACAGCATGGCCTGGAGAAGTGAGGGGCGTCCATGCAAGCACTTCTTTTTCTACACTTTAAGCACTGCTAATACATGTAAAAAGGATTGGCCCTCTCCTCTCTTGTTTATTCTTTTACTGCAGTGTTACTGTGGGATTTATACGTGCAACGTAGACTGTTAAAGTTTAGTTGCCTATGTTTGTTTTATTTCTATTAGACTGGATGCACAAAATCGCACATTGTGTGCCCCATTATTTGGTTCCACTATTTCGTAATTTATTCATATTTGTTACGTGACTACATATGTTTTTGATGTCATCGGAATGTGAATGCATGCTTCTACAATTAATTAAGAGGCCTCCACCAATCAAGCGGGACTCCCCTTTGGGTAAGTTTTTGTAGTAGGCCTACTATATAGTCTACTTCCCAAGAACCTGTAGACGTCTACCACCTTCTTGGTAATGCAATGACAATTTCAATGTTTTCGTATCAACAGGTAATAATTGATTGATGGTTATTTTCAATATTTATGGTTGAAATTATAGAGAAGTAAATCTATTCCTAATGCGAAACGTAACTATAATTTATATAGAACTTGTCGACGAAAGGCCTATAATAGGCTATAGCAGCTAGCAATCACCACAACTATAGCCACAGTACTGTTGTGGCGTTTGCCTCTGTAGGTTTTTCGTCGCCAAGTTCTACACCGTGAGTCAAAAAAAAAGTAAGCCAAATTGTTTTTCATATATCTCTAATGCCTGATAACATATCACGCTAAAATTTTCCAAATATTGAGAGAATTGGACCAAGAATATGATTCCAAAATTTCATGAGATAAAGTTGAACGGATAAAAAGATATGAATCTTTAAACTTCATATGCCGAAATTGCCGTTTACAAGCAATTTTCTGTCAGATTCAGTAAAATGTAAGTCAAACTTTTTCTCATATCTCTAATGCCTGATGATGAATCATTCTAAAATTTTCCAGATATGTAGATAATTGAACTAGCAATATGACCCCAACAGTATGATTT
Source organism: Lumbricus rubellus (assembly GCA_945859605.1). Classification (NCBI taxonomy): domain Eukaryota; kingdom Metazoa; phylum Annelida; class Clitellata; order Crassiclitellata; family Lumbricidae; genus Lumbricus; species Lumbricus rubellus. Next base: position 21,959,208 of record OX243826.1, on the reverse strand, counting down.
GATTATTTAATTAAATAAGATGCTCAAAATGTCATCCTTCAGCTTGCACGCAAGCCTTGAGGCGCAGGCGCCTTTAGGCAACAGCATCGTCGATTATCCTCTGGTCCAGGCCATCCCACACTTCCAACAAGCGTTGCTTCAGATCGTTTATATCATGGATTGTTGTCTGGTAGACTCGGTCTTTCATTATGCACGCTCCACACTTTATATTCCGTAAAATTTTACTCCAGGATCACTGAAGACCAAAATTGGGAATTATCAGGCATCAAAACTGCAACGAACACCATAACAGATTTGCTGAAAACTGAAATTTTGGAGATGAAGTTCAAATATTCATATCTTTCTATCCGTTCAAATTTATTACATGATATTTTGGAATCCTATTCTAGGTTCAATTATCTAAATATCTGGAAAGTTTTAGTATGATTAATTAGCTGGCATTGGAGATATAATAAAAACAGTTTAGCTTACTTTTTATTGAATCTGACAAAAAAATTGCTTGTAAACGGCAATTTCGGCATATGAAGTTTACAGATTCATATCTTTTTATCCGTTCAATTTTATCCCATGAAATTTTGGAATCATATTCTTCGTCCAATTCTCTAAATATTTGGAAAATTTTAGCGTGATATGTCATCAGGCATTAGAGATATATGAAAAACAATTTGGCTTACTTTTTTTTGACTCACGGTGTACAGGGTGGGCCAATAGGAATGCAACAACTTTGACGCCTTATAACTTGAACAATTTTTATCTGAGCATCTTAGCCTATATATCCGAGTGAACATAATTATCCATTTTATCATTCTGCAAAATATCTAAGAGATGCTATTACGCGTTTTTGAGATAATGCTATAAATGTTCGATGTCCCTTTTTGCCATGAAATTGCAAGAAAAAACAAAAGTCAAACTGAATATGTCAATGACTCAATTCTAAACAATCACTATAGTTCTAAGAATTAATAACAATTCATATCTTGAGTGAATTTATCATAAGTCAAATATTCAATATGTCCACCACGTGCTTTAATGACAGCATGGACACGAGACGACCACTGATCAATGGCTGAGGTCACCAGTGCTCGGGTTATTTCAGCCCAGCAGTAGACAATCATTTTTTTCAAATGTTCAACGTCACCTATCGGTTCACGATAGACTAGTTGCTGAAGACAACCTCAGACCGAATAGTCAACCGGGTTTAAATCCGGATTGTTCGGTCACTTCGGTGGCCAGTTCTCCGGTTCAATAAACTCTGGTACGTTAGCGTTCAGATAGGCAACCGTATGACGTGAACGATGCGCCGGTGTGGTATGAAATCATGTCCGCCCATGAAATATTGTCCGAGACATACTGTCATTGGTTAACGTGACCGCTGACGTCAGGTAGCAACTGTCAAACATAAGTATTAATAGAACCGTGAGATCTTGTCCGGGCAAAGACATAAAATACCAAAGATAATAATTCCAACACAGCCTGTTCATCTAATAATAGACATCGACATCTATATTAAGAACTTGTTATTAATAGTAACCACAGAGCGTTTCCGATAAAGACCTACAATACAAAAGATAATTCCAACGTTCCATAAAAATTGGGAGCTATAATTACGAGAAATAGGGCAAAGAAACACGGACTATTTATTTACGTTTAATTAACTAAGACTCTTCCATAATAATCACTCAATTATCTAGCCACGTGCTTCTCCGCATACTTGCTTTCAGAATTGAATATTCTATTGAAACGCTAGGCCTATATTCGGACAACATTGGCGTTAAAACTCGGGGTCAAATAACTGTTTAAAACTGCTACACGCAGCCTACACATACTAAAATATTTGTAGCAATAATTTATATGTACTGGAGGGTGTCACGACAACTGGTCTACAGACAACTCGTCTAACGCCAAGTGGTCTACAGACATCCAGCGCTTTAAGAAATGGAAGCTGTATGCAAGTTTTTTCATAGGTGAAATGGACGCTGGATTGATGAAAAAAAACGCAAGATAGATCGAATCTGGATGACGGTTCTTTTACATGTGAAATAGAAGCTGGATTGACGAAAATGACGCATGAGAAATAAAAACTGGATACAGGCTTTTCTAGTTCTGAAATAGACGCTGAATTGATGAAAAAACGCTTAAGTAATGGAAGCTGGATGAGGGCATTTTTATATCTGAAATGGAAGCTGGAATGACAAAAATAGCGAGCGAGAAATAGAAGGTATTTTTAGATCTGAAATAGAAACTGGATGGATGTTGAAATACATGAATGAAATCATCAATCCCGCTTCCATTAAAGCTAGAAAACCATTCAGTTTTTTTCTCTCATAAATCTAGCTTCTATTTCATCAATACTAGTCGTCTGTAGACCAGTACTGTTGTCGTTATACCAAGTGTCTGAAGACGAGTTGCCGTTAGACGAGTTGTCTGTTGACCAATTGTCGTGGAACCGTATTGGAGAGTTCTAACCCAGGTGCACAGTAGGCTTACAATGGCTATCATTAAGTAGGCTGCTAGTAAGCAAGTAAGTCAGTCAGTCAGTCGAAGTAAGAATATTGTTCATTAGACCACCAGCAAGCGCATAGTTGTTTGTACAATAATAAATTATAGAAACATTTAAGCAAAGTCATACAATATTCTCATAACAAATCGTTGGGCATAAAATTCAACTCTATTTTGTACACTAGGTGGCCTGGCTCGGGCATTATATGAAGCACCTTATGGGAAGGGAGGAGGTAGTGAAGAATGTGAAAAGGATTTAATAGGATATAGCGGAAAATAGCAGAGTAAGCCCCTAGAACAGAGTGCGTCAATACTTGGAAAATCAGTAGAGATGAAGCCTGAACGGGTGAGTTCTTCTTGAAACACCGTGAAGACGTCTACGCCCCATGGCATTTGCAAATACCCACCACACAGGGAAGGCATACAGTTTAATCTAATCTGGGCATGGCAGTAGCTCTAACCACATCAAAAGCCATGATGTTTTGGGCATTTGCTTAAATTATCGAAATAGAAACCATACTAAATAATTATGTTCTCTGAAAACCTTAAAACCCCTCATAATTATTATGTTTATTATGTGGTAATAAAGTACGCTAAAATATGTTAATAATAAAGCGCTACAAAATATGCGAGTAGCATGAGCCAATTTGATATAAACAAGATTAGCCTAATGCTGCATGTGGCTAATAATTTGGAAAACCGAATCGATGGATTACTTCAAATAAACACAACTATGGAACAGTTAAATTAGATGAGGCATTTATGAAGGCCGCAAATCTTTTAAAGATTCAGCCCATATTTACAAACGTCTTTACTCATAACCACTTGGCCTGTTCTACGATGAGAAATTCTATCTAAAAATAGAAATAGGGTCATCGCAATGGCAACTACACACATGGTGCTTTCAACAATAATTCCACTGTTCAGATCCTTGTTTTCGCAACTCTTATGACAAAAATATTTTTGGCAAGTGTTATTGATAATATTACATTTTAAGCGGACAATATCTAGTGAAGTACTGCTTCGACAAGCGGGATACATATAACGGCGGAGTCGGACACGATTTCATGCCGGACAATATCTCATGCGTAGACCGCATGAAATACTGTCTTGACAACGGAAGCGGGCGGAGTCGGACAACATTTCATGCCGGACATATTATCACGCCACACCGGCGGGAGAACGTTTGCAACCACAGTTGCGGCTGTTAGACGTTCCCGTGGCATCAATTTGTTTAATCAATCGATGTAGAACATATTTATTGCATTTTCTAGAAGGGAATTCTGTCAACATCTGATGTGTATTGTATTATTTTTCTACTCTTAAGATTCTGATTAAAATTCTATCCTCTTCCGTGAGCGGCGCCATGATGTTCATTATTTACATTCAAAAATGAAAGGTGTGCGCCGCACCAAAATGTTTATTTACACGGTGCCGTATAGCAGCACAAGATTTGACACAGTAGTATAAATGAATAATTACCTTCAATTTAGTATATTGATCACGATGTTCGGATAAAAATTGTTCAAGTTATAAGGCGTCAAAGTTGTTGCATTTCTATTGGCCCACCCTGTAGCCTATAATAGGCTAAGGCTACGTATCGCATTAGGAAAAGATTTACAGCCGTCGCTCACTGCTCGCAAGAATGCTCAGAGTCGTACATGACAGGCACATTGAATCACCTAGTCACCAATCAGCTAATGACCTCTAAAGATACATGTATCCCAGTGTTCGCACATCCAGTGGAAGCTTTGTTGGGATGATATACTTTCCGCGTAGAGTCTGTTATTATACAACGCAAAAGCGGCGACCCACGCTTAAATCTTCAACGCTGTTCAAACCTTGCGTTCAAACCAGCGAAAAGAATTTCCGTGCATGTATACACGTTTCGTGACAATTGTAATTGTACGATAGAGGGTAACAAACCATGTCAGCCCCTAAATCAAATACCGTTCCTGTGAAATAACTACATGTAAGCAAGCAGGTAGGCCTACACGTCGCAAAAGATGAAAGGCTTTTTGGTCAGCCGGTGGTGGTCACGTTATTTGTCTACACTTAAATATTTTATGCCTTTGCAGATTGTTAAAAATGAAAAATTGAGAGAGAGAGAGAGAGACATAGACAGACGGGCTGCAGCGAGGGAGAGACTGACAGATAGAGAGAGAGAGACAGGTACAGAGACAGGGACAGAGACAGAGACTAAGAGAGAGGCAAAGGAGAGACTGAGAGGGAGGGGAGATAGAGAGAGAGACACAGAGAGAGACAGAGACAGAGAGAGAGACAAAGAGAGAAAAGCAGAGAGAAAGACAGAGAGACACAGAGAGATACAGTGAAAGTAGCGCGTGGGTAACTACCATATAGGTGAAGATTTAATCAAAGTCGTTTCTCAAGCAGTTGAAAACTGCTCTTTATCGACGCAATGGTCGACCTATATACCCACCTTAACATTCTGCTCATTCTTTGTCATTCTCTGGAAACCGGACTTTCAACTCCTTTTGACAACCTTTCTGATTCGACGCAGCGCTCGTGAATAAGCTGGTGCTCTGCGCTTGGCTTTTGAGTGGCGCTCTAGAAGTTTGTACACTACGATTACGACTATCATAATTATGATGTTATCAAGTAATCGTAATCTTCAAACTTCTTAGGCGCATCTCCAGAGTCAAGCACGAGGCGCCAGTTTACTTACGAGCGCTGCGTTGAGTCAAAAGGTTGAAAGGTTGTCCTTAATATTAGTTTAAAGGAGTCCGAGTTTTGATTGGTTTCTTCTTGAGCAATGAGCATGCAATAAACAAATGGTCATAATTATTGATTTCGATAAGCCACATGCAGAAACAGATTCAAAATTGTTCAGTTGTCTCATCCTGGTGACCATCTTTCGAATTCCGCATCGTGTGACATCTACAACTTAACTTTGTCTTATAGGAAGCTGTTTCTTCCAATGCAAAAATGGCCTAACTTGACCCACTCGTTGGCCGACTGATTGATTGATTGACTGGCTGTTGACTGACTAACTGACTGACTGACTAACTGACTGACTGACTGACTGAATGAATGAATGAATGAATGGGTGGATGGATGAATAGCGGAATGACTGATTGACTGACTGCTGACTTACTGATTGACTAACTGAATGAGTGACTATAGCTGACTGAATGAATGAATTATTCAGTGATTGAGTGAATGGTTTACTGACAAACTGACTGACTGACTGACTGACTGACTGACTGACTGACTAACTGACTCACTGACTGACTGACTGACTGACTGATTGGCTGACTGACTGACTGAGTGACTGACTGACTGACTGACTGATTGACTGTCTGAATGACTCGCTCACTCACTCACAGAATGGAAGAGCGACTGATCCTTAACACAAAATAGGATTGGCCAAATATTAGGAATTAACGAATAAAGTTGTTCACTATTTTTCATCTAGACATGTCTTGCAACGTGTAATCCTACCGTCGTTAGTCACTGGTATGAAGTAGAAATCCCACTGAAGAGCCATAGATGTTATAAGAAGCGCAGCGAGCGGTTCCGCGATCGCACCTTCGAACGACGCCTTCAGATTCTCACTGACGGTAGCAAACACGCGATCCGTCCTCCCAACCAACTGAAAACATCTACGATCTCGATGCTTGAAGACGAAGACACCAGGACCCTCAATCCCTCTCTCCATCTCCGCCTCCGTCATCGAGGTGCCCCCTCCAGGGGAGGCATTCTTCGATACCCAGTCCCTCGTCTTCTGAAGGAGAATCCCTTTGAGTGCGGTCGCCTTGAGCTTCCCGGCTGAGTAGGCGTTCCGGTCCGTGCCCCACCATCCACTCTTCAGTCGGACGTCCATCGGGATGACCTTCCTGTTCTCCAGGATCAGCTTGTAGTATCCGCAGACCTCGTCGAGCCGTTGACGGTCTGAGGCAGGGTCGAAGTTATCGGTGCGGCTGTTGAGACGGGCGACCGACTCGCAGAGGGTCTGAACCTCGCGACTGCATCGATCGCAATCGTCTGTTGAACGGTCGATGATGAGGTTCTTGAACTTGAAATAGTCGATCGTTCGAAGGCTGATCTTGGCCATCGTTGTTGTAGTAGACCTACTCTGCGGTTACTATCGTTGACCGATGATCATGGCCTAACGTCCTTCTCTGCTTCCTTCCTTCCTTCTTTGCTTCCTTCTTTGCTTCCTTCCTACCTTCCTTTTTTCCTTGCTTCTTTATTTCTTTTTTCCTTCCTTCCTTTTTTCCTAGCTTCTTTCTTTTCTTGCTTGCTTGCTTTCTTCCTTCCTTCCTTTCTTTTTTCTTTGTTTGTTTCTTCCTTCCTTCCTTTCTTTCTTCTTTCCTTTCTTTCTTCTTTCCTTTCTTCCTTCCTTTCTTTCTTCTTTCCTTTCTTTCTTCCTTCCTTCCTTCCTTCCTTTCTTTCTTCTTTCCTTTCTTTCTTCTTTCCTTTCTTCCTTCCTTTCTTTCTTCTTTCCTTTCTTTCTTCCTTCCTTCCTTCCTTCCTTTCTTTCTTCTTTCCTTCCTTTCTTCTTTCCTTTCTTCCTTCTTTCCTTCCTTCTTTCCTTCCTTCCTTTCTTACTCTTTTTCTTTGTTTAGTTATTCCTTCCTTTTTCCTACTTTCCTTTTCCCTACTTTCCTTCCCTTCTATCTTCTTACCTTCCTATCCCTTCTTCCTTGCTTCTTCTCCTTTTACCCTTCCTCCCCTTCTTCCTTTCTTCCAGCTCTTCTATACTTCTCCAATCTTTGATTACGTGTTTCTTCTGCTCCGTTAGATTCGAAACTACAACAAAAAGGTACTCAGGTATACTTAAGTATTCTAAATACACCTCTGTCACCTTCTTTCATTCTCTATGTCTGCATGCATGGCTCTTCGCATTACTGTGAATTTGATAATCAGTCTGTCTGTCGATATGTTATCCAGCCAGACAAGATGCTAATCAATTGTCTGTATGTCTGCCTGTCTGTCATTCCGTCCGTCTGTCTGTCTGTCTGTCTGCATATTATCTACATCTGGGTATCCGCACGAGCATGCACAAAGATACCCAGACACATCAAACACGATAGCTATATGCCTGAGTACTCTTGCCTATCTTTCTGCCTGACTGTTTCAAAGTCCTTCTCTCCTCTGTTCGTTCCTCTATTATGTGTTTGCCCTAATCCAGAATATGTTTGTTAGGGTATGGCTCCATCAAAAATTAATGTCCTTGCAAATAGGTTCTCTAGAAAAAATAATTGGGAAGCATTGATCTACAAATACCTATACAGCATACATTATTCAGTGACTGTGCACACCCACACCCCCCCCCACACACACACAATTACACACACTTACACACCTACATATATATACATTATACATACATAGCATATACACATTCTAAATAATGCGTATAGTCGTATACGCGTTGGATGTACGACGTTGTACGTCCAGGTTGTTTTTTTTAATGCGCGTTGGGTATACGAGTAATCGAGTATATATATAATATATATATATATATATATGTGCGTGTGCTATGGAGTATGTAGGTATATACATGAAGGCATCTTGTGTATATAATTATTTCGTGTATACATATATATAATGTATTATTGTATATATATATATATATCATGTATATATAATCTATATATTTCATGTAGGCACATGAAGGCATCTTGTGTATATAATTATTTCGTGTATATATATATATATGTATTTATAATATATTTCATGTAGGCTATACACGCGACGACTGCATTTTTCTTGCAAATGGAAAGCGTTCGTCGCGTATGGAGCGCCCTCTTCCGGGATTATTCCCTCATGAATATGCAAATCGCATCATCCATCGCTACAGCATCAGCAGCAGCAGCAGCATCAGCAGCTGTATAATATGTCTGCTGTCACGAGGTGCCATGCGATTCGGATCAATGATTGGCGCATGAGTTTATTTTTTCTCTGTATAATATATTATAGGACTGCGACTGCCACTATTACTAATAATATTAATATCAAAAAACAGCAATACCCATATCACTTTTACCACCACCACTTCCACCACTACATCCACCGCCATGATCATCATCACCGCCGCCGCCGCCGCCACCGCCACCACCACTACCACCAATGACAACAATGACAACAACAGCAATAACACAATAACTACCAACACAATAACCACCGACACAATAACCACCGACACAATAACCACCAACACAATAACCACCAACACAATAACCCCAACACAATAACCACCAATACAATAGTCGCCAACATAATCCCATCCAACACAATAACCACCATCACAATAACCACCATCACAACCACCGCCAACATAACCATCAGCGCTAGTCAACATTGCTATCACCGACATCACTACTACTATATTATGTGCCACCTATATCACCACCTCCCATCCACATCTTGACTGCTAATATCCCCACGAATATCATACCACTGTCCCATGCATCACCATCAACACCACACAGTAATATCACCAATTGCACGACTAATATCACCAATTGCACCATTTCCACCGTAACAATCACCATTAGCAAACAGTTTTCAGTAAGCCTAATAAACACACTAAATATAATTATTGTGCGGCATGCAGCGTTGTAATAGGCAGACTTTAAAAAAGGTTTGTACTCTACAATGGACCAAATGCAATGGCTTCATCATTAATGAAAACAGCTGGTGATATAATTAATGATGATATATATTTTTGATGAGATTATAAATAGTTGATGTTTCGAAGAATCCTTTACATTATAATATTAATCATCCAGAACTGCGCTTTATTCAGAGTCGGCTATGGCTTGTGCAAAAATTACCTGATAGATAGCTTGACATAATACGCATGTTCTGTTTTATCCCTGTGATGTGAGCTTCTGTATGTCTGTCTGTCTATCTATCAATCTATCTATCTGTGTGTATGTGCATGTGTCTGTGTGCCTGCCTTCTTACCTCTGTCCCTGTCTATGTCTCTGTCTGTCTCTATCTCTCTGCCTCTCTCTGTCTCTCTGCCTCTCTGCCTCTCTGTCTCTCTGTCTCTGTCTATCTGTCTGTCTGTCTGTCTGTCTGTATGTCTGTCTGTCTGTCTGTCTCTCTATGTGCTCATCATCCAACCCTCGGGTCTGGCAATCGAGCCAAAGGGTGCTGACCTAGTCTGCAGACTCTGCACCCTGCCAGTCACCCTACACATCCGAAACGTGTGTATACAACTTTTGAATTTCAATGTCACTAAACAGTGTTGTCTATATGACGATTACCTAAATATGCTGGGATTCCGTCCCTTCCATTTGCTCAAATGTACACTGGTTTCCAATCGACATAGTATACCTCTGTGTATTGATGAGCGTCCACCGGATACCTACTATAATTCAGGATAAGCCCTTCTTAACTCGATGCTTGATTGCGTACTTCGTCTTTCTAAGTCCACGTGTCCCTGTGAGTGAACACTGTACTTTAAACGCCTCCGTGCGGTTATTGTAAGGCGCTATATAAATGTTCATATACATGCATACATCATTGTCAATTCATTTCTGCGTGCCCTTGTCTGTGACCATCTTTGTCTGCCTGTGAATGGCCTACATTCATGACTCTGCATGGGCAACATCACATATTATCCATGGATCGTATGAGATGCATTGTCTCGGTCTCTGGCTGCATGCCAGTCTTCCAAGGCATCTTGCTCCATTGTCTTACAGTCCGATCGCATACATGTATCACATTGTACCTCGGTTTACTGTCTGACTGGTCGACTTTCAGCACATAACATTGACCTACCCGAATGTATGACTGGTTTACATTGCAGAGACAGAGAGAGAAAGAGAGAGACAGACAGAGACAGAGCGTGAGACTAATACAGAGACAGACACAGAGAGACACAGAAACACAGAGACACAGAGACACAGAGACAGAGCGAGAGACTGATACAGAGACAGACACAGAGAGAGACACAGAAACACAGAGACACAGAGACAGAGTGGCACAGAGACAGAGACAAAGCGAGAGAGAAAAAGAGAGACAAACTAGCAGTGACCAGTGTTTAATCTAGTCCCCACCCGCTGGGGGGGGGGGAATTCAGGTTTCTGGGGGGGGGGAGACAATCGAGCGTCCGAAGGATGCTCGTGAGGCGCGTAGCGCCGAGACCCGCAGGGGGAGGGGTATGGGGAGGGGATATGCCCCATCCCCAAAACTTTTTGAATTTCCACATTGCAATGGTAGCATTTTAAGGTAACATCTTAACAAAATACCTGTACTTTTTCAGAGCCCCATTAGAAACTTTTTGAATTTCCACATTGCAATGGTAGCATTTTAATGTAACATCTTAACAAAATACCTGTACTTTTTCAGAGCCCCATTAGAAACTTTTTGAATTTCCACATTGCAATGGTAGCATTTTAAGGTAACATCTTAACAAAATACCTGTACTTTTTCAGAGCCCCATTAGAAACTTTTTAAATTTCCACATTGCAATGATAGCATTTTAAGGTAACATCTTAACAAAATACCTGTACTTTTTCAGAGCCCCATTAGAAACTTTTTGAATTTCCACATTGCAATGGTAGCATTTTAAGGTAACATCTTAACAAAATACCTGTACTTTTTCAGAGCCCCATTAGAAACTTTTTGAATTTCCACATTGCAATGGTAGCATTTTAAGGTACCATCTTAACAAAATACCTGTACTTTTTCAGAGCCCCATTAGAAACTTTTTGAATTTCCACATTGCAATGGTAGCATTTTAAGGTAACATCTCAACAAAATACCTGTACTTTTTCAGAGCCCCATTAGAAACTTTTTGATGTTGTTTTTAGGTTTTAAATAAAGTTCAAATAAAAGACCAAACATTTTGAAATTTTAGGCCTACAGTTTAAAATTTGAAGGATACCACTGGTGAGAAGACATTCAGTTGTACAAAAGTAGTATTTGTACAAATATTAGCAGTAAGTTATTCTAATTTAGCAGGATTGTGTCATATATTATAAAAGTAAATAATAACATTACAACCATTGACCATATAATAATAAATAATATTACAGTATATTATAACAATTCGCGTAATACGATGATGTCAACAGCAACTAAAACTATAAGCATTTTGTCAAATTTTCTGGAGGGGATGTCATATCTGTTTTTAGTTATGCAAAAATAGTGTTTATATAAATATATACAGTAAGTTATGCTAATTGCAGCATGATAGTATCATATATAATAATTGTAAATACTAAATAATAATCATATAATAGTAAATAACATCACGGTATATTATAACACTTCATAAAAAACAACGATGAAAATAGTAACTAAAAACCAATATCATTTTGTCAAAATTTTCTGGGGGGGGGAAATGTCAATCCTGGGGGGGAACGTTCCCCCCCAGAGACGTCTAGATTAAATACTGAGCAGTGACAGAGACAGACAGACAGATAGAGCGAGAGACGCAGAGAGACAGGCGGGCAGAGACAAAAACAGAGAGACAAACAGACAGAGACAGACAGAGACAGAGACAGAGACAAACAGACGGAGACAGACAGAGACAGAGACAGAGAGACAAACAGACAGAGACAGACAGAGACAGAGACAGAGACAAACAGACGGAGACAGACAGAGACAGAGACAGAGACAGAGACAGAGAGACAAACAGACAGAGACAGAGGCAGACAGACAGAGACAAAGACAGAGAGACAAACAGTCGGAGACAGACAGAGAGACAGAGACAGAGATACAAAGAGACAGAGACAGACAGAGACAGAGACAGAGAGACAAACAGACGGAGACAGATAGAGAGACATAGAGCGGCAGAGACAGACAGAGACAGAGGCAGACAGACAGAGACAGAGACAGAGAGACAAACAGTCGGAGACAGACAGAGAGACAGAGACAGAGATACAAAGAGACAGAGACAGACAGAGACAGAGACAGAGAGACAAACAGACGGAGACAGATAGAGAGACATAGAGCGGCAGAGACAGACAGAGACAGAGGCAGACAGACAGAGACAGAGACAGAGAGACAAACAGTCGGAGACAGACAGAGAGACAGAGACAGAGATACAAAGAGACAGAGACAGACAGAGACAGAGACAGAGAGACAAACAGACGGAGACAGATAGAGAGACATAGAGCGGCAGAGACAGACAGAGACAGAGGCAGACAGACAGAGACAGAGACAGAGAGACAAACAGTCGGAGACAGACAGAGAGACAGAGACAGAGATACAAAGAGACAGAGACAGACAGAGACAGAGACGGAGAGACAAACAGACGGAGACAGATAGAGAGACATAGAGCGGCAGAGACAGACAGAGACAGACAGAGACAGACAGAGACAGAGACGGAGTCGATATCTCTGCCAAATATGCATATATAACGACACACAACGTTACGCAGTTGGACGTATACACCAAAGTATTACACCATCCATATTGAACGGCCAATCTGTTTACCATAATAATAATTATTATTCCATACAATTTCTTTCAACAAGGTATACGTTACACGACGTTACGGAAAAACGGTGATCTCCACAGACGGCTGCTGCAGTAAACCATCATGAGTCGACTGATGTAATATTCATGGCCTATCACATCAGCGGCTCAGCGGCAACTGAAACCATAGCAACCACATCATCATCATCATCATCACCAGACTCTGCGTGTGGCTGCTGCTGCTGTTACTGCTGCTGCTTTTGCAATCGCATCCTCTCTTGTAATATGATTAGCAAACAGACTGCAGCCTGTATAGGCTGCTGGGCAAGACAGACCGTGCAAACACATGGGTATCGTTACCATAGCAACAGTCTCACGTCACGCTAAACGACGACAAGCTCTTGTGACAGATCAAGCAAGGCAGAGACAAGAGCACTGAATAATTATTACGCCAACAGAGACAGAGAGAGGGAGGGAGAGAGATACAGAGAGAGAGACAGAGACAGAGACAGAGACAGAGACAGAGACAGAGACAGAGACAGAGAGACATACAGAGACAGAGACAGAGAGACATACAGAGACGGAGACAGACAGAGACAGAGTGAGGATGGTTGACGTGGTGGTTGACAATAACGTCGTCAAATCATTGTCATCTGAGAAAAGTTTCTGCAAACCGTTGAACTGTATTTGTCACCCTTAGAAAATTGCTTATAGAGCTTTAATGGTATTGAACTCTTTAGATATAATTCCACTTCTAAACGTCATCCATCATAGTCGATTGTTTTTCTTTGTGTCTGTCTGTCTGTCTATTTGTATGCCTGCCTGTGTACCTGCCTGCCTTTCTTTGTGTTTGATCATTTCCCTTGACCTAAGACAAAATTCCACCCTATACCTACATGTACCTGCCAATTTTGTTTGAACTAACAACGCGTAAATCAGCCAATTCCTGCATCTCAGTTATATTGGCGCTATAAAAAATCTTGATATTACGACGTTCGCGAATGTTTCGACCTGAAAAGACGAGATGACTTTTCAACGCCTCCTGGGACTTCTACAAGAAAAAAGTAGGTCACTTGTCAGATGTCCAATGCAGTCTCGTACAAACAAGCACAAAGACGACAGCAGCATAAAAGAACTCGAGATATCTCGATTTCACGGCACACCCTTGTTGAAGCGCATGGCCCCAAGACAGCCTGGCATGTTTGAAATTGTAAGCGTTAATCTATGTTGCCGCTGTTATGCGGTTATTGCAATTGGTTGTTGAAGTTGATGTTGCTATCATTGTTGAATGTTATTGTTGTCGTCGTTATTCTTGCTTTTGTTATTGTTGAAATGTTGTTATTGCTGTTACACTAAGCTTATAATTAATTATTTGCCACAGAAGCTGGTAGCATTGACTCGCTTCCTAGAATGTGTTAAGTTCTTCCAACGTTTTATATATTTATAATTTTATATATATATATATACACGCATAGGCCTATATATAACACAATATGTATAATATGTTATATATAATTACATATATATATATATATATAAACTAGGACGAGGCTTGGACTCTGTAACCATCGCCATGGCTCATGATGGCTGATGGCAGCTTCCGAATCGATTTTTGTCTAATCTGTCTTATCAATACTACCTGCTTGGAGTATGGTGCACTTCAACAGGCGCTGTTAGTTTTAGACAAACAGATGGCTCGCTGGTTCAGTTGCTGTCTATTATAGAATGCCACAATGCCACACATATTATGACCTGGCATTCAGACCACCGCTAAATTTAAAGGCTATCTGTAAAATTCATTCTTTTTGTTGGAAATTTGACGAAGCGTAACACTGCTAAATGGATTGGACATTATTTTCATACGTCCTATTGAGCCACACCAATGCAGTTTAAAATATTTTTAACTATAGGCATGCCACTTATGGGTTTTCATCAAATTTCTTCGGACTAAAGCGCCAATGATTAGCCAGCTAACAGTACACACACCCACAAACCCACACACACACACACACGCACGCACACATACACACATACACACGCGCGCGCGCGCACACACGGGGGAACCGAGAAATGTAGGCCTACACATAGAAACTCACATGAAAAATATGCATGTTCTTAATTTCCGGTTACGATTTTGAAGCTCTTGTTGATTTTTACCACGTGACCATCATGTTTTGCCCCATACGGAAAGATATCTGTAAACGATAATTACAATTTATATGGCGCCCTAACACAGGGACGACCGTGAACATAAGGAACGTGACCATCATCTTGTTTGAGCAGATATAGTCTACCTGTGTTTGCTCTTCAGATGATGCACATCCGGGCAATTCCAACCGGAAATGACTTCTCGGAAGTCTCCTAATCCTACTGGAGTGATCGATGGTCACTGGATTATGACGTCATCGTATACGTCACTCTGACGTTTCTTTGTATCGCACAGGAAATACGTCATACAATAAAAGCGGAAGTCGTCTGCTTTCAAGTCTTGTTCCGCGTTCTTTCGACGGCAGCCATTGTGTCGTGTACACATGCAAAATGGCCGACAGTTCCTCGAACGAACGAAGAGACCGACGTACAGCTTCCGCTGCTGCTGCGCCTGCGCTGCGCATGCGTGCCAGTCAGACCACTGCCGTAGGACTAATGGCCCGTTCGGGATCAACGGTAAACTGCACGGAGTGAGGTAAGAATTGAGTCGCATTTTGTGCGGATGGTTTCTTTTATAATTCATCCTATGATCGCGTCTCGCTTCAGTTCGCTGTGTCTTTTACATCTGAATAACTTTGTTTTATAGATCCAATTATTGTGGTAAACGAAATATTAATATTAGGTCTACTCAACAATGGCAGGTGAATATTAATTATAGCCAGTGGCATGGCAGGATTTTTAGCGTGCTGCTCTACACAAAAAGGCAGCTTTGTAATTGAATTTGTGCAGCTGTAAAATATTTTGCGCAATTAAAAAGTCTGAAATGTTCAATGTCATCCGATTGGAATAATTAATTTACCGTGGAGGATAGTTAGGAAGAGAGAGAGAGAGAGAGAGAGGGGGGGTTGCGCAATTACAAAGATTCCTTAAAAACAAGTCCCATCTAATTGTTTCGACCTATTCTGCCCAATCGCTTTGTAACCGGTATCATCGTCCTTTTGCAGTATGCATGACCGCTTGTTGGATGGCCAGGCAGGACGGCCTGTGACGGACGAACGGACGGAAGGACGGGTACCGTATCTCGCGGAGGGGAGGTGTAAGGTTGCAGGAGGAGAAGGAGGAGAGGCTGCCGCCGCCGCCGGCCGAGGATGGCCCGCTGCGAGGGAGCGGTAGGAGACGAAGAAGGAATCGATGGCCGGTATGGACTTAAGTGGATGCGGATAATCCGAAATTATTCGCATTATATGGAGATGATTGACGGCGGACTTGGCATGTGAAGGAGCTATATAAACTTAGGTTATCATCATCATCGGTGACGGTGGTGACGGGTTGTATATAGTATTGGAAGCGTTGAGAGGCTCTGCTGATTGGACGGGTCTTTTATTGAGAATTCAATCATTCTTCTTCTCTATGCTCATCTCTTTTTCTCTATATTCATTTTCCATGTGCTCGCACTTCTTTTTGCCGTCTCTCTATTCCTCTTCAGTTCATCCTGGGTTTTTTCTTATTCGTTCATCGTTATTAGCAGCAGCAGCATCATCAACATCATCGATCAACATCATCATCATCAGCAGCAGCAACAGCAGTAACATCACCATCACCATCATCATCCTCATCGTCGTCGTCATCATCATCATCATGATCATCATCATCATCATCATCGTCATCATTATTATTATAATTATCATCATTGTTATTATTATTAATACCATCATATTTTACGAGTAGATTTGTTGTCTAAATTCTAAAAGAGCCTAAAACACTTATAGTCCATGGTGTATATATATATATATACATTACAATACATATATATACATATATATATATATATTATATAAACAATTTAACAGAAAATGTTTTAAGTTGAGAGTGAAATGACATCTAGTCAACTGAGCAGACCGACAAGACAAAAACATGAAAACACAGTTAAACTATAATAGTTGCAAATGATGGAGTTCTAGAACCAGATAAATATAAATAAATAGATAGATTTATCGAAATGGATAATTGGATGTACATGTAGATTAGTAGTAAACTAACAAACTTGAAAGATAATTTCTTGCTATAATATATAGGCCTATATATTGAAAACATTATACATGTATACTGTGTCTGTGTACTGAAAGCATTGCAATTTATGTGGCGTGTGGGTTTGCGTGTAGGTGCTCGTGTGTTTACGTGTGCGTGTCGTGTGTGTGGGACTGTGTGCGTACGTGCGTACGTGCGTGCGTGTGTGTGTGGGTGGGTGTTCGCTTGAGTGGAGTTGCAAGTTCGGAAGGACGTAAGCGAAAACGATGAATAATGATGATGGATATACGACCTTACTTTTATGGTCGTAAACAACACATTAGTTATCTTTTATATCAATTCAACAATTGGACAATAAATGTATATTTAACGGAGAACGATGATGATGATGATATATTTCGAGGTTGTGGTCTGAAAATCAGTTGACTTTGGACACACAAAAAATTGTATCGTCACTTAAATTTTGGGACCAGTGTGATTGATAGGCTCTCGCTAGCTGTTCGACTGGTTCCATGCAGCGGGGCGGATCGGGGGTAGGGGGGGGGGGTAATCCGGCCATCCCCCCATTCAGAAATATGCGCAGGACGTGCCCCCTCCCATCAGTGGCGGATCCAGAACTGTTTTTAGGGGGGGCCAAAATCTTGGGAAAAACCAAGAAAATTTATTTTTAAAATTTTTTTTAGTCATCTGCCAAAATTTTCGGGAAAAGCATACCATTTCATCCGCCAAAAAGTTGATGACCTTTTTTTAGTCCTCAACTTCAAAACCGAGCGGGGGGCCACGTCCCATACAATTTTCAGAATAGGGGGGGGGGGCAATATCCATTGTACCCATATTCGTATTGCTAATTTCGGACCAAATGGGGGGCCACGTCCCATGGCAGTTTTCAATGGGGGGGCCATGGCCGGATTGGCCCCCCTGGATCCGCCCCTGCCTCCCATTACGCTTCAACAAGCTTTCAATCAATGCAGCGGAGAAGGCGAGAGAGAGAGAAAAGTAGCATAGGACTACGACTAAAAAAAGAAACAACACCATGCAGGTCATCAACTATCTTAGCATTCACTGACTTGGAAAATTGCATAAATTATCTTAAAGACTAAATGATTAAAATTGGTATACCTTCGAGACATTTCGACCAAACGACTTTAAAAAAGTCATCAGTTTTTTCGGCGAAAGATCATCGAATTTTTTCCGACCAAGACAATTTTTTTTGCCCCCTTCGGAAATATCTGTATCCGCCTCTGTATATACAGTATGTCCTTCTCCCTTATAATTACATGTAGGCCTATAGGCCTATCCTTCAATTTATAGGCTGTCTCTATAATACACGTTCTTCCCCCAATCCACAAGTTCACCTATATCAACTATATTTGAACTCGTCAAGCTTCTTGCACTTTCTTTTTGAACCGAGTCATGACATTGAATAATTTGCTTCAATCTTTTTGTTATATCTGTGTGTGTATACGTATATTGCATGCAACGCTGACTTTGTTGTATACATTGTTTACACGAGTCTCTGTCTATTCTGTGAACTTTTCAAACTTTAATCTTCTACAACGTATACGTGTAATATCTGGTGATACGAGAATCCATGTCTGCCGTATACAACGACGTCTTTTAATAGAGCAAAGTCTTGCAGTCAATGCCAAGGTATCGGCTACAATACAGTATAATAGAGAATCCAACAAAGAAACAGGCATTGGTGCGCAATACATAGATCTACATGCCTCCATGCACGCATGTAATTTCTTGACTGCTTAGCTCATATAATATTATAAATAACATATAAATATAATGGAATTTATAATATGTATATATATATATAGGTATGTACGTGTGTGTATGTATGTGTGCGTGTTGCTGCATGCTCGCATGCGTAATGCACACATCTCTAAATAATTTGTGTCTATCATAATACGCAATGGTACAATGTATATAGGTCTCGTTAATTATAACCAGTCAGAACGTTCTGGCCGCCGAGTTTCTATACTGCTATCAGACGCGTAACTTAAAAACTGAGCACAATGATTTACCGCCTGCATACAGAGATGTGGTGAGCCTGCATGGAAGCCAGTGCAGGTTTCAGAGTTGAGCATTGCTAACACCGTTTGAATATGAAATTTAAGTCACATTAAAACAACGTTAATGTATTATACAATATACAGTGTTTAATCTATTTGTGGGAGTGCGTGTAGGCTGTGTAGGGGGAGGGGGATTTGGGTTTCTGGGGAGAAAAAGTTCCTCTGCTTGGAGTGGGGGCTGGTTGGGGTTTCTGGAGGAGAAAAGTCCGTTTTGGACGGACATTTGGGGCGGACAGCTGAGCCACCGACGTCACCAATTTCTGACGGACATTTTTGTCTTCCTCTCAAATGTCCTTTTTTCTATATGTTCATGTCACCAGGACATATCGAATATTTTCTGGGAGAAATTACTATAAGCTTACCCGTTTTATTTTTCTGGGGGAAGTGGTACGTATTTGCATGCATGTATGCAACACCTCGCGGATTTTTTCTTCGAAGATCTCATTCCTGAGGGAACTTTCCTCTTAATACCCCAGAGACGTCTGTGTATTACACGCTGGTTAAAGTATCATTGCCATTATCTGTGCGACACACATTAACGGGTTCGTATGCATGCAACTACTATTATAGCCTATATGTATATTAATATGAATTATACGTTTTGTATGATACCATAACAAGGGAGATACGTGTGGTCACGTGATTACCAGCAGTCGGGTTTTTAACGTAAATACCTTGAATACTTTCTTCGGTGCATGCGTTAGGTGCTGCTAGAGTCTTTGCCCTCGGTTTGCTCTTTGCGACCCTCTTTATCTGCATGATCTCACCCGTCCCACTCACGCTGACGTCTTCATCTTGATGTTCGCTTTATGTGTGGACGGCTGATAAACATTCCATATGGATGTTTATCTAACTTAAATGCAATGGTCACGAGATATTGCATTGGAACTATTTACGCACAGTGTGTAATCTAGTTACCTGCTTTGGGGGAGGGGGACCGTATGATTGTCCATTTTTCTGACGATCTTTTTTCATTCGGCCAGGCTTTTTTTACCAGTTTTCCTATAGAAACAACTGATGAGTGAGGACCTTTTGCCTTTTTGTTTGATCTTTTCTTATTTACCAAAACTGGTAAGCACAAGACCGGTCAAAATTTCTGCAGAGGAGTGGCGATTTTCTTACACACTTAGTTTTTCTGGGGAAATTGTACTTATTTACATGTATGCAACACCTCGCGATTTTTCCTTGGGGGGATTCATTCTTGGGGGAACTTCCCTCCCTCTTCAGTGACGTCTATCTAGATTGATCACTGACAGCCCTTTTACGACAGTGATAGCCTACTGCATGTTGGTTGATTGTATCTTTAAAAACACAAAGACATTTTCCACGAATACCGATACAATGTTGCTTATGAGTGATCAAAGTTGTCTCGAGTGCTGATCTTATTTGCGATAATTCCCAGGTCATTTTGTGCGTGTGTGTGAGTGAGTGGGTGTTTGTGCGCCCTCGTGTGTCGTGTCGTGTGATTGTGCGTGTGTTTTTGATTGTGTGTGTGCGCGCGTGTTCGTGTGTGCGTTATGTGTGCGCGCGTGCGTGCGTGTTTGTGTCTGTGCTTATTATGTCCTTCACAAGAAAGACAGCGTGTTCCTGTCATGCCAATTTTCTCGAATTTCCACCGACTTTCCGTGGTGGTCACGACTTTTTACGTCACCCGAAGCGATTATCGGCTAGTACATTTTGTACCAAAAAATGACATCAGAGAAGTCCTTAGATTAAATAAGATTAGGTTACTTCATATTATAATTAGCATAATATATCGTGCACAGCATATCATATATCATCTGATGCTATATCAACACCCGCGTCGTGCTTGCGGGTCGTGTGTGGTCCAGTTGCGTACCGTGACGAGTGACGTCATTCAATTGTAGTTGGGGTAATTAGCGCTGCATTCTATTTTTTATTACATTTATAAGGTTAGCAGAGGATTTGAAACTCCCCCACGGTCCCAACAGCCTAAAGCTTAAGAAATGAAAAGTTTCTATGGTACAAAATCTTCCATTATCTCGACTGTATGCCCAGAGCGCAAACTCTATCACGATCTCAAGAAAGTTCAAACTAAGCTGTTTAATTATGTCTCTGTCTCTGTCTCTGTCTCTCTCTACTTATATAGGCCTATGTATGTATGTAGGCCCACACTATATATATATATATATATATATATATGTGTGTGTACCACACTCATATATACACATATATATTTATGTAAGCATGTGTGTATGTACAGGGTGGGCCAATAGGAATGCAACAACTTTGACGCCTTATAACTTGAACAATTTTTATCCGAACATCATAATCAATATACTAGATTGAAGGTAATTATCCATTCTACTACTGTGTAAAATCTTGCGCTGATATACGGCACCGTTTAAATAAAAATATTGGTGCGACGCACACCTCTCAATTTTGAATGTAAATAATGAACATCATGGCGCCGCTCACGGAAGAGGATAGAATTTTAATCAGAATCTTAAGAGTAGAAAACGAATACAGAGCACACCAGATGTTGATAGAATTCCCTTCTAGAAAATGGAATAAATATGCTGTACATCGATTTATTAAACAAATTGATGCCACGGGAACGTCTAACAGCCGCAACTGTGGTCGCAAACGTTCTCCCGCCGGCGCATCGTTCACGTCATACGGTTGCCTAGCCCTATCTGAACGCTAACGTACATGTACCAAGTTTATTGAACCGAAGAACTGGCCACGGAACAATCCGGATTTAAACCCGGTTGACTATTCGATCTGGGGTTGTCTTCAGCAACTGGTCTATCGTGAACCGATACGTGACGTTGAACATTTGAAAAAATTTATTGTTTACTGCTGGGCTGAAATAACCCGAGCACTGATGGCCTCAGCCATTGATCAGTGGTCGTCTCGTGTCCATGCTGTCATTAAAGCACGTGGTGGACATATTGAATATGTGTTTGACTGATGAGAAATTCACTCAAGATATGAATTGTTGTTAATTGTTAGAACTAGTGATTGCTTAGAATTGAGTCATTGACATATTCAGTTTGAGACCTTTAGTTTTTTTCTTGCAGTTTCATGGCAAAAAGGGACATCGAACATTAATAGCATTATCTCAAAAAGTCGGAATAGTATCTCTTAGATATTTTTGCAGAATGATACAATGGATAATTATGTTCAATCTGATATATAGGTCAAGACGCTCAGATAAAAATTGTTTAAGTTATAAGGCGTCAAAGTTGTTGCATTCCTATTGGCCCACCCTGTATGTACTAGCACTTGTTATGACGCCCCTTCGGTCTTTCACTACTCAGAGGCGCTCCCGACAACAGCGCGGACACTAAATCGGAAATGCATGAGCAATTGCTAGTGAAGAACTTGCTCAGGGTCTCTAGGCTACACGGTGGCTTGAGTTGGATTCGAACCCGCAACCTTCCGGTTCCAAGGCACCGAACATTCAACATACCCTATAACACCACACCCCGTTAAATGTAGCCAAATGTGTAGGTTATTAGTATTCATATACATGTACAATGTTGTACATACATTACATAGTGCACAATACATATTCAGATGTAATACGTATGTTATATATTTCTGTCTTGCACAATTTGGTTCAAGTTTCGGCCGCCAGGAAAATCCCATTGTGTAGACTATTGCCCTCATCTCTTTATACCAACTGCTTCTACAGCTCTATTGGATCTAACTCAGTGTGACTATAGGCACAACTCGCTCCACATGTAGCCTAACCGTTGTCAAAACTGAAATCTGTTGTGTTCCATTGCAAAGTGTATTGTTGCTAAATACTGTGACAGAATAGAGGCAACAGCGCTCTGCGACAGCCAGGGTTCCATGGCTGAATTGTATCCAAGACTTACTCCGCGGTTTCTCTGTGTATAGGCCTAAACGTTTGTGTACCAAAGTATGTCATGCCTCGCTTGTCATCAGGTATGCAACTTCAGTATAGTCACAATAGCCATTGTCACTGCCTCTACGAACGAAATAATTGTTACGTTCCACTTGTTGTGCCACTTCTCGATCGAATGTTGTGTAAGCCAATCCCGATTGAGCATATTCTAAAGAAAAAAAACAGAGGCCGCCTCTTTGGAAGGCATTCTATTTTCTTCATGAACAGCGCGAGCTTCTCTTAGAATCTTTCAATCTGCATTCACGTCATGCACGTGTATGCGCCAAAAGATGTTAACTGTTCAGTGACATGAAAAATGGTGAAGTAGGCTATAGGATTCACAAGAACGTTAATTGTCCAGAAAAATCTTTTCGAGAGTTTCATTTGCATAACACGGTACCAAGACCGTAGCTGGGGTGTTTTGGGTATTTAAACACCCCCAAATGAAATAGTATAAAAATGAAATAATGCATTTACTAGCACGCAATGTAAGAGCTACAGTGAATCTATAGACGACCTATTGGTCGTCTATAGATTCCGATAGCAGAGCTCACGACGCTCCTACAAAATAATTAGTCAGTTGATTCGGTAGCTTGTGGACTTGCTCACAGTCGAGTAGACACCCCCGAATTAAAAAATCCTGGCTATGGCCTTGCACTGTATAGACCTATACAATGAAACTTCATGCATCTTGTGTTGCTCGCCTTACGAAGTTCAGAAGTTCTAAGGCACAGCTGGCATGAGAACTGTATCTACATAGAAATACATGTATTTACATAGAAAGAATATTGATGACAACGCGCAGCTGCAGCTATGAGTGAAGGACTTGCTCAAGGTTCTTAGACAATGGTCGCCTGAATACAGGGCAGCTTAGAAATCATAACAGATAGCCTTATAACTCAGAGATGTTTACTTTACAGGCCGAGTTCGTTATCCTATTGGGTGTACCCGTCTCTATTTACAAGGTTGAAACTCACGATTGCATATTACATTCAAGTGAGCTTATATACACATGTAGGGTCTACGTTGTATTTTTTGACTACCGGTGATTGTGGAACTGGAACAGTGGAACTGGAACAGTGGAACTGGAACAGTGGAACTAGAGCAGTGGAATGAGCAAACTATTGTCCAATTCTCACTGACACGCAGGGCTGTTTTAAAGGAATTTTTAGAACTGCGCAACACCTTCTTTTCTTTACCATCCTCCATGGCAAATTACTTCCAATCGATGGACAATGACCATTTTTACTAGTTTTAACTGTACAGAAGTGCTTTTACAACTGCACAAATTCATTTAAAACTGCACATTTTGTGCACAACTGCATGCACGTTAAGAAAAGCCCTAGCCTACTGACACACATTTGGCGAGAATAATTATGGTCGAGATGCCGATTTTGCATGAATGTTTACTAGCTATTCTGACATTTGGAAAGAGTTTTCAGCAGAAGTTAAAGCACACAATAAAAGGCTAATTTATCATACGCAAATCTACATTATAATTACGAGATATTAATACGTCAATGACAAATAAATTACACGATTTATTAATAGCACGCACGCATGCACGCATGCGACCCACACGCACGACTACGAAAGCCCCTGTATAATAGATATCGTGCACTGCAGCCATTGGTATGTTAAGCGATGTCCAAATTATTATTCACGTGGGCTACACACTATTACACAGCCACAACAAGTCGACTCTGCATGATAATTGAATGTGATGTTTATGTTATGATATAGTTGATGACACCGTGCATGAATGGATGATCATCCGGCACAAAGTAGCGGCGCTAGGAGGGGGCAAGGGGCTAAGCCCGCCCCAAAAGGGCCATCATTTTTTTCCATGTAAAAATCAAATATTTCCATGATTAGGCCCCCCCCAAAAACGAACCAAATGACGTAAAACAATTCTCGATGAAAATGGAACATATCTACAAGATTTCGACCGGACTGCTAAAAAAGGTCTTCCGAAACTTTGGCGATGAAAAATGGAAAATTTTCTACCAGATTTCGACCGGATGACTAAAAAAGGTCGTCAGAAAGTTTGGCGAATAAAATGAAATGGAAAAATTTCATCCGCGAGTTCACCCCGAAAAACTTACGCTAAATCTTAGCGCCGCCACTGCTGGCACACAAGTTCATCAAACTCACGGCGAAGTCTCGCGCGTGGCGTATGCATATACCACAGACAGAGGAATGCCACTTCTTGCACGCTGTAGCAATGCTGTAGCGGGGTATACCACAACAAAACGTGCAGACGGGTTTCATGCTTTGCCGTGGGGAAGTCGTGTGCAGCGGAGCATAGCGCAACGGAAACTAGAGTCTTGGTCGGCAAGCTTCTGGTATTCGCGTAACCGTATATAACGTCCCCAGTTACGAGACAAGTAAGATGAGCCTGGCCGAGCGGTTTGCGTGTCTATAGCGAGGTGCTTTTTTTCTTCGAAGCTAACAGTTGTTTATAAGTTGTTAAACACACCGTTTGATCCCAACAAGGCTCTTTAGGTTTGATCATTTTTAAACCGAGGAAGAGTTTGGCTTAGAAAGGCTGGTTGCCGCTGTGTACACAGGTGAAGGATTGTGTTGTGTAGCAGGAAGAGAACTTTCCAAACGACAATGGATAGTGACAAGAAAATGATTATCGATGGTGTCTCAGTAATCGGAACAAACGTCATGGAAAAGGTAAGCCTATCATGGCTCTATGAATGCTAAAACGAAGCTTACTGTAAATGGTGCTAATTGTTTTCCAACTCGAGCATGTTTCGGTTTTCTTTGCTACTTTGAAATCCAAACTATAGTTGATAAAACATACACCCAATCTTGGTGTAATGCAATAATGTGATGCGTGGAGGGAGAACGCTAGAATGACAACGATGCTGTAAGACATTCTGACAAACATTGCCTTGATGCTTTCGTGGGTCTATGTAAAGACGTGGGTACTGTGTAGGTAGTGTTCAGTATTTGAAACTAATCTTGTTGCGGCCAGGTTTGCTGACCTCAACTTTACCCGAGAGGGAGAGAGGCAGACACAGACAGACAGAGTGGCAGAGGGACATAGACAGATAGACTGAGCGATGTAGGGAAAGAGAACTTGAGGAGGTATAACATAACATATAGCATAAAAGGGTTTTAGGAGGTCCAGAATACGATGAGTCTTTATTAGAATCGCTGCAAATTAAGCCGAAACACTTGATAGCCCATTTTTACTAGCTTCTTCTTAAACGCTGTGACTGCCAGGGCTGTTTTTAACGATTTTTAGAACTGCACATTGCACAACCATTTTTTTCTTTCCCATCTTCCATGGTAAATTAGGCCTACCCCAAAACAGAGGATAATTACCTTTAGGCCTATAAACTAGTTTTAACTGTACAGAAGTGCTCCTAAAACTGCACAAATCCATTTAGAACTGCACATTTTGTGTACAACTGCACGCTAAAAAAAGCCCTGGTGACTGCGTGTACTGAGACAGCACTGTCATCCAAACCATTCCACAAGTCTACAACTCTAGCACTGCAGAATTTCTGTCTAGATGTTAATTCCTTTCGTTTTCTTATATAGGCCTATACAATATTACTCGTATACCTGTGACCCCGAGTTGCTCTGGTCGGTGCTAATGCGTAAACCTCTCCTAAGTAGGCTAGTGCCTGCAATGATTTCCAGTTATGCGTGTAGGCCTATGTGCTTCAATTGCTTCAATCTGCTTCTCTTTCTTCAAAGTATCGTTAGCCCATACCTTTTCAACCTTTCTTCGCAGTTCATATCTTTATAACCCAAAATCATTTTGGTATAGCCTAGCTCTTCTTTGCACTTTTAGCAGTTTCTTCATGTTTTGTTTAAAGTATGGGTTCCATACCTGAATACAATATCCCAGCAAGACCTGATAACCCAGGACTAGAGCACTACTCGCGACGTGAGATCTGTCATATCGACGGCTCAGTCCATCACAATATCCCAACTGTGGTCTAAACAGGGACAGAAAGGGGAATTTGATAGAAATAGATAGAAAGAGATAGATCATAGATAGATGTATCCTAAGAGAAAAAGTAGTATTTCGCCGGTTTCTTTTTGCAAGTCAAAATCGTCATGAAGATACATACCAATTGACAACACGTTGTATTCTCACTTCCTAGATGTTAATAATGGCTGTTTTGGACATCAATGCAATGTTAAAGCTCTCAACAGATTGCATTTGATATCTGGTGCAGCCAATAATTACTGTCAGCGATCATTACCAGAATGACAAAAAAATTCCCATATAAAGGGGCGATGTAGCCTATTCACTCGTATACCAAGCCAGCACTTTTATGCTTACTTTTTTACTACCAACCGACGATCTAGGGTCTGCAAAACAGAGGCCTCTTAACAGCCAACATGGCGCCCACCTTAACAACCAACATGGCACCAAAAGTAGACCACCAGATGTGAACCGTGACAGAATGTAGACCGACGTAGTAATAAATTGAGGAATCTATGTTCGTATAATAGATCACTGCATGCATGCAATAACGACCTATTTTTAACCGCTGTATATATGTATAAAAGTAACTTCTAAAGATACATCATGTCTATGCTCAGCATGTCACTTTAAATGGATATGATTGTATATTACACGCAGTAGGGAGGTGTACATGCCATGGGTCCGAACCTATACTGCAGGGGGGGGGGGCAGATCCGTCCGCCCATCTATTATTAAAGAATCTGGGCACCGCAGACCAAATGGTGGTATTGTCATAGCAACGAAAGCTACACTGACATAATTAGGCCCAGATAAAGAGTTGTATATGGGGTGGCGGGGGTGCATAGACCTCTATGGAGACTATGATACATTATTTGCTATAGTTTGTAACGCTTTTTTGTAATTGGGAGGGGGGAAATGGCAGAGACCAATGTGGATATAATATATTTGCTATAATTTGCAAAGCTTTTATGTAATTTATATGCATGGATGAACGTGACATTGCGTAGAGATAGACAGAGACAGAGAAACAAACAGACAGAGAGACAGACAGGGATATAGACAGAAAAAGTCAGAAAGAGACAGAGACAGAGAAATAGAGTGATAGACAGTCAGACAGACAGAGACAGAGGCGGACAAACATACAAACAGGCAGCAGAGACAGAGAAACATGCAGAAACAGACAGGGAGACAGAGAGAGAGAGAGAGAGAAAGAGAGAGAGAGAGAGAGAGAGAGAGAGAGAGAGAGCAAGAGACAGACGGGCAGACAGACAGAGGAGTCGCTCATGCACAAAGCAGTTAATCATGACATGATCTATAACTGCAATTTCAAAACTTTTGCTATTCATAAAGTTGAACCCTGGAAAAACCACGCGTGACGGTCTTGTGCTAGGGGCCTACAGACTATAGTAGCCTATATACATATTTTCGTCTGCAGAGATATACAATATACATAAACTTTTTATTACACAATTATACATATACACAAAATTTTACAAATATATATAATCATATATATTATATTATATCCTCTTTGTATCTTATATATATATATATATATATACCCTCTTGTTATGATCTGTCTTTTCCACTGTAGATTATGTTATAATCCTGTCCTGTTTGTCTGTCTGTCTGTCTGTTTGTCTGCTCCCTCTCTCAGCAGATTAATCATTTAGATCTTGACCTCATTAGGTCTATAATGATCGGTCAATGCTTTATGTATCAGATTCCGCTATAGAAGTTACTATTCAACAACGGTATAGCCGCTGTTGGACTGGGAGCGCTTCTGAGTAGATTACCTTGAAGGTGCGCTATATAGATAGTCAATAATAATAATAATAATAATAAAAACAATGGCTGCTTTCTCTGCAACAATTTAAACTGGATTTGTTTTAAATCAATTAAGACAATAACCATTGTCTTTGAATTCTCTACAGTCGAAAGATCTAAGCAGCAATGAAGACAACGCTCAGCAACAACGGTTGATGAAGAGGAAAAGGCGCCTCATCATCGTCTCCTTGGTAACGCTTGGCATCGTCATCTGCATATTCATCGCCGCCATCATTCTCTTCAGCCTCTGGACCTCAGGTGTCAAGTTACAGGCAAGCAGTAATTACCTTCATCGCTCAGTTCCTCACGGCCACGGATGATTGAATGTCTTGTCTGATGCAACTGACACTATGAAAGTTGTATAATTATTAATAAAGACTATTAATTACATGAGTTATTTATTAATATAAATAATTATTACAATAGTAGTAAAACAATCGTTCGTTTTTATTCTTCTAAGAAAATTCTGGTTTTTTGTTTATATTTTTTATCTGTTCTTTTTCTATTTTTTTTAATTTTTTGCGTGTGACCATAATTAATTTTGTTTATTTACTGTTTGCGATTATTTCGCTTAATTTTTATTCTTTTCTGAAATCGCTGAAGTGGTCTCCGTACTTTCTACAAGGATTCTGCTAATTCAGGTCACTCACTAATTGACCGTTTTACTTAGCGTTTACTAATAAAATTGCCTTATTTAGGCTACCTGCTGATTAAGATCAAATTACGTAAACAATTTTTTTCAAAATTTTCAACTGATGTAACAGACTTCAGTTATATTTCGATTTCCGTTTTTTAATCATTTTATTCAGTTTTTAATCGGTTTCTTTCGTTTTAAGTATCTATGCCCATAATGATTAATTATTTAACAACAACAACAACAATAATAATAATAATAATAATAATAATAATAATAATAATAATAATAATAATAATAATAATAAAAATAATAATAATGCACTCTATGCTTGAACACATTTCTGTTTTTTGTTTTGTTTTCGGCTTGAGTGGTTTTTCAATAAATGTTGGTTATAATAATAATAATAATAATAATAATAATAATAATAATAATAATAAGCATTATTAATTATTTAATAATAATAAGCATTATTACTTGATGTAGTTGCTGCTATTACTGCTAATACTACTAATTATTTTATTATTATTAAATGAGAATCTTGTGTTTTAGGAGAAGAAGCATCGGAAGATAGGAAATAAAGATGTCGATGAAGAACTCTATCAAGACAAGATCGACAGTGTGACCACTTACCATGTCCAAGATAACAGCACGGAATTCTGGGTCATCCTCGACTACAACAGGGTCAGCAAATCCACTCGAAATTCAGGCAGTCCTATCCTGAAATCCGGCTAGTCTACCCCATTTTGCTAAGCCCATTTATCTATAATTTTATATACCATTTTCTACCTCTATTGTGCTAAGCTAATGTTGTTTGTAAGTCTCCATACCATTATTCTGACCCGTTCTACTTTCCATAGGCGTACGGGAGATTTCAGCAGTGGAGGGGAGCAAAGATTGAACTTCTGCCCGAGAAATATATCCGGCAAAAAAGTTGACGACCTTTGTTTAGTTGTCCGGTGCTGTGTTTGCCCGAAAAAGCAAACTTGCCCGAAATTTGGGGTGGGGCATTTGCCCCCCACCGGACCCCGCCTCGTACGCCTATGCTACTTTCACTCCGTTATTACAATGCCAAAGACTTTCATCTTTAGTCAATTTAGGTTAAATCGATTGGTGCCTTAATTGACTATTCCAATTACTGTTCAGTCATAGAATTGGGCTGAACTGTAGCAGTGTATGAGAATTAAATTGAAAGCGGTATGCAATGTGGGAATGTAGGATGGTCAATTAAATGCCATTACTGCAAGTCTTCAACTATAATAATATCCATCCTTACTAATATTGATACTTTCAGTTTTTATTTATTTATCTATTTACTGAGAATTTGATTTATTTTTATTTGATTTATTTACTGAGAATTTTACAACACTTTCCGGTAATTACCAAGACATAGTCAGCTCTATCGAAGCACACACTAAGTTGATGTTATGTAACAGTTTCACAAAGTGAACGATTTCACAGTAGATCAGGGTTCGAACCCAGGACGCAGGGATGAAACGTGGACGTGTTTATCATTCGGCAACTATGTCCCTCTGGTGAACTAATTGCGAATGCAATGAACCGTTAAGGCCATCTAGCGAATGAGATGGAAAGCAGACGCACATTACAAAGTTATACCAGGCACACCTGTGAGCGTTTTGCCGACTGACAAGTTGATAAATAATTAATTTGAACCATGCATGAAATTTGTGGCAGTTTTAAATGAATCGAAAATGAATCGGGATTTACAGGACGCACTCGAATGAGCGACAAATGAATTTTGAGATTATCTTATGAAAATAGAGCATCGATGTTTTGTCTTTATTCAGGAAGGCATTCTCCATAATGCATTGTCCTTAATGCATTGTCCGTAATGTATTGTCAATAAATGCATTGTCCATAATGCATTGTCCACAATGCATTGTCTTTAATGCATTGTCCGTAATGTAATGTCCATAAATTGCATTGTCCATAATGCATTGTCCATAATGTATTGTTCATAATGCACTGTCCATAAATGCATTGTCCATGATGCATTGTCTATAATGCATTGTCCGTAATGCATTGTCCATAATGCATTGTCCGTAATGAATTGGTTGGTGTCTGAATTGTTGTTTGCATCGTTTTGTTCCATCTTCAGGAGTTGGAGATAATGAAAGTGAAGAACGGCGAATCGACCACCTGTTACGTTTCAATACGAGATCCGTCCAAGACTCACGAGAGGAACCAAACCGAGACAAACCTTTTGCAGACGACAACACCTGTAAGTAAAACATACTATACGCCATCCTATGCTGAGTGGATGTCTTTAACAGCGTTTACTGTTTAACCCTTAAGACTTAAATTTTCCGGGCAACGCCGGGTACCACGTCTAGTACGTTATAGTCAAGCAACCAAAACCTCGATGTTTGTTTGTATGTGCAATTGTTATAGTGCCCCTTCAAGCTCCCCCTACTCAGAGGTGCTCCCAAATGCAGAGCGGACACTGCCTCGGAGCTTCACGCCGAGGCGTCAAAAAGGTTGGGAACCACTGCAGGCTTATTATAGGTCACATAATTAATCGTTGGACGTTTTCTTTTCTGAAGGGCGCTGAAACGAAGAGCAACGAGAAACAACTTCCGGTTGTCAATCTTCGTCCGTCAAACATTCCAATCGTCGAGAAGTCGATGCTAGGAAGGAGAGGTCAACAGATGTGTCAGGATGTTCAAACATTCTGGATTCTGTCCACATGCGATCCATCCTCCGTTCCCTCCGTCGGTGGTCAGTATAACATTATCATAAACAACAATTATTGTTTCAGTCTTATCAGCTGAAGGTTCTTCTAACAAAAGCCTTTCTAACAATAGCTCTTCTAACAATAGCTACTCTAACAATAGCTACTTTAACAATAGCTACTCTAACAATAGCTACTCTAACAATAGCTATTCTAACAATAGCTATTCTAACAATAGCTCTTCTAAAAATAGCTCTTCTAACAATAGCTCTTCAAACAATGGCTCTTCTAACAATAGCTCTTCTAACAATAGCTGAGAGTGAAATGGATGAAAATGTTCACAAGTATATCCAATTTGACTCCTTTATTCTCTTTTCGTTCTTGTAGGAAGCAACGCTCCGTTGTCGCGGGTTCGACGTGCAACGTGGCAGATCTACTCTTGCTACTGGGACTGGTCTCGATGCCACTACATCACCTTCGTCGATAGTACAGGATATCGCTACTACGCTTGCGACTGGACGTGTGGCTTCCAAACCTACGAATACTGATTTAACATTAATTTCACTTTGTTCATTCAGTGTCTTTTGTTGTGGACTGTTGTTAATTGGACATGTTATGATGATCAGTAAACTTTCGTTCATAGATAACATATGAGGCGAGGTGACGGTCTTCAAGTCGTCATAAGTATGTGTGTATAGACTATCTGAATGATGATTGTTTACGAGACGTCATCAGTGAAGTGTATACTCCATGGCAGGCGACTTATAGCAAATCCAGTTTCTTTATGCTGAGGTTTTCGAACAGATTCTGAATATTGCAGGAGATGTCTCTGTATATACCTTCGTTCCGCGCTTTTCTTGTGATCATCCAAGGGCATGTACATGTACGTAGATGACTATAGGAATTATTATTGGCTGTTACTTTACAACGGCTGCTTGCAATGTAACTGGTGTATTGTCTATCCTGTGTATATATATATATATTATATATATATATATATATGATAGACAACATATATACACACAATAGAATGTCATTTAAGACGGTAGATTTAAGCTTTTCTGATATTTAGATAGGCCTACACGCTCTGATCTTGTATATATAGTCTAATTATTTTGGTTCGAAAACTGAACAGTTATCGAACATGAATTGTATGCATTTATATTTATCACAGATTTAATGTTATAGTCTTCGACGTTTCGCAGAAAAACCCAGAAAACGACTTGAAATGTATTAAAGTTGGCCTAATTATGCAATAACCAGCCTATTAATGTAGACCTAGGCTTTTGTGATCGCACATTTGAACATTTGATAACTACTGTACCCCAAATATTACTAATTTAATTCTGGTGTTGTTTGACTAACAAAATACATCTAACAAAATATCTAAATATCAGTTTGGGATGTATTTATTTCTAATTTTGACGATTTTTGAGTATTCATTTCCAATGGGCATAATTATCACTTAGACTAGGCCTACTTAAACCATTACCGGTGACTAATGTTATTTTAGAACAATCACGAAAGTCTGACCTAATCTCTTACTCGATCATCTGTAGGCTATATATAAATAAATAACAGATATTATTGTGTCTATATAAAGGATTGTAATTTTGAGTAATCTTAATGCTTTCCTACTATAAATAGGGTATTATGTAAACCTTGACTTTTACGTGCGTTAATTAAAACAGAAAAACTTCACGCGTGTGTGTGTGAGTGTTATCCTTTTTAAAAGATGCAGTGTGTATAGCATTGGGCAAAAATGGATTTAGGCTTAAACTCCGATGTTCGGGGGTGTACTGCGTGCATTCATGGTGTCGCGGTATGTTCTGTGCCTTAATTTTATCCGGAGGGTCCCATGTTACAATCTATTATATACGAATAGCGACCTTGGACAAATTGCTGACCAACAAAATATTGTTGGTGAGGAAGGCATTGGAAAAGAACCCCATTCCCTTAGTCTCCCTATATAGCTCATTGTCCCCCCGCGGAGGTGGCTTAAACGTCAACGGACCAGCCTTCGAGCGGATAACTCATCATCATCATCATTATCATCATCATCATTATCATCATCATCATCATCATCGTTATCATCATCTCAACTCTCTCTACTCTGCTTTCGATTGGAATGTTTATTCTTAAATTTTATCGTTAGCGACTTGTATGCATGCCCACCTAATTTGTGCGCATATATAATTAATCAGGCGTTGAATTTGAGGTGGAAGCCAATGCATTATAGGTCTCCATGTCTGTATACGCTTCTGGGCATACAAGTATTTGGCAGTCGACGATGCGCCTACAGAAACACTGCGCTAGATAAATCGAGCAAGAATATATGCATGAACTGAAACTGGCGCCAAGATTGATGTGCACGTGACCGGCCTTCGCAGCCAGCTTCCTGCGACCAATGCATAAGCCCTACGTCATCCGTCGACCCCTGGCGATTATCGCGTCAACTGCGCCGCATCATTGGCAATGCGACCAGGATGGCCTTGCGACGTGCGCGGCATTCGCAAGAGGGCGGCAGTGAGT
The DNA here is from genome assembly GCA_945859605.1 of Lumbricus rubellus. Classification (NCBI taxonomy): domain Eukaryota; kingdom Metazoa; phylum Annelida; class Clitellata; order Crassiclitellata; family Lumbricidae; genus Lumbricus; species Lumbricus rubellus. The sequence continues at coordinate 21,924,528 of OX243826.1, read as the reverse complement.
CCGGTCCTCATAAAGACCTCATCTCGGTAGCTTCTTCCGAAAATCCATGACTGTCTGGCGACGGACTACCAAGTATACACGACCGGATTCAATGAGGGAAAAATATGATGACCCACAGGTCAGTTGTTCGTCGTTCATTCGCTAGGAGGCGACGACGTCAATGGCGAACTGGCAAATGCAAATTGATATGAATGTTCGGATAATGAGGTGTGATGATTTTCTTTAAGGGATTCAGTATTGGCATCTATTTATGAAAACTCGTACAAGAGAAATCTTACGATTGATTGATTTTTGATCGAGTAAGACGGCGATTTGTTTAGAAAAGAAGTTCTCAAGAAAATGTCACCACGATTTCTGGAATTAGTAGGCCTAGTCCTACAATAAATGTTATCACATTTTTATCGACGAGCATTTTGAGACAATGTGATCACATCTTTCGGTGAGAACTTTAAACGAATATAGCATAGCCTAAATGCAACGTCTGTATATTGGTATCATTAGATGAATTGCTAATCGACAAGAATTTCAATTATCATCAGTTATTATCAGATAGCAGCAGATCACATTTTTTGTCAACTGGACTTTCATCTTAACTGACCAAGTTTGACGATTCGTATACGCGCTGGTTTCTAATTCGCATTAATCGATAGGCTATACACTATACAGCCTACTGCATTTTTTAAACGCTCCAATTAATTTCGCACTTCCTTCCGGTACCGTCATTGTCTCGATATAGCTTTCAGCAGAGCCATCCTAATTTTTATCATGTATAGGCTACTAATAGCCATTGTACTGTGAGAGGCATATACAGGGTGGCTCAATAAAAAATACCCCACCAGTAAAAATGCATTATCTCCACAACCAATCGAGATTATTCCATGAAAATAGCAGGATTTATAGAGGAAAGAACTTGCAACAATCCCTGAAAATCTCAGTAATGAATCTGCATTACTTCAGAAGTTACAGCTGTGCAAAAACAGTTTTCCATTTTTTCAAATTTTCGCAGAATCACTTTCCAATACCTGTGATTTCTTTAAGATTTTTTTGGCAAATTTCAACACATAAAGTGATGATGATGTCATATGACCTCACTAGTAGGCTCAGAGAAAATTTGATATAGTCAAACAACTGATCATTTTACGATTACAATTATAGCTACATCGAAGCAACATGCTAAAATTTAATTAACTAAAAGCAAAAATTGTCATAATTAATTCAAAGTAGAATGTTTGATGTTTATAGACTTCAAAATAAAATAATTTGTAATAGAAAATAATTATGTGTTCTATCCTGTCCAAATTGTCAATTTTTCACATATGTTTGTTAATTCTTTCATAGATGAGTGCCATTGTTGAGGCATGGCGGGCCATTTTGTGAGGCCTCGCGGGCCACTTTTGGCCCGCGGGCCACGGGTTGGGAACCGCTGCTGGCGTATAACATATTTGTTAAAGAATCTATTCGGAGACGCTCCCGACTACAGCGTGGACACTTAGTCTTATACATCAGTGTTTAACGTCGAAGTGCTCGAGCAATAATTACGAGTGAAGGACTTGCTCATGCATGCAGGGTCCCGACGTTGCGGCTTGAGGTGGATTCGAGTTTGCAACTTTACGGCTCCAATTAAGGCACCAAACATAAGCTTACTGCTACACCACCGCGCCCAACGCGTGTTTGTATGTGCACTTGTTATAGCGCCCCTTCAAGCTCTCCCTAATCAGAGGCGCTCCCGAATGCAATGCAGAGCGGACACTGCATCGCGGAGTTTCACGCCGAATTATAAGCGCTGAGCAATTGTGAGTGAAGGACTTTCCCATTGCAAGGTCCTTACGCGGCGAGGTCAATTTGAGGAAACGACGCCACCACGGTATACCACCGCGCTCCGTGTGTATATAATTATGTTGTGCATAGGCTCCTGTGTGTGTGTGTGTGTGTGTGTGTGTGTGCGTGCGTGCGCGTGTGTGTGTGTGTGTATGTGTGTGTGGCGTACATGTGCGACAGCATGCCTGGGACTATATGGAGTCGTGGTATGTGTGGATGAGGAGGAGGAGATGGTGGAGTTGGATTGCATCGGATTGCCATCAAATCTATCCATCGTTCATCTAATGATAATCGTCTTCACATCCAACGCAGATTCCTCCAATTCACCTCTCCACTTCCATTTCATCCCATTTCATTTCATTCCATTTCCCTAATTCTTCCTCATCGTCGCCGATCGCTTTTATATTAATAATTTATGCTGCGCCAAGTTCTCCTCCTCCTTTTCTTCTCCCTCCTCCTCCTCTCCCTTTTCCTCCTCCTCCTCCCTCCCCCTCCCCCTCCTCCTCCTCTTCTCCCTCCTCCTCCTCCTACTCCTCTCCATCCTCCTTCCTCTCCCTCCTCCTCCTCATCGTCGCTGCGGCGTCGCATCCTTCAATCTCTGCGGGTCGACCCCGGGTCGAGCACCTGCCAATCAGCGCGACCATTACGCCGCCGACATTAACTGCCGGGCCAATAAGACACGCCGATCAGTCAGAAGCCGTGCCCCAGGGGCGTGACCGGGCACCGCTCGACCAAGGCCCGACAATCGCTTCCCGCCGTGACCCCTCCGACCTCCCTTAGACCGCAGCCATGGCAACGGGGGCACGGTCGGAGCATCGCGGTTGTAACTGCCTCCGTAGCAGCATGGATGGACGGACGGACGGCGTGAGGCCATCCATGGCTACAGCGGTGGCAGTGTAAGGTTCTTATAAAAGATCGTAGGATGGGGTCATCGTTGCGTCCTATAATATCCTCAGCAGCTGAAGCAGTGTCTGTGGTGTTTAGAGGCCTATGAGGTATAACGGTCAACACGAGTGACCTCCTCCTACTCCTCCTCTGCATGCCTCATCCCTCTCTCTGCCTTCCTTCCTCTTTACCGACCGACCGACTGACCAAGAGTCCACCGTCATCAGCAGCAGGACCATACGGATCGGGTCGACTGTCCGGCCGTCGGCGTCTCCTCCGTCGCTGGTAAGGAGTGATTTATTCAGGTGGTGGAGGAGGATGAGAGAAGAATGAGCATGGAGATGCTCTTCTCCAGCGGAAGATGGGGATGCGGAGGACATGTCCTGCATCTGCATCTGCAGCAGCAGCAGCAGCAGCTTAGACATCAATGCGTCGACATGCGCGAGTGATGTGTGTAGGATCATGATGGTATACGGATAGCGGTGCACTGAAGGCGGATAACGATGTCGATTATAATTTCTTTGAGGTCTAGAGGTGCTAGATAAATGATTGCAATACACAGTGACAATAGAAAGGAGCAGCAGTAGTAGTATAGCAGTAGTTGCGGAACTATGAGCTATAAGTAGTATAGTAATGGTAGCAGTAGTGGTATATATATATACATGTATATATGTAGTTGTAGTGGCAATAGCAGGAGTTAGGTTGTTTTTTTCGTAGGCCTATAATAATTTACAATGTAAAAGTCTGTTTTCTTTTTGCAGCAGATTTTTCCTGTATACGAATTCATCTGCAGTCGAAGACAATACGATGAAGACAATAAGATGAAGACAATAAGATGAAGACAATACGATGAAGACAATACGATGAAGACAATAAGACGACTACAATATATAGAAAAGACAATAGGATGAAGACAATAAGATGAATGACTATTATCTACCGGAAAGGTGATATTAGACTGCATGCAGCTTCTGCAGCCTCGAAGAACAGCAATGACTGCAGAAACTACAACAATTCAGACAACCGAACAATGGCATATATGACAATAGCAATTACAGCAATGCACAACAGGAACAGAGGATATATCAACAGTGTCGACAACATCATAATATATATCTAAAGTGTGATTTCTTATAATCTTCCATAAAACAACATTCTCCTCACTGCAGTCCTCTGAAATCTTCTCCTCGTTCCTAATTCTCCACTTCGAAGTCCATATTCTCTCCATCCTCTGCATCAACTGTCTTGCAGCAGACAATGGCGTTGTCTGTCCTCGGTGCCTCGTCTGCGAATCTCTGGTCGTCATCCTCATCCGCCGACTCCACTCTCAAGATCCAGTCTCCGCTTCTCTTCCACCATCAATCGCTTCAATCCGCTGCTCCTCCAGGCGCCTCCAACGCCCACCAGTCCAGCCACCACCACCACCACCACCATTCCAACACCACCACCGACATCACCAAACGCGGTGGTGGTGGTGGTGGAGGAGGAGTAGGTGGATATGGCTCCAGCGGAGGAACCTATGAAGGCTGCAGAGGAAACGGCAGCGCTGCTACCCTCACAGCCACTGCGGAAGACGAGAAACAGCATCTTCGCAGCTCCGTGTCGAACTCGATGGAGTGTGTTGTCTGTGGTGATAAAAGCTCCGGTAAACATTACGGTCAGTTCACGTGCGAGGGTTGCAAGAGCTTCTTTAAGAGATCTGTGAGAAGGAATCTGTCGTACACCTGTCGTGGCAATCGCAATTGTCCTGTTGACCAGCATCATCGCAACCAATGTCAGTTCTGTCGGCTCAAGAAATGCCTCAAGGCTGGCATGAGACGGGAAGGTACGTACTCTTGTGAGTACATCTTTCCTATATTGTTCACAAAATATTAATTAATATAGTCATATTCTCATAAATACTCCATGCACCCAGACCCCGCCACAACCCGTCCCACCCCGCCCACTTCGCCCCACTCTGCATCACCCCGCCTACTCCGTCCCACTATTCGCCCCACTCCGCCCACCCCGACCACTCGGCCTCACCCGCCCCACTCCGCCCCATCCTGCCAAATCCACCTCACCCCATCCACACCGCCCTCACTCTGCCACACCCCTGAATCCCCATGCATCCCTGGGGGGGGGTAAATTTGATTCGCCTCCCACCCTCTTACAATGGCATAACAATATGATGCTCTGCTTGTAATGACCTTCCCTTCCTCTGTTATTTAGCCTAAGCTTAATATGTCTGGGTTCTTCTTTTGTCTAATTATAATTATAGGCTCTACTCGTTAATTGCATGAAATCTTTCTCTGGTGGGCTTTCAATCCACAGTCCTGCACTTTAACCGGTACATATAATTATACCCTATCAAACACCCATAAGGGGAATTCGCATTTCGCTATAAATGGCAAACCCAATAAAATGTACAAATATGCATATTAAATGCATACATGACTATAATGCCTGCATGCAAGCAAACAGGCAGACATGTAGGCATATAAATAAACATGCATGCATGGTTACATACGCAGACAGACGGACGGACGGACGGACCGACGGACGGACGGACGGATTGACGGACGAACGGACGGACGGACAGACAGACAGACAGACGGGTGTTAATATTATTGTCTGCGTGTAACGCGGTCATGACGCCCTGCTGTGCAATTATCGTTTACAAGGCGCCTGAATAATATCATATTGCAACTTTAACCTGTTGAGTTTTTAAGCGCATTAAACAACCATTACTGTCATGAGCCTGATATTATCAGCCTTCATGGTGTCGTTCTTATCTGCATTGCAGCCGTACAGAGAGGCCGAGTACCCCCAGCGCAGCACGCCGGCTTCCACAGCCAGATGATGTTCGGACCCGGCGACCCACTGCACGGCGGCTCTCACCCCTACACATCCGGTTTCATCTCGATGCTGCTGAGGGCCGAGCCGTACGTGACGTCGCGATACGGTCAGCCGAACAACATCATGGGCATCGAAAACATCTGCGAACTGGCCGCCCGTCTTCTCTTCAGCGCCGTGGAGTGGGCTCGGAACATTCCCTTCTTCCCAGACCTCCAGGTCACCGATCAGGTCTCCCTGTTGCGACTCAGCTGGAGTGAGCTGTTCATACTCAACGCGGCTCACTGCTCCATGCCGCTCCATGTGGCGCCGCTCCTCGCAGCGGCAGGACTCCATGCGAGCCCGATGGCGGCGGACAGGGTTGTTGCCTTCATGGATCACATCCGAATCTTCCAGGAACATGTCGAGAAACTGAAGGCGCTACATGTCGACTCGGCAGAGTACAGCTGTCTCAAAGCCATCGTCCTTTTCAACTCAGGTATATCTGCCAGCCAGCCCACATATGCCTAATTACCTACCTACTTACTTACTTGCCTGCCTGCCTGTCTAGCTTATACCTACCTACTTACTTACCTACCTAACTACCTACATACCTACCTATACTTACCTATCTGCATACCTACCTAACTACCTACCTACTTGCCTATCTACATACCTACTTATGCCTATAGTTACCTACCTACCTACCTGCATGCATGCCTGCCTGCCTGTCTGCCTGCCTACCTACCTACCTAACTACCTACTTACCTGCCTAACTACCTACCTACCTACCTATGCCTATCTACCTACCTATCTGCCTACCTACCTACCTACCTACCTACATGTGTGCCTACTATACTTACCGATTGACCGACATATATTAATAGACACATTATAGTGCAAAATGTGCTTTACAAGTGCTGAGGATTAGAATAGATATATACATACCTACTTATGCCTATATATATATATATGTATATAATTATTATATATAGGCATAAGTTGTACACATGCATGTCATGCAAACAGTTTTTAAGACGTGAAGCTGATGATTTTCTCATAATATAATTATTAATTATAGCAATTTGTAAACCTCGAAGTTTCTCAAATTTTCTTTTAGATAAAGTCAAAACATGGCACAAGAATTTACCAGATTATGGTATGTATACCGAGAAACGTTTCACTCGAATTAATTCTATTTTCAATATGAGATTTAATCCGAAAATTTCGTTAAGACTAAACCTCACAAGGTTCACTCAGCCTTCCATTCGGCAGATGGCGTTGGTAACTAGAGATGTATTAATTGTATTATACTAAGTCTTGATGAACGCTATAGCTTGCATGGCTGTTGATAAGTGTATAGTTAATTCGACTCATGCACGCAAAAACTTGCGATCATTCATTCATACAATGGCTTGTAATCATACTGCGTTCACGTCAGCTTGATTTAATAATCAAAGATTGTTATTATTTTTTAATTATTGTCATTATTATTAATAATATTTTTATTATTATTGTTACTGTTATAATTATTCGGAAAAATTTGATTGATTATTATTGTTATTGTTGTTGTTGCTGTTATTGTTGCTGCTGCAGCTGCAGCTGTTGTTGTTAAGGTTATTGTTACTGCTATAATTATAATTATTATTATCAATAGTATTATTATTATGATCATCATCATCATCATCATCATCATCATCATCATCTTCGTCATTTTCGTCATCATCATCATCATCATCATCATCATCATCATCATCATCATCATCATCATCATCATCATCATCATCATCATCATCATCATCATCATCATCATCATCATCATCAACGTCATCAACGTCATCATCATCATCATCATCATCATCATCATCATCATCATCATCATCATCATCATCATCATCATCATCATCATCATTATTATTATTATTAACTTTTACCTCATGCATCGTCATCATGCGTCATCGGCGTTGTCACCAGCGCTTGATCGTTGTCGAAATCTTTATCATTAGGCCTACCTTTATATCGTCATAATAATTATTCATCTTCGCCAGAACCACCTTCGGTGTCAGCACGATGATCGACTTCTTCATAATCATCTTCGTCGTTATCGTCGTCATCATCAACATCTTCGTCGTCGTCGTCTTCACACTCATTGTCGTTGTTGTGATCATCATTGAATAAAAGAACAGGCTATAATAATAATAATTATTATTATACCGATCAATAGACGACAACAATATTGAATAACACGAATATTCTATATAATAGAGTTCATGCCATGCATGCATGTATGAAATGGTGACATTTCATGACGAGATGTCATCTCAATTAACTTCTCAATTAACTTCTCAATCTTCACTTCTAATTATACGGCTCCTTCGCAACAATTAACCCTCGCCCAGACCGCGTATTTATAACCTCAACGGAATGCCATTCTACACGGTGATTCATAAAAAAACGTTACCCTACATAAGTCAGCATAACTTATGTCAATGACCATCAAATTTAATGAAATTTCAGAATAATATGGTTTGATGATCTAGCCAAGTGCTACATAAATTATTTTACATTCGGAGCTATAATGACGTAACGCGGATGACAAAACTAATGACGTCACGATAATCTCGAGAAACAAGCAAGATTCCAACGTTCCTGTCAGTCAAAGAGGTTGTATCATGCAAACCTGGTCAATAATTCATCTGGTTTAGCCTCCTGGTGAGAAATAGTTTACTGTGGCATCACCCAGTAACAATCTGAATGTTCGCAATTACGTATCTGCCGGTACACAGAAGAGGGACGTTCCAGCAAATCGTCTTTTGCGGAATCGACCAATTTTCAGCAAATCCCTTATGGCATCGGTCGGGTCTCTGAACTTTGTCGTACGAACATATCCATTTAATCGAACCAGATGTTGAGGTCAATGGACAATATTTCAGAGATGTTTCACTTTGCCAGGCAATCGTGACATTTACGGAGTAGGCTTATTTCATCGTCCATCATAATAGCGCTCGTGCGCACAGAGAAACCGTTGCGTAATGGAAGCTGAAACTTCTGATTTCATACCGCCTACTTTGTGGCCACCCAATAGTCTTGATTTAAATCCAGTAGACTAAAAGATATGTAGTGCCATGCAAGAAAATGTCTACATATTTTGAATATGCGATGTCAACGAGAATTGTGGAGGCATCGGAAACAATGGATCAGCGCATCATTGGTGAATCAGCCAAGAAATGTGTATGCGTCTTCGCGCATGCATATTTGCCAAATGAGGGTAATTTCGAAAATAAATTTTAACTTCCATAATGTTCAAAAATGAATCCTCTATCTTCACCTAAAATTTCGTCAACATAACCCGATGTTTGGCGGAGTTACAGTAAAATATATAGGGTAACGTTTTTTATGAATCACCGTGTATATACTTGACCATAACCCTGTTACAGTAGGCCCTATATATACATGCACGCGTGCCGAGAAAACACCTCCACGCATGATGCACACAGGTGTATAATAACCCGAACGTTTATCCCTGTCTGTATTTAGATGTCTCTGTCTGCCTGTATGTATACATTATAGGAGCCTTTGCATCCGTTAGTCTGTCTATTTTCCCTCTACCTTTGTTTCCCCGTATATATGATATCTTACGGGCTGTTACTTTGGTTAATACGGCGTGTGACTTCCTAATAACCTCCGCTGAAATCACTTAACACGCGACACTTCGGACGACAAAACTTCCCGTTTCCGACGTAAATTGCGCAATAATTAAGAGGCGGTGGCCAGATCCGTGTCACGTGTTTATGCCGTCACCGTGCACACATGTCTGCATGCATGCACTCGGGTAAATTATCCGCTATGCCATGGAGACTGCATGCAGACAATTACCTAATAATATCCGATGTATTCAACAGACATTTTTTCTTGGTATACCTATACACCGTGTCTCAAAAAACCGAAGTTCAGACAAAAACAATTTTGCACAATGTTTTTTAGACACGGTGTATTATTGACTGTTATAATTATTTTATTGTCTTCTTGTTATGAAATGCATTATATTTTCATGGCATCATGCATACGTATTATTTTATGTATGCCATCATTGCCATGGCGACTTGTAATGATTTACAACCTATACTATTGGCATTGCTAAAAATGTGGTCGTTGAATATAACACCTTTTGTCACAGTTTTGTGTGTTCTTTGTTTTGATTCTGTGGGGCCCACAGTTTTCTGAACAGTGTCTATCTCTCCTGTTAATTTGTTCATCCGGCCCTGCATGAATGACTATAAATACAGTTGGTTCGAAAAAGAAGGTATTCGAAAGCAATAATATACGAGCTGGAATTTAAAAAACTGGCTTGCAACCTGCATGCCGAACTTTGAAGAAGAGGATGACGTGTAAAATACTATATATCCACGAATAGTGGACGATATACAGGGTGGGCCATAAAAAGACCTCCTACAGTTTTCCCCAATATCTTTGGCCATAAGTAAGAATTTCTAAATCAAATTTTACAGTCTTTAAGATAATTCATATTTACACATGATGCCCAGAGTTCATCAAAATATTTCAAACATTTCTTTTTTATGGTCCACCCTGTACAATTATTACTTAGAACGGCTATTACAGTGGAAGACGATGACGCACGCTCTGGTGTATACCCTAGCTCGAGCACACACCCCTGCCAGAGGGTTCTTGTACAACTGATATATAGGTCTAATTGTTGTCTGGAAGGAAGGACGAAGTGCCACCAATGACTAATGTGGTCGAGGTCAATCCAAAGACCCTCACTGCTTCTTCTCCACTGGGACGATAATAATAATTACCCGGCTAAACGTGCACATGTCACATGATGTCAGAGGGCGTCTTGTGTACAGTGCGGATCAGAGACGGAAGAATAGGAAGTGAATCTCTGCTCGTGCAGTCACGCATGCACTTACAATGTATACTGGCCAAGATGATAACTTGTTTATGAACGAAGAAAACAAACGCTGGAAAATATCGAGAATTGTGTTGTATTGTGTTGTATTGTATTGTTTTGTATTGCATTGTATTGCATTGTATTCCATTGCATCGCATTGTATTGTTTTGTATTGCATTGCATTGTATTGCATTGTATTGTTTTGTATTGTATTGCATTGCGTAGCATTGTATTGCATTGTATTGTTTTGTATTGCATTGTATTGTTTTGTATTGCATTGCATTGTATTGCATTGTATTGTTTTGTATTGTATTGCATTGCGTAGCATTGTATTGCATTGTATTGTTTTGTATTGCATTGTATTGCATTGCATTGCATAGCATTGTATTGTATTGTTTTGTTTTGTTTTGTATTGTATTGCATCGCATCGCATTGCATAGTATTGCATTGTCTTGCATTGCATTGTATTGTGTTACACAGAGGCGTGTGCTCTGACGGATACAATTCACATCGACAGCCTACAGGAGAAGTCTCAATGTGCCCTCGACGAGTATGTCCGATGCCAGTACCCCAACCAGCCGACGAGATTCGGGAAGCTGCTTCTCCGTTTGCCTTCACTGAGAACAGTCTCTGCTCAGGTCATCGAGCAACTCTTCTTCGTTCGGTTGGTGGGCAAGACCCCCATCGAGACCCTCATCAGGGATATGCTGCTCAGCGGGGGATCGTTCAGCTGGCCTTACATGACGCTCCAGTGAACCAACCATGGCAACGACTGAACTATAGTGTCGGGGACCGAGATAGTTGGTTAGGGTCAGGGTAGGCGTTGTGAGGGTGGGTTGGGGTTGGGTTAGGCGTCTTGAGGGTCGGTTAGGGCCAGGTTAGAGGTCAGATAGATTAAACGTCGTGAATTTCGGTTAAGTTTAGGATTAGAAATAGTGTCGTCATTTGGTCCCCGATATACTATAGTTTTGCACAACCCCAAACAAGAGTCATTCATCTGTCCTTATCCCGTCGCTTTGGTCTTTTTCCGCGTGTACCATGCATGGGAGGGTTTGTATCAGTCGACCCCTGACCTTGTAGGGGTCATGGGTTGAAGGGCAACAGTTGGGTTCATTGCCTCCGGGAGAAGATTCGTATATAACCGTGGGGGTATAATTTATTCCGCGGTGGTGGATTCCGTTTGACTGAAGTTTTTTTATGTTCGATGATCTGCTGTTTGAAGTTGATCATTGTCAATGTCACGAGAACACGATGGTTGAAGGTGGTTGAACACATTGAGGTCATTGAGGTTGGAGGTCATAGGGTTAAAATCGACGCTAGAGGGCAAATTAACACTTTGAGATTTCTGCTCCACTCATGTGCATGTTATGCACTCATGCACCCACTATTGAAGTCGGTTAAAGAATGAATGATCTGACCGTAAGACTGTCGATGAAAGGACCAGACGGCAACGGGGTCACAGGTCGTCCTTCCTGCTAAACCGAGGTCAAGAAAGTGAGTCGCTATTCGCATGTATGCGCGGGTGCACGTTTGGGAGGTCCACAGAGGAACTATCGACTCCATGGCGGATATATTCCACTGAGAATGCGTCCAGATCGCGTGGGCATTGTAGCACATATATATGCTATATATATATATATATATATATATATATGATGGAATTTGATAACCTGCACCCACAGCATTTTTTATATGAGACCGTCCATAAATGATGTCACGCAATTTGGGATAATTTGTTATCCCTCAACCCTCCCTCCCCCCCGTCCCCCTCAATAGTCACGCGTGACCCCAAAAGTCATCTGATAACCTCTATCTAGTATAAGAGGCCGTTACATGTCGTCGCAGGTGTATGAACCCTCATACACCCCCTCGGTGTGTGACGCAATTTTATGGACGGTCACGATTGCATGCGCGCGTGCATGCAACAAGTCAATTAGTATATATATATATATAGTGCCATCTAATCTATATAGAACCATCTGAATTTCAAAAGACGCCTTCTATACCAAAGAACTGCAGGGAATTTTGCACTTGCTATACGATAACTGATACATTTTCCTACAATAATTTTAATGTGCTGAATAGTCTGTTAGTTTTAGCAAAGGAATTTTAAGTTCCTGTTAAACAATTTGAAAAAACGATCGCGAACTGCTGTGATGTTATTGATTTGGTCGAAAAACTATCGACGAACTATATTATATTATATCGATGTAGAAGTCAAATCTGTACAAAGTCAATGTAATAATTAATTAATATGAATTGCAATAATTATTGATGAATTGTTGATACAATTTAATTGTTCTGTGACTCTATAGAATTAATTGGTTTGAATAATAACTGTAGGATTCGTCTTATCACTGATATAATTTTATTAGAGTCGTATTTTTTACTAAAACAATATTTATGGAGTCGCCTGTTTAGATCATTCTATGTCTCAATTAATGGCAATTGCACATGCATAATTCATTTAACATGCATGTGCATTGTGCAGGTGACAAACCGCAAGTCTGCAGGTATGCTTCCATGCAAGCGACTTATATACAAGTTGCAGTATAGGGCAATTCCACGGAAAATGGGACACAGAAACCAAAACAAAATTCTGCAAAATTCTGTGTCAAAAACTTGTTTTTCAGTGAGTGTAAAGTATCATAATGTTTGTTGCTACAAGTATCACGAAAATGTCAAGTTGATTTGAAGAATTTGCCTTCTACACTACGAGAAAGCAATGAAATATCGATTAAATCAGTCCATGAGCTGGTATTTCGGTGTTCAAACTTGTGAAAATGCAAAGATTATAGTGAATATGAAGCCAACAGCCTAGTGGTAAACAGAAGGGGCTTTTTCACTCTAGGTGAACACATTGCAGTATCCAACAACACTGGATGATTTATAAAGTATTCCTACATACTTGTGAACCATAACTAGTAAATTTACTGCAAGTAGTATTTGTCTTTTCGGAAGCGTTACGTCAGTGACATTTTAATGTTACGTCAGTGACATCTAATCAGCAGTGAAATTATGACTAAGTGAGTTTTGGATAAGAATTTTTAACTTTCTATGTACGCCACAACTTGTACTAATAATTTTAAAAACTTCAATAAAATTTTTGCAGCGATATTTCAGAAGATTTTGATGCGTACATGAATTGCAATAATTTTGGTGTCCAAAATGCGTTACGTCAGTGACGACACTCAAAAACTGTTTTTAAAAATACCCATAAATATTTCCTGCCAAATATTTTTTGTCTTTTAAGAAGGCTTATATAGTTAAATAATGTGGCATAAAATTTTTGGCAAAGCATTGATATGATAGTCTGCTAGAATTAAACACGATGCAACATTTCTGTCTGAATGTTACGTCAGTGACGGTGGAATTGCCCTATATATAGCAGGAAGCAGTGGAACTCCGTCACTGCATGGCTGATCTCTGCTAGTGCCATGCAGTCCCAAGCCTAATTATCTTTTATATGCATGGCAGTGTCGTTACACATGTAACAAGGAAGCAGAGTAACGAGTTGTCGTTCTCAACCATCAATTTAACTTTTAATTTCTCCGCTTTCACAGTTTGTCAGAGTATAAGCGGTGAGCAACGACGATGACGATAAAGATGACGATAACGATGACGACAACGATCGTGATGACGATGACGATAGCGACGGCAATGACGATGACGATAATGATAGCGATGACGATGACAATGACAATGACGATGACGATAACGATGATGATGATGACGATAGCAACGGCAATGACGATGACGATAATGATAGTGATGACGATGACAATGACGATAACAATGATGATGATGATGATGACAATGTCAATGACGATGACGATAATGATAATGATCCCGATTACGACGATGACGATAACGATAGCGATGATGACGGACGATGATGACGACGATGATGATCATGATGACGACGATGGTGATGATGATGACATTGATGACGATGACCATGCATAGTCTAATGATTTTACACTGTATCAGAGCCCTATTAATATATTTCAATCGCTATCAGCGCATTCCTCTTATATAACTGCTATTAGTGAGACTCCTGTGGCATCTTTGTTGATTACCTATATATAAGTATGTCATTACCTAACACCTAATTTATAGCTGACTTACATGTAAGTTCGTCCTATACCTTTAAGTAAGGCTTTAACTGACTTAATGTCCCAAAGTGATCTTTGGGTAATACATGGCTGACACTCTGACATGAAAAGTCCACGAATGAGGAATCGTTTCCCGATATACACTCCCTCTAAGGTCGATTGGCCCTTTTATTTGGAAGATGGCGTTGATAACATGAGTAATACCGGACTAATGGACGCATTGCATGGCTGCCGACAGTTCAATTTGACTCCTGTTCCTGCATAACAGCTTGTGATCATACGTCATACTATGAATTGTAATCATATTGAATTGTATCAGTTTTGAAATTAAAACGAAGATTGCTATAAAGCCTATAATTACCTAAACTTTGCCTCCGTTAGCATTATAACCGACCTTTCAGAGCTTTCACTGAAAAGCGCTAACTTCTACTATCTCTTGTGTTAATGAGGATCTTGCGTTTCCCATTCGTTGCTCTATGCTAAATTAGTTCCGGTCGGGGCTTTCTCCTCTTCCCTCCCACCCTCTATCTATAGACACACACGCCTCTCTTCTCAACACCGATTCCGCCCCTGCCATTCGCTATAATATAATAAATAATAATTACGATGAGATAGAATGATAGATAATCACGGAGGGCGCGCAGGCGACTTTTCCGCGTCAAGTCGGAGGCGCACAAAAGGCACACGCAGGAAATCGGCGTCGAAAGAAGCAGATGCCCGTGCCGACCGGTCTGCCATTCGGTCGGTCGGCGCATCACTGAACCGTAGCGGGCAGCTCACAAAGCACCCCCGATCGGCGGAGCCTTTGACTCGTGCGCATCGACAGCGGCGACCTTCTTGGAACCCACGAGCCATTAGAGGAGAGGCGTAATTGCGTCGAAATCGACCGATGGAGAGTCAAGCACGCATCCCACTCAATGGAGGCGGACTTGATAATTATTTGGCCTTTGCCCGACAACATGAACAGGGAACAACCAAGTGAACTTAATACGCGGACTCTGCAGCCAGCAGAGACCATGCATGGAACCGCAGGACTTCATGTTGTGTTCGGCTGTGCTTGCACGTGGAGTCTGTAGGCTATACAAAGAACGTTCACGCTGGACTGAGCTTACACGGAACCCGCGCGGGTTGCGGACAGACCTTGGAAATGAAGTCAGAGGTTGTGGTCAAAGGGCATGCGAGGTCAGGGTGCCTTGCCCCTCTAACCTCCCCCCCCCACCCGATGCATCCATGACCTGGTGACTGCGACGTTAGGGCGGTGACTTTAAAGTTTATTGCGCAGATGGGGCGGGCGATTAGAGAGACGCGGGCGCGGCAGAGATCAAAGCGAAGTCTTTTGTCTGCTGCGACTGTTGTCATTAATGCCTTTTCCATTGACGCTTTTTGAAAGCCGCATTGACCACAAAACACACGCAAAGGCTAGAAGACACGCATAGACACTCTCTCTCTCTCGGCGGAGAACACCTATATTTACAGGCGCTATAATTATAAAGAAATGCGGTCAATGGCGCATCGCGCTGTATTCAATCAGTCGAACGTCATCGGCGCACGCCTCTATTAAATTTCATCTGAATTCAAAGCGAGATGTCTATTTAAAGAAATGACCTATTTAGTATTATTATAGAAGGCTCTGTATATATACAAGATGCCGTATTCATCTCCAAGTCCGCAGTTTGACAGGTTTATGTGCATCCTCTAATAATATATGTAGCAAAATTATTGTAATGTAAACTTACGATATAATTATACGAAAGACTTACTGAACTATAATCAGCCATGAGAATTAATTTAGAAAAATAACTGGGGTGGTCAGAATATATGGTTGAGTTGGGGTTTGCAAATAACACTCACTTTGTGCATGGACCCCTAAGAAAAACTTGAGGGAGAACCCCCTGAAACCACCGACAATTCTAATCCTGGAATCACCTGATTGTACATTGTGCGGAATATTTTTTATTGTATTTCGCGGCATTGTGATTTAACGTAATGTAGTCTATGAAGCAATAACTTGATTGATGATAAATAATAACCTATACGTTTGATCATTACGTAACGTAACTATAGACAAATAATTATTATATGGATCACTTTTAGCCTAATATTCAGGGTGCCTTTCAAACAGCTTAGGCTACATTAACTCAAATTGTAACTTTTCCGTATGCGAGAATCTATATATAGATTATACATGAAAAAACCCCAATTCATATATGCATGGCCTGCAGTGCGTGATTGGGGTCTTTCGGTTGATTTGGTTGGCATGGTAACCAGTCTGGGGAAAGGTGGGGCCCGTGGGGGAGCGCATTGGGAGAATCCTTTTGCACCACAGCAGATAGGTGCATGACGTCTAATAACCCGTCATGACAGTCGAACGATAAACAACAGACGAGCATTAAATTGCAGAAGCGTTTTAATCATAATTCACTCATTCATATCCAGCACCACCACCACCAGCAGCAGCAGCAGCATCAGTCATAAGAAGCCGGTTATCGTCAACATCTGCGCTGTCACCCAACCCCTTCATCTCCTCTGTCTTCCTTCTCTCCATCCCACCTTCCCTCCCTCCTCTTCTTCACCCCTACACTCCTCTCCGACGGCCTATACGTGCGTAATGGATTTTGCCATAAAGACGCACACGCTGCGGAGGCCACCACGGCCACCACCGGCTGCAGAGGCCACGAAGAGGAGGCCGGGCGGAGGCCATGCACATCACCATCATCAGGCACTTGGAAGGCTGACGCGGTCGGAGGGGTGACCACCCGACCCGACCCGACCGTCCGTCCGTCCGTCTCAGGCGGCCTCAGAGGCGACCGCGACCCGGCGAGGTCAGCGCCGGACTCCCTGAAGCCCGCCCGATAACGCCCGTCTTAACCTCGGGGTCTCGCCGCGCTCGTCGCCGGCGTCAGGTTGATTTCTCGCCGGCGGCCGTTTAAGACGCTTTATCGGGCGTTGTACGTCGTCCGGCCACATCACCCGAGCTCCCGCTCTCGCTCCTCTCGCAGCGGAGACAAAGCAGACCTCTGGCCCCACCATCACCACCACCACCACCACTCCCACCACCACCTCTACCACCACTCGGTCCATGGTGACTTGGCGTTAGAACATCAGAGACCGATGGGTGGATGGACTGATGGACTGATGGATTGATGGAAGGGGGGATGGATGGGTGGATGAACGAATACGTTCGCCTGTCATATTATTATGCGATGAAAATGATAAACCCTTCTGAAATCTAATATTCACTTCCTTCATGTCCGGCGTTAACTAAGCTTCTTTGCAGCTCAGAAAATAACAACCAACACTGCCGGTCGTTGAACAAACGCCTCTAATATATCATAACAGTCTGTCTGTCTGCCTGTCTGCCTGTCTGCCTGCCTGCCTGCCTGCCTGTCTGTCTGTCTGTCTGTCTGTCTGTCTGTCTGTCTGTCTGTCTGTCTGTCTGTCTGTCTGTCTGTCTGTCTGTCTGTCTGTCTGTTTATTATATCCATAGCTGTTTCTTAAGCATCGAATCAAATCCCTTTGATCTTAACATGCACCACTAAAATGTGGTATTATGTATTTTCGCAGGACAAAATGGCGTCCTTAGGGACGCGGTTCCGCTGTAATATACAGACCTGCAGCGTCCTCAAAATGGCCTCAGTCTGTCCCTCTCTTTCAGCATCAGCAGCTCATCGGGGCGCCAGGGAACCAGCGTCGGCGGAGACCTATAGCATGGCACCAGTCGTGTCATTATTGATGACAGGTTCCTTCCGCGGCGCGAGAGGCATTATATGAAACATAGATGAAAAAGAAAGGTGACCATGAAGGCGGGGAGATGCCAAGAGACAGGAGAAGAAAAGAGGAGGACAGGGAGAGACAGAGGCAGAGAGATGGAAAAAGAGAGAGAGAGAGACAGACAGACAGACAGACAGAGACAGAGACAGAGACAGAGATAGAGATAGAGACAGAGACAGAGGCACAGAGAGACAGAGAGACAGACAGAGACAGAGAAACAGACAGACAGACGGAGATAGAGACAGAGACAGAGAGAGGGGGAAGGCAAGAGACGTCGGATTGCTGCTGAGGTCGACTTGCGTTGCAGATTAAATCACCTGCGACATGAAATAATTTCATTACGCGGCCATTGAAGAGAACCGTCAGCCGACATCATATCTTCTTCTTCTTCTTCTTCTTCTTCTTCTTCGTCGTCGTCCGACCTATATATATATATATGCCTACATGTATATATATAAACAATTCAATTCAGCATCATCAACATCAGCATCAACATCACCACAGACAGTTTATGTCTATACGAGGTACACCTTTATGTTTCCTCCTTCGTATACACTAGACAGCGATAACAGTTCCAGAATTGAATGGTTCGTCTAATAATACGATGCTTGAATAGACATGTCACCATTGGCAGCAGCTGTCCTTGTACGTCACTCACGCACCGAAAGGATGAAACGTCGCAACAGCCAGCACAAACGCACCGAGAGAGAATAAAATACTATTTTATATGTCACAATGTGTGTATTATTATATAATTTTTATGTGTATTTATATATATTTACATATACATATATGTATGTGTTTATTATACATAGGCCTATGTAATTTGCATTATATGTATACACCTAAATCAGTGTGAGAATTATTGTGGAAAAATAACTCGGAGCTGGTCTATAAGATCCACTTGGTATTGGGGTGTGAAAAACAGACTTTACTCTGGGCACTACGAAAGACTGGGAGTTGAAATTTTCCACAAACCCCCCGGCGACTCTCCCTATAGCCTATGATCTAAAAACTTGAACGAATAAATATGTATATGCGTGCAAATATGTGTATGTGCTTAAATGCTTTCTTTAAAAAAACTTTTTCGAATAGATGTTCACCTGTATGTATGCATGAGGTGATATATGGTATTATGGGTCGAAAGGACACGGGACATATTGAAAGCCGCTATAGCTACGTAACCTCAACCTTGCATTCGCAAGGTGGCATGGCGAAGATTGTGAATTAAGATTGTGCAGTAGGATATAATATTATTGTTTGTATGTGCCCTTCAAGCTTCTTTTCTGCCTCAATACCTTCTTCCAATCTCTCTCTCTCTCTCTCTCTCTGTGTCTCTCTGTCTCTCTGTCTCTCTGTCTCTGTCTCTGTCTCTCTCTCTCTCTCTCTCTCTCTCTCTCTCTCTCTCTCTCTCTCTCTCTCTCTCACACACACACACACTCTATCTCTGTATCTGTATCTGTCTCTGTTTGTCTCTTTGTCTATGTGTCTGTCTGTTTCGCTCTCTCACTCTCTGTCTCTCACTGTCTGCCTGTCACACTCTCTCTCTCTTTTTCTGTCGCTTTCGCTGTCTCTCTCTCTCTGCCTGCCTCCCTGCCTCTTCTCTCTGCGTCAGTGCCTCCCCTACTTTTCCGTCTCCTTACCTGCTTCAATTTCTTTCTGACTGCATGCTTCCCTGTCTCACTCCATATCCATCTGCTTCTCTATCTGACTCTACCACTCTCTGCCTGACTCCCTGCTTCTCATTCTGCCTCCTTGCTTCCCTCCCTCTCTGCCGGCTTCCTCTGCCTCCTTCACTCCCTCCCTCTGAGCATGCTTTCCTGCCTCCATTCCTCTGAGTCTGCTTCTCTGCCTCCATTCCTCTGAGTCTGCTTCTCTGCCTCCCCTCCTCTTACCCTGCTTCAATGCCTCCTTCCCTTTTTCTGTCAATCCATCTGCGAGATATGATTAATAAACGCCGGAATATCTAGTAACTTGTCGGTCGCGGTTGCAAATTGGTTGCGCATAGTCTTGGCGAGAGATGTTGGGAAAATAATTAGAAGAGACGGCGTCGGCGTTCGCCCGTCGGCGCACGGTTCTATCAGAGAACTGTGCGCCGCCGTCGACGCCGCCGCCACAGTGATTTGTGGCGTACTAAAGAACGAGCAACAAGCGGCGATTAGGTGCGTGAGAACATCGGACAGTGAGGGAATGGTGGATAGGGAAGGGGGAGGATTCTATAAAGGAAGGAAAGATTGTGGGAGGAAGGGCATTGATGAAGAATATGGTGTGGGGTGGGGTGGGGAGTGGGGGGGGGGGTGATGAGAATTCATATCTTGGAGAATAAAGACGCCGACGTGTCGTTTAAGAAACAATGAGACCTATAATCAGTCTAATCATCCTTAATCAGTTTAATCATCTTTCGTCATAACTGAAATAATCTTTGTCCAACGAAACAGCTTTCTCCAAGTGACAGGTGTTTGATCACGGGAACTCATTAGAGGCAGCCGTTTTCTTATGCTATAGCCTATGCGCCTATAGCTTTGGAGAGAGACAAAGTACTTGGTCTGGTATACTTGCAATTTATGGTCATGTTCAGCAGACAACTGGACTGGTCTGTGCTTGGTCTTGGCATTTATCTGTAGTCTGATGTCTCGTCTGTATTCTGGTTTACATTTTCGTGTGCATGGACGGAGTTTATCATGGGCTAGGGGGGTCTAAGCCCCTCCAAGAAGGTCCAGATTCAACTTTTTACCATGAAAATGGTATCCTTTTTCGGAGTTAGCCCTCCCAATAAAGCACAGACCTGGGGTTAGCCTTCCAAAGAACGGAAACCAAACTCCGCATATGTTCGTGTGTATAGATGTTAGAGTCCTTAGATGGACATTATCGGGTAAATTGCTAATCGATTACGGAGTCAGTATAGCTACCCTGCAGCTTACTATAAGATGGTAAAGCGTGAACATATTGCGGACCAAGTCTAAATGGCGCAGAGATGCTGACAATCTGGAATACACGCGTGTCTATTATGATTTATTTAGAATTTAGATCATAACGGTGCCTTATTATAGCCCTAATAGATATACGAATACCTGCGTTTCTTGCATGTCAGAGGATACGAACGCGTAACTTATATGGGTCTAGCGGCGTGCAGCATAATTAGCGCTATATAAATTTAATGCTAATTGGAATTCAAAATAATTTAATTGAATATCATCGGACATATTCCACTATCATAAAACGGATGATCATTGAAAAGAACAACAGTAGGCTACATTCTCCTTGAATGCTTTTAAATAGCCTATAGGTCTATTCCTCTTTTTATTCAGAGTATAGGCCTATAGCACTTGCAGACAACAGATATATAGGCTAGGGCCTTAGGCCTACTTATACAGTGAACGTGCACTCAATAACGTCCAAAGTCCACTGAAATAAGGCACAAGCAGTTTTCTATCAGATAGTTAGGCCTAGCTCCTGTGCAGTATGAGAATTGTAGAAAAATTTCTGGTGGCTCTATTGACGTTGACTTGTGTAATGTAGCCCAATGCAATGTAAATCTTCGAGAATTTCTCAGAGCCCACAGGGAGACCAGCTTATTCACCGGCGTGCACTTGGACTGTGCAATGAGAACTTTACCGTGTGCTTCTTAGAAAGACTGGGGGCTGAACCCCCAGGGTGAGAATTGCCGGAGGTTGGGGTTTCTACCCCCAGTCTTTCTTAGAGCCCCATAGTAAAATCTGTTTTTCACACCCCAATTCCAAGTGGATAATGATCCAACCTCCAGTTATTTTTCCACAATTCTCACACTTTGAACCCCACACCCCAGTGACCCACCAATTCTCACCTAGAAATCCTTTATCTTTTGTAGGCCCTACCAAGGCTTTAAGTTAGTGCATTGCACTGCTACGCTATTGTAAGCCTATTGAGTTCTTTTAAGTGTTGCTGCTTTAAAGACTCGTGCCCTCTTGCGAACTGATTCAACTGAACAGCAAAATATTTATCTGTAATAATTTGTTCTATTGGACAACGCTGTGCGAGAGCTAAAACACAGCGCCAAATTAACAATTATAAAGGAGGCAAAATAAAATTTAATACATAGGCTAATATTCAGGTTAAGCTAATTCAACATTCTGCCTGTAGGGCCTACACGGGAACTAGTTAGTCTTTTGACCCATAGCTGAGCAAGAGTAGGCCGGTTAGCCTACCTTTTGTTACTGGCACACTGTTTATCAACTACCAGTCACTTCGAAATGTTGATGGGTGACACAATACAATTTAGTTACAGGAACTGCTATTAGGCACACGTACGCCTAGTAAAAAAGCTGTGAAGTGAAATCAGTTGAAAAATCCGATAAATTGGTGAATTCTCAAAAAAGCGATGGTGTTATAATTCTACTCAAAACTGTCTTCATGTTAATATATATTTACTAAGATAAATATATCTTAATAAATTCATAGTCTTCATAAAATTAGATTTCATACGTCAGCTTTATTTTTGTTAGCGTAGGCCTAGCTGGCACTCTTCATCCCAGCCAGCACACATACATTAGGCTTACGTCAGCCCAACGTCAGAGTCACCGTGATCCATGATGTGCCATGAGGTCCCGTATGCACTTTGGTGTTGGGGGAGTTTCTCACTTCCAATCGGTCAGTGGGTCCCTGGACATGAAAAATCACCGAGGTGCTTGTCCGCCATGACGGCACGAACGACGTAATTGACAAATCCAATATGGCCGCCGTCGGCCATTTTGGAAAATTCATCTTCTTCATTTCTTACAGCATATGCACGTGCAATACCTCTAATGGTACTGATTCAGGTATGCAGAATTCATTTATGATATTGTTTTTGTCATCAGGGGTCATCTTGAGGTCATAATGTCATGTTCAAGGTCATTTTTTCATCTTTTTCATTTCTTACAGCTTATGCACGTGTAATACCTCTAATGGTACTAATTCAGGTATGTAGAATTCATTTCTGATATTGATTTTGTCATCAGAGGTCATCTTAAGGTTCTAGAGGTCAAGGTCAAGGTCACCGAGTTTCATTGTTTTCATTTATTAGGCCTACAGCAAATGCATGTGTAATACCTCTAAAGTTACTGATTCAGGTATATAGAATTCATTTCTGATACTGTTTTTATCATTCGGGGTCATCTGAAGGTTATAAGGTCATGGCCAAGGTCATTTGTTGCATCAATGATGTCGATTATAACTTGAATGAATGCAGAACTATAAACAGCTGTTATAGCTTTAATTGAACAAACGTAGCTAATTATGACATGTTGGAAGTCAATGCTGCTTTAATATGTCATTTTTCCGTGCATCACTACGGCAGCCGAATTATTCTTCGTCAGTCGAAACTCTGAGGATGGGAAGCCAGTGTCGGTGGAGGTAGGGCGTCGCAATGTCAACGAATGGGTAGAAACAGCAAGGCTTGATCTTCTGCAGGCCCGGATTAACCACGGTGCTGATTGTGCTGCAGCACAGGGCCCCAAGTTTCGGTGGGGCCCCCAAATTGTAAAAGTAAAAAATAAATAAAGTGAGAATTCAGGAAAGAAACAGTGCAAAGTGCAATGCATTATGCATAGCAAATTTAATAGCAATAATAGCTGACAAAATATATAACCAAATAATGTCATAGTAGCCTTAGTAGGCCTATATGATGACGTCACTTTGATGTATCCCTCTGAAACTGTACGAGTCACTGATAACTTCTGTGGAGGAAATGCGAGGACTTTTGATGATATAAGGAGGACCCAGGGTTACGTGGACAATCACCAATAATAAAGAAGCCGAACCATGGGCGGTGGGCGGAGTTTATCAGGGGCTAAGAGGGGAAGGGTCTAAGCCCCGAAGAAGGCCCAGAGTCATATTTTTTACCATGAAGATGGTATCTTTTCCCGGGCTTAGCCCCCCCCCCCCCAGAAGGCCCAGACTCAAAAATACATGCGGGGGAAATGGGTTTTTTTCACGAACCGAAGCTTCAATCTCATGACTAAAAAGGTTGCCAATTTTTGGCGGAGAAAATAGTATGGTTTTATAAGATTTCGACCTCATGAGTCATGACCAAAAAAGGTCATCAACTTTTTGGGCGTAGAAAATAGCATGGTTTTATGAGGTTTCGACCTGATGACTAAGAAAAGGCTATCAACTTTTTGTGCCGAGGATAAAAAATTTCGGCGCCGCTCGCTCTGGAATAAGTCTCTGCCCCAACCTAAGCCCAAGTTTTTAGCCCCCCCCTCCCCAGAACGGAAACCAAACTCCGTTCATGATGTCAGTGCGTGAGTTGTGAGCTCGTAACAATAATTATTGTCCTCTACTTCTTAAGTGCTGTAAAGTATAAAAAAAATTATGTTTCGGGTTATTGTATATACATGTATGTCTGCCTGGCTTCCTTAAATTGTTAGGGGCCCCGTCATTCGATCAGCACAGGGCCCCCAAAACTGTAGATCCGGGCCTGATCTTCTGTAAAGGTCAGGCATTGTATGGGAAGAGGGCGAGTCCGGTTCGGGTTCCACCGTCGCACGGGTGAACGAAGTGGTCCAACTTGCAGGATTCGATGCACTGAATTTCGGAAGTCTTGACCGATGAAGGTAAGACGGAATACGATCTTGTGGCTGGAAATTGTTGATGGTCTGAGCAAATCGCATCGAGTGGTCTGCTGACATGTGTGAAGAGTCAACCGGATATCTTCTTTCGAAGGCCACTCCTGACGACGATTGACACTTCCACGAGGTGCTGTTGTTCGTTTCCATTGTTACTGCACCGCCATCTCTGATTGGTTCTCTGTTTCTACGAGTTACGTCCTGTAGACAGAACAACTTCGTTTCTTTCAGCCGTTGATCGTTTTGCTTTTGTTGAAGTCCGCCGACGGTCAGTCCAGAAAGACATCGTTGCTTCTGCTGGTCGGCTACTTCCGGGGTCTCCTTCTCATGCCGGAAGTCGGACCGGCCTTGTCCTTGAACGCCAGTCTCCGTTATCGAACGGAAAGAGGTCTTCGATCTAGTTGTTTTCACTTCCTGAAGCTGTCCAAACGTTGTTCCGTGCACTGCCTCCTAACGGTTTCCAATCGCCTCAATGACCTCGAGGTGCTTGCTGAGGCTGGCGTAGGCTGTGCCACTACTGGTATAGGTTGGTCTGCCTTCCTGCCGCCGCTCGAGGTGTGCCCGCAGCTCGTCGATGGCCTTCTTCTGCCTTCGA
This sequence comes from Lumbricus rubellus, assembly GCA_945859605.1. Taxonomy (NCBI): domain Eukaryota; kingdom Metazoa; phylum Annelida; class Clitellata; order Crassiclitellata; family Lumbricidae; genus Lumbricus; species Lumbricus rubellus. Next base: position 21,899,034 of record OX243826.1, on the reverse strand, counting down.
GGCGCTGGCTCGACATCTGACTCAGTATCCTAGCCCTTCGTCGTCATCGTCGTTGTTTGCCACCCGGCTGGATCCGACAATTTCGTTCCGTCGTTTTTCCTTTTCTTCTGCTCTGTTATGGCCATTGGCCATGCCTCGAAGATTGCTGACCTCGTTGGATCGATTCCAGTCTCGAGTTTTCCAGATTTACGAACAATGGCAACTGCGGTGTTACTGGTCGCTCCACCGATCCACGTCCAACGTCCGATTCTGGTCGTCGAGAGAAAGCCTCCACTTAATGGGGATCGACCTGTGCTTGGATTTGATGAGTTTCCAGACCTTGAAAAGGTCTGATCGTCGAATGTTCTTCGGAGATAATCACCTGCGCTCAAGGTCGAAAGATCAAGTGGTGCAACGTCGTCGTCGTCTTTGTTCGGTTCTGACCGGCGAGGGGGCGTCGTTATGGTTCGTCCCCGAGGTAATTCCATCGCACTGACCCTCAGCGATGAGGGTTCTATGCTGAAGGCTCTTGAGGCTCTCTGCATGGTACTCGGATCTGGTCCAACAAATGATGAACCGCTAGGCTTCCAGGTCTCCTGCGATGGATGGAAGTCTGCCCATTGAGATGGACATGGTTGAGGGACCGCGCTTGACTGGAAGTTTGGGTGTGGTCCAGCCACTCGAAATTTTTCACGGAACATCGGTGACCCATGCGATGATTGGAAGACTGACCCTGAAGAGAAACCATCATGATGAATGTCATTCTCGCCGCTACTGTTACTGCTGTTGTTGTTCATAAAGATTCGATCTGTTTATTAGACAGCTAGATCACATCCACTGTCGGAATTGATGTTCTACATCCTTCAATCACTGGGGATCAAAGGTCACATACAAAGAGGAGCCTTCCTGGTGGACAGGGTGGCCATGCCAGTTACTTGCAACACACAATGAACATGAAGCAAAAATAGAGCCATATTAAATCGCAGATGTAAGGAGCACTTCGGTGCACTGCTTTCATCAAAATGTCTGCATCCTTTGTCACGAAGTCTGCCCACAATATGACACAGTTCAACAGGTGTGACACTCGACGCTGTGGTTGCCACGCTGCTGCAAATATCTGCGCCATATTTTGTCATAGGAAGTGAAAAAAAAACTCTTCCTGCAAAAAAGGAAGGACACAAACTTGCTTGCACACATCAAAAACAAAAATTTGTGGTTATATTTTGAAGACAACCTTTTTGATGCACTGAAAAGGACATATTAAAGCAGCATTGACTTCCAACATGTCATAATTAGCTACGTTTGTTCAATTAAAGCTATAACAGCTGTTTATAGTTCTGCATTCATTCAAGTTATAATCGACATCATTGATGCAACAAATGACCTTGGCCATGACCTTATAACCTTCAGATGACCCCGAATGATAAAAACAGTATCAGAAATGAATTCTATATACCTGAATCAGTAACTTTAGAGGTATTACACATGCATTTGCTGTAATAAATGAAAACAATGAAACTCGGTGACCTTGACCTTGACCTCTAGAACCTTAAGATGACCTCTGATGACAAAATCAATATCAGAAATGAATTCTACATACCTGAATTAGTACCATTAGAGGTATTACACGTGCATAAGCTGTAAGAAATGAAAAAGATGAAAAAATGACCTTGAACATGACATTATGACCTCAAGATGACCCCTGATGACAAAAACAATATCATAAATGAATTCTGCATACCTGAATCAGTACCATTAGAGGTATTGCACGTGCATATGCTGTAAGAAATGAAGAAGATGAATTTTCCAAAATGGCCGACGGCGGCCATATTGGATTTGTCAATTACGTCGTTCGTGCCGTCATGGCGGACAAGCACCTCGGTGATTTTTCATGTCCAGGGACCCACTGACCGATTGGAAGTGAGAAACTCCCCCAACACCAAAGTGCATACGGGACCTCATGGCACATCAAGGACTACAACCAAAGGCCATCATTAACCCGCTGCTTAACCGACTTCTATACATTGGGTCAATGTTGGCCCTACATCACGCATACCATCGGCATATAGTAGGATAAACAACGTTGGTACAATGTGTTTTGAAATCCGGGCCTACGTTCACCCAGTGGCGTCTAACCCCTCCACTTGGCGTGGGAGAACAAACCCCCCACTTTGGCCGACTTGTATTTCTAATACACTCGGTTCTTCAGAAGGCACACAAGACTGTACATTAATAGGCCTACGGAATATTATATATATATATATATATATATATATATAATGAACAAGTCATGATAAAGGTGATTATAGGCTAAGCAAAGGAATTTAAATATCCGAATTTTAAAATAAAGATCCATTAATTCACAAACATCGTTTTTACAATTTATCGGCTTGGTGGCATAATTCAAATTTTCTATTCCAACATACAGACAAAAAAATTAATGTTAGGCTCTATTCTATAGATAAGTCTAAATACAAGCCACTTGGGAGCAATAAAGAGAGAGTAAGTAAATGACCATTATTAGGCTGCAAACAGTTTTATTCTGATTTCAGTTTTGTGTAATTATCTTAACGTTTAGCGTGCTACTAGTCGAATTTCTTTGACTGAAACCCCACAAATATTCTGACTCCTCGCGACTTAAATATATATATATATATAATATATATATTTATAGCTACTGTTGGCGCTGAAGAAATCTCTAGAATGCGATTACGATCACAAATACAAAATGCGCCCAAAACAGGTCCTTTATATACGTGAAGAAACAAAATGACAGGATCTGATCATAATGATATAATGGAATAATGCTGTTTGTCACTTTCTCATGCATGGATTTAGGCGGCTAATTGTGTTCACGTAGGCTATGTGAAAATTAAGCTGTTCTTAATACAGAAGGCAGTGTGCAATTGTGCTATTTGTTATCGCACTTAACCAGCACACAATCCTGCTTGAGGTGATTTGAAAAGCGAAAAAATTACTTATGGTACTTACCAGGTACTTTTAAAATTAGTTAGCGCACAGCACTTTGTTCATGATTTTATTTGTTTAAAATTGTCTGTAAATCTGTAAATGTAATCCTCTGTAGGTCCTCGTCTGAATATGCGGTATAATGTTACTGATAATCAGTATTTCTCCTTTCAAATCTTAGTGTTCACAGTATGTACTTATGTATGTATTATGAATTACGAAATGCATGCATGTATTGTGTTGTAGGCCCGATTGTAACCTATTATGAGAACCTATAAAGTGCCTCCTCCAGTACTAGCTATTCAGAGGCGCTCTCAGCGAAACAGCCCGAGGATATAAGAAAGGCTTCAAATAGCGAAGGGCTGAGGATATCACTCCCCCATCCAATAAGATCTTATCAAGGTGTGTGGATTGATCTTGAGATCTTACCACGGATAGAGGTCGGTCGGTCATTCCACATAGAAGGGTTTACAATGGCAACTAGGCTAGGTGTTGGGTTATGGTACGGTAGTCTTTGCCCGAGGAATAATAGGAGATCAAGGAGAGCAGCAGACCGGAAAAGTTGGGAAGAGACTGCATGCGGAGAGGGGTTTGTGCATTAAGTCACAAAGGTATTTAGAAGCTTGGCCATTTTGAGTTTCGGCCTACATGTATGTATGCTATAAATATAATAATATGTGTGTCATTAGCTGTATTCTCTCCGCATGGCCGCTATCTCCCTGCATTCTTGCACGATTATATAATTATTGGGCGTTTAACATCATAAATTCCTCTGACTTTGGATACATTTACACCTCGTAGGCTATTTACGATTCCTGCAATGTGCAGCTTCACTGATGTCCCATTGAGTTGGCAATTAAGCTTACTTCAAACGAACCTTGGATTCTTGGTCCGAAATATCACATTAGAAATCGCCAACCCCCCAGTTTACGTCCAAAAACGTCAAACCCCCATTTCTGGAAACCGTGGGAGAACGTTCTCCCAACCCCTCCATTGGTAGACGCCACTGCGTTCACCCAATAACATTTGCCCAACTTTGCTTTGCCTACCAAGATACAACCAAAGGCCATCATTAACCCGCTGCTTAACCGACTTCTATACATTGGGTCAATGTTGGCCCTACATCACGCATACCATCGGCATATAGTAGGATAAACAACGTTGGTACAATGTGTTTTGAAATCCGGGCCTACGTTCACCCAATAACATTTGCCCAACTTTGTTTTGCCTATCAATATACAACCAAAGGCCATCATCAAGCCGCTGCTTAACCGACTTCTATACATTGGATCAATGTTGGCCTGACGTTAGGCATATACCATTGGCAAATGGCTTTGCAACCACATATATATGGGCACAATATCAGTGTGCAACTACTTATAGTTGCTAATGGAGTGGAAAAGAACAAGATGACCAACAAACTAATATTTCCTAAAAAAACTACATTTTAAAGAATGCAACATAATCCACAAATTTGATTGCTTTGCTTTACTGACAAAAGCTACAAAACAAGCTTCAAACTACAAAACACATGCATCATCATGCATCTCCCAAGTCACTGTTCAGTCCACTAATGAATCACTTTCACTCTCCAGGTCCTTTCTTCTCTGTGCGGGACGACGGTTATCCCGAGCATGCATGTCTACCGCCACTTCGATCGCTCGAGCCGCGCAGCCACATCTTTACGGTTAATTCTACCTCCGCCCGACTCGGGTTTCTCAGTAGCCTGTTTCGACGCACAGCTCCTGAAGAAATACAAATCAGTGAATATATATTAGTGAAGTTGAAATAACCAAAAATTAGCCATACATAAACAAAGTGGCTGCAAGAAAATCGCATGGATAGCATGGTGTACAATTAAGTGAAGAAATTATAGAGGAAGATAACAAAGGAAAGTGAAATAGAGATCAGAGGCAAGGCAGGAAGCGAAAAGATTAAAGGCGGTGGAATGTGTATAGAGGCGTTAAGATTTGCAGACGCCCGGAAGGGCTACAGACAATTATGGGCCGAGTAAACAAAACATTAAAAGAATATAGAATGAAAATAAATAACAAGAAAACAAAGGTCATTTAATTTTTGTCAAAATAAATTTCCTAAAATATATGTAAAAAAACAGCCATGAGTGAAGTCACATGTGTGGTATTTTATCTGATTTCTACACATTCTTGATGTAACAATTGCTTTGCAACTGCAACCGCATATCCATTATCCAATTAAACTTTCTAACACCCATCCAATTGAACCTGTTAATATCACATATCGTGTTTAAGATAAGAATATGATCATACAAAAGTTCTGAAATTTTTTTATCATCAAGAGTTCTGAAAGTGGTTTTCTCTTCCACTATTACTGATTTGGGAAGGGTCATAGAGCAGGTAGTACAAAAAAGTACTATAGTTCATGGGATTCATCAAACATAGCAATTAAAATCACTGTAAAATCTATATTAAGTAAATGCAGTTCACCCAGAAGAATAACAATATATTAGAGGTATATTCAATTAACAGTTGCAACCAACATATGTTCCATCTCAACACAATAATTGTTCTAATATAACCACTTGATCACATTTGTAAATTACTTACCAACAATTACTTTCAATACGTTCAGATCGCCGATACCGATTTTTCTTCCCCGACCAGCAAAATTCATGCGTTGAGCAACCGAGTTGGTCATTATGCTGGTCATAATGCGCCGTGTGGTTTCTGCCACATCTTTGCCGCCAATGGCACCCAAGTAGCGTGTCTGTAAAGCGGCATATATACACAGCTAATACAACTACTTTCAACAACACAGTTCTTTCATAATATAAGAACAATATATTCAAGGCAAAAAGGAGAAATGGCCTGTTCAAAATATAGATTTTGCATTACTGTTTTGACTTTGTATTTTATCATTATAACACGGCAGTCAAATCATTAAAGTTAGTAATTGCCACTATGCGAGAACCAAGCAAAATAATTAAAAACTATCAAGGTAGAGCATAAAAGACAAATATCACATGACTAGGCCTAAGTAGAAAGATGATTTAGATGACTGGTAACTTTATTTAGACAGGACACCAGATAACTTGCTTCTACCCTTCCCAAGGTCGATGCAGCCTTCTTTTCACTAGAATACAAAATAGTAAAACGAACTTCAGATTAATGTTAAGCTAGCAGGTGCTACTTATGGCACATCACTGCAGTGAAGTATCAGGAGGGTCAACAAATGAATGAATGAGATATTACCAGCTGCTTAGCATTGTTGACATTTTCCATAAGTTTATCCAGGTCCATCATTTCATTCATATTCTGCACAGGAAGACTGACGCCATCGGGCAGATCACATGACTCGTCAGAAATGTGGGCAGAGTTGAGAATTTGCTGGAGAAGCTGCCCTTGGTGTAGCTGTTGAGCCTCGATCAATGCCAATTTTGACAATATCACCTGAACCTCTTTTGATGGCAAACCTAAAGCATCATGGTCAAGAAAATATAAACACACTGAGCATTAGCTAAGCACCCATAAAACCTCATACATACAACAGATAACAGCATTGTTCTATTCATATATACACAGTGCACAGGCCAGAACAAGGCATGCAGTAGAGCACGTAAAGTTGAAACTGGTAAAATCTACAGGCAGGAAACTGCAAATTCAAAGAGGGTGAAAAAACACATGCAAATATGAGGGTGCTCATCTCGCTAAACACTGCCAAAACAAAGACGTGATGCTATAGATGTGCTTTGGAAAAGGACCATGCAGTGCTGGGATATGTTGGGATATGAGGTCGGTCGTGGCGAATCCACCGATGAGTCACGCCACAACCTGATAAACATGCTACAGCCTCTCAATCTAGACCCACGTAGAAAGAAGAGCAGTAGAGCAGTAGTCGAGGCGGCCGAGAACATATGCATGCATTAGTGAGACTGCCACATTGAAGGTCAGAGAGTGAGCAATGACCTCGAGCTGTCGCAGCTGGTAATAACAGCGATTATCATAGCCGATAGTATTGATTATTTTCATATTTAAACACGCCTACTTAGTCTACACACATTCAATGTTGAGAGTGACTCTAATTACTATAATCCTATAATTTACTGATTGTATACCCCATCAGCCTGAGTCCATTATAACTATCTAATTAGATAACCCACACCAAACTTAACAGAATGTTCCAACAATGAAACAATTGAACAGTATTATTATAATATGTCGATTTTTGCAACACCTGTGTCTGAAGGGTTGTGTGTTCGATTCAGACCCAAGCTGCTGTGTAGGGACCTTGAGCAAGTCCTTCACTCTGATTTGTTCGAGGAGCTACGGCGTGTTAATTGTGACACACCTCAGAGCTGTAGTCGGGACTGCCTCTGAATAGCAGTCAACTGAAAAAGGCGGTATAGAAATACACAACTACAATATGATTAGGTAGGTTTAACACAATATAAGTTTGAGGTGAAGGACAAGTGGTTGGTATGAATCCCATTTTCTTGATTTGAAGGTCGTTATTTGCTTCAGGTTGAAATGGGTCTGACCAGGAATGCGATATATAATGCCAAGAAAGTTTTGTGTATTCATTCAGAGTAAAAACTAATGTTTTACGAACGGGGAGGGGCTTAGTCAAATCAGAACCGTAAGGCAGGGGTCAGATCCGGGAGGTCAGGCAGGAAGAAAAGTAGAATGTTACGGGCGCCCTGCGTGGCTGCCAATGGTTAAATTGGACTCCTGTAATAACCTGTATTGTTCATTCATACTGTCTGTAAGCACATGTTATTGTCAATGTGAATTTGCAATAAACGAAGATTATTATTATTATTGCATAAAAAAGTCAGTGTAAAGTGAATCAGAGAAATAAACTTCTCTCTTAGATTGCCATACAATTATATAGTGCGAGTCCGAATGTAATTTTTAAGTGACCTGTACCTACCGTAGATATTCAGTACCCGTACAGTACATTTCATCCAAGATGGCTGAGGTTCGACTGATTTCTTCACTGCAGAGATAAGAAGGTTGGTCCGAAATGGTGGCCAGAAACAAGAAGTCTTGTTGTCGGTCAACCAATTGCATGAAACAACATCGACTGAATAGTCTTCCGTAAATTCCACACTGGTGGTCTGGGGTATCGCCTGATAAAGTTTGGTAGAGTTTGGACGGAAACCTTAAATGAGTATCCTTAACAGAACTTCTTCAAGAAAGAACGATGCCTTCAAATACTCCCTCCGCTTAGCGTAAAATTGTTCATTTTGAGCGTACAAGCATGAAATTTTTTGTATAAATAGTTGATTTTATTATAAAAGTTATCTGATATTTCCACACGTCGATATATTATTAGGAAGAATGATTTTGCAGGTTTTCTGAAGATGAGCGATAATATAAGCCGCAACCTATAGCGCTAAGCTTAAGCGTCAATATTATTGTAGACCTATAGCATGCCTATAGTGAGGAGGTTAAGGTCCAAAAACGCAGTGCATTGTGCATCTTGCAGATAAAAGCAACAAATTTCTATAGCTTCAAGACAAACATATTTTAAAACTTTTCAGCTAGCTGCATAAAAAAATTCAAATGGGAACATACTTAAACAGAAGGTTGAAAGTATGCTAAAATGCGCATGCTCTAGAGTTGATATGCAGCTTAAGCTGCACCTGGATGCATAATATGTGGCCTTTTGACAACATGAAACAATACTAATCTGATTTAAACATTACACAGTGTGGGACAATTGTCATAGAACAAGTATACTATGAAAGTATGCTAAAAATTCGCACTTCCAGAGCCGATAAGCACATCTTTATGCACACAGATGCAGAATATGTGGTCTTTTGACAACATGAAACATTACTAACATAATTAAAACATTACACATATACATACATGTGTGGGACAATTGTTATAGAACAAGTACACTATGAAAGTATCTAAAAATTCACATTTTAAGAGCCGATACGCAACTCTTTATGCACTTACATGCAGAATATGTGATGTTTTGATAACAGGAAACATTACTAGCCTGACTTAAACATTACAACATGCATACATATGTGTAGTACAATTGTTAGAGCGCCAGTATGCTATGCTAAATAATCAAAATTTCTGAGCCAGTGCAAAACTCTTTATGCACTTATATACAGAATATGTTGTCTTTTAACAACGTGCCACATTACTAATCTGATTCAAACATTACAGATGTGCATACTCGTGTGGGACAATTGATATGGCTACAGTATACTAGGAAAGTATGCTAAAGCTGCACTTTTCCGGAGCTGATATGCAACTCCATATTGCACTTAGATGCAGAATATGTGGTCTTTTGACAACATGAACATTACAATTTCCGGCTGCAATATGGTCATCTGGGTTAGCACAATGTTTTGGACACTGAAACAAAGGACTTCAAGAGAACTGTTAGCAGATATCAAATACTAATATCAGTTTACTTCCGTCATGAAATACAAAAAATAAAAATAATGTCATAAATAGACACAATGTCAAAATTCAAATTGTAAAACAGGTCTTTTACATTTTGTAAATTTCCTGTATAAATGTATGCTGTCACCACAATTGTTAGAAAGTATTTGATTTACATTTTTGTATCACTAGTAATTAAATGTCAGTTTAAATATGCTGTCATTTATTTCTATCACTATTTTAACAAAGTGTTTTCTCTGCAAAACGTGTCTAGTTAGTTATTCACGATCTGCCTGTCAGTTGTCTCAGTAAGATTACGCTGATAACCAGCACTAGTGACAATAATCCCTTGTCTTTTTGAATGAAGACCTGGGAAGTTTGAAGTACACGTCTAAAGTAAAAAAAACTGACTGAGATATGTGGGCTGCTAAAGTTGATTTGGTAGGACAAAAACTATGTGAATTTTCGTCTGCTTAATTTTATGACATTTTCAGACTTCTTCAATAACCTTTGATCTAGAGCAGGCTGAGCAGCTAAACACATTTGCTGTTTTTCAGTTTTGAGTTCTGAGCTTTGCATAGATTTGCATGATCAAGTAAATTTGGTGTATTTCGTATGAGGAATAAACCAGAGTTGAGGCACCTAATGAACCATCTTGAACGATTTGTAAGTAAATAGGTAAGTATTTTCTTTATTATAAGCAGCTCCCACACAGCACTCTGGTGAACAAGTAGCATAATATAAGATTCACATTTATATAAAACATTAAAAAGCTAGCAAGACTAATAATTTTTATTATTTGAACAACATTCCAGCACTCTGGTGAACAAGTAGCATAATATAAGATTCACATTTATATAAAACATTAAAAAGCTAGCAAGACTAATAATTTTTATTATTTGAACAACATTCTAGCTATAAATGTTTCCTCGTGAGATTGATAAAATTATTACAGGTGCAATAATACCGAAAGCATCTGGTACTTTTCCTCTCAGCAGGCCTAGTTCTTGCATACAACAACAATGGTCTACAAATATTTTATACAAATGCATACCAAGACTCAAGTCATATAACGTTATACATGAACAGTGTTTAGTTACACAATCATATTATAGGAGTTGAAATGCAAAACCTGACAAATCCACTTTTCGCTGTTTTGAGAAAAGTGAGAAAAACTGAGAACACAAGAACTTGAAAAAATTCACAGTTTGACAATTCCTGTGATTATTTAGAAGGAGTCCAAGTAAATTAAACCAGTTTTTGCAAATCCTGTGATTTTGGAAGATTTTATAAAAAAAAAGTTAAAATTTTGGATTTATCAGGTTTTGCACATCAAAGCGTAATTTAACACGTTTTGCAGGTCAAAAATCGAGGCAAACACGTCTGTTTTTACTTTAACAATACCCAAAACTTAATTTATTACTCATTATTCTTAATAATAAAATTATCAGAGTAATTTCTACCTTTGTAGCCTCATGGTATGTCACATTTTTATTGAATTTTTTAATCTTAAAACTTTCATCGTTGAAACTAAAGTGCTGATTTCCGTGTTTATCACTGTAACAAAAATAATAATCTATATATCCAAAATCCAATGTCTTCATCTGTGCAGTTACAGTCTGCCGCTGGTAAGTCAATGTCATCCCGAACTGTTTCGGAACATGTCAGATTTCAGTACACTTCTGCTTGTGGCAAGTCTCTCCAAGTATTTCCAAAAGTAACGCTAAGCAATTTGTGAACATCGTTCAATTTGGCTTTAAAGATTGGACGTCTGCTGGGCAATGGTGCTGGATTTACATTTCCATGAGACTTTACTCTTTTGAGTAGACACACGGATGTGCCAATGCTGCTTCGAAAGTTGACTTAGCCTGTTGTCAAGATGACAACTCGACCTTTTGCGTTTACTGATTTTGTCAACACAATACGCTTCACTTCCTGGATATTCTGCAGTGGTTTATAGTGCTTGCCAACTTCCAGTTTCCAATCACTCACATTCCAGTCCTTGTCCAAGATGTTGACAGATGAACAGTGATGGCTGAAATTCTCGTGGTACTGTGAAGGCAGGGATTGTACTTGCTGGAGGTCGGTCATAAGTGACCGTGTAGATGCTTTCATCTCTTTCTTTCAAGAGGTCATAAAATGCCCTATCTCTGAGCTTATGTACATGCAGTTTGGTCATGAGTTGTCTTTTGCTCTGCTGGACAAACTTTTAACTGATTTCTGAGACAGTCGCATGTTGTGCAAGTATCAGACGCACTGCCTGAGAAGCCGATGTTAAAATCGTTTACAAACACAAATGTGTTGTAAAACATGCGGTATCCAACATTCAACTGATCTCTGGTGCATTTTTTTTCGTACATTTTCCACAAAATAATAATGATTGATACTTTTCAAGGCAGAGGGCAGGTACAATCTAACGCTTTTTTGCCGGCCATAATGACTTTCACGAGCTTTGAGGTGATGGATGAACTGACGCACATTTTCCTTTTTCGAATCATTCTTTGAACCAACTCGACCACCTCCCCTTCTTTCAACAGCACGACGTTTAATTACACCGTCTAGCCTGCTCCTCCCGATAGGCTGAACTGCTTCCTGAAACACTCTCTTGCATACTCGTGTCATTAAACATCCTTTTGGAATGAAGAATCGAGCATCAAGGCTTCGGTGTTTTGGTGCATCTGAATTTCCTCTAACAGTTCTTTTTCGTCTGGTTGGTTCAATTTGAACATGAAGAAGAATATGGTTGTCAAGATTAAGTTTGTTGTCGTTTTTAAAGAGCTTATTCCTGAATGTCAGAACATCTTCCGATGACACTTCTGTGCACTTGTACACAGTAGTTATGTTCTTTCGCATAGCACTTGAATGATTGCAACCAAGGCGCCAAATGAACGAATCCGATCTGGTGTCAACCGAATGTCTTCAATAAAAATATAAAACAAACCAGTTAAGTAAAATGTCAACTTACTTTCTTTCCTCTCCGCATGCCATCATCAATTCTTTTTCCAAACCGTTTGATCTCATCACGTGGCCGAAATAGCTTAATTTCCTCTTAGTTGCTGTTTGCTGCAGTGTCTCATCCTTCTCGATTCCCAGCAACGTGTGGCCGGTACGCTAGTTTTAAAATAAATATATATATAGAAAGTAGACATGTGGGGTGCAGTGGTGTAGTGGTGGTTCGTTCCCTTGCAGCCGGGGATTGCAGATCCGAAGTCCCAAAATGCTCATGCGCTACAGTGTGAATATCAGATTCAGTGTTTGCGCTGTAGTTGGGTGTGCTTCTGAGTTCTGAGTAGTAATCTTGAAGGAGCCCTATATCAAGTGCCCATACATACATGTCTGTTAATACTGTTATATAAACAAGCCAAATTGATTAGCATTATAACTGATGATTAATTATTATGCGACATTAGACTACATGATTTCCCATTGTCGAAGTAGGCCTATTACATGCAAAAACTTTGAGGCTCGGGGACAGCCTCTAAATTTTATCCTATTTTAATGAAATTTTTTGTAGAATTTTATTTCAATAGACCTGGGTCTAATATTGATATTAGTCCCAGAATAAACCTAACAACTTGGAAGGGTGAGATAGAGACAATTCCCCCCAAAATGTTTTTGCATTGTGCTAAGAGACACCTTAATAGGCATAAATCTGTTATTTATACAGTTGTATTTATATATACAGCCAGTAGTGTAGTCCTAAAAAATGAAGTGGGGGAACGCTCTTTATAATAATATTAATATTAGTAGTATTATTATTAATATTCCATTATCCCTGGGAAAAAGTGGGGGAACGGCGTTTGGATGTTAGGATAAAATTTGAGAAAAAATTGTACCGTTTGTACCCGGTCTACACCCTATATGTTTTACTTTTACCTGCAGCTACCCCGTGTCCGTGTTGAGCTCCAGCTCTTCGTGTCAGAATGTCGGATTGCACTAAACCCTCGCCTAGGCTATAACCTTTGAAACAACAACACTGTCAAACCTGCGAAATAATTCTTCTTAGTTATATTTCGAAGTGTAGCGATATCAGGTGATTTGAAATCGACTTTATACGTAAAAAATTTAATGCCTGTGTGACAGTGTATGTGTATTCTGAACGATGCAAACGCGTATCGTTATAGGTATCGGCCTATATTATCGCTCGTTTACAGAAAACCTGCAAAATCATTCTTCCTAATTATATATCGAAGTGTGGAAATAACAGATTACTTTTATAATAAAATCAACTATTTATACAAAAACTTTCATGCTTGTACGCCAAAAATGAACAATTTGGGAGATTATCGTCGCTAAGCGGAGGAAGTATAAGAACGAAAACGAATTAAGAATGAAAAGCGACTATGAACAAAACTAAGTATAAAAGTCAATAAGAAATAGCACAAGAACAAAAGTCAAAAACTAATCAAAGCAAAAACTACTAAGAAACAACAGAGTTAAGAAGGAACATTATTAAGAACGAAAACATTATAAGAACATAGCTCAGATCCAAAACGATTAAAAACGAACATTACTAATAACCAAACGACTAAGAAACAACATAAGTGAGAACGAAAAGGAATAAGAAAGAACATAACTAAGAACGAAAACAAATAAGAAAGAACAAAACCAAGAACGAAAACGAATAAGAAAGAATATAACTATGAACGAAAACGACTAAAGACGAACATAACTAAGAACGAAAACGAATAAGAAAGAACATAACTAAGAACAAAAGCAAATAAAAACGAACACAACTAGGAACGAAAACGACTATAAACGAACATAAATAAGAACGAAACGAATAAGAAAGAACATAACCAGGAATAAAAACGACAAAGAACAAACTTAAACTGAGAACAAAAACAAATAAGAATGAAAACGACCAGAAACTTAAACCATAGCTAAGAAAGAAAACGACCAAGAACGAAAACGAATAAGAAAGAACATAACCAAGAACTAAAACGAATAAGAAAGGACAAAACTAAGAAAAATACCGAAAATAATGAACATAACTAAGAACGACAACGAAATAGAAATAACGTAACTAAGAAGAAAAACGAATAAGAAAGAACATAACTAAGAACGCTAACGAATAGGAAAGAACATAACTAAGAATGAGAACGAATAAGAAAGAATATAACTAAGAACGAAAACGAAAAAGAAAGAACATAACTAAGCAGGAAAACGAATAAGAAAGAACATAACTAAGAACGAGAACGAATAACAAAAGAACGATAACTATGCAGGAAAACGAATAACAAAAAACATAACTAAGAACGAAAACGAATAATAAAAAACATAACTGAGAACGAAAACGAATAACAAGAAAACATAACTAAGAACCAAAACGAATGAGAAAGAACATAACTAAGCAGGAAAACGAATAAGAAAGAATATAACCAAGAACCTAAAACGAATAAGAAAGAACATAACCAAGAACGAAAAAGAATAACAAAAGAACATAACAATGAACAAAAACGAATAATAAACAACATAATTAAGAACGAAAACGAATAAGAAGGAACATAACTAAGCAGGAAAACGAATGAGAAAGAATATAACTATGTACGAAAACGAATAACAAAATAACATAACTAAGAACCACAACGAATAAGAAAGAATATAACTAAGAACCAAAAACGAATAAGAAAGCACATAACCAAGAACGAAAACGAATAGGAAAAGAACATTACTAAGAAAGAAAACGAATAAGAAAAAAACATAACTAAGAACGAAAACGAATAAGAATATAAAAAAGAACGAAAACGAATAAGAAAGAACATAACTAAGAACGGAAACAAATCACACAAAAACATAACTAAGAACGAAAACGAATAATAACGAATATAAATTAGAGCGAAAACGAATAAGAAGGAACATAACTAAGAACGAAAACGAATAACAAAAGAACATATCTGAGAACGAAAACAAATCACGAAAGAACATAACTAAGAACGAAAACAAATCACAAAAGAACATAACTAAGAACGAAAACGAATAAGAAAGAATATAACTAAGAACCAAAAACGAATAAGAAAGAACATAACTAAGAACAAAAACGAATAACAAAAGAACATAACTAAGAACGAAAACGAATAACAAAAGAACATAACTAAGAACGAAAACGAATAAGAAATAACATAACTAAGAACGAAAATGAATAACAAAAGAACGCTACTTACAACAAAAACGAATAAGAAAGAATATAACTAAGAACCAAAAACGAATAACAAAAGAACATAACAAAGAACGAAAACGAATAACAAAAGAACATAACTAAGAACGAGAACGAATAACAAAAGAACGATAACTATGCAGGAAAACGAATAACAAAAAACATAACTAAGAACGAAAACAAATAAGAAAGAACATCGTTAAGAACGAAAACGAATAAGAAAACATAACTAAGAACAAAAACGAACAACAAAGAACATCACTAAGAACAAAAACGAACAATAAAGAACATAACTAAGAACGAAAACGAATAACAAAGAACATAACTAAGAACGAAAATGAATAAGAAGGAACATTATTAAGGACAAAACGAATAAGAAAAAACAAAACTAAGAACGAAAACGAATAACAAAGAACAAAGATGCCCCATATGCTTCGGTTCCCAATATTGCAATTATTACGCTGTGATCTATGCCATTGCCTTTTAGATACTGCCAGAATCTATAGTATAAGGAAAGAACACCTTTGCAAATCTTTGGCTGGCAATCCGTGTAAGCTTATTCTCAGTAGGCCTACAGTAAGTCTAACAGCTATCTATTAATACGATTAATACAATACGTTGCCATTGGTGACCGTCACATGACCATCGTTGCTCTCGCCGAAATTATTTAAACACGGTGATGAAAGACAAGAAAATTTGTAAAATCAATAAATACTTTGTTTCCTGAATGGATCTTCTTCAATGAAAACGATCTTCGAAGTCACAAGCTGCTGATCTCGAGAAAGATGCAAAAATCAAACGCTAACGGTCACGGAAAGAGCCAAATTTTCGCAAATTTATGAAAGTTCAGACAATTTGGTTTTAATCAACCATAAAGATAATGACGTCATCCGGTGACAGCCTGATGACGTCATTATCTTTATGATTTTACTTGTCGGCTTAATATTAATTTGGCATTTTCTATAGCGCTATCTATGGAAGATGCACACCACGGCGGTGGGTCTAATTCCTCTGAGGCGACGATTTGCTGATTAGGCTAATAATAATAATTTATTGTTATCGTTATTATCACTAATTTATCAGTATTAGCCTATATAGTATCGAAATTATGAGTTTGGAGTGCTTTTGAGTAGGCTACTTTCATAGAGGGGCAGGGCTATTAATACACCAGGGTATATAGCCTACGGGTACAACCATAGGCGTAGGAGACGGGGGTCCAGGGGGGGCAAATGCCCCCCCAAATTTCGGGCAAGTCTGATTTTTCGGGCAAGCAGACCCGGAAAATTAAAAAAGTTTTAAAATTTGTTTACTTTTTTATATTTTTCCGGGTCTTCTTGCCCGAAAAATCAGACTTGCCCGAACAAAAAAAGGTCGTCAGACTTCTCGGGCAAAAAGTAACGGGAAATTTCAGAAGATTTCGCCCGGATGACTAAACAAAGGTCGTCAGAATTTTCGGGCAAACGTAACGAAAAATTTTCTTAAGATTTCGGCCGGATGACAAAAAATTTTCGGGCAAAAATCTCATTTTTGCCCCCCCAACCCTGAAATGTCTCCTACGCCTATGGGTACAACTGGTGGGCCAAATGCCTCTTTTCGATGTCTCAAGACTATTTTTCTCTTGGTCTAACGTACTGGGAGCGCCTCTGATTGGTGTGCACTGTGAGAGGCGCTTTATAAATTTATAGATACAATACAATACATCGTGTACACGCACTCAGCTCCGGGGGAAATCGACATAGTGTAGCCTACTCGCCTCCCATAATCCAGGGTAGGCCTATACGCGGAGCAGCTGAAGGAAGAGAATCAGGAACGAGAGGACATGGGAGGAGCTGGACGCAAAAAAACGGTGGTGGACAAAATCAGAAAGAATACCCGCCGCTACCCGGTATCTATAGATGCATGTAAAAGTTAATCACTGTCATGGGCGGAGTTTATCAGAGGCTAGGAGGAGCTAAGCCCCTCCCCCCAAGAAGGTCCAGATTCAGCTTTTTTACCATGAACATGATATCTTTTCCGGGCTTAGCCCCCCCCCCCCCCCTAAGAAGGCATTAGCCCCTCCAAGAACGGAAACCAAACTCCGCCCATGATCACCGTGAATGTTATGACCTCCAGTGTTTAATCAAAACATCTCCAGGGGGAAGTTCCGCAGAAATAACATCCACATAAATTTTTACATAGGCCTAATGATATTACTAATGACACTGTCACATTATAATGAGTTAATTTACTGTCAATATTTTGTACAAATCTCGTTTTTGTAAGCTACAACTAAAATGACTTCTCTCAAGTCTTAGGCTATTTCTAAACTTTACGTGAAAGTAAGTTAATTAAGCTGTAACGGGAGTAGATACCACCCTATGGCTCGCTAGTTAGTGGAAACTATTCCCAGATTTCGAATCTGAAATCAGGTTACCAATTTGCATACTATCTGGTTATTTGTCGCAATGTGGGTCAATGCTCTAAATGTCAGCCAATCAACAAGACAATGTTTTATATAAAAATAATATTTGAATCATGAATATTAATATATCAACATATATAGTTAATGAATTCTATGTCTAGGGTCGTGGAAATGTCAATTTAAATACAGGTCAACTTATTTACTTAAACCAGTGCTGAATAAAATAATTTTGAGGGATATTACTACTATAATTACCCTCCCGCGTTGTATGTTCTTGGCTGAAGCTGTAGATCGAAACGGCCAAAGCTTCTCGTCTTTTCTCCAAGCGCCGTTACCAATGGTTGTAGATG
This sequence comes from Lumbricus rubellus, assembly GCA_945859605.1. Taxonomy (NCBI): domain Eukaryota; kingdom Metazoa; phylum Annelida; class Clitellata; order Crassiclitellata; family Lumbricidae; genus Lumbricus; species Lumbricus rubellus. The sequence continues at coordinate 21,880,794 of OX243826.1, read as the reverse complement.
ACTCTTTTCAGTTTCATCGTCGATGCGCTTCACCGTACTTTTCTGCTCGTAGGTAATTATTCTTCGATGTAGCTGTCTACGAATTGAAGACTATTTGTTCCTTTTCGTATTTACCGTTCAATTACCGTTCGATATAACTTTTATAGTTTCACTGTCACTTCTCAATGTTGCGAGAAGTAATGCCGGAGTTCTACGAAATCCAATGAAGGTAGAATTTCAACGTCAATTACTTGTTAGTAATCCGCTATTACAATCTCTCACGTTTTACGAACTTCCAGATTTCTTGTCCATACTTTAGGACACTAAACTACCGGCTCCGTTGCTTTAATATCCGATCAAACAAATGTCACGAAATCGTCTAACAACATCTAGCGAATACTCATCGCCAATCAACCACCAACAATCCTCATTAGACGGCCATTCCACCTCGTCTCCTCCAGATCCAGCCCCTCTCGTGCGCATGCGCAGCAGACGACCCTGATCCCAGCTTTCCATATGTAACCAACGCCGATCGCCGATCGTTGTAATATTCCGCAATGCTTTCCACTAATTTAATATATTTTGCCCCTAAGCACTGGTTATAGCACTGGTTGATTAATTAAACAGAACAATGTAATAATTCTCGCTCGAATTATAAGCTAATCATTAACTAAGGCCTCTCCCTAACTTAACACATGTAATTACTAATCAACAATATATATATCAAAGTAAGAACGTATGGGTGGGATCAAGGATATCGTTACAACAATCCCCCACAAACTAAAATTTGCTACAAATTTTCCTTTCAATATCCTTATCATAACTACCCATACTTCTTATAATATTACTATTACTTAGCCATCTATACTAATATTTACACTATCTATAGCTACGCAATTATGCAACATTTTAATCAACATCAACATTTAACATCTTTTATGATATTTCATATTATATCACCTTTACCTTATCTATACTTTTAAATTACATTACATTTACACTGATTCACTTATTAATATTTCTTATTCTACTTACTCTAATCCTCGGCTTAAATAATCAGCCACTACATTGTCACTACCTTTGAGGTATCTAACTCTAAAACTGTAATTCTGAAGCACTAGGTATCAGCGCATTACTCTAGCATTTCTTATGCTACCAGTCTTTAAATATTGTAGTCGTAAGTGGTCAGTCTCTACAACAAATTCATGGCCATACAAGTAACGGTTGAACTTTTGAATCCCCCAAACCATCGCTAGGCACTCTCTCTCCACCACAGAATAGTTCCTTTCGCTCTCACTAAACTTCTTACTTGCATAAGGTACTGGATGCATAGTTCCCTCATGATTCTGCATCAGCACACATCCCATCGCCGTATTAGATGCATCCGTTCTCAAAGTGAATTTCACACCAATCTAGGGTAGCTTCAATATCGGTGCTTCTGGCAGAGCGTTCTTTAACTTCTTAAATGACTTTTCTAATTCCTCATTCCATTCTATTGTGATCTTTGCATTCTTTCTTGTCAACTCTGTTACTGGTCTCACATCAAATTTGACACTCCTTGGGTTCCAATGTCAACCTGCTATCCTAACTCTCTTATAATTAACTTAAAGTTTACTTATTATGTATATATGTCACCATCTTAACGCACGGAATTTATCCATCTGGTTATTCCATCTATGTAGCAGCAATAGTAACTTGCCACCTACCTTGGTACTTTTAATATCTCGTATTTTGCTCAATTGACCTATTATTTCTGCTTATTTAACTATTTCTCATTGCTTAACTGTTTTCCTATTTATCTAAGTGACTTATCTTAACATCACACTCAGACACTGTATTCTAATTAATCTCACCTAATTCTATTTACATTTATTCCTTAATTAAGTATTCTCCACAAGCTACTGTAAATTTCTATTTGCATCACTTCTCCTCATGTAATGACAGTCTAACCTGTTCATGTCTGACATGCTACATGTATCTCTCTTCACCTTCTTGTATAAATTTCAACGTCATGCCCTTTTGTGTTTCTAGTTCACCCATGTGCTTCTTTCCAAAACTCCGTGCATCTGTATTTCCATAAGAATTCCACTTAACACCTTCTAATGTTTCAACTTCTCCACTGTAGTCTCTGCCACTTCTCCATTTATCCTCTTTATTGTTAGGGTATGACCATCCTCTGTCATTCCATGACCAATTTTCCTTCTTGTTCACATCATTTCCTGCACCCCAGTTTCCATTTCCATAACTTCCTCTGCACTTATCTTCCCAGAACTCTCTCTGCATTCTGTCTGACTGTTTCCATTTCCTCTTTTCACATGATCTACCCTGGCCTGCGTCTTTCCTGTTGAATACTCGGGTTACATAATCTGTCCTTTTATTTTCCCAGTCTTTCCTGTCACAATGACTACCTCTGGCTTCAACTGATTCCGCCTTACGCTGTCCATAATTCTTACACCGCGGTTCACGCCAATTCCAATTAACTGCCTTACACCTTGCCTTTCCTTGAAAACTCTTATTCACCTGTGTATTTTTGAAACTGAACTCACCAAAGCGTCGCTTTGTATTACACGTCTTCACTGTATTATTGTTTCTCTCGACGACCCTTCGTCTCGATCCGCCATCTTCCTCGACTCGCTGAATTCTCGGATCATACTTTCGCCTCATGCAGTCACCCGTTAATTTCCTTCCCACCGGCTTTTCGATCACTTTATATCTATTCTTAGCATAGCCATTTTTATTCTGAATAACATCGCGGTTGTCTACCAGCGGATGTATTCCCTCGAAGGTTACTCTTTTCTTGTCAGTCCTCCTGACGTCATCAATAGCTAACTCCTTGCTAGCTCCGCCCCTCGTGACATCACTCTCATAGGTGTTCACTCCAACGTCCTTGACCCTGGATTTATTTATATACTCAATTCTTATTGGTTTCCCCTCGTATAAACCTGGATTTATTATTAGTTCCTTGACCAAGTTCTCTATCACTAAAGCCTCTGCTTTCCCTTCAAATTCTTCACTCTTAATGTCAATTAGAGCGGTTGGATATTTTTCTTTGGTTCCATTAGCAAATCTGCAAACCATTTTGCGTCCGGTATATTGGTAAGGTTTCTCCAAACCTTTCCTGATAGCAACACATGTGGCGCCTGAATCATGTAATGCGTTCACCTTTTCCCCGTTTACTAACACTGAATTCGTATAGGCACTCAGACCTTCCTCTCCTTCAGCTACAAAGCAAGATATGGTGACTTCATGTTCCACATCTTCCTCTCCTCTATCTTCAACACATTGAATGGTGGCGACAGTATGTGACCTTGCGCCCTGTCCAATTTTATCGCATTTGGCTGAATAGTGAAAAGAAGATCCACACTTAAAGCAACCTCCTCTTCGATTTTCTCCACCAGCTTCACTCCGTTTACTGTTCCTAAAATCCCATTCATTATTGAACCGACCCTTATCCTTGTAACTGTCCTGTTCCTTGACCCTGTTCCGTCCGAGACTACTACTTCGACTTTCACCATTAGACCTATTTCTTGTGAACTCTCTAGATCGACCATCAGGTTCAGTGTCTCTTTCCTCATGACTGATTGACCACTTCTCGCTAATTTCTCTAGCTTCAACATAATTCTGTGCTTGTTCCAGCAGTGTTTCTAATTCTAACTTCCCCTTCTCTTTGAGAAAACACCTCATTTCGTCATCACAAGTCACTAAAAACTGGTCACGCAACACCAGTGTTTCCAGTCCTTTGTAGTCATTTTTGAATCCCGCCATTGCCAACCACTGCCTCAGATACCTTCTCAACCTTTCAACATACTGAATCACGGTTTCATCCGTGTCGCGCTTAGACGATCGAAACTTCTTTCTGTAACCATTTTCTGTCAGCTGGAATCGTTTCAACAGCTCTTCCTTCAATTTCTTGTAGTCTTGTGCTTGTTCTACTTCAAGCCTCTCAAAAACTTGCAATGCTTTTCCGTCTAAGGATTTTACTAGGGTTAATGCCCACATTCTCTCTGGAACCTCATATGCCATGCAAGTTCTCTCAAACCGTAATAGATAGGCATCGAGACAATCTCTGTCTTCCCTAAAAACAGGCATCTTCACATTTTTAGCATTATTACTCTGTCCATTGATCTCCGTACTATAACCATTTCCAATCCGATCGTTCCTATCGCCTTGTCGCCTATCTTGTTCCATTCTTATTTCAAGTTCTTTGAGTTTAATCACTTTCTGATTGTCTAGTTCAATCCGTTTCAGATTGGCTTCTCGTTCTCGTTCTTCAGAAATCCTCTTCTCCTCTCGTTCTTCAGAAATCCTCTTCTCCTCTCGTTCTCCAGAAATCCTCTTCTCTTCTCGTTCTCGTTCTTCAGAAATCCTCTTCTCCTCTCGTTCTTCAGAAATCCTTTTGTCTTCTCGTTGTTCATTACGTATCCTTTCAGCTATTTCTTCCTGTCTTCGTTCTCGTTCGCGTTCGGAAATTAACTTTTCTTTCTCGTAATCAGCTAGTAATTCTGCTTGTTTCAAGGCCTTATTTTCTGCTTGCCTCTCACTGACAAACTCTCTAAGTTCTTGCCCTTCATAACCAAGATCTGATCCAACCTTAACCCACTTCGAATATTCTGCGGCCATTCTCAAAAGTCCAATTATTTTATAGGCTGATTGGCGCTATAACAATTTCTAAGACACTATTTAAGTTTCGGCGGTAAATGACTTTTACCTTAGACCTGACCTCTTTATCAACCAATAACAGTCAGTGTACTCAAATTAAAACGACGTCACGCCTAATTAGTATTCAAACAGCACGCTGAACGCCGATGCACGTAAGTGAATTAATTGCTGTCGTAATTAAACTTCACAATATAATAACTCTTAAATCTTTTAGATTAACACCCTAAAATTGTTCTAGATCCTTCGGACGATGCCCCCAGTTTTGTAACGGGAGTAGATACCACCCTATGGCTCGCTAGTTAGTGGAAACTATTCCCAGATTTCGAATCTGAAATCAGGTTACCAATTTGCATACTATCTGGTTATTTGTCGCAATGTGGGTCAATGCTCTAAATGTCAGCCAATCAACAAGACAATGTTTTATATAAAAATAATATTTGAATCATGAATATTAATATATCAACATATATAGTTAATGAATTCTATGTCTAGGGTCGTGGAAATGTCAATTTAAATACAGGTCAACTTATTTACTTAAACCAGTGCTGAATAAAATAATTTTGAGGGATATTACTACTATAATTACCCTCCCGCGTTGTATGTTCTTGGCTGAAGCTGTAGATCGAAACGGCCAAAGCTTCTCGTCTTTTCTCCAAGCGCCGTTACCAATGGTTGTAGATGACTCTTTTCAGTTTCATCGTCGATGCGCTTCACCGTACTTTTCTGCTCGTAGGTAATTATTCTTCGATGTAGCTGTCTACGAATTGAAGACTATTTGTTCCTTTTCGTATTTACCGTTCAATTACCGTTCGATATAACTTTTATAGTTTCACTGTCACTTCTCAATGTTGCGAGAAGTAATGCCGGAGTTCTACGAAATCCAATGAAGGTAGAATTTCAACGTCAATTACTTGTTAGTAATCCGCTATTACAATCTCTCACGTTTTACGAACTTTCAGATTTCTTGTCCATACTTTAGGACACTAAACTACCGGCTCCGTTGCTTTAATATCCGATCAAACAAATGTCACGAAATCGTCTAACAACATCTAGCGAATACTCATCGCCAATCAACCACCAACAATCCTCATTAGACGGCCATTCCACCTCGTCTCCTCCAGATCCAGCCCCTCTCGTGCGCATGCGCAGCAGACGACCCTGATCCCAGCTTTCCATATGTAACCAACGCCGATCGCCGATCGTTGTAATATTCCGCAATGCTTTCCACTAATTTAATATATTTTGCCCCTAAGCACTGGTTATAGCACTGGTTGATTAATTAAACAGAACAATGTAATAATTCTCGCTCGAATTATAAGCTAATCATTAACTAAGGCCTCTCCCTAACTTAACACATGTAATTACTAATCAACAATATATATATATCAAAGTAAGAACGTATGGGTGGGATCAAGGATATCGTTACATAAGCATCATAAAGCATTCTTGTTATTGTTAAAAACGTTTTTCGCAAGGCGCTGACAATGAGCTCCCCAAAAATGAGACTCAACGAGGCCGTCGCCATTCGTTCTCAGATGTCGCTGCTGGTAGAAAAAAATGTGAAAAAGGCCATCTGCCGGCAAAGGATCTAGTTTACCTCAACTGTTTTAGTTTCCAATTTTAATGGCGGGGACATAAACTAGTTCTTGTTCCAAAAAGATCGGTGCCCCGGCCAGACTTAAATGGATTTAGCAGCTTGAGTGCGTAGACCACACCTACTGTCTGGATTTGTCTCCTTGTCTGCACATCTGCATCTTATCTGCTTAGTTGTATGTGTAAGCTTACCTAGGCCTATTTGTAGTCCTACTTACGATATTACATTCTTTTAAGCGTGCACACCCCCCGATTTGGCTTGTGGTTGACTTGCGGTTTCTGTATGTGTGCTTCCAATAGTGATTCGGCACACAGGCGGAGACTTGGTCCTGTGGCTGGGGATGAAGGAGTGGCGGAATAACAAACACCGAGTAGGCTAGAGGATGGCTTTGGGGTGGGGGATGTATCCCACCCATTGTCGAAATTTTTTACGTTCACACTGCAATGTCATTTTAAAGAAATTGCCCATGATTTCAATGCTCATGAGACGTGGTTTACGAATTCAGTGGAATAATGTCTCCTCCCCATTGTTTGAATTGCTTAATTTGCACACTGTGGCCTAATTGTAGGTTGATGGTTCAGAGTGCTGGTGTCTGCGTAGAGAAGACGAGAGAAGATTGCTGGTGGCTGAAATGGGTTGGCTGAGGAGAATCAAGGGCAGGAGCAAGAGAGAGAGAATCAGGAACGAGAAGACAAGAGAAGAGCTGGGCGCAGAAGAAACGGTAGTGGAAAAAATCAGGAAAAGACGGCTCAGGTGGTTCGGTCATGTGGAGCGCATGGAGGGAAAAAGACTACCACTCGCGGCCCTGCACGGGCATATAGAAGGAGAGAGAAGCAGAGGAAGACAACCAAAGACTTGGATGGACAATGTCAGAGAGGATCTGAAGATGATGGATATCGGTATACCAAGAGCAAAGGATCTCATCAGAAATAGACAAGTCTGGAGAAGTCATGTGAAAGCCTCATCGTCGTCGCATGACTGACGGAAGAGAGAAAGAAGAAGCTGTCGTCTTTAGCATTTTAAGCTGTCGTCTTAAAAATTGCTCATTGTGGATAAAACAGCGTAGAAATTTATTATTATGATTTTATTAAATAAAATAGGCCTACTAAGGAATGATGCTCCGTCATCACCACAAATATCGGGGGTGTCCTCTGCCCTCTAAGTCACCGCCAATGCTTCTGCAAACCTCTGCCTTTGTCGTACATCACAATTGATATGCAGTCTACACGGTGTCCCAAGTGAAGTGAGCCCCTTTTTGTTTTGGCGATATACTTGTCAATTCTAAATGAAACTCTATAGAATTTCAGAGAATGTAAGAGGGATCAATTATCAATGTTTCCTGAAAATTTCATCCAATACTACAAACAGTGTCCGAAGTTATGAACGTTCAAATTTGGGCAACGAAAAATGTAAGTTTCCAACATGTAAAAGATAGGAAATTAGTGTTAGCGCTGTTATTCAAAGCTGATGTTCAAAATGCGGTCCATTAGCTCGAAAGCCTCGAATGCATGCTCTAACGTGCTTTCGCCATTCACTGATTGCATTGTCAACAATCCCTTTGATCAAAACGATTCCATTCTTCCACATTTCGCAGTTTGAAGTGGTCTCTGGTCAACGTGACGCGCATGCGAGTTTCATAAGGCTGCGATGGGCCAGTTTCTGTTAGGAAATTCCATTAAAAACCTTTTGCACCGTAATGTTTTTCTCCTATTAAATTTTTTATTGAACTCAAATCTTCTTTGCGGAAACCATTTTTATTATTGTCCCCCATCATGGAAATGACGGAAATATGACGGAAATATTTATTAATTTAGAAAGTAAGACGTGCAGTTGCAAGCAGTAATATCCTATCTTTTACATGTTGGAAACTTACATTTTCCTTTGTCCAAATTTGAATGTGCATAACTTCGGACTCTGTTTGTAGAATTGGATAAAATTTTCAGGAAACATTGATAATTTATCCCTCTTACACTCTCTGAAATTTTATTGAGTTTCATTTAGAATTGACAAGTATATCGTCAAAACAAAAAGGGGCTCACTTCACTTGGGACACCGTGTATAATGCGTGCAAAGAAAACGCCGCAGAAGGAGATTGGACCTAGCGGGAGTAATCGGCAGGTCGCGTCCCGGTCATGTGAGATATTCAGCAGGTTGAGAAATTAAATGCAAAGAAGACATTAAAAACTCCAAAGAATTTTTTTGCAGGTCATGAGGCAGGCCAATGATAAAATAGACAGGTGAAATGACCGGCCGCGACCTATAGTGAGTAAAACGATAGCTAATCCGCTTGTAACGGGAGAGTTCTGGCCCAATATAGTATCAGCCTTTCCGAGGTATAGTCACAGCGTATAGGGACCCTGACCAAGGTTCTTGGACCCTGACCGAGTTCTTTATAACAACTGGTCAGCAATGAGCAGGGGACTTGGCCTAGAAGCTGGAAGGGACGAACGAGCGGCCGATTCGGACGATCGCCGAGGCGCGACATTTTGGGCGGACGCCTGAGTCGCCGACATTTTCCATTAATTTTCTGACGACCTATTTTTAGTCATTTAAATGGATAAAAATTCAATTTCACTTATTGAACCCAAGATACATGTATATAGCCTACATTTTTACAATTCATGAAAACATACAACTTTTTCTCTGCCAAAAAGCAGATGACATTTTTTTAGTCGTTTGGTCAAAATTTCCTGAGACATACCATATACTTCTTTACTATTGGGGGTGGGGGCATGAGCATAGACGGTCACCACCACCACAAACATTGGGGACCGTCCCTCCATAATTATATGTTCCCCATAATTCTACGCTAATGATCAGGACAGTGTACCATGCACGTGGAGCCAATGTAGGCCACAGACATGTACTTTCTTGGTACCCTAAATCATAGCTAAATGAGTCCCACATAATATACCCATGAATACCCTGCCCTGGGTCGATGTTCTGCTATGTGGTCGGGTCTAGGACTCTAGGCTAAACGTCTGTGAATTTTAAACGAAGGTAAAATCAAATTTACAAGTTTATTGCATCGTTTAGAGCTGCAACAGGTCGACAGCATCTGTCAGCTAATTTAATCAGTGCACGCCGATTGTCGTACAGCGACGTAAGTAGGCCAGGTGCAAATTGCCGCGCGGCGTCTGCACAGGTGATTGTCTGGACAGCACGTGACGTCTAGACGAGCGTACGTTAATTGTACAAGAAGGGAGTGGAAGTGAAGAAGGAGAGTTGCGTGTTGAGAGCCGTTGAGATAGGCTGTAAGAGTTGTTGTTGAGTTGCGATAGAGTAGACTGATGAAGATAGTAGTCGTGTAGTTGTTATGATAACGCAAGTGTAGTCATTGTTGTGTTGTTGCTGATCGTTTTACTTTATATCGGATTTTGGAGTATAATAAGAAGAGTTAAACACGTCGTCGTTGTTGATTAACAAAACAGTGAAAGACTGTAGATTCTTTAACCTAGCCATTTAGCTAATGAAACAGTTATCTAGGGATAGGCCTACGCTACCACGAACTTATACGAAGAAGCTTCCGAAGAGACTGAAGGTCACACGTAGAGAAGAAGAGGGAAAAGACTTGTGACATTTGGTGTCGTTGCGGTGAGATAACGATCCAAGTTGCAGGATAACGATCCAAGTTGCAGGATAACGATCCAAGTTGCAGGATAACGATCCAAGTTGCAGGAGAACGATCGTAGTTACGAACGGAGGGATTCTATTCAATCAACAGACGTTGTGGAGAAACGGACGCTGTGAATTTATCGAGGAGCCGAGCACACGGGAGAAGCAACGATACATCGAGCATCCGTACGTCAGTGAGAAACGACAACACAACGACTACGAGGTAGAAAAAACTTGCTTGTCTATTGAAGTTTGCTTAAAGAATTGAAGTCAGTCAATTGCAAACATTTGAAGAGTAGTCTACTAATTTATCGAGCATCTGTAAAGTAAAGAAGTAAGATGGAGAAACTTACGGAGAAAAAGCAAGCAAATATTAAGAAGATGTCTACTGATAGACTGATAAAACTGCTAATTGAAGCAGATCTAGACGCAGAAGAAGTTGAACAAATGTCGAGGGAAGAATTGATGAGAAATTTAGCCGAGGTTTGGGCTAAGAAAGAAGAAGAAGGTGCTGTCGGAGGCGCTGCGGAGAAGCCAGTGGAGAAGCCTGAGGCACCGATGTCTATGGAGGCGTTGCTGCAATTCATGATAATGAAAGAGGAGCAGCGTAAACAAGAGGAGAAAGAGCGTAAACAAGAAGAAAAAGAGAAAGAAGAGCAGCGCAGACAAGAGGAGAAAGAGCGTAAACAAGAGGAGAAAGAGCGTAAACAAGAGGAGAAAGAGAAAGAGGAGCAACGAGCGGAAAGAGCAGAAAAATTAGAAAGGATAAGACAACAAGAGATAGACATGCAGAAGCAACAGTTCCAGCTTCAGTTAGAACAAATGAAAATAGATCGTGACGAATCAGAACGAAGAAGGATGGAGTTAATGATAGAGTACGAAAAAGCAAGAAAAAGCGATGAAGAAATACGAAAGCAGCAGATTGAGGACAAAAAGGCTCGCGAGGAAGAAAAAGAAAAGATGCGTTTACAAGAACTGGAGAGAGCAGAAGAAATTCGTCAGGAAGAATTTCAAGCCGGAAAAGACAATTTGGAAAAAGCAGAAAGAGAAAGAGAAGAGCAGATGCAGTTAGAACAAAAGAAACTTGCTATCAAGGAGGCTCAACTTAAAGAAATGGCCATTGAAAAAGAAGAACGCAGAAAGCAGTTAGAACTGTTGCAGCAGAAGATTGAACAAGAAGAACTGCGGAGAATCGAAGATCAAGATCGACTGAAGAAGAGGGACGAAGATGATCGTAAGAGCCGGGAAGTATCAGAACAGATTAGGCTCAAAGAAAGTGAGACAATGGTGTCCAAGATTAAGAAGATAGGTGACGCAATGAAGCATGTGTTACCGAAGATGCCGTATGATATGATGGAAGTGCCATTATATTTTGAAACAGTTGAAAATGCATTCAATAGCTTCGCTGTGGAAAAGCAATATTGGGTGAAATTGTTGTTGCCATTGATGACCCCGAGAGCGCGAACGGTATTGAATCGATTGTCATTTGAGAATTTAGATAAATACGATGCAGTGAAAGAGCATTTGTTGAAGGAATTCAAGTTAACAGCTCGTGAGTACAGGTCAAGGTTTGCAGATGCCAAGAAGACAGCCGAAGAAACGTATACGATGTTCACGGCTAGGCTGAAGAACCTGTTGAATTATTATGTCCGAAGTAGACGAGTGGATAAAGACTACGAGAAGCTGTTTGATTTGTTAGTGGCGGATAAGCTGAAAGAATGTTTACCACCAGGTCCACTACAGTTTGTCTTAGCAAAAGAGGGCACAGAATGCTTGGAAGCTAGTAATGTTGCAGATCTCGCAGATATACATGTAAACAATCGGATTGGTGTGATGTTCCAAGACAAACCGAAATTTGAAGCATGGGACAATAGTCCAAGGCAACCCAAGTGGAACAAGGATAGCAAAGACACCGGAAGCCAAGCCAAGAGTAATGATGCAAAGAAAGATGATTATTCTGGAAAGCAGTGGTCGCAAGATAAACAACAGTCAACGTGGGACAGACAAGCCTACAATCGAACTCCGCCGCTGGGACGCCCAACAGAAAGTAATGCATCTTACACGCCGTACAACAAGTGGGAGAACAAGGAGCAAAGAAGTTTTATCAAGAAGCGTTGCCACAATTGCAATTCTGATAAACACCTAATAAAACATTGCCAAGCACCAGGAGCGGCAAATCTGAGGAAGAACTTTAGCAGAAGTGCAGAAAATCTTCGAGTAAACCAGATACAAGTGATAAATGCACCTCCTGGTTGGGAAGAACAATGCAACCAAGAAACAGAAGTAAAGTCAGTGATGAAGTGTACGCCGCAGTTCACCATACTGAAAGAAGCGATAAAAACTACTTCCATTGCAGAAAGTTGTCGAGAAACAAAAAGTAAAGAGGAGTGTCAACGCATAAAGAAGATATCGTTGCAGCATGTAAATGTGGAGATACGTGGGACTGATGGGCAGCCTGTGCAAGTCGAGGCGTTGATTGACTCGGGGACCGAGATACCAGTAATCAACGAGGAACTACTGAAAGGAACGACAGTAGAAGAAATCGGCAGAGTTCATTTGCAATGTGTAGCTGGAGAGCCGATTCCAGCTAAGTTGGTGAAAATCGAAGTGCGGATGAGCGGTCGTAACGAAGGAGCAGCTACAGAGGACAGGACAATAAATATCGCGCCATATTTAACTTTAGTGTGTGCCAGCATTTCAGCAGAACTGTGTAAAGAAAATCCAGAAAAGTTCCTGCTACATCCAGAGATAATTGCAGAACTGAAAGAGGTTCCACCAATCAGTATATTGCAAGGAGAGCTACAAGCGAATGTGACTACAAGAGCACAAAGTCGGAGAGCAGAAGTCGAAGACGGAGAAGATGAAACGATAAACGAAAGTTCGCAAGAAGATGACACGGAAAGCGAAGATGAACTCAGCATCCAAGATGACGAAAGAACAACATCTGAGAACAATGAAACTGAAGAAGAGATGGCTGCATGTGAACGAAATGATAGTGAAGATTCCGGAAGCGACGCTGAACTGGAGACAAGTATGAGGGACTTGTTCACAGAGAATTCGAACGATGAAAGACAGCTGGAAGATGCGAAGAAATTCGAGGAGCAGCAGAGAAATGACGAGTCACTGAAATCGTGGTGGAGGATCGCTGAAGACCAAGGATCAGAGTTTATCGTGGTGAATGGATTGCTGTATAAGAAGCATCAAATGCTGGATCAGCTTGTGTATCAGTTGGTGTTACCGAAAGAGAGAAGAATTCAAGTAATGAAATTAGCTCACGAGTCAGTATTTGGCGGACACTTGGGAGAAGAGAAGACACGAGAGAGAATCAAGTTGTCCTTTGTCTGGCCAAAGATGCGTCGAGACGTGGTGAAATTTTGTAAGTCCTGTGAGAAGTGTCAGCTGAAGGCACGAAGTTTGGTGATGGATCGAGTGCCGATTACACCAATTCCAAGGGAAGATGTTCCATTCCGACGGATGACTATGGACGTGGTAGGCCCAATAGAACCGAAGTCAGCAGCTGGGCATAAGTATTGCTTGTGCATAGTGGATTCATGTACAAGATGGCCGACAATCTTCTTGCTGAAGTCATTGACTGCTAAGGCTGTGTGCAAAGCTTTGATATTTGCTGAGAATTGTGCAGAGGAAAAGCAAAAACAATACGCCAGTCAATACAACAAGAGGGCCAAGGATAAAGAATTCGAACCAGGAGAAAACGTCATCGTCCTGTATCCAACGTCAACCAATAAATTGATCTCACGATGGCATGGTCCATGTACAGTGCTACAAAGAAGATCCAAGTATTCGTATCTGGTGGACATGAATGAAAACGGCCGACGAATCGTCCATGCCAACAAAATGAGGAAGTTCATCGCAAGAACATTATCGTGTGGTCTCATCGTGGAAGAGGACGACGAATTCGGATCAGTGGTAGAGCTACCATTGAAAGAAGACCATGCAGAGACGACACAGAAATCGCTGCAATTGGACTATGAACAGATCGGACATCTTACGAGCGAGCAACAGAAACAGCTACTGGATGTACTGAACTGTTATGCAGACAGAGTTTCGGACAAACCTGGATTATGTACACTGGTAGAACAGGAAGTGGTGCTGAACCCGAAGAATCCTAACATTTGCTAACTAATTGATTGATATTCTTTGGTTTCTACAGACAATTTATTTGTAATTTTGCTGAGATTGCTAAACCATTGACAGATTTAACTAGCAAGCAGACACCTGAGAACATTATTTGGACTCAGGACCACCAGAAATCTTTTGATTCTCTTAAAGAAATTGTTTTATCGAATGTTATTCTGTACATGTTCGAGGTTGGCAAACCATTTAATTTGTACTGTGATAGCAGTGATTTTGCTGTGGGGGCTGTGCTGTCACAAGTGGACGATGAGGGGATAGAACGTCCCGTTTCATTTATCAGCCAGAAGCTGACAGATACCCAGAGGAGATGGGCGACGATTGAGAAGGAAGCCTATGCAATCATATGGGCTTTAAACAAATTGAAAGAAATCATTATTGGTTCCAAGATTAATGTGTTCACTGATCATAATCCTTTAGTTTATTTGACTGAGTCAATGTCGAAGTCTGCTAAGTTAGTCAGATGGTCTTTATCATTGCAAAATTTTGACATTCTGTTGAACTATAAGAAAGGAAAGTTGAATGTAGTAGCAGACTGCTTATCGAGATTGTAGTATAAGGTATTTTGTGATTGCATTTAGTATAAGAATTGTTTGTATTTAGTTTAAGCATTATACGTTCGCTAATTTTTAAGATTAATTAGCTCTCTTCAAAAGAAAGGAAGGAGGTAATGTCAGCTAATTTAATCAGTGCACGCCGATTGTCGTACAGCGACGTAAGTAGGCCAGGTGCAAATTGCCGCGCGGCGTCTGCACAGGTGATTGTCTGGACAGCACGTGACGTCTAGACGAGCGTACGTTAATTGTACAAGAAGGGAGTGGAAGTGAAGAAGGAGAGTTGCGTGTTGAGAGCCGTTGAGATAGGCTGTAAGAGTTGTTGTTGAGTTGCGATAGAGTAGACTGATGAAGATAGTAGTCGTGTAGTTGTTATGATAACGCAAGTGTAGTCATTGTTGTGTTGTTGCTGATCGTTTTACTTTATATCGGATTTTGGAGTATAATAAGAAGAGTTAAACACGTCGTCGTTGTTGATTAACAAAACAGTGAAAGACTGTAGATTCTTTAACCTAGCCATTTAGCTAATGAAACAGTTATCTAGGGATAGGCCTACGCTACCACGAACTTATACGAAGAAGCTTCCGAAGAGACTGAAGGTCACACGTAGAGAAGAAGAGGGAAAAGACTTGTGACAGCATCATAATTTACAATGTCTTGCCTCTATAAGTTTATAGGCTAGTCTGTAGCATGCAGTATCTTAATTGAGACAAAAACTAAACATAGAGAAGATTTTCATAAAGAAGGTGACAAACAGCAAAAACAATCTATACATTGAAATCAATCAGATAAAAGAACGTTTTAAATACTAAAAATGCCTCATGCAAAGATGTTTAATGACGCCTATCGCACTATGAGCAGATCGATTTACAGTTATATGCCTAATTTAACTGTTCTGCAGTGACTAAATGTAGGCCCCATAATTTATGGGCCTGTAGGCCGCAATGAAACTTGAAGCTTAAACACTGAAGATCAAAAACAATTCGAAGAACTCCAAGCTTTTTGCGCTTTTGGAACATTGAATCAAATATTCCACGAGTTAAAGTAAAATTCTGGGCTCTTCGTGTCCTTTAAAAATTGAATTTGTGATTTTCCTAACTAACTCATCCTATGCATAACTCGACCTGGAAAACCTTTGGACTATTCTTACGGACAAACCTTTTGACTCGAGGCAGCGCTCGTGAATAAGCTGGTGCCCTGCGCTTAGCTTCTGAGTAGCGCCTTAGAAGTTTGGAGATCACGATTTCGATACATTCAGATGACGATTGGGTAAACGAATTTCAGCTGCTGAATAAAGCGAGTCTTCACACGCCAAATATTGCATAAGTCAACAATGTTAACAGAAATAACGTAGGCAAACAGTTTGCCAAAGTCAACATGAACGCAAACCAGGGATTAAAATGTGGCTGGACGGTCATGGACGGCGTCCAGGTAGGCCTACTTATTTTCAAATCTGAACGCGCCGTCCGGTCACTTATTAGGTCAACACAGCTTTGAAGGGTAAAGGGCGTTCAGACACTTTTCACTAAGAATTGCAACAAACAAATATAGAAGTAGGCTATAGCAATCGCTAAGCTTGCATAATATGCCTATACACAATTATTGCGCGTAATCATTCGGCACTCGGCAGCTACGGCTTCACCACAGAACTATCTTTGGAAAGTCAGCACTATATATCGCAGGCCTACTGCAGACTTGGCAGTGCTAGTATATAGATTGCATTTGTAGACTAGGCCCTAGGCCTACTCTTCGTTATCATTCAGACTACACGTCATTAGAGCCTATCATGAGAGTCCCTCGCTAGAACCGAACTATAGTAGGCAGCTGCCCTAGCACACTAATGAAGTAAGAACGCTGAAGGAAAAAACCTTCAAATTACTTGCTCTAAGTAAACCGGGCTTGATATCTAAAAAAACAGTAGAACCATGCATATGAATTCAAATGATAACGGAAGTGTCACTCGTAAGGTTTTCTTGCTTAACAGGCTTAACCTAACTCTCAATGCTTCATGGTTCTGTTGGCTAACGGAAGACTTGTGGTTCTTATAGCCACATGGCTTTGCTTGAAAACCGAAGGTTCGGGGCATATGTTAGTTGCTACTAAAGATTCTATCGTCGCTTCTTGCAGTACGCTGTGCGAATAATGAAAATACTGTATGTATATTAAGCAGATGTAGGCTAATAGTGTATTAGTTATCGATAGTAGGCCTAATAAAATTATTCAACTATACCGTACGCAGCATATTGCAGGCCGAAGTCGGTGGTCAAGGTTCTAGCAACTACATTCGATACCATATACTACATTCATGATTAATCAATTATTGATCCCTACATACATATGCGGCTTGTCTACTTGTACCTGAAACTATTAACCTATAATTCTTCTATTAGTTATGGCTCAGTAATGATGCGCTTTATTATTAATTGCTACTGCTGTTTGTCCAGTAAGTATTCTTGGCGTTCTTGTTGTTTATGTTGTTACTTTTCTGCAACGGTTTCAATGCTGTAACTTATAACGACATTCACTCACTAAACGAGAAAGACAATGGTATACTCTAGTATGCATGGCACGCGCAGTGACATTCATTGCATTGCGGTTATACACGACAGCATGACGGCCCAACCTGGGACTATTATCAAAGGGATATGAAGCCACACACTTTTCTAATGTGTGACGTGTCACAGGTGATGTACGTGGTCGTCTATCCGGGTACTCAGCAGTTCTCTTGATTAAATCAATTTCGTTTTTGCTACGACGTTCTTGCAAATAAACCAAACTGGTAAATTATAAACCTGTAAAAGCCCCGGATGTGGCCACGGACATGATCCAGATCAATGGCTGCGTTGCCATTGGCTTTATATCCCGTCAGTCATAGGCGTAGGGGACATTTCAACGTTGGGGGGGCAAAAATGAGACTTTTGCCCGAAAAAATTTTTCGTCCGGCCGAAATCCTAAGAAAAATTTCCGCTACGTTTGCCCGAAAATTCTGACGACTTTTTTTAGTCATCCGGGCAAAATCTTCTGAAATTTCACGTTACTTTTGCTCGAAAGATCTGACGACGACCATTTTTGTTCGGGCAAGTCTGATTTTTCGGGCAAGAAGACCCGGAAAAATAAAAAAGGAAAACTTTTCTAACACTTTTTTTTATTTTTCCGGGTCTGCTTGCCCGAAAAATCAGACTTGCCCGAATTTTGGGGGGGCATTTGCCCCCCCTGGACCCCCGTCTCCTACGCCTATGCCGTCAGTAATAATTTCGTTTTCGCTACGACATTCTTGCAAAAAAACGGACTGGTAAATTATCAACCTGCAAAAGTCCCGGATGTGGCCACGGACATGATTCAGGTCAATGGCCGCGTTGTCATTGGCTTCATATCCCGTCAGTGATATTAGTCCCAGGGCCAAACGCACGCAGCTGCTATACATGCGACACATGATAAAATTATAATTATGGATGTCTAGGAGCATCCACACGAGTCGACCCTCATGTTGTCGAGGTCCTGGTGGATGGTCATTCCCTTGCCGTCGTTGTAGATGAGGGAGAGCGAGGAGAGGGAGGTCGGTGAGCAGCAGGGCAGCACATCCGGGTTGTTGCGAAGTCGACTGACCTTCTGAAGGATGGACGAGTGACGTCGCTCGGAGTTCATGAGATTCTCAAACGATGGAACTGAAAGTGAAAACAGCACGAAAAAATTAGATACAATGAATGAATGACCTGGATGATGTCCGTGGCCACATCCGGGACTTTTACAGGTTAATTTACCGGACAGTCCGGTTGACAGAACGTAACCGGTTACAGTGTACAATTAAATGCAGTTGAAACAATTTACAGGAACTCAGATCACAGAATACTTAAATCTTAGCCACTAACTGAACAGAAAGCCTGCAATGTACATGGCGCTATTTATTTTAATCCCATCTTTGGCATTGATATGACTATGAGAATTGTAGAAAAATAACTGAAGGTGTCAGACGCTGGTTTATGTGGAGTTGGGGTGCGCAATGACGAATACTTTGTGGGTCCCAATTAAGAAAGACTATGGGAGGGTTCAGGTCCACCCCCTCGGAAATTCTCACCCAGTCTGGCATGCACATAGAAAGGCCTGTCATGAAATTAAATGTAATTTAGACATAGACATGTTTTTATTGATTCCAAGAATTCAGTTGTACATGTATGCTTAACAAAGTATAGACATGATCAGCAATAAGCAAATACTCAAAGTGAATAAGTGGAATAAGAGTGAGGGAACAGATAGGCACACCAAAAGGGACAAGTCCCGCTAAGTAGGGGCCTAATTAACAAAGTGAAGTGTAAAAGTGTAAAAGTAAAAGCATAATAGTATGCATAATAAAGATTCTGTTACCGGAACATTGTACTCCTTTAGGTTTTCCTGCTGTCACTTCTTGCATAATAATAATTATATTATTATATTGTGTAAATTGTTTCTGCTTGAAGATGGGTGAGCGATAAAATGTAGGCCCTATTTTGATTTTGATTTCACATGATTTTGATTTTGATTTACCTGAGCAGGGTCCGTGGCAGTAGTTGGCCGTGTACCCGGCCGGACTCAGAATGAAGTTCCAACCGAGTTCCTTAAAGTCGATGTGGAGATGGTGCTTCCGGCAGCAGTTCTGCGATCCGTCGTGGCACTGCTGGGCGTTCCTCTTTCGTCGTCGGACCCTGGTCCCTCTTGTCCCGATCGTCAGGAACGGTCGATGGCTTTGATCCGTGCCTAGACTCACACACTGACTATGCTCGACAGACACACCGTGGGGCTCCGTGCGAGGATCGGCCAGCCACGACTGTACGGCGCTCAGGAAGTCCATACGGAACCAACCGGCGTGTGGTGGTACTTCTTGCGATGCGAGCAACTGGGGGCTCGTCCAGTTGGTGAGGGAATGCTGGGAGACGTTGCTGGTGAGTAGGGAGTGGATGGACATAGTCTGTGTTGTGTTTGTGCTGCAGTTTGGTTCGTCTTTGATGTTGTTGTTCTTCTTGTAGAGCCAGAGTTCAACGGATAGGATGTAGTCGGAGGGTAATTCCGATGGCAGTGTAAAGTGGATGTTGGGTGGTAGATGCATGGTCGGAGGACGGTGTTTGTGAAGAAACGCAGCTGTGACAGAAGCAGAAGAAAAACGAAGCTGTTACATTATAGTAGACTGCGATCCGTTGCAGGCCTATAATCTTGAATTAGGCTATAAGCTTTTGTAATTCCTGACATAGGATATACCATCTATGCCTGTGAGTTAAGCTTGTGTAATTCCTGACATTGCCTATGCTTATGCGTCGAATGTATACGCTAATTCCACCTATATCCAGCCTGACTCTCACTCAATAGTCGTAGGGACGTATACGTTATAGGCCTAGTCTACACCCATAAGTCACGAAAGTAAAACTTTATAACGTATTACGATTTAGGCCTACGAGTCCCGGCGAGAAAATGTATTAGCAGGAATATGGTAAGGGCAGGATCCGAGAGCCTACTAGGATAGACTACCTATAATTACCCTATGAATATGAATGACGTCTTCTACTAACGGATCATTCAAGTTTAGACTGCACTGCAGGCTACATATTACAAAATGTATTCAATCATTCATTCATTCGGCAGAACACCAGCAATAGTTCTTATGACTGAGGAGCAATTAAACAACTAGGCCTATTAAAGAAACGGTGGTCTCTTCTAACATTTGTGACACAATGACTTGGTTTTTGACATGGTGCAATGTGACGTGAAGTCCGGGACATAGGCCTAATGGAAAGGTGGAACATTTGTGCATGCAAGTCCCCCCCCCCCCACCAGACCGCAGAGAGCTACATGTAGGCTAGTATAGCTACATTATCAACTCATCGATCGGGGTTGAGCCCGGTCGACCCATTCGCAATGCCTTCAGTAACAGAGCTGTTTACACGAAAAGATCAAAAAAGTAGGCTAATCTATTCCACGACCGACAAAGAGATTTTTAAAACCGCAGTTTTTGCAGTAACACAATCGAATTTGTTTACAGAATGATGCCAATGAACGACTTGTATAATAGTCTTGCATGGTGTAAGTTATACTAAATACCATCCACGGTGTACGTGCCGTCACGTCGGCTTTTTGCAGTTGTATGCGCTTGCATTTGAAAGGATCATGTTGCTATCACGCTGAACAATACGTTAAATTAAGGTCATAGGTCTGCTGTCGGCATGCAACTGGCGTGGCTTTTACAGCGGTCTATTTTTTAAAAGAGATTTTTTTTAATTGCTCTGATAAAATTAAAGCAGGACGACAAATGGCTTAAAAATTGAATTAGAACAGAACAGTTAGTGTAGGCCTGAACTAAAAATGCACGGTGCATAGAGTGGGTCTATCGTTGACTGAGGCGCAAGCTGCGCTCTGAACTCAGTGGAGATCTGTTTGACCCGGTGTAAAGGTTTCAAATTACCCCTCCTAAACATTACCCCATGCAAACTGTAGCCTAATTTGCATCAATCATCGCATTTATTGCACTAAAAATATCAGAAAAATCATCCCGCTTCTTGTTTTGGTCTGAAGATTTTCATCCGTCATCCCAATTCGTGGTTCGTTATCAATATTTTCATCTGTAACTAAAATACTAATCGCCGCAGAAGTTACATGGAGAAATGGCTTCGAGGCTATTATTTTTTCCCAGATCAAAATAGGACATGAAATTGAATTCAAAATTACAGATACATGGGGAGATGTACATGTAAATGAATTACAAATTGCAGCATTCAATGGTTGCTTCCCAACCCTGAATTCGGGAATGCTTGCCCATAGACTTAGGCTGCATGTATATATAGACCTACGTCTGTGCTGTGAGGTATCCGAAGTTATCTCAAAGTCTGATGGGAAGGGGGCGTGCAGACTAAGTCTTGGTCTGGATCTGGCTTGCATGTGCTGATGCAATCTCAGAAATCGGTTCATTCACCCTGGTTGAGTACAAATTGACCTTAGGACACGTGCACAGGCACTCCGGTTTAACGCCCTGGGTCTACATAATCGACTAACAAACCGCAGGGGTCGTTAAACCGCCTAACACAACCAGAACCCATGGCATGCAGTTAATGTCCTCGTAAAATACAATTGCATGCGCGATTGTACGCGTGGACTTGTCGATTAACCCACCGGGTCTATTCTTATTCTTAGAGGAGAGAATGGCAGCCCGAGTTGTCAGTAGATTTCGCAATCGGTTTCTTCTCCGAAAGCCATGACCTGGTTACGAAATAATATCAACTTTTTTCGTTCTGTTTCAAAGTCTCAATTAAGAACACTGGTTCGTTTTTCTAGTTCTCACTTTGGAATGACCTTCTGTTCTGCCTGCAGACAGAAGAGAGTCAAGAGACCTTGGGATGTAGTCGTTAATTCTCACTGCAATTGGGTCCGTGGCGTAGAAATGGGTCGGGTCTTCTAACCAGACCGAGACCATGCATGCACGCGCCATTCCACACCGACCAATCAACCAAGAACTGGGACAAAGTGGATGAATACCCTTCCACCAAGAACTGGGACAAAGTGGATGAATACCCTCCCACCAAGAACTGGGACAAAGTGGATGAATACCATTCCACCGGCAAAAATAATTCATTGTAACTTTAATTGCAGCTTTTTCATATAGGGCCATTTCACAGTGGCAGCGATAGGCCTAGGCATATAGGCCTACCTTAGGTCGCCGGAGGTCATTGACATACTGCCTATTTTACTCTTGATTTGATCATTCAAGACCTGTCAAAATTCTTTGGAATTTTTAAAGCCTTTTGCATTTGATTTCTTCGACCTGCTGAATAACTTTTATGAACCAGAGTGAGAATTGCCGGGAGGTTGGCGCTTCAACCACCTCCCCCCCCCCCCAGGATGCCATGCCAAAGGTATCTCGTTAAACTTTAGATTGTCTTGTGCTCAGTGCCAATCTCCTAAAACGTCTGAAGAAGAAAGCATAAACTGTGGAGTTCCACGAAGCCAGAATCTGCGGTCTGGGAAACAAAACAATGCATTGTAGGCCTATACGGTATAATCGTTCATTTTGTGAATTGCCCGTCTCCAATTGGATCAGCTGTAGTGGTTCACCTATTATAAACCTATGCTTTTACCTATATGCTCTTCGGAGTACCAAGTTCGTACACATAAATTTATGTAGGGCCCATGTATTGTAGGGCTTATGTATTGTAGGCCCTATAAATACAATTAATCATGCATGGCAAACCAGGCTACTGTTCAGCGAACTGACACCTGACACATAAAACGCTAACTACATGCGCCAAGGCTCGCATTGCGGACTTCAATGTAGTCGTTGACCCAAGGAAGAAATTTAACAACATAAAAATACTTCACTTGGTGACATAAACATTCAGGTCCAACTAACAATAAAAAATTATTACTGTTTTCAATAGGGGTCTATGCTAAAATGCATTTTTATATAGGCCAAGATACTTGTATATATAGGCCTGGTTACTTATCGGCATAAAAAATTGGCCGTAAACATCACTGAGTAGACCTGTACAATATACATGCATATAATATTAATTAAGCGAGCATAGGCCTACTAACAGTATCTATGCTATAATTTTTATTGGCTGCTTATCAGAGGTGTACCGTATTTCAAGAAGGAATTGTGGCTTCCACTTTTAGTGTCTCGTCTCTCCATTGTCACAAAGTAGGCTACGCAGAATCAGTTTAAAATGTGGAAACTATTTCGGGGTTTGAACCGTCACACCCCATAGTAGGCTAACCTACCTCATTCTGCATAATGAACAATACCAATTAGTAAACACCAATAACAATATATTAATGAGGCTGAGCAGACGACACCAACTCTTGGCCAATGACCAACCCCCGAGAGGAGGACATACTTAGCCCAAGGCTTCTAACATCCTCGAGCGAGTGCTTAAGGTTAATCGTATGAGCCCTATTTTATTTTTATTTATTTCTCCATTTCTTTAGCGCATTTCAGGCCCTCTTGCTGAGAGGCGCTCGATCCCGACTACAGCGCAAACACTGCATCGGAGTTTCACGCCGAAGCGCCTGAGCAATTGCGAGTGAAGGACTTGCTCAAGGTCCTACGCGGTGGCTTGAGGTGGACTCGAACCTGGAACCCTCCGGTTTCAAGGCACCGACGCCACCACTACACAACCGTGCCCACAATGCCCCACATACCTCGCTGTAGTGCCATGTCAACGACTCTTTCAGATAGACCTAATCATGAATTAGGCTAAATCCAAGGAGTAGAGGCCCATCTATGAACCACACTCTGTGACATAAAATTGTATAATAAACAAACGCGTATACGGTAATGGAACGATTAATTGAACGATTAACTGAACGAATAATTGAACGTTAAGCAAATGTGTCATGCTATGGATAAGCTGGCTAGCTGGTTAGCCTCTAACCGCCTCCTACTTAATGCTTCCAAAACTCAATTCATCTGGTTGGGTGGACGTAGACGACTGGCAAATGTTGATCGTTGTGCCGTGGCTAAAGCATTTCCCCATGTTACCTTTTTTGATTCTGTCCGGGACTTGGGTGTTATGCTTGATGAAGAACTTAGTTTCTCAAAACATGTCAACCAGCTGACTCGTGGCTGTTACTACCAAATTCGTCAGCTACGGGTCATCTCTCGCTCCTTATCAGAGAACTCTGCTGCTACCCTTGTTCATGCTTTTGTTACCAGCCGCTTGGACTACTGTTGCTCTATTCTGGTTGGTTTGCCTCTATTATTGATATCCCGACTTGACCGTGTTCTTCGGTCTGCAGCCCGGCTAATTGGTCGAATCCCCAAATATGCATCCGTTTCATCTTACATTCGTGATACTCTACACTGGCTCCCTATCTCACAGCGCATCGAATACAGAATTGCTTCACTGGTTTGGCGTTGTCTTCTTGGCTGTGCCCCGACTTATCTGTGTGAACTCTGCTGTCCATTATCTGTTGTCCTTTCTCGCAGAGCCCTTCGCTCTGCCTCTAGCGGTAAGGTTTTGGTCCCGCGTGTTGAATCATCAACCTGTCAGCGTCGTGCTTTCTCAGTTGTAGGTCCTTCTGTCTGGAATAGTCTCCCGTTGCAGATGCGCTTGCTGCCTAGGGTCGACTCGCCAGTGTTCTACAAGCTCCTTAAAACTTTTTTGTTTCACCGTGGTTGGACTGGGAGCGCTTCTGAGTGGATTTCTTGAAGAGGCGCTATATAAATTCTTGAAATGAATGAATGAATGAATGACTAC
>OX243826.1:21832867-21855827 GCA_945859605.1 Lumbricus rubellus | reverse complement strand
ATAAATACATACATACATACATACATACATACATACATACATACATACATACATACATACATACATACATACATACATACATACATACATACATACATACATACATACATACATACATACATACATACATACATACATACATTAGAGTGTTCAGCTTTCCTATGGTGAAAAAATAATTTCAAATAATCATCTCGCATACCCTCTGGATTTGTGACATTTGGTGTCATGAACAACTCAGTGAAATCTTATGGCTCTGGGACCATGTTAAGTGACCTCTCAAAGCTAGTGAAGTTTTCAAAAAGTGCGATTTTTCTTAAAAAATTTAAAAATCACAAATTTAATGCATTGTATCATTTACTGCCACACAATAGGCTATAAACTACAGTAAACAAACAAGACATTGTATTGTATCGTGCCTATACATTTATATAGCGCCTCTCACAGTGCACACCAATCAGAGGCGCTCCCAGTGCATTAGACCAAGAGAGTAATAAGTGGTTTTAAGACAATTAAAAAGAGGCCCTTGGACCACCAGTTTATACGGAGAAACACGCTGAAGGAGGAAACTGGTTCCACTGTGCAGGCCATTGAGAGCAAAGGCCCAAGTTTTAACAATGGTGGCTATACAGCTCCTGGGACGAGTAGATCATGCCAGTCAAAGGAGCGGAGCGGGCGAAGAGAAGTGACAGAGGTCAGCAGATGGATGAGGTCGCATAGGTGCTTGGTAGCTCGGCAAGTAAATTAGTTTCAGTACCTTGAGTTGAATCCGAGCAATAAGGGAAGCCAATGAAGATGGTCAAACATAAAAGTGTGTTGCAGTAGTGTGAAACAATACAAAACAGGTGCGTTTATGTTGCCGATATCAGAATAATGTCTAACTGTGACTGAAGAGTGAAAATCTGCGGCGTAGCAGTAGGCTATCGGTGGTGTTCAGCCACTTGGAAGATGAGCTGACGTTGCAGCTCATCATGTGCGATGGCCAAGTTAAAATTAGGCCTAGTTGCTAACTTTACTGCACGCCCACCAAAATTATTAGGCCTATTAGCAGAAAGTGCAGCAACGGTGTTCTTGGAATGTCATTGTCCCTAACCTTCTCATTTAATGCGCATTTTGAGATCATAAGAGAGGAAATCTTGACTGACTTTGGGGGTAGCAAATAGAGCCATCGATTGCTGTGTCGTGAACTCGGATAAAGTTTTATCTTGAAAAGTCCTGAAGGTTTTTGTATCAACAATCCTTAGAGCAGTAAACCATGTCTCAACATACAATGACAGCAGATGGATGAGGTCGCATAGGTGCTTGGTAGCTCCGCAAGATGGTCAAACATAAAAGGATGTATCTTCAAGTACTATTAAATGACCATATAGACTGGATTGGATGAGCTGTTCAACATCACCAATATGGACTATACCTCACATAAAACTGAACTACAGCTTGGTGGTTCTGCTCTAGTCATACTTTCTCACTGTAATCCAGAGAACAGCCTTTTGTATCATTGCAAAGAGAAACAAATTTGTTGCGGTCAGTGAGAGGCAACTAACGTCTGAACCTGGCGAAAACTGCAATTCGAAGCCCATTGGAGACAAAGAGTAAATCAAAAACTGCATGCTGCAATTAATTCAGAACTGTGATTTCTGCAAACAAGAATAATAGGCGTTTGTCAAAGACCTTTTGAACAACGCGTATTGTGCCACTGTGGACTCCTGTGTAACCACTGATTGTGTCAACCAAGCCAGCCATTCTGATACCCCTTTCCTCATCTCTTAGTGTTTCAGCAATTTTATTCCACATTAGGAAACCAGTTTCAGAGCCAGGCAGTTTGGAATGGTTAGAAGCTTTTTTCAATTCCTAAGCCAGACACAACAACCACGGTGCGATCAGCATTATATAGCACTCTCATCACCTGGCGGCAGCTTACCATCGAAATGAATAAGGGTTGCCTCAGGGCAGAATTCATCTATAATGGCTTGCTCAATGGAAGAGCTGGTCTTTGAACCTCATACAGAAGTTGTGCACAGAATAGGATCATTGACATTGATAGGCCTACCCACCGCCTTTTGGCCGGGGCAACTTTTGTGCATTGCCTGATGTGTGATGTTTTCTGTTCAAGTTACCCAATAAATAGCGTCATCAATCAGCATTGAATATAAATTATAGATAATGCCCATAACAATAAATAAATAATACATGTAAATAAAGTAAGATAAGTATTCATGGAATAACAGTAACATGGATTGGAAAAGCTGAGAAATAGCAGACGACTATTTTCTAAAGAATAACGGAATTTTTCACAAACATCGCTTTTCTTTACACTATTTGAAGAAGTTACACCCTGTTGAGAGGTCATTTGCCATTGAGATATGGACCTAAAATTTTGGTAGGTTAATTGTGTGCATAAATGTCACATTTTAAGACCCTATGCATGTGATTCATGCAAAATTATTTTTTTCTGAACAGTCTAACATACATACATACATACATACATACAATCATACATACATACATACATACATACATACATACATACATACATACATACATACATACATACATACATACATACATACATACATACATACATACATACATACATACATACATACATACATACATACATACATACATACATACATACATACATACATACATACATACATACATACATACATACATACATACATACATACATACATACATGCTTTTTACATTGTAGCCATCAAGAGTGATTTGCCGGATGTTGTTATTCCGGATATTCCAATAACGGAACACGTCTTCAAAGACTTCAAACGATTTGGAGACAAACCGGCTTTTGTAAGTGCTGCCAATTACCATCAAAACTGTATGGTTATAAACTGCGGGTTTATAACTCCCTACCAACTGTTCTCCATTAAAAATTAATTTTTCACGAGTTCGTTGGGTAAAGTTTGCGACTCGTATAATATGGTTATTGGACGAGTTGTTTTTTTTTATGAATATTAAAAGTTTAGATTAGTCAATCGTGTATTGAACTTGCTTTTTAAGTTGTGACGGAGTTCCGAACGTGCTAGAGCAAGTGTTATCACGAAAATATTATTTTATCAACGGGGTCCAAGTCCCTGTTTTTAAATAGATACCTGTTATCTTGAGCAACAGGAAGGTACTCAGATCTCAAGTACTTATAACCCCACCCCTCATTAGTTGCGTGGTTGTAGGGCCTAATCAGATGCAAATGTTGACACGCCTGGTGAATTGATAATCGCTATCAATGATTAAAAACGAGCATAATATAGTCACAAATGGTGGCGGAGTACAGAGTGCAAAGTGTCAAGGTCACGCCGCAGGTGCATATAGTGCAGGGAACATTTTACGGAACATTTTTACATTACATTACATCACATTATATTACATTAAGGTGATGTCAGCTCACACAGAGAAGACAAGTTAGGTTATTATTATGTTCAAGCAAGCAATTATAATAGCGCGCATGCATAATGAACAGTTAACTGTTCTAACAAAAGTTTGAGTGACTACACTAAACTGATGAGCAATTCAGAGAGCGAAATAATTATTAATTAATTAATAATTGTTAATTAAAATGATAGCCTATATTAATTCACAGCACCTCACGATATCAAGCAAAGAATCTTCCGTATAGGAAATTGGATTAAAAGCACAAAAAACTGATGCCGTGAATGAACAAAGGATAAACACGACTATTCATCATGCGGATAATAATATGTGAAAGTAGATGCTTAAAGAGAAAATTGATTCATTCTAGAAAATAATGTTTTCCGCAGCGCTTTTGCTTCTATACGTTACGTAGCAATTCAAATTCAAGCATGATTATAATGTTTTTATCAGGCCGTTGTGATCACATGCATGGTTTCTCCTGAAACTTCTTAATTGGGACTTCAGAGAAGGTTTACGAATAATAGTATTATGACCAGTGATGTGCTTTGACGGCTTGACATGTTTACATTGCTCTGCAGTTCACATCCTCTCTCGAACCTTCTCTAAAAATTCCTTTGTACAATTATGATGTTGTTTCCTGTTTTTTCTCCGCTGCTTCAACGTCACTGGGCAGCTCAACATAGAAAGCTCTTCTAGTAATCTATGTAAATAAAAATGTAACTGCGTTTGTGTCGGCTTCAAGGATCTCGGAAAGTTGTTGACCGATTGTTTTCATACTTTCACCAAAACGTTCCGTTCGAATACGCGGGGTGTGTGGGAGGAGGAGGGGAGGGGAAGGAAGGGAGGGCAAATGTAGAGATGGTTCATGGGTGGATGCTCTTTTCAGCCATAGCGACGCGTGGCCGGATACGCTAGTATATATAATATTTTATATATATCTTGTATATAATAAGGTCGTTGGATTTTATTTCCTTTCTACAATGGATGATGTTCGATCGTGGTTATTATGGCTGTTGAATGATACAGATAAACGCTTTGACCGGACAGAAGCACAGCTTTGCGAAAGTGCGAGACGGCATATGGCGAGCAGCAAGTGGTCTGACGAGACATGGAATCCGGAAGGGTGACGTTGTCATGGTGCTGAGCGAGAACTGCGTTGAATACGTCATCGCGTGTCACGCCATCTTGTCCACTGGTGCAACGATCACCATGGCTAATCCTCAGAGCACAACCAGTATGTAGATGTGAATCGTCTTTTTCTTCTTCCTCCTCTTCTTCTTTTTCTTCTCCTCCTCCTCCTCCTTCTTCTTCATCATCATCATCTTCTTCTTCTTCTTCATCATCATATTCTTCTTCTTCATCTCCTTCTCTTCTTCTTCTCCTCCTCCCTCTTCTTCTTCTTCTTCTTCTTCTTCTTCATCTTCTTCTTCTCCTCCTCCCTCTTCTTCTTCTTCTGCTTCTTCTTCTTCATCATCTTCTTCTTCTTCTCCTCCCTCTTTTTTTTTCTTCTTCTTCTTCTTCTTCTTCTTCTTCATCATCTTCTTCTTTTTTTCTTCTTCTTCTTCTTCTTCTCCTCCTCCTCCTCCTTCTTCTTCTACTTCTTATTTCGAGCAGAATCGCCCCACATCTTTATTTTGCGCGTCTCTCTTCAGTCTGCTTTAGCCTTAATTCCTTTGTTACCGTATCCTAGCTCATCACACATTCATGGGCGCCCGCACATAGGGGCAAGGGGGGGCACTTGCCCCCCCCTGGAAAAGTGAAACCTATTTTTCTAACTACAACTTTTGGGTTTTTAACAAATTTCTTCGCATTAAAGCACTAACGATACCAATGATAAACACAGTAAAAGTCAGAAATTTACGTTTAGAAATTTCTATAGAAATAAATATTTATAAGCCTTCATGTACCTACTTTTAACATCTACTTTTTGGATTTTTAACAAATTTTTTGCACTTAGGAAACTATTCATATCAGAAATTATACACAAATTGAAACGGAGAAATTTGAATTAAGGAACCTATTTGAAAAATACCCTTATTCTTAATTTTCAGCGCTGTATTTTTCATGCTCTTGCGACTGAAATTTTTTTTCGTGACCATCGTAAAATTTTTGCCCCCTCCTGGAAAAATTTCTGCGGGCGCCCATGCACACATTGTCAATTTGGTCTCACGTGCGCACTGCGCATGCATGCTAGCAATGTTTTTCTTGAGTAAAATGTGGTGTTTGTGGATATATTTCGGTTTGTTTCAATTAAATCCAAAGACGCTCAAATGTCGACATTCACTACAAACTACCTTATATCGATAATGTTGAACTGTTTAAATTAAAATGAAAATTTGCAAAAAACAACAGTGTTTACTTGCAGATGATATTTTACGTCAGGCGGTCGATTCGGAGACTAAGTTCATCATAACATCAGTCAAATGTGTCTCTAAAGCTCTCGATGTCCGTGTAGCCTCGAAAAATCAAGTTAAGGTAAGAGGTATACATGATAATCTACTTTCTGTCAAAGTATAGATTAGTAGATTAATACATGTAGATCAAGAGACTAATTAGGTTACGTATTGAGCAATTGAGCTTTCTTTACGAACTTAAGTAGATAGCCTAAGCTTATGCTTTTATTTCTGTCAGAGGTGGCTAGAGCTTAGTACATAAAACGATGTGACAGCAGGACGCCCCTTTTCTTGCCACTGCTTCGAGATGCAGACCTAATAGACCTACCTCTAAGGATGGCGTTCAGATTTTAAAATAAGCGCCTGGATACCGTCCATGACCATCCAGTCCCACTTTAAGCCTCAGTGGCGACGCTGGCTATACATTTTCAACAGGTCGCGTCAGGATTATGGGAGTTATTAGACAGGTCGAAGAAATTTACTGTAAAACGGCATAATTTTATTTTCAAAAAAGTTATTGGCAGGTCATAAGGTAGGTCGAATGTAAAAAAGGAGTACATCAATGACCTCAGGCGACCTATTGTGGCGCCGCGCAACTGTAGTTAATTATAATAATATCGACCAGGTTATTTATCACGGTCGTTCGCACATGAAGCAGTGAAGCACTTGAGAAAGCGACCACTGATTAGTACTGTTTATCTGAGTAAATGTTGACATGAATGACTGATGATAAGATTGAGGATCATGATATAATTTTATTAATGGAGGATACAAAAGGCGTGTCAAGGTCACTGGGTAGTAGATAATTTAAGCCTGTTGTAGGACAGCTGAAACTTTAGATGTAGTTTAGGCTATCAGCAAACCCCTTGGACACGATAGCCAGATTGATTAGAACAAGTCGAACACTGTAGCCGATATTTTAGAGCAATTAGGTCGCTGTAGCCGATTGGTTAGAGTAAGTAGGTCACTGTAGTCGATTGGTTAGAGTAAGTAGGTCACTGTAGCCGATTGGTTAGAGCAAGTAGGTCACTGTAGTCGATTGGTTAGAGCAAGTAGGTCACTGTAGTCGATTGGTTAGAGCAATTGGGTCACTGTAGCCGATTGGTCAGAGCAAGTGGGTCACTGTAGTCAATTGGTTAGAGCAATTGGGTCACTTTAGCCGACTGGTTAGAGCAAGTCGGTCACTGTAGCCGATTGGTTAAAGCAAGTAGGTCACTGTAGCCGATTGGTTAGAGCAAGTAGGTCACTGTAGCCGATTGGTTAGAGCAAGTAGGTCACTGTAGTCGATTGGTTAGAGCAAGTAGGTCACTGTAGTCGATTGGTTAGAGCAATTGGGTCACTGTAGCCGATTGGTCAGAGCAAGTGGGTCACTGTAGTCGATTGGAGAGAGCAAGTGGGTCATTATTTTTTCCCCTCGTGGTAAACATGATCCCTCGGGGACTTCAACCAAGGCCGTAGCCAGGATTTGATTTCGGGGGGTGTTTTTTGGGGAGAGAATTTCTGACAACCTTTTTTAGTAGTCGGAAACGGTTTTCTTACCATTTTTCGCTTAATTTCATGATTTTTTCATTATGTGCTAGTGAATGCATTCTATTATTCTTTCAATTTTTTATTTCGGGGTGTGTTTTCATGGTTCTGTTTCATGGTTTTACATCATGCGCTAGTAAATGCATTATATTATATTTTACATTTTCCATTTCGGGGGGTGTTCAAACACCCAAAACACCCCCCTAGCTACGGCCTTGACTACACTAAATTAGTAGTAGTAGTAGTAGTAGTAGTAGTAGTAGTAGGCCTAGGAGTAGTAGTATTAGTATTAGTAGTAGTAGTAGTAGTGGTGGTGGTGGTGGTGGTGGTGGTGTTGGTGGTGGTGGTGGTGGTGGGGGTGGTGGTGGGGGTGGTGGTGGTGGTAGTAGTAGTAGTAGTAGTAGTAGTAGTAGTAGTAGTAGTAGTAGTAGTAGTAGTAGTAGTAGTAGTAGTAGTAGTAGTAGTAGTATCATTATTTTTTCCCCTCGTGGTAAACATGATCCCTCGGGGACTTCAACCAAGGCCGTAGCCAGGATTTGATTTCGGGGGGTGTTTTTTGGGGAGAGAATTTCTGACAACCTTTTTTAGTAGTCGGAAACGGTTTTCTTACCATTTTTCGCTTAATTTCATGATTTTTTCATTATGTGCTAGTGAATGCATTCTATTATTCTTTCAATTTTTTATTTCGGGGTGTGTTTTCATGGTTCTGTTTCATGGTTTTACATCATGCGCTAGTAAATGCATTATATTATATTTTACATTTTCCATTTCGGGGGGTGTTCAAACACCCAAAACACCCCCCTAGCTACGGCCTTGACTACACTAAATTAGTAGTAGTAGTAGTAGTAGTAGTAGTAGTAGTAGGCCTAGGAGTAGTAGTATTAGTATTAGTAGTAGTAGTAGTAGTGGTGGTGGTGGTGGTGGTGGTGGTGTTGGTGGTGGTGGTGGTGGTGGGGGTGGTGGTGGGGGTGGTGGTGGTGGTAGTAGTAGTAGTAGTAGTAGTAGTAGTAGTAGTAGTAGTAGTAGTAGTAGTAGTAGTAGTAGTAGTAGTAGTAGTAGTAGTAGTAGTAGTAGTATCATCATCATCATCATCATCATCATCATCATCATCATCATAATTATTATAATTACTATTAATATTACAGAAGTTGTTCCTGTTCGGCGATGGTCATGCAGACTGCGTTCCGTTCTCCGTCCTTCTGTCTGATGATGGATCGATGCATTCGGAGCATGCATCCATCGACACCCGACGCCATGTTGCCATCCTTCCCTACTCCAGTGGAACGACAGGTCTTCCTAAGGGCGTCATGCTCAGCCACTTCATAGAGGTCGCCAACGCCACCCAAGCCGAGTATGCACGTTAATATTCTCTTCCTTTGTGCGCATACAAGCAAGAATGTTATGTGTGTAAAATGTATGTGCACTTGTTATAGCGCCTCTTCAAAATTATACTCAGAAGCGCTTCCGACTACAGCGCTCACTCTGAATTGGAGTTTCACGCCGGAGAATTGCGAGTGAAGGACTTGCTCAAGAAGTCAAGGTCCCTACGAGGCGGTTTGAGGTGGAATCATGTAGGCTATACAAACACGTACTGACAAGCTCAATCATAATTACTAAGTGTTGTGCTGTATTGAAACATTAATAGAGCGCTTCTAATAGGGGGAAGCGCTAAGAGGTTGCAAAAAAGTAGCCTATGTAGTCATTCTGTCAATTTTGCTACATCAACAAAGTTTACCTGTTTTGGGGAGGGCATTGACGAATATGGATAGTCTACATAAGCTACATACTCGTGCAGTTTACAGGAACTGTGAGGAAATAGGGTACTGGGGCTGAACCTTGTACTTTTCTCGGGATTTGCGATACCGGTATTTCTTTAGATAACGATAATTTACGGCGCTCCAGATACCGGTAATTAAGCTGGTGCTATGTGCTTGGCGCTTTAGAAATTTTGCGCTTGCGATTCTAATGTCCAGTAGTGCAGTGTTCTATGGTAGGCCTATTGAGTATTGTTGAGCAGTGGTGTCTACTGATATTCAGTCACTATAGTTTAGTGGCCTAATTTCAGGTATAGGCTATGTATAGTAAGCGACAGTTTGAGAAGTTTATAAACACTTACAGCTATAATTAATTATGTGGTCTAGACAGTAGACACACCCGATGCTCCCTGGCTGGTTTATACTGTAATTAATCGGCGTATTGATAATTAATTGTATTTGCTGTTGATAAAATTTGCCTTGATTTAAAAATACCATATCTTATTAACTTATCTCTACACTGTGTACACTAGGTGTACTTTATTCAGTGCAGTTTTAGCTCGTGTCCAAATTAGACATGCACCTACATTTGAAATGGTCTTGTATGGTCCCAGATTGTTGGGAAATAGAGGAATAGGCTACCATTATCATGACGCGCTGATGATCTCAAGTCATAGCCTTGGAGATAGATAGGAGTTATGCAGTGCTAAAAGTGTCAAAAAAGAAGTGCCCGGACGCCCCTTACCTTTCCAAAAGAAGTGCCAGGACGCCCTTACATTTTCAAGTGTGCTGGCCAAAAAAGTGTCAGGACGGCATAGAGATTTGAAAATAAGTGCCAGGTCGCCGTCCATGACCGTCCAGTCACACTTTAAGCCCTTGAGACTCTGGAGTTATGTTACTACAGTTCGTTTAAAGTTAACACAGTTACTTAATGATTATAAGCTATGTGTCAGGACTTTTTTAACGTGCAGTTGTACACAAAATGTGCAGTTCTAAATAGATTTGTGCAGTTGTAGAAACACTTCTGTACAGTTAAGGCTAGCAAAAAGGTCATTGTCCTGCGATTGGAAGTAGCTTACCATGCAGGATGGGAAAGGAAAGAAGAAGGGGTTGCGCAGTTCTAAAAATTCCCTAAAAACAGCCCTGCTATGTATTGTATGGTAGATCATGAAAGTTACTCGTCGTTTTCTTTCAACGTACATGTAGGCGGACACGTGACGCTTTTATACTGAACCATCGCATTTTGCTTATCGTGCTTACATAGTTATGCAAACAATATTATTATGCAGTAAGCACCTGTCACGTATCACCGTCGTGACACGTGGACGATCGCTTGACCGCTCCTCGGCCCATCCTCGTACGGACGAACCTTCTGTTGCTGGCGCCCTCTGGTGTTTTCTGAAGGTAGCTGGAGGTGCGTCAGTGACGAGTCTGCAGTCTGCTGACCGCTGCCGACGCGTCTGGACGAAGGCTGGAGCGAGAGGGAAGGGACTCGGGAGAAAGACTGTCTTGGAGAACTGCGACGATTTATTAAACTTATGTTACTGTCGACGCCTAGAGAAAGGCTGTTTCTGTTTGAATACAAAGTGTTGAATAGTGAAGGCGTGTTGAAGTTTTGTGATAGTAAAAGAACCTGGTGAATCGACGAGTTGAAGGGTCGATGTCACATTTGGCGCAGCCGTACAGAAACACGCAGTCTTCACGTTAGAGGTGAGTCACTTCATTCCGCCATTTATCGGGTTTAATCTGGCTCCCGCCGAGGCTTGGGGTATTTCTAATTTCTGTGCACTGCAGGGTGTGTTATACCGCTGTTATTGTTTGTTTTTCGCTGTGTCGCTCTATTTGTGCGGTCCGTTAATATGGAGAAATTGACGATGGTTCAGTTGGAACGGGTTCAGAAGATGTCGCCGGACGAGTTGCGGGGGAAGTTGATTGCGCTCGGTTGTGACGAGGTTTGGGTTAGTGACATGGGCCTAAAGGGGCTTTTGAATGTTTGGGCGGACCGCGTGGCGTCCGGGACAGATAGGCCTGTTTTCGTGGGTAAGTCTGCAGCGGACTTTGAGAGGGAGAAGTCTGCGTTTGCGAGAGCCGAGTTTGAGGAGGAGAGACGTCTATGGGTGATAGAAAAGAAACGTCGGGAACAAGAATACGAACGAGAGGACCGAGAATTCGCATTGCAGAGGCTAGAATTCGATCGCAAGATGGAGCTTATGCAGTCTGAGGCTGAGCTGCAGTTGATGAATGGGCAGATGGAGCAGCAGGCTACCTTGAGAGACGGAGAGTTGTTGTTCGAGGCCGACAGTGTTCGGGTGGCAGAAGAGAAAATTCGACGAGAGGATATGTTCCACGACATCGGAATGCTGCAGTTCGCTGAGTTGAAGGCGGATATATTTAAGATGACGGCAGAAAGAATTAAACT
The DNA here is from genome assembly GCA_945859605.1 of Lumbricus rubellus. NCBI lineage: Eukaryota > Metazoa > Annelida > Clitellata > Crassiclitellata > Lumbricidae > Lumbricus > Lumbricus rubellus. Next base: position 21,844,344 of record OX243826.1, on the reverse strand, counting down.
TGAGGCTGAGGTGAACGAGAGAGAGTTATTCCTGGAGGCAGAACGAGTTAGGCTCGCAAACGAGAATGATAAACGCGAGGCTGAATTGAAGGAAAGAGAAAAGTTGCTGGCGGGATTTAGGGCCCAAGAGTTATTCTTTGAGACAGAACGAGTTCGGATCGCAGAGGAAAGAAATAGACGCGAGGCTGAATTGCAAGAGAGAGAAATACAACTAGCTGCAGAAATTGCTAAGGCGGAGGAAGAAGACAAGAGGGAGACTGAGTTGCAAGAAAGAGAATTATTGCGAATAGCAGAGTTGAGAGACAGAGAATTTCAGCAGAATGAAGATGAGTCTAGGATATACAGTGACGTGATGGGGAGAGAGATAGAAAGGTCTCAAATTGGGGCAAATTTTGTCGGGGGCCGACCCAAGGGTGATTATTTTGGACGACCAGTCCAGCGCTTTGAGAGCAATTGTGGTAGGGGTGGAAATAATTCTTTTCGCCCGTATCCCCCGAAATTTCAGGGGGGACATTCGAGCCCAGCACCCAAGGGTGATTATTTTGAACGACCAGTCCAGCGCTTTGAGGGCAATTGTGGAAGGGGTGGAAATAATTCTTTTCGCCCGTATCCCCCGAAATTTCAGGGGGGACATTCGAGCCCAGCACCCAGGGGTGGGGCTGGTAGAAAACCTAAGAGGTGTCGCATTTGCGGCAGCATGTTTCTGTTATGTTACTTGTTCCATTCGAACCCAGCTTCCAGGGGTGGGTCTTGTAGAAAACCTAAGAGGTGTCGCATTTGTGGCAGCATTTTTCATTTACAGGCTTCTTGCGATCAGGTTAGAAACGAAGGACAGAGGTCTGAGGGGTCACAATATGTGCCACGTATTCATGCATGTACCACTGACAGGGGCTGGCAGGGAAAGCCATTTCATTCTCCTAGTGTGGGGATTAATGATGGGATTCAAAATTCCCAACTGGAGCAGGCAAATGAGCCACACGGGGCATTGCAGTACGTTGACCCAGTTTCTGCTGAAAGAGAAATTGATTGTTTACCTGTGGGAGTGGGTGTAATCAACGCATACGATGTTCCCAGGTTAAACTATGTAAATGTTCATGTTGCTGGCGAAACAGGGTGTGGTTTTCAAGTTGTATCTGCATTGGTTGATGGTGGGGCAGAGGTAGCAGTTGCAAAACTGAGCACCATAGAAAACCTTGGACATGTAGAGCACATTGGTTCTACTGCATTGTGTGGCATAGAATGTGCACCTGTTACTGCAGATCGGGATAGATTGTACATTGGTGTTGATCATAAGTGTGATATGGCGATGAATGGTGATTTTTGTGAGCAGTGGCTACCAGTCACATGTGCTGTGTGTACAGAAGCCGATGATTCTTTGGTACTTACTGCGAGTAATATTGAACAATTACAGTCATGTTCTTATCAGTGTAATGCTGTAATGCAGAAGGTAGGCCTAACTGGTAAACTCGATCTTGATCATGATCGAACTAATCCAGTCTGTGCCAACACAGTGGTTGATGATTATGAGGATGGTGAACTGTTAACAACTAACATTGTTGACATTGATCGTGATGATCGAAAGGATAATACCATTGTTGCAATGGATATTGTTGATCTGCATGTTATTGGCTCTATCACGAGTGATCATACTGAGTTGAATGATGACAACAGTGTTGCGATGGATCCTGTTGATACTAACTCTGTAACGAATGATCTTGTTGAGTGGAATGATGATAACAGTACTGCGATGGATCCTGTTGATACTAACTCTGTAACGAATGAGCAGACTGAGTTGGATAATACTAACACTTTTGTCATTGATCCTGGTGATCTGAGCAGGGTTACGGTTAGTCATGTGAAATCATCGATAGCCAAGATGGCTGCAGACCATACCCGGTCATGGCATGAGTATGGGGTTTTTGTCATGTGGGATGTGAGGGAAATTCCCGATGAAACCAGTGGGATAGCACCTGGGTTACTCATATTTGGTCGATTGCCTCGTGGACCTTTAACAGTGATAAAAGAAACGTGGTGTGGTGAACGTGATTTTCTACTAGACTTAGACAAACCACCTTGGGAATACCTGAAAGATTTACATGCACGATATGGCGAGGGTGGTGTGCATGTACCTTTGGCCATGATGTCTTGTTGCTTCAGTGTCTTGTTGCTGTTGCACTTCATATGTTACACATGCAAGATATGATTCGTCGTATGGTTGGGATGATTTGCAGCCGAGTGTTTGATGCTTGCAGTAGATATTAGCAAACAGCCATCAAGGCATCTGAACAATGGTTATTTGATTCATCATGCATGACGCTGACCCAGTTGGTCGATTAAGTAGTAATGCATTTATGTGTACAGCACATTTTTAGTTGGCTGACAGTAGTCAAGTCACGGGTTGTATTAGCGACTACTTGTTGTTTCATTTAAGGTTTTTGTTGGTGATAATGATAGAGTTGCGAGATGTTTTGCTAGCCAATTATAGTTAAGTTAGATAAGTTAGGCAAGACTTTGGTGTACAGTTTAGTAATTAGAGGCAAGATGCATGTTTTTTTAACACTTTACCGGATGGGGCCAGATTAGACTAATGGCCGGATGGAGTGTACTCTGTAGGGTTTAGTTATTAGTATACTAGTTTACTTAATGTGTTTATGTTTGGTTTCTGTTGCATCTTCCGGTGTACTCATGGTCAATGGTCGATTGGTTCGGAGGATGTTCTGTCCGTTCCAGCCAGAAGCATCCTCTTGTCGATGGAGATGTCACGTATCACCGTCGTGACACGTGGACGATCGCTTGACCGCTCCTCGGCCCATCCTCGTACGGACGAACCTTCTGTTGCTGGCGCCCTCTGGTGTTTTCTGAAGGTAGCTGGAGGTGCGTCAGTGACGAGTCTGCAGTCTGCTGACCGCTGCCGACGCGTCTGGACGAAGGCTGGAGCGAGAGGGAAGGGACTCGGGAGAAAGACTGTCTTGGAGAACTGCGACGATTTATTAAACTTATGTTACTGTCGACGCCTAGAGAAAGGCTGTTTCTGTTTGAATACAAAGTGTTGAATAGTGAAGGCGTGTTGAAGTTTTGTGATAGTAAAAGAACCTGGTGAATCGACGAGTTGAAGGGTCGATGTCACAGCACCCTATAATAAAATAATAATAATAATAATTAACGCGATTAACGCGATCGCATTTCGAGGCACTTTCGAGGATCAAGATAACGAAGAGTAGGGTCATTCTGGACTGGTTTTTATAATGTAGTTAGCAATAAGTCCCTGAGAGATCATAAATACCTCGGGGCAAAAAAAAAAAAAAAAAAAAAAAAAATAATAATAATAATAATAATAAATTATTAAGCTTATTGACGAATTTTGGTTTTCTGTAGCATTGACTACGTCGTGCCCGTTCGCGAAGGCATGGTTCAGCTTGGAGTTCTGCCATTCTACCACATCTACGCTTTCATGATCAACGTTATCACGTCGCTGGGTTTGGGCCAGACTACTGTCGTCGTACCTGGATTCGAACCCAAGTTGTTTCTTGAATCGATTGCGAAGTACAAGGTAGGCTGAAGAAACAGGAAACTTCCAATTAGTCGCTGCTTTAGATAGTGCTTAAAGTGTGGAAAATAAGTGCCTGGACGCTCCTTATCTTTCCAAAAGAAGTGCTGTACGCCCCCTTACCTTTCTCCCTACAACCCATCACACTTCGGTCTTACCTCTAAGCTTATGCAATCAGGACTATCTCATCCTGTCTAATCATATATTTTATCTTTTCTAACATTGTCCTATCTTAACGTCTCTAGTCTTTCCTCCACCCATTAGGCATATAATATATCGGATCCGTTTTCATTGTAAAGTGTGCATTTGATTTAAATACAGGTGGACTTGATTTACCTGGTGCCTCCCATAGTTCTCTTCTTGAATAAGCATCCCATGGCTGCAGCTGCTGATCTCTCGTCTCTGACTCGACTCGTCACCGCTGCTGCTCCTATCGGAAAAGAAGCCATTGAGGAATTCCGTTCTAAGCACAAGAACTGCGTTCTTGGACAAGGTAGGCTACATGGACAAGTTTTCACTGATAGCTCTTATGAAATCTCTTAATTCTTTCATTTATTTAATTTACATCATTCGCTAAATGTTTTATTTTCGTTCAGTCTTTCACTAATTATATCATGTTCATTTCTTTGCATAAAACGATTGTAAACAGAAGCCTGACTTTGAGTATCAAAGTTAGTATCAAACGTTTGACCTGCCAGAACTTTGCCCTGCCTGAATTTTTTCCTGCCGGAAATTTTCCCTGCCTTAAATTCTGTCCTATTTTGCCTAGGTTTGGTCGGGAGCGCATTTGCGTAGAGAGTCTTGAAGGAGCGCTATGCAAGTGCTCCTAATAAATTACAAACAAATAAATAACTAAATAACTAAATTTAAAAAAAAACAAAAAAAACAAAAACTAAATAACTAAATAAAAAACAATATGTCATGTATAATTATTGTTCAGGTTATGGAATGACTGAGACGGGACCAGTGGTCAGCTCGAATCCAACTGGCGAGTGTTTCGCTAAGCCATCGTCTTGTGGAAAACTCGTTCCGATGACTGAAGCCAAGGTAAGGGTACGTCCATAAATGACGAAATGCACCTAGGGAGAGGAGGGTCACGATGCATGACGGATCATCACAATGAATTTCGTGTTGACGCGTGACGAAGAGAGGGTCTCTAATATAGGCTACATGAGAGAAGGGGTAGTGACATGGATAACACTCGACCGTGAACAAACTCACAAGCAACCGATTCAACTGACTAAGGGGTTTGGAGAAGCGTCAAGAGCTCTAATAGCGGGTTCTGGACGACCAATACATAACACGCTGCAAGTTCTTACATCATGTAGGCTATTAGTAAATGCATTATTGCATTATTGCATTTTTATAGTATTTAATTTGGGGGGTGGATGTTCAAGCATCCAAAACAGCGTAGGCTACAGGCCTACAGTACACGACCTGATCTTTAGCTCTAATTATAATAATGGTAGCCTTAGACCTTACCTTAGACCATAGTCCTTCCAGTGCAGCTCTGCACATCGGGAAATGCAGCTTCTCCATTCCACTCTGTTCAATAATAATAGTAGGCTAAGCCTAACAGCAATAGCAAACCTTGGTAAAATCGCATAGACCTATCACGCAGTTGCTTTGTGAATACTTCTCCTCTATTGTGCCCAAGTGGACGGCAACAATAGTAAATGCAACGATGTCTGATTGCATTATTGATGTAGATTGTGGATCTGGACGATCGTAGCAAAGAATTACAAGTCGGTGAGACTGGTGAACTCTGCGTCCGAGGACCACAGATCATGCTCGGTTATTACAAGAATCCCACAGCCACCGCAGAAATGATTGACAAGGACGGATGGCTACACACAGGTATGCGCGCGCGCGCACACACACACACACACACACACACACACACACACACACACACACACACACACACACACACACATAACTAGTGCATAAAGACATTACCGTACATGCACTAAACACTCATGGACAGCCCAAGTAGGGTTCTACTCCAAACACAGTCCACATAACTAAACAATATCATGATTTCAGCGCTCAGAGACATGCGTGGTTTAAGATTTCAATAAATGTCCCTTCGGATCGTCTTTGAAAGTGTTTGTATTTGCAAACTACTAATTGTTGCACTGTAAGCCGTCATCTGAACAAAAATTGCTAATTATTTCATGGATAAACAGACGATAACGCTGCAGAAATGTATAATGAAATTTATGAATATTTCTTAGATATTGTGGGATATATACGTCTACTCCCCCCCCAACAAAACAAATTTCGGGGGGATGGAACATTTCCCCATCCCCCTAAGTCTCCGCTCATGGAGGTAAAACTTCGCCACTTTTTTCAGTCGCCTCAGAGGCGTAGAGCCGTAGATATATGCGATATTGTGCTAATGGATGCTCTTAAGCTTAATGTTGAAAATCGACGATTTCTCAGCGTAGTGCAATGTTAAATTGAAGTGCAACGACACTGTCTTTAAAGCTGGGGTAAAGTAGTCTAGTTTTTAATTATCCGGTGTGTGCAAACTGTGCATGTGTGAAAACCGTTTCAGGTGATGTCGGTTACATAGGCAGCGACAGTCACATCTACGTCTGCGATCGTCTAAAAGAACTGATAAAATACAAAGGTCTCCAGGTATAATTATACGATTAATCTAATACACAGAACACAATTTTATCGCCGATAAAGAAACGACTCTGATGGTAATTAGTTAATTATTGCAAGATTAGGCAAACAAAATTAGGCATGGATGAGTTGCCTAGTTTCATAACACGTTTGGCAATGTTTGGTCTGAGGATATCCGAGCGCTCATAACCACCGATCGTGTTTGCTCTCCTAGAAACTGATAATTTCTGCTTGTATATTATGCGGTGGGACATTGGATAACACAGTGGCTTTCCAAGCTCTATACTCAGAGGCGCTCCCGACTACAGCGCGGATACCGCATCGGAATTTCATGCCGAAGCGCACGAGCAAATGCGTGTGAAGGACTTCCTCAAGGTTCCTACGCGGCGGCTTGAGCTAGATTCGAACCTGCAACCCTCCGGTTGCAATGAACCAAACCCACCACTACACGACTGCGCCCCACAGTCGAATGTATTATTTTGTTTTGCTCTGATTCGTATTGTCTTTAAGGTATTGTATCTAAATTACAAAAAATACTAAAGTCAAAACAGTAGAGACCTAATGCTGCCAAATGCTGACAAAATGCTGATAAAATTCTAGACATTGGCATTGGGCGCTGCTGTCATTGTCTTTCTATTTTGCTGTTGTCTCGTTTAGGTTCCTCCAGCTGAACTGGAGGCTGTTCTTGATAGTCATCCAGACGTGGCCGATGCTTGCGTCGTCGGTGTTATGCATCCTGATGTGGGAGAAGTACCGAAAGCATACGTGGCACTTAAACGCGGGTCCAAGGTCACCAAAGATGAACTCCAGAAATTCGTAGCAGGTACAGTATAGTGCTTGAATGGAGAAACGAATCGCATCTAAAAACCTCAAATTCTTGTGCGAAAATAATAATAATAATTATAATCTTCGTTTTACTTTCAAACTGACACAACACTGTCACAATTTATAGTAGGCTATAGGTCCACATGACGGATGATTACAAATTATTACAGGGGTCGAATTTCACTGTCGGCAGCCAACAGGGCGCCCATCACATGTAACTACTGATTTTACCAACGCCATCTGCCAAATGATAGACAGCAGACTCAGTCGGCCTTAAGAAGAGTGGCGGGAAGCGAATCCGCATCCGTAAGCATCCTTCGACGTCTTCGTGCCTGAGTGTAAACCAATACCCTTTACCACTTCCCAAAGCGACAATAGTGCTAGATAATTTCCTCAGATTCGCCAACAGAGCACTCAACATAGCCTACTGTAAATTTCTGGGACGCATGTTCTTCTACTATCATTAAATGGATCACTAGTTTCTTTCATCTAATGGGATCATATTTTTGTCACACTTAAATGTCTTGTTCCTCATCATAAATAAGCAGTGAAATTCGCAGATATTTGAAAGCATGTTTGTTTTATACAGAGAGGGTATCAGCATACAAGAAATTGCGCGGAGGAATAGAATTCATTCCGGAAATACCTCGATCACCAGCAGGAAAAATATTACGCAGACTCCTACAGACCAAGAGGTCAATAGACACGTGACCTCGACCAACAGCCTCGGTTTGAAGCACGGGAAAAGCTCTATGATGTAGACCTACTCAACAGCGAATACTTAAATGGACTAAGTGGACTAATAGGATCTATAATAATAGGCCTGCTTCTGAAAGAATATGATGAGCCGTAAACAACTTCAACGGGACTGGATACTACAGGGTGCGCCAAAAAAAAATAACCCCCCTAAGATTTTTGCCCATATCTTGACCAAAAGTGAGAATTTTGAAATGAAATTTTACAGTCTTAAAGACAATTCATATTTACACATGATGGCCAGATTTCATTAAAATATTTCAAACACAACAAAAGTTACACCACTTTTAGTGAGACCACCCACCGTTTTTTGACGATTCAAAGGCGAAACGCAACAAAAAAAGTTTTAAAAAATACGATTTTTTCTCATCTCAAATAATATTGTTATCAAATAGCCTTAACATTGTCCGATGATCATTATTATTACTATTTAAAAAAGAAACAGGGTGCCAGCGTAGCTGCGTGTCACTGAGAAATCACTTAGCAAGATGACAATCAAATTGGTAAATAAGGAATTTGTCAGATTAATCAACAGGTTCATCAAGACCTTTGCACAGAGACTCAAAAGAAGTGTTGGCACTGGTGGTGGCCTCATTGAACACAAGTTGGGAAGCACTACCAAGTTCATTTGACAACAGTTATTTGATAGGAGACTTAATAAAATTTGTTTTTGTTACTTTTGTTGCGTTTCGCCTTTGAATCGTCAAAACACGGTAGGTGGTCTCACTAAAAGTGGCATAACTTTTGTTATGTGTGAAATATTGTGATGAAATCTGGCCACCATGTGTAGATATGAATTGTCTATAAGACTGTGAAATTTAATTTTGATATTATTATTTTTGGCCAAGATATTGGCCAAAAACCTTCAAAAAATTGCGTTTAGTTTTTGAAACGTCAAAAAACGGAGGGTGACCTCCCTAAAAGTCGCATAACTTTTGTTCCGTTTGAAATATTTTGATGAAATTTGGCCATCATATGTAAATATGAATTGTCTATAAGCCTGTAAAATTTCATTTGAAAATGTTTACTTTTGGCCAAGATATTGGCAAAAAACTAGGGGGGTATTTTTTTTGGCGCACCCTGTATATATAGGATTAATGGATTATAGAACTTTTAAAAAGTCGTTATACCTCGGGAGCAGGACTTCTCATGATAGCCTTTAAAATAGGTTAATTTTGTGATTCATAATTGAAGCCTAATGCCAAAGAAAACTGTTTCCATGAGTTTAAACTACTACCAAGATAACAGTTACTGCATAATAAAACTACTGTCTGAAAGAAATCTAGAATGTCTTGACATGTTAGCACACATTTATTTTCTAAGGAGGGCAAAATTTTCGGTCATCTTTGTTAGAAAAATCTGATGACCTTGTTTTTACTCATTTGGACTAAAATGTCTAGAAATTATAGCAATTTTCCCTGCCAAAATAACTGATGGCCTTTTTTAGTCATCTGGTCGTTATCTCTTTGAAATATACTATGACCTCTCTAGTCGTATATGCTAGGTCTACTGTTTCTCTCTCGCCTTATCTCCCTGCATTGATTTAAAAGCTTGTTGAAACCAACTGGGGGCCACGTCCTATGCACTTTTCGAATGGTGGGCCATGGCCTCCCTCCCTCGGATACACCCCTGTCCTTTGTATGTGCAGCCATTGACTGAACAACTAACTGAGCTAAAACAACACGAAAGTGAGCTAACACAGTTGCGTCAGATAATTAATTATACAACCACGATAAAAGTTTACATTTACTTGCGATCAACAGACGTAAAACGAAGACATCGCTATATAAATGTAGCCTACCAATACCAGACAAAGTATCTTCCAAAGTGAGTATGCCTAGAAGAAGCAATGAACCCATTTTCTCTCACTGGTGATGTGAATATTGTTTCTACTCAAACAGTTCTACAGATTATGCTAAGAAATGTGAACTCTGGGTTTTCATACATTCATTCATACATTCGTTCATTCATACATTCGTCCATTCATTCGTTCATTCATTCATTAAGTGCATTTGCATATCGCCTCTTCAAGGCGCTCAGAGGCGCTCTCAACCCAAGCGCGACAAAAACAATAAAGCTGTCTTAAGATGAGAGGTGAATGCCTGCGAAGAAGTTCTAGAAAGGGGAGCGGAGCGTCAAGAGGAGGCCGTACCAAATCGACGGTAAACCACATAGGCCTATACTAGATCCTATAAGTCCATTTAGTTCATTTAAGTAGGCTATTCGCTGGTGAGTGGTCAACGTCTTAGGGGTTTCACGTGCTTCAAACCAAGGCTCCTGGTCGAGGTCACGTGTCTATTGATCTCTTGGTTTGAAGCAGTCTGCGTAGTATTTTTCCTGCTGGTGATCGAGGTATTTCCGGAATGAATTCTATTCCTCCGCGCAACTTCTTGTATGCTGATACTCTCTCTGTGTAAAAACAAACATGCTTTTGAATATCTGCGAATTTCGCTGCTTATTTAAGATCGTAAGACTTTTGACGTTTGATAATTAAAGTATTAATTTGCTTAAACGACACTTGACACAATGTTATAGGCCAGCGCATGAGACGGCGCCAATGAGTAGATATCCTGAATAGGCGCTATATAAATTCTCGTAATGAATGAATGAATGAGCAAATAATTTTTATGATCGCAGTAGACAAATACAATTAGGTCACTATTTTACTAGGCTATCTAGTGATGCATTGCAGAAAGATAGAAGAAAATGCATTCCAGAAGTTGAAAAATGTGTTGTGCGTGTATACTCTGTTGGCAAATCGCCGAGAATTATCTAGGGCTATGATTCGCTTTTAATAGGCCTACAAGAATTTAAGGTTACTAGAAGCGACGGTTTCCTCCATTCAAGCAGTAGGCCTACCTGCTACGAATTTTTGGAGTTCATCTTTGGTGACCTTGGATCCGCGCTTAAGTGCCACGTATGCTTTCGGTACTTCTCCCACATCAGGATGCATAACACCGACGACGCAAGCATCAGTCACGTCTGGATGACTATCAAGAACAGCCTCCAGTTCAGCTGGAGGAACCTAAACGAGACGATAGCAAAACAGAAAGACAATGACAGAAGCGCCCAATGCCAATGTCTGACATTTGGTTTTTTCTCTCTTTTGTAATTCCGATACAAAAGGCTACATTAACATCAAATGTTTTTCCAAAAACATTTTACTCACGTGATGCGTTACACGCCAAGATTAAATCCTTAAATTCGAGATTAAATGCAAAAGAGGAGAAAGTGAGGAGAGAGTGAGGAGAAAGTTAAAAGACAATAATACGATTCAGTTCAAAACTATAGAATACAATAGGCTACATTTGATAGGACAAAACAATAGGCCTAACTAATTATTAATCAATCAACAATAGGCTATATACACACAAATGAAATGGTAAGAGACTCATCATTACCGTCGTGATAAATAGGCATGGTCGTTTCCAAGGCCGTAGCCAGGATTTTTATTGGTGGGGTGGGGTGTTTACTCAACCCGAGTCAACGGTGATCAAGCCCACAAGCAGCAGAATCAACTATAACTAAGATGTTTGGAGAAACGTCGAGAGCTCTCATAGCGGGTTCTGGATGGCCAATACAGTAGGCTACACACTGTAGTTCTTACATCAGGTGCTAGTAAATGCATCATTTCATTAGCCTATCACATTATTTCATTGGGGTGCTCAAACACCCAAAACACATTCCCCAGCTACGGCCTTGGTCGTTTCTTTAC
>OX243826.1:21780367-21827867 GCA_945859605.1 Lumbricus rubellus | reverse complement strand
AAAAGAAGAAGAAAAACAGGAATAGGAAGAAGAAGAAGAGGAAGAAGAAGAAGAAGATGATGATGATGATGATGAAAATGGTGATGATGATGATGATGATGATGATGATGATGACGATGACGACGACGACGATGACGATGATGATGACGATGACGACGACGACGATGATGATGATGACGATGATGATGTTGATGAAGATGATGATGATGAAGAAGAAGAAGAAGAAGAAGAAGAAGAAGAAAAAGAAGAAGACTATCTACATGTACAACTGTATGTCATGTACATACTGGTTGTGCTCTGAGGATTAGCCATGGTGATCGTTGCACCAGTGGACAAGATGGCGTGACATGCGATGACGTATTCAACGCAGTTTTCGCTCAGCACCATGACAACGTCACCCTTCCGGATTCCATGCCTCGTCAGACCACTTGCTGCTCGCCAGATGCCGTCTCGCACTTTCGCAAAGCTGTGCTTCTGGCCGGTCAAAGCATTTATCTGTATCAACAGCCATATTATACTTTGCAATTCAAGCCATGTCTTAGGTCTTCTATTACCCCCTATTAAGAATGTTTCATACTCACTCCGTCCTCGTTCTCACAACCGCGAGATTCCTCATGCTGACGCATTAACTAGATGAGGTTTTATAACACGGATGCTATTCAAGTGACCTTAACCTTCGCCACACGTTTGGGGGTCAAATAGACCCCCTGGGGTATATTTTCATCTGTAACTTTCTAAAATGTGGGCACCAAAAAGTTTCCTTTGGTGACTTTTCCTAAAAATTCCTCCTTGTCAAAATGGTATAAGTGACGTCATACGTTGACGCTTAGTTCTGACGCTGTGACGTCATTTTGGTGAGATCTTAGAGTGAAATTCATGTCCATATCATTAGTGTCCATACAATGAGGTGTATCTCTGCTTCTACGCAAGGTATCTTGAAGATTATTTTTTTGTTTCCAATGTTTTAGGGGTCAGGGAATTCACTCCAGCTATTGACAAATGCCTGACCTTGACGGAAGACCTTGAAATTCAAGGTCATATGATTTTTTACATGACCATACCTATCTCTGCTACTATACCTGTTAGAACAACGAAGTTTTTTGGTTTCTATGGTTATTTGGTACAAGGAACTCAACAAAATATAAGCAAAACACAACTGGAATATGTTATGTTACATCTTATGTTACATCGTTTCACTTCTCATAATTTGTTTATGACTTGCTGCCAGTGTATGTAACTACATTCGGTACAGGTAAATAATTGTGTGGAATGGTTACCACAAACAAATTGACCACACGTGCTGCATGATCTGTGCTTCGTCTTGGTGTCATTCTTTCGATCGCACATGTGACATCGTCCTCTCTGAGGAGTGATGACTGTGTCGTGTTGTGTTATCGTAGGAACAGGCAGATTCACGTATTCCAAAGCCCGCTTTATCGATTTTCTGCGGCTTACGCAGGGCGTGCTTCTTCTGCTGTCGATCCATGGAAGACACATACTTTTCCGCATTTCCAATATGAATGCTCTCCTTCTGTCCTTCTGATTAGTGTTTGCAGAATCCACCCATTCAGGATGTTGATGAAACCAAATCACGGATGCGTTATGTGCAGCTATATCCATATATGCGAAGAAGCAGAGATACACCTGAAAAATCACGTGACCTTGAATTTCAAGGTCATCCGTGAAGGTCACGCATTTGGCAGTAGCTGAAATGAATTCCCTGACCCATAAAACATTAGAAACGAAACAAAAATTATCAAATTCCATGCCCAGGAACAGGTATGCCTTGGGGGTCATTTGGACCCCCAAGCATAGAAGACGTAGTTTTTTGTTCGCGTATGGCGAAGGTTAATTTTTATTACTGTTTATCTTTATTCTCCCAAATGGTTCCATAACTGTATGTTATGTTTTTTAGTTGTATAGGCCTACTGTGATTAAAAAAAATTGCATATTTCGATTTTTGTATAAATTTACCCGCTACGTTCTGTTCTCATATGGTGTTCCCGCAGTGCGTTTGTAGGCGGTTCAATAAAGCGCTGTTGCAAACATTGTTTTCTAGAATCAATCAATTTTCTCTTAGCATCAATATAACTTACAGTATAGCCTGTGTAGGTCTATATACTTTCACATTATTATTATCCGCATGATGAATAGTCGTGTTTATTCTTTGTTCATTCACGGCATCAGTTTTTTGTGTGTTTTTAATCCAATTTCCTGTGCGGTAGATTTTTTAAATTTGCATTCCTTTGCTTGATATCGTGAGGTGCTGTGAATTAATAATTCAGTTTAATTAACAATTGTTAATTAATTATTAATTATTTCGCTCAATGAATTATTGCTCCTCAGTTTAGCGTAGTCACTCAAACGTTTGTTAGAACAGTTAGGCCTAACTGTTCATTATGCATGCGCACTATAAATGCTTGCTTGAACATAATAATAACTTGGCTTCTCTGTGGGAACTGATATCACCTTAATGTAATGTAATGTGATGTAATGTAATGTAATGTAAAAAATGTTTCGTAAAATGTTCCCTGCACTATATGCACCTGATGCTTGACCTTGAAACTCTGCACTCTGTACTCTGCCACTATTTGTGACTACTATGTTCATTTTTAATCAATGATAGCGATATCAATATTCACCAGGCGTGTCAACATTTGCATCTGATTAGGCCCTACAACCACGCAACTAATGAGGGGTGGGGTAAGGACTTGAGATTTGAGTACCTTCCTGTTGCTCAAGATAACTGTTGGGGTCTCTATACTCAATAACAGGGACTTGGACCCCGTTGATAAATTAATATTTTCGTGATAACACTTGCTCTAGCACGTTCGGAACTCCGTCACAACTTAAAACGCAAGTTCAATACATGATTAATTAATCCAAATTTATAATATGCATAATAAAAAAACAAACTCGTCCAATAACAATATAACCGAACCGTATACGTATCGCAAACTTGACTCAGCGACCTCATGAATAATTAACTAATAATTATAATAATTAAATTAGTTAATAAACCCGCAGTTTATAACCATACACGTAAGAACTCAGGTTTAAAGATTGGTAGCGCTTACAAATGCTGGTTTGTCTCCGAATCGTTTGAAGTCTTTGAAGACGTGTTCCGTTATTGGAATATCCGGAATAACAACATCCGGCAAATCACTCTTGATGGCTACAATGTATAAAGCATGTATGTAGGTATATATGTATGTATGTATGTTTGTATGTATGTATGTTTATATGTATGTATATATGTATGTATGTATGTATGTATGTATGTATGGATGGATGCATGTATGTATGTATGTATGTATGTATGTATGTATGTATGTATGTATGTATGTATGTATGTATGTATGTATGTATGTATGTATGTATGTATGTATGTATGTATGTATGTACATGTATGTGCGTTTCCTTAGCTGTATACCTTTTGAAAGAGGACTGGTATGTAGATAGTTCCACTTGTTGGTAAGACATTCGCTTGGCCTCCATGACTGTCCTCCGCCATTTGCTGACTCTGATTGCTCGATGCCAAGAAGCCTAGAGATAGGTGAGAACGTTCGAACACCTGTTGACCACCTGTTCGCCACAGCCAACCTTAGACAATGCATGCTAACACTATTACTTTTTATCTTCACCAAAGTGCTACACGAATTAAGCTGAAGACGAGTTCGTGTTTCGTACGATGAGGTCAATGACACGTAGAGTCGTAGACCTATAGGTGTTGTTCAGATGTAGGCCTTTTGCGTGCATTTTATACATCTACGTTGGCTGCGATTGACTGACACAAAAGCATTTTATCCTATAGGCATACGCATGAAAATACCAAAGCAAGTGAAGGCCTCACAGATTCGACCGACCCGTCACAGTCCGCTGCAGTCACGGGGGCCGGGGCTATAGAAGAAAGTCGTAAATTTAAAAACACTGGCGATTGAGGAGGAGATATTGTCATGATCCTGACCACCTTTGGACTACTCGTACGGTCAACCCTTTTGACGCTACGCTGCACTCTCGTGAATAAGCAAAGGCCCCGCGCTTGGCTTTCGAGTGGCGCTTTAGAAGTTTGGAGATTATACGATTACGATTACAATGGAAATAATATTATATAACATTATTGATAGGATAAAATAAGACAGAGTGTATGAATGCCATTTAAAAACACCGCTGACTCTCTTCTGAGTGAGCTTGGATAATAATGTGAGCGTTTAACAATGTAAACGTGTATCATTGCCCAATTGATCGTCACAGTGTCAAGTCAGACCCACATCAAAAGTGCATGCTCCAATTTTTATTTGCAAATAATAGAGAATGCTGTGTAGTGGTGTATAAGTAGGCCCTGCATGGAAGTTAATATATTTTTTAGTCCATACAAAGCAAGGCTCTCAGCTGAGACACGCTCTCCCTCTCTTTCGTTCTTCACACATAGGCCTACACACACGCACGCACGCACACTTTTCAAGAACTGATGCCCCGACTTTGCTGATTCTCCTACTTCCAAATGTTGACCGAAACTCATAGGCGTACGAGGTGGGGGTGAAGGGAAGGGGGCAAATGCCCCCCCCCCCCAAATTCGGGCAAGTCTGGTGGTTTTTTCGGGCAAAAACCCAAATGACTAAAAAAAAGGTGGTCAACTTTCGGGCAAGTCAGGTTTTTCGGGCAAAAACATACCCGAACGACTAAAAAAAGGGTCGTCAACTTTTTCACGAATGTATTTTTTCAGGCAGAAGTTCAATCTTTGCCCCCCCCCCCCCACTGCTGAAATCTCCCGTACGCCTATGCCGAAACTGCACCATTTACTTTGCTCTCTGACGCTCTGGAAACCGAACTCGGTCCTCCCTCTTAGGCTACTGCCATTTGAACAATCCCTCTGTCGCTGCGATGCGCTCGTGAATAAGCTTGTGCCCTGCGCTGGGCCTTCAAGTGGCACCTTAGAAGTTTAGAGATTATGCGATAGGCTGCGGCATGAGCGATAATGTTTCGAGTGCTGAAGCCGTCTATAACTCGCCTAGCCCTAGACCTCTAGGCTTTCGTGATTAAACCATATCCAATGTTAATGGCTAAACCGGGATTGGTCTATAATTATGTACATGTAAACAGTAGCCTACTTACATGTAGCAGCTGTGGGTATGCAATGTTATGCATATAACCAAGAATGCTGTTTCACATTATTTTCATACGGAACCAATGGTTTCGTTTTCGACGGCAGAAACTAACGTTGCACTTCGAAATGCTGACTCAGACGGTTTGGATTCTAACATTTTATTCTTAAACATAATTCACACGAAACGGCATTGAGTTAATTGACAGTATAATCGTAGGCCTACTTCTTAAGGTTCTTGAAAATTGAAAGAATGCGCTTAATGTCATTCTTTAAAGCTTGCTATTAGGACCCTACTATCACGCATACATGTAGGCTTAGGCTTAGGCCTGTTATTGGACATAGACCCATAACCGTAGGCGTTATCAGGTCTAACAGTATATATGTCGATGTCCATGTAATTACCATAAATTTTTTATGGTATGCTGACTAGTGTATTTTGTAGGCCGCCGCAACATGCGTTATAATAGCCTAATAGGATAGTTCAAGCTTACGTTATTTGTGTTATAATATAAAGCCCTTAGTAAGCGTGAATAATGGCTGCAAGCATGAATTAGCCTCTGCTTAATGCTTATGGTAGCCTATCTTATTCTTTCGATTTCTAAGAAATTTAGCATCGATTAAATTTCTTTGTAAGCGAAAGAATAAGCTTGCACATGATCATTCATTGAAACTTGTTAAGGGTCTGCCATCATCTATACAGGACAGGGTATGGCCTACGGTCATTGACGTTATCAAGAGTATGATGCTCGTGTAAATATCCAATGATACGCACATTCGTGGGTATACATAATATTCAAATTGTTTTATTGATCCCACAAAAACGTAATTATTTTTTACAGAAAATATTATAAGACAATTATAATTAAAGTACTAGCACATTCGGAAAAGAGATTAGGATATAGATTAGGGAGCAATAGGCACACCAGAAGGGACAAGTCCCGCTTAGTAGGGGCAATACCAGGAAGAGGTAGGACAGGATGGTGGGAGAGATTAAGTAAGGGAAATAGACGTTGTTATGTCTATATAAGATATAATATGTAGTAGACATTACGTAAGGATGCAGATTATATTCTTAACTAAAACTTAACTAACAACAAACACAAAGCTGAGCTTAAGTAATATATATTAGTGTGTGTGCACGTGCAAGGGTTTTAAAGTAGCTAACGGATGTAACCGTACGGATTTCTTTGGGAAGACTGTTCCAGTTAGCGGGGCCCTGAACCCTAAGCGAAAACTTACGGACATTAGTTCTTGCAAACACAGGCCTGAAGTCATTGTTACTTCTAGTGAAAATAAGATGTGGCACTGGGTCAAAATAGGATGAGAATGATGATGGGAGGAGGTTATTGATGTATTTATACATGAAGATGCAAGTTTGTAGGAATTTGATTTGATTAATGTCTAGGAGTTTATGTTCAAAGAATAGTGGACTCGTGTGTGAATAATGGGCATAATTATTATTATTATATAGGCCTACCAGTTAGACCCAGTGTAGGCTACGTGATAGGTGTATGATGATAAGACCTTGGTAAGTTAGAATAAAAGTTTTTAAGCATGAATTAGGCTAAGTAGGCCTATTTCGATTTCGCCGAAATCTTTTAAATTTTTCACAATAATTTCGTGAATGCTATTATTGTTCGTAGGTTAATTTCGCATTATAAGCTTCTTTGAAAGCGAAAGATCAAGCCTTCTATTATTCATGCTGATCATTCACACTCATTAAGATCTTATTATCAGGTACAGGGTGTCCATAAGGCCTACGCCAGGAGGCGTTATCAGAGATCCCATAGAAAGGCCTACTCGTATAGGCCTATACGTGTACAAGTATTGCAGCCAACAATGTTCAAGTATGTTATTAAGCTTACTAATGATAATATTATCATCAAATGCGGATGACTTTTCATTGAACAAGTGAGTCGTAAGGCGTATAATTATAAGCTTATACGATGGAAAGAACAATCAAAAAGCCACAGCGTCTAAATGGACTTGACTAGTTTATGATTACGTGGATAGCATACCGTCTGTTAACTGAAAGGTGAGTGTTTAAAATCAAGCATGCCTAATAATATGACTTGGGTCTGAAAAGGTGATTAAATTTTGAATGCTGTTGATGTCTCTATAATTCTATGAATGAGCTGTTTTCCACGACTCAATCCTATACCGAAGAAAAAGCGACGTAAGTAGCCGACACGAATATAAATTTTCGCAAGACCTGGCAGGTTTGCTTTATTTAAGTAGAGACCTGATTATAATTATATAGGCCTACTGACATGTACTTTGCTTTATTTTGTTGGAGACTTGCTGTTTTTATATGGATAGAAACTTCTTCATTTGGGTAGGCAATACGACCTGGAGACGTGTTTGTTTAATTTGAGTGGAGACCAGATTCGGAGTCAAGATTCGCAGACGGAAGGATACATGTAGGCTGATTCCAGTGCAACAAAGTAGACTTATAAAATTTTACTCCCGTCTGCATTTATTCATTATAAGCTAATTTCCTGAATTGCTGACATTGATACGGTAGCCTGCGTACAGAACTTATTATTGCAATTATATTTATTGAAATCTTAATCCACTCTTTTTTATCAGCCCTGATAGACTAGGCCTATAGCACCGTAACGAGTAATTTCTTGAGATGACATCTTAAACTGTTACCATTTCAATTTGGAAACTCAATAAGAAATTGTTCTTATTGTATGCTTATTAAATTCTTAGGCGGCTATTATCATTAGTTAAACAGTAGAGCATTTTGTCACGATGACAGTCTGAAATGCTGTCATTGAAATGTAGAAATTCAACAAATTTCTGAACCCCTCTCCCTGGCAGTCCCTGCTCAACGATTGTCGGCATAGTTATAGTAAGCGGGTCCCTATGTTAAGGAATGACTGCACTAACCCTATACCCAGGGCCTACTATCCCCCCCTGTAGCCTAAGCTGGAAGCAATCCCCCCCCTGGCAGAAAATTTTTCCGATATTGGAAGCGCCGAAGGTGCGAAACTGCGAGTGCCGAAGGCACGAAGTCCATAGCGACTAGGGGGTCTGGGGAAGCGTCGTAAGCTCCCCCAGCGGGGTCTGGGGCGGAGCCCCCCCCAAAAATGCATTTTTAGCTGTTGGCATCGACTATAGAGCGCACGTTTTAGGCTCTTGTTTGCTAGCTGTTTATGAACAACAAAGTCATGAAAATTTCCCTTTTTTGGATTTGCACCCTGTATTTGTACCTTTTAAGCTGTCATCTTCACAAAATTGCTCGTGAATTTAATGCACAGAAACATGGCTTAGGATGTCATAAAATGTCTCCTCCCCATTATTTAATTTTTTTAATTTGCACAATATAATGGCAACATTCTAAAATTTCTCATTATGGGTTAACAGTGCGTTAAACACTGTAGTAGTGTATAGCTACTGCAGTCCTGTGAAGTTTAGAAAGGTCCATCTTTCAGCAAAATATCAACTTCTTTTGGTGTATCAAGTTGGCACTATCAGTTGTAGCCTACAATGCTCAGCAAAATCCATTTTGAGATCCAGAAAAATCTGATGGACATTTCTCCGCACCATTCGCCGTAATTTCCTCTCTGGATTCCACCAGAACGTTTCAATAGGACAATCCCCCCGAAGGTTTTTCTCAAATGCAGGCTACCCAAGTGTAAGCAATTTGCATTTGTACAGACTTTAATAGTGCTTTGATGTTTGAGGGTGGAATATACATGTAGCCTTAAAAACCAGCTGCTTTACTTGATTTTGAACTTCAATTGTTGAGCAACCAAGCTCTTAGTGTTTGATTAATGTTTAGGCATACATAAACGGACTAAGACCTTTTACTATAAACAAAAGTACTAATTTACTGTTGCTTATTTGCCTCATATCACTAAAATTGACTCTTAAAATATCGTTCATTTTGTTTGAGACATTTATTATAAAACCAATACAGTGTCAGTAGATATAAAATATACCTTATTTTTTTTACAATGAATGTAATTAATTATGAGTTGTGAGAGAGCGTCATATTATAGGTGCAGAGACAAAATTAACTGACTGTAAGACACAGGTCATACTAAAATGAAGATCTACCCTTGAGATGGTGGGATGAACGTTCAAGAAGAATAATTTACCGTTGGTGTGAGGGAGGAGGGGCGGTACAGAGGGGAGATGCCGAGGGAGATGTCCAGAAGGAAATCTCTTATGCCCATCTATCATAAGAGGGGTATTTCCTTCTGGCACAGGTTGGATCAGACTACTTACTTCCCCCCCCCCCCCACGTGGCAAGTCCTGATGGGTGCGAAAGTGATGGAAGTGCAGGGACAAATTTAAATGAGTGTTAAGAAAAAGTCAAATTAAATGAAGATTTATCATGTGTTGTGACTGGGAGGGGATTGTTCGGGGAATTTACCAGGAGGAAGTCCATGGCAGATGCTGGAAATACCAAGGGAACATGTTCTGGAGAAAATCTTCTATACTCAACTTTATCATTAGGGGGGAAACTTTTCCCCCCCTGGCCCAAATTGGAAGCAGTCTGCTTCCATCCCCCCATGGCGTAGTAGGCCCTGCCTATACCTAATCCTAACCGACCCTCACGATGCCTATCCTGACCCTAACCGACCCTTACGATGCCTGACCTGACCCAAACCGACCCTCACGACCCCTAAACCTGAACCCTAACCAACATAGGGACTCGCTTACTATAACTAAGCCCGATTGTCTGCCGGACGCTTGTTTGCTTCCATAAATCTTGATCCCGTCCTCATAATTAAGTTTTAAAAAGCCCAGGCTACAAAGATAGATATCGTCCTATCAGCAGATCAGCAACATGTTTATGAACAACGCAAATGACGTGGCAATAGTAGGCCTGTTTCTAGAACAAAGAGGGTTCATCATAATACGGTATTTTCCATCATCCTTAGCGTAAGCTTATACAACAAACTCTATATATAGCTAATGACGTAGCAAGTGTGTTGTTACTGTTGTAGACTAAGGAGAATGATGTCGTCATAACAATAAAGAAGCTATTGTCGCTCAGAAACTTTCCCAAAAGCGAAGTTATAGTGACGCAAAAAATATTAGGCTGACAAAGAGAAGCCGTCACAATGCGAGGTCCATAACAACTTGATAATTACCTACCATCATTATTATCCAAACTCTGTACAACGTATTGTGTACATAAACATTAGACAAATAAATGACGTAATAACAGTGTTTTTAGGACAAAGAGATGTCGTCACATCAGATTTGTCATGGCACAAAGCTGTCATAGGCTACGTTTTATTTGTCCTTTTGTTATGATTCTGTGGGCTGAAACCAACAATTTTATGTAACAGTGCTAGAACATTTCTTAATCCGGTCTTTCACCAAATCATTTCGAGACCATACGTTAAACAGCGCAACGCTAACTAAGTAGAAACTTTTAACCAAATGCTATATAATAGGCTATGCTATAATTAGGTAAACATATAGGCCTAGCGCATACAAATAGGCTTAGGACTGTGAACTGGCTTACTCTAGTATGGCCTGAGTGCTGACATCGGCTGCGCTAGTTGTGTCGTAACGCAACGGGCGGGATACTTTTTTATAGCACATTTTTTCCTTAGGCAGCCTATCTCTGCTGGTATAGCGTGTGGGCTGCATTTAGCTCAAGCATGTACGGAAGACCTGCTTAGTGCATAAACAATTAAACATCAATATATATTATACATGTATGATGTAAGCCTAGTTCTATGTTGAGATTTGGGGAAACATTCAAACGGATGAGCGCAGTTCTGTCTTTTATACGATACTTTCCAGATGTCTATATGTAGTATGTAGGCCTATTCTGGTTTCTCAATTGTTTTAGACAAAAGCTGAATGTTTTAACCTAAGGTTTTCTGGATGATCAAAGAGTACTGCACTGAGCATTGACCAACTTCGGTTTTGATGTGATGAAGCAGTAATGTTGCTACCAGGACAACTTGCGACAAAAGCATGGACATTACGGCATAATATCCGGCACCGACGTATCGGTCAGGTTTAGGTTAGGCGTCGTGAGAGTCGGTTAGAATCAGTTTAGGCGTCGTGAGAGTCAGTTATGGTTAGTGATAGGGTTAGTGTCGTCATTCGGTCCCAAGTACTATAAGTTTTCCGACAATACATGCAGACTATGCATATCGTGCCTTTCTACAAGCCCATCAAAATGGTGGATGTTGTTTTTCAATGAGCTGTACATATAATGAGCTATGATTTTTTGCACCAGTATTGTAGGCTTCAAAGATGAATGTGCAACGAAATGAACTTCTTGAGCAGTATCGTGAAAAGGTTCTGCTGGTACAAGTGGCTGAACGAGACCGAGGTCGAGGAGAGTTAGTCCGGTCAGCAGTTCAATACCTAAACACTGTAGATCCTCAGCAGAGATTCTCAGATCCAATTGTAGCAATTTTCTCGACGAATATCAGTGCAAGATCTTCGTTTAATTTTTCTGCTGCACGAAATGCATTCTCAATCATGGAGAAATATGTTATAAATCTTCTTGACTGTCCGTGGAAACAGGAGTTTCGCAAGATTACGGTAATACATGTTCTATATGCTTTCGTGAAATTGTTGAATGTCTGGAAATAGCGGAAACTAATGTTGCCAGAGTTCACGCAGTCATGACATGACAGTAGGCCTGAATAAATCTACGAAATAGGCTATTTATCGATGTTGTGTGAAAATGAAAACGACTAACATCGCCATTTTCTGTTTTAAAAATGTTGATGTTATGGCGCGGAGTGTGAAGACTCTCTTGAACTTTGGACAGAGAGCAATTATTTAAACAACAGTTGTAGGCCCTATTGTGTTAGTAGGGTCTATTAGGTGTTTGCTTGGTTATATTTAAAGAACTTCGCAGTTTTCTATTAATCTGTTTTTCCGCTTTCAGATGTATTCAGGATTTTATAAGACTGAGATTGAGTCATCGTTGAAGGATGCATGGAGGCTGTTGCTGATGGCGGGTTATGAAAAAGTTGGAATGTGTTTGGAGTTGAAGTTTCTACCGGATGTCGGCAGACTACACAACGTGGCCTTTGAATTTTATCTTGCATCGCTGGAATGTCTGATTTACACGGACGTCTCTCAAAGGATTTCTTCATTAGGGTTTACAATGAATGACTACCATCAGTATCGTAGTGGTATCTCGATTGGACCAGTTGAATTATTCAAAGCATTATCTACCATTCGAGTGAGTGAAACAAGAGATGAAAGAGAACGCTGTGGGACAAAATCGTCGTTGCGAGTTCATGAATATTTATCGAAGTTGCTTGACAGTCAACTGTCAGAGAAAACTCCAGAATATGAGACTAAATTTGGTTCTAAGGCTCCAGTCGGTGGAACGCAAACTGAAGGTAAGTACCATGGGCAAATGGGAAGAATGTCAATCGCTGTGCAACTCCATGAACCGGACGAGGAAACTAGATCCGAATCCTTTGAAGCTATGCTGCGAGATATCACCCCAGAAATGATTTCAGATGCGAACATTCGCAGGCAGATCTTGAACAAACTGATCGTAAGACCACAATCAGCAAAGTCTTCAGACGACCTTGTTCATGCCTCTCTTCCACCACATCAGATGCAACGTGAAACCGAACCGCAACGACCATACACTGAACCACTGTTTATACCCAATCAGCTAAAGGCTAGTGGGACGTCTCCTTCAGATACGCAGCCATGTTTGGAGTCACTGCGCATGCCAAAACATCGAAAAACAGGTGTGACATCTGCTTTAGATACATCACACGCATTCACAGAGCCATTACTTATATCAAAACAGACAAAAACTGGTGTGACATCTGCTTCGGATATTCGACCATTCACAGAGCCATTATTTACACCAAAACATCCAAAAACTGGTGTGACATCTGCTTCGGATAGACGACCATTCACAGAGCCATTATTAACACCAAAACATCCAAAAACTGGTGTGAAATCTGCTTCGGATATACGACCATTCACAGAGCCATTATTAACACCAAAACAGTCAAAACCTGGTGTGAGATCTGCTTCGGATATACGACCATTCACAGAGCCATTATTTACACCAAAACAGTCAAAAACTTGCATTACGTCTGCATCGAATATACTACCATTCACAGAGCCATTACTTACACCAAAACAGCCCAAAACTGGTGTGAAATCTCCTTTTGGACAGCCATTGATTGAGCGACTACCTGAGTTAAAACAACGCGAAAGTGAGACCAAAGTGGCGTCAAAATATACGACCAAATAAAAGTTCACATTAGCTTCCAATCAACAGCCATAAAACGAAGCTATCGCTAGTACCTATAGGGCCTACTAGACAAAGTTTCGTCCAAAATAAGTAGGCCTATAGCCTATTAGATTTCCGTTTCGTTCTGGTTTACGAAATTACGAGAGAAGGTATTTGTTATAGAAATATTTGAAACCTTGATCTCCTTATTTCCATTTTCTTATTCTTTTCTCCTACTTTCTAAAATGAAGTGATGACGCTGATCCACAAGCATGCTTGCATAGGACGAGAAACTACTCATGAGTTCTTAAATGAGTATGTGCTGTGGAATGAATAAATTAAATGATAAAGCCTTCTGTAGACTTACGCATGTAGGCTATGTGTGAGCACTTGTTATAGCGCCCCTTCAAGATTTATATTCAGAGGCGCTCGCGAGTATTCGGCGCGGATACTGAATCGGAGTTTCACGCCGAAACGCATGAGCAATTGCGGGTGGAGGACATGCTCAGGGTCCCTACGCGGCGGCTTGCGCTGGATTCGAACCCGCAACCTTTCGACTTCAAGGCACCGAGCATACCATACATCACAGCTCCCCATTGATATATCGTCATAATATTATGGTAAGCTGCGTGTTAATTATTGTTGTTAACATGGTTAACACGTTGACTGCTTATTTGCTGTGTTAAATGACTCAATGGGGGACGTGTATACACGTCCCTCGCGTCCAACGTGGTGTTTCAAAAACCAGGTTTTCAAAGAGGATCCTACTTTCTAGTCTAATTTCCTTTGCCAGAAATGCTACGATACGTTTAGATTGTGCATTATAGGCTACGTGCATTGCAATGCTGAACTTATTTTACAAATAAATTACAGGAACTCCAGATTCGAAATCGTGAATTTTTTCTTCGTTGAAGCATTTAATTGTAGCTTCGCGATGAATACAACACCATCATTTTTGAGGAGTTTATTGATCAAGTAGTGTCTTTGTTATCAAATTAAAAGTTATCTAGCTTGTTTTTTCTCCTTAACAGTGGGGTGAAAGGTCTCGGGTTTAAACATCGGACGGGGCTCCCACACGTTAGATGAAACAAAGTTTGACAAACAAAAAGGTCAAGGCTTTTTAAAAATTTATTTATTTATTTATTTATTTATTTATTTATTTATTGCACCAGAAGGAAAGTAAGCATAATACAACGGAAGTAGAAAATCACTGAGCAACAGGAAGCCCGGAAAAAGCAACTACACAATTAACATTTCGATCAACGTTCTAAGGAAAGTACAAACCAAAGAAGTTCTAAGCAAAGTACAAACCAAAGAAGTTCTAAACAAAGTACAAACCAAAGAAGTTCTAAGCAAAGTACAAACCAAGGAAATTTTACAGCTGACAATATCATTAACAGCTTACGAAACACAATAGGGCCTAGTCAGGAAAAGCCATATATTGAACTGAATAGGTTATGACTGAAGCAAAAAGTCAAAGCAGAAGATGATTCCTTTTTATTACATTGGGTTTCATTGTCAACCGCTTGTACAAGAAACTAGCCTAATGCCATTATTTTTTTTATCAACAGCAGCCGTATCAGTTGCATTGGCTGCCTATCCAAAAGCGCATTTGATTTTAATATTCTAATGTTCATGCGTAGGCTAATTGCTTAGCAAGCCAACAAGCCCCCATTTGTCTTTGGGAACTTACATGTATGTGCCAGCGCTATCAATTCCAGGTCGTAGATTGATTCGATATGCTTCGCAAGGTGAACCCGGTTGTCCTTATGGTTCGAACATCTGTAGGCTACTCTGCAGTGCTGCATAAAGTTTCGCAGTGGTCCATCGTTCTGGAATACTCGAGTTACCTAGCAATCTTAGTAATGACCTTCTTAGTGCTTCAGTGCCGCTTTTCAGCATGCGCTTGAAACCATTCTCTTTTTTCGTTTTTTGGTGTTGTCAGGTCGGGAGCGCCTATGATGAGTTTCTCTAGAAGTGGTGCTTTTAAAATTCACGATTAAGGTTCATTCATTCATTCATTTCAGGCATTTAAATAGCGCCTCTTCAAGAATATCTACTCAGAAGCGCTCCCGACCCAACCACGGCTAAAGAGAACAGTCTTAAGAGCAGAGTAGAACGTAGTCTCGAAGGCTCGAGGTATTAGACGTAGTTCCACAGGGAGCCCATTCCAGGTTGCAGGGCCAACAACAGAAAAGGCACGCAGGTGTCATTGTCGTTTTCATCGTCATTATCGTCGTTATCATAATCGACATGGCATTCTACCTATCAACTTAGCAATAGTGAACTCCTTGAATTATCGAGCAACTTCTAATCTGAGAGAAATTTATGAATGCCAAGGCAAAATACGCAAGTACATGTAAGTAAAGAAACGAGTAATGCCAATGTTCAAGCAGTTTTCCCTTGCCCTGACTTTTATGGAAAAGATACGGAATAAAATTTACTTAAAATAGAAATCAAAGGTAACTGCCATGTTGAAATAATTACCCATCACAGTGTGTGGATGTGTGCGCGCGCGCGTGTGTGTGTGAGTGTGCGTGTGCTTGTGTGTAGGTGCGTACGTGCGTGCGTGCGTAGGTGTGCCTGTGTGTGTTTGTGTTTGTGTGGGTGTGTGTTAGTTTGTGTGAGTATGTGTGTGTGTATGTGTGTGTGTTGAGCACCAATAGTGCACATTGCTCGGATAAACGGTTGTATAATTATACCATCTGTGAAAGTTCTCTGGAATACATGCATGATATGCCCTAAAAGTTAAATACATGAATGGTATGAAAAGATCACGACAATTGTGAGTATAGGCATTCATGTAACGTTAGGCCTACTCAAAGCCGTAGCGGATCTTGTAGGGCAGTTCAACCAGTGCTCCGCAGAATGGACAGTAGGGTGGAGTGAAAAACATGAAATTGATATTTCAGAATCGGCTGGGTGTGCAAAAGTTGTGTACTTGGCACAGTAGTTTGGGTGCAAAATATTATTGGATTTGGTTGGGTTCTTGACGTGCCCCAACGCCCCCCAAAATTACGAATTGGCTCAATTTCGCATTTTCGTCTTAATTTTTTTTAAATTAACAATATTTTATTTTTTGCCACTGTGATTTTAATATGGTGATATCTTTAGCTAGTACTTTACATATTGAAGAGTAATTCCAAGAATGGCAGCCAAAAAGTCGAAAACAAGACGAACCAGTAGGCATCCAGTCTTTGAGATTCTTACGGAATTGCCTAAAACTGTGTTTCCACACGCGCTGACATGATGAAGTTCTTCTTGTTCATTCATGATGACAAGAAATGATAGAAATCCGTAAGGGGTTCCGCAGTGGCTGTTTTTGCAGTACTGGTGGCACATTTCATTGAAGGATGGTGGATTATAGCCTACTGTAGAACGTCCATCTCAACGATATCTCACAAGCGAGTATGTGAAAATATTTAGGCTGTTTCACGCCAAGTACAGAAATCTGCTTTAGAGCCTAACCATTTAGGCTAAGGGCAGATGGCACCAATAAATGCCTGGCACTAATAAATGCTAATTCTGGTAACGTATATGAGGTGTTATTTGCTTGCTTGAAATATAAGTAAGGGAGTCCACTACAGTGGTTCTTTTGTTTATTGCCTGCAAACAAATTGCCTTTGAGACATCTGCTACATAAACTCAATGGTGTAAGAGCACGGTCCTTGAGAGATTTCTGGTCCATTTCGTAAAGCAATCCAGGTATGTGAAAACATGCCCATAGTTCCCTTTACATCAATTGCGATTAACAACTTTTCATGTGTTGATAATGGCGCTCTAACCACGGATCAGAAGTATTTGTTCGATACATGTCATACTATGCCAGCCTATGAATGCCCTGTATAAGTTCCTATAATCGAAACCCAGGTTCAGCAATTCATTCAAGGTGACCCACAACTGCTCACAAAAGTTTATGCTTCTAACTAGCATCATTGGAACCACCAGAACAACTTGTCACACATATCAATTCATTATGAAGGCATTGGCCTGTGATCAAATGTTTTTCTACATCAGACCTAATCTTCGTGCACAAAGGTTTACGACATCTCCATCGAAGGATTGCATTTTCAAGATAGCCTACTTGTTCAAAGATATGATGGAGATTGTTGATCCAGTTATACAAAAAATACCTTCCTCGGACATCCTGAGAATATTCTGCTCGCAGTGTTAAAACAAGGAAAGATATTATAGACCTAAATGTATAAAGAAATGTGGTATTACAAAGGATACCATATCTTCACGGAATTGAGGTAGGCAAAAATGGAAAGAAAAAAGTTTCGGTGAATGCTTCTAATCAGACTAACTTCAATTGCAGGACCTCAATTACTCAATGTGTTCTTTAGAATAATAATTGAAATAGTTTATTCTGCTCAGATCAGCGACGTTACCGCTTATTATAGACGGTTGAACACATCAAAGAAGATCTTAATTTTTTGTTACATTGGAATCGGTTTGAGAGTTGGGACACCTCCAGACAGTATACTATAGAGGCGCGATATTTTATCCTGGCGCTACTACCATCTATGCACAAGTTATCCACCCTCCTGCAAATTTTGGATTCTCCCAAAAATTTTGCCCATAGCTTTAACTCCACCCTATTCAGCATGTCGTCTTGTGTGGAAACACAGTTTGAAGCAATTCCGTAGGAATCTCAAAGACTCCATGGATGCCTACTGGTTCGTCTTGTTTTCGACTTTTTGGCTGACATTCTTGGAGTTATCCCTTCATTATGTAGATTACTATCTAAAGATATCACCGTAATAAAATCACAGTAGCAAAAAATTAAATATTGTTAATATAAACAAAATTAAGATGAAAATGCGAAATTGAGCCATTTCGTAATTTTTGGGGGGCGTTGGGGCACGTCAAGAACCCAACCAAATCCAATAATATTTTACACCCAAACTACTGCGCCCAGTACACAACGTTTGTACACCCAGCCGATTCTGAAATATCAATTTCATGTTTTTCACTCCACCCTAATGGACAGATCAACTTGTTCTGCACACAGGCGTAGCACAACATATGGCCCCAAGGAATCAGCACCCAATGCAGAATTCTATCCGAGAAGCAGAGCCGGCAAGTGAAAAACGCTCTCGTCGCCCCTGCAGAAATGCAACAGCCATAATATAGTTCCTAATAATTATATATACACATACATGTAGACTATAATAATACATTGTAGCCTATTTGTATACATATATATAGGCTATATTGAATTTACATAATTCACATTATTTTAGTCGTAAAATCAGACTATGAAGAGTTTTCCTTGAAGTGATAGGCCTACTATAAAAATTCACGATTACGATAATTATGAGTGTCATTACCCACTGATCACAATAGGGCCTACTGACATTCCGTTTAATTTGAAGATGTCTAAATATGACATTAAGTATAATAGACCAGACTGGCAGATCCTAGTTTGAAGTTATTGGTGCGAACTGCTCTGGGACAGCACCGTGCTTTCTTTGCTATTGGCTCCATGGTATTGTCTTTGCGCCTGATGCCAAGGGTTTCCTTAGGTGCCTCTGATCACAGCCTTAAAACCGTCCTTTTCAGACGGGCTTGGATATATGGAGCGCTAAGGCGTTATATAATAAATCTCCAAAATTAACCAATAAAATTTAATGAAGGATCTTGCGAGATGTTATTGCTGACAGCTGCAATACATAACGGAGAAAGACTAGTCTTCTTCATTGTGAATGCCAAATGAGGCACGGACAGTAACCGATCGGGTACGGAATTTATCCTGTAACTTGGAGTGTATTATAATAGGATCTAGCTACAAGTGCGGGCCTTGTCTGATGAGGTTACTGCGTATAAATAATGGAGCAAATTAGCTGAGTTCATACGTTTTAATTAGTGTGCGAAATTTATATGCGTATTCTGGAAGGGCAACAAATAAAATAATAAAGTCACGCAATAAGTTATCATGCGCAGCTGAATAATACCTGCGATTAACGAAACCCCTTTAAATCTGTTTAGGATAGCTTGAATGGATGTCCCTCCCATGGGCCCCCGCCCTGATGTTAGGCCTACGCATCATGACTTGCGTCCAATTCAATGCTACATTGTTCAGTCACCCTTCACATTATTTAATTATTATGGATCAGTAAGTTACGAACCTGGATCGTCCTCAGAAGAGTCGGAAATACTACTTCTGTTTTCCAAACTCTCATGTTCGTCGTCGGTTTGTTTGGCACTGGAATCATCATCATCTTGCTCAGCAACGTTCTGCGACGTCATGGCAGATGCCCCGGATAACTTCTGGTTATAGGTTTCTGAATCTACTTCGGTTGCGGTGATTTCAACTTCTGTAGCGTTGCAAGTCTTCTTCTTGGTACATGCGTGATTCATCTGTGCGTCAAACTCCATCGGTGTCAGGGTATTGGCGACATGGAGGCCTGAGCTGTCGCCATTTTCATTACTTCCCAGACCCACAGATGTTGGTGTGTTGGGGCCGTGTTGAATAGTGGGCTCTCTCTGCGTGCCAAATTCAGCAGATTCTAGGCCAATGGCGCCACGTGCATTACCCGTATGGTGCTTTCCCGGTGAGCCAAATCCCAGATATTCCTGGCTTATGGTGCCACGTTTACTGTTGTGTTCTCTCTGCTTGCTAAGTTCTAGCGCTTCCTGGCTTATGGTGTCATGTGTATTAGTGTTTTCTCTCTGCCTGTCAAATTCCACAGGTTCTGGCCCAATGGTCCCACATGTTTCAATTTGCTTCCTCTGTCTGTCAAATTCAGCAGATCCTGTGCTCATATCATTTGAAGTAGTGTGATGTCTTCTGTCTCCAGTAACCACGGATTCTCCTCTGCTGATGGTGTCTTTGTGATTAGTGTGTTCTCTCTGTGTGCTCGATCCTTCAGCTGAGGGACCGGCAGTGTCATGTGGAGTGCAGTGCTGCCCGTGTTTGCTAAATTCCTCAGCGTCATGGAGCAGAGCATGCTCTTTCCTGGCATCAAAGCGTGGTGCATTGTCACAGACCGTCTCATCAACTTCTACGACTGTGCGCATGTCTGCCCGGTTACTCGACTCATCCTGTGCTACAAAATTCAAACAGCGAATTCCAATATTAGCGAACGCTTGACTTCTGGTTTTCTCTAACATATACATGTAGGCCTAGGCCTATATCGAATCACCAGTTGAAAACAATTCTGACTAAGTGGACCACTTCAAACTCCATCGATTGAAGCTCTGCATTGATTGACTCTTTGTATTGAATGACGCTTTGTACTGATTGACGCTTTGTATTGATTGACGCTTCGTATGACGTCTGCAGGCCTACGTACGTCCTTCCTACTGCTTGGTAAAGACGATTATACATGTAGAAGTCGTAGATTTGTATGTGGGAAGAGGGAGAGGCTAGCCTTTTACCTTTATATTCCGAGGCTACGAAAATGAAGTCTCTAACGCCACCAAAATACTTCTTTTTCTTATTTTATTTCTTTTTCTTCCTCTTTCTCCTCCTCTTCTTCTTCTTCTTCTTCTTCTTCTTCTTCTTCTTCTTCTTCTTCTTCTTCTTCTTCTTCTTTCTCTACTACTACTACTTTTTCTTCTTTCTCCTTCTCCTCCTTTCTCTTCCTCTTCCTCTTCCTCCTCTTCCTCTTCTTCTTGTTCTTGTTCTTCTTGTTCTTCTTCTTCTTGTTCTTCTTCTTCTCTACATGCCCATAGCTGCATCTTCGTATTCTATTTGGCTGGAATGCAGTGTTGTTTTGTTTTCAACAAACTGTTAACCTACCTGTCAAGTGAATAGCTGGCGTCGCAGATTCACGCGCTCTTGTATCGACACTTTCCTCCAATGTCTAAGAAGAAGTACAACATAATATTATAAGTAAGTTACTGTAAGTATGTACATGTATGTATGTATGTATGTATGTATGTATGTATGTATGTATGTATGTATGTATGTATGTATGTATGTATGTATGTATGTATGTATGTATGTATGTATGTATGTATGTATGTATGTATGTATGTATGTATGTATGTATGTATGTATGTATGTAAGTGTAAGCTAATTTAATCAGTGCACGACGATTGTCGTACAGCGACGCAGGTAGGCCAACTGCAAATTGGCGCGCGGCGTCTGGACAGGTGATTGTCTGGACAGCGCGTGATGTCTAGACGAGCGTACGTTGAGTGTACAAGGAGGGAGTGGAAGTGAAGAAGGAGTGTTGTGTGTTGAGAGCCGTTGAGATAGGCTGTAATAGTTGTTGTTGAGTTGCGATAGAGTAGACTGATGAAGGTAGTAGTCGTGTAGTTGTTATGATAACGCAAGTGTAGTCATTGTTGTGTTGTTGCTGATCGTTTTACTTTACATCGGATTTTGGAGTATAATAAGAAGACTTAAACACGTCGTCGTTGTTGGTTACAAAACAGTGAAAGTCTGTAGATTCTTTACCTAGCCATTTAGCTAATGAAACAGTTATCTAGGGATAGGCCTATGCTACCACGAACTTATACGAAGAAGCTTCCGAAGAGACTGATAGGAGGAGGTGATCACAAGGAGTTTATCACATTTGGTGTCGTTGCGGTGAGATAACGATCCAAGTTGCAGGAGAACGATCCTAGTTACGAACGGCGGGTCTAGGTGCCAAGTTACGAACGGAGGGATTCTATCCAATCAACAGACGTTGCGGAGGAACGGACGCTGTGCATTTATCGAGGAGCCGAGCACACGTGAGAAACGACAACACAACGACTACGAGGTAGAAAAACTTGCTTGTCTATTGAAGTTTGCTTAAAGAATTGAAGTCAGTCAATTGCAAACATTTGAAGAGTAGCCTACTATTTTATCGACTAGCATCAGTAAAGTAAAGAAGTAAGATGGAGAAACTTACGGAGCAAAAGCAAGCAGCTATTAAAAAGATGTCTTCGGAGAGACTAGTAAAATTATTAATTGAAGCAGGCGTAGACGCAGAAGAAGTTGAACAGATGTCGAGGGAACATTTGATGAGAACTTTGGCTGAGATTTGGGCGAAAGAAGCGGAAGAAGAAGGTGCGGTTGGTGGTGCTGAAGAAAAGCCGGTTGAGAAGCCACAGGCACCGATGTCTATGGAGGCGTTGATGCAATTCATGATGATGAGTAGACAGGAAGAGAAAGAACGTCGCCAAGAAGAGAAGGAGAAAGAAGAGCGACGGTGCCACGAAGAGAAAGAACGTCGCCAAGAAGAGAAGCAGAAAGAAGAGCATCGCAGACAAGAGGAGAAAGAGCGTAAACAAGAGGAGAGAGAGCGTAAACAAGAGGAGAAAGAGCGTAAACAAGCAAAGAAAGAGAAAGAAGAGCAGCGCAGACAGGAAGAGAAAGAATTGCGACAACAAGAGATAGACATGCAGAAGCAGCAGTTCCAGATACAATTAGAACAAATGAGAATAGATCGTGACGAATCAGAACGAAGAAGGATGGAGTTGATGATAGAATATGAAAAAGCAAGGAAAAGCGATGAAGAAATACGGAGACAACAGATTGAGGACAAAAAGGCTCGCGAGGAAGAAAAGGAAAAGATGCGTTTACAGGAACTGGAGAGAGCAGAAGAAATTCGTCAGGAAGAATTTCAAGCCGGAAAAGACAGTTTGGAAAAAGCAGAAAGAGAAAGAGAAGAGCAGATGCAGTTAGAACAAAAGAAACTTGCTATCAAGGAGGCTCAACTTAAAGAAATGGCTATTGAAAAGGAAGAACGCAGAAAGCAGTTAGAACTATTACAACAGAATATAGAACAGGAAGAACTGCGGAGAATCGAAGATCAAGATCGACTGAAGAAGAGAGACGAAGATGATCGTAAGAGCCGGGAAGTATCAGAACAGATTAGGCTCAGAGAAAGTGAGACAATGGTGTCCAAGATTAAGAAGATAGGTGACGCAATGAAGCATGTGTTACCGAAGATGCCGTATGATATGATGGAAGTGCCATTATATTTTGAAACAGTTGAAAATGCATTCAATAGCTTCGCTGTGGAAAAGCAGTACTGGGTGAAATTGTTGTTGCCATTGATGACCCCGAGAGCGCGAACGGTATTGAATCGATTGTCATTTGAGAATTTAGATAAATACGATGCAGTGAAAGAGCATTTGTTGAAGGAATTCAAGTTAACAGCTCGTGAGTACAGGTCAAGGTTTGCAGATGCCAAGAAGACAGCCGAAGAAACCTATACGATGTTCACGGCTAGGCTGAAGAACCTGTTGAATTATTATGTCCGGAGTAGACGAGTGGACAAAGACTACGAGAAGCTGTTTGATTTGTTAGTGGCGGATAAGCTGAAAGAATGTTTACCACCAGGTCCACTGCAGTTTGTCTTAGCAAAAGAGGGCACAGAATGCTTGGAAGCTAGTAATGTTGCAGACCTCGCAGACATACATGTAAACAATCGGATTGGTGTGATGTTCCAAGACAAACCGAAATTTGAAGCATGGGGAAATAGCTCAAAGCCATTCAAGTGGAACAAGGATAGCAAAGACACCGGAAGCCAAGCCAAGAGTAATGATGCAAAGAAAGATAATTATTCTGGAAAGCAGTATTGGCAAGATAAGAAAGAGTCAACGTGGGACAGACAAGCCTACAATCGAACACCGCCGCTGGGACGCCCAACAGAAAGTAATGCATCATACACGCCGTACAACAAGTGGGAGAACAATGAGCAAAGAAGTTTTATAAAGAAACGTTGCCACAACTGTCATTCTGACAAACACCTAATAAAACATTGCCAAGCACCAGGAGCGGCAAGTCTGAGGAAGAACTTTAGCAGAAGTGCAGAAAATCTTCGAGTAAACCAGATACAAGTGATGAATGCACCAGACCAGTTTGAAGAATCGGACGATCGTGAAACAGAAGTGAAGTCGGTAATGAAGTGTACGCCGCAGTTCACCATACAGAAAGAAGCGATAAAGACTACTTCCATTGCAGAACTTTGTCGAGAAACAAAAAGTAAAGAGGAGTGTCAACGCATAAAGAAGATATCGTTGCAGCATGTAAATGTGGAGATACGTGGGACTGATGGTCAGCCTGTGCAAGTCGAGGCGTTGATTGACTCGGGGACCGAGATACCAGTAATCAACGAGGAACTACTGAAAGGAACGACAGTAGAAGAAATCGGCAGAGTTCATTTGCAATGTGTAGCTGGAGAGCCGATTCCAGCCAAGTTGGTAAAAATTGAAGTGCGGATGAGCGGTCGTAACGAAGGAGCAGCTACAGAGGACAGGACAATAAATATCGCGCCATATTTAACTTTAGTGTGTGCCAGCATTCCAGCGGATCTGTGCAAAGAAAACAGAGAAAAGTTCTTGCTACATCCGGAGATAATTGCAGAATTGAAAGAGATTCCACCAGTGAGTGTATTGCAAGGGGAACTACAAGCGAATGTGACTACAAGAGCACAAAGTCGGAGAGCAGAAGTCGAAGACGGAGAAGACGAAACGATAAACGAAAGTTCGCAAGAAGATGACACGGACAGCGAAGATGAACTCAGCATTCAAGATGACGAAAGAACAACATCTGAGAACAATGAAACTGAAGAAGAGATGGCTGCATGTGAAGGAAATGATAGTGAAGATTCCGAAAGCGACGCTGAACTGGAGACAAGTATGAGGGACTTGTTCACAGAGAATTCGAACGATGAAAGACAGCTGGAAGATGCGAAGAAATTCGAGGAGCAGCAGAGAAATGACGAGTCACTGAAATCGTGGTGGAGGATCGCTGAAGACAAAAGATCAGAGTTTAGCGTGGTGAATGGATTGATGTATAAGAAGCATCAAATGCTGGATCAGCTAGTGTACCAGTTGGTGTTACCGAAAGAGAGAAGAATTCAAGTAATGGAATTAGCTCACGAGTCAGTATTTGGCGGACACTTGGGAGAAGAGAAGACACGAGAGAGAATCAAGTTGTCCTTTGTCTGGCCAAAGATGCGTCGAGACGTGGTGAAATTTTGTAAGTCCTGTGAGAAGTGTCAGCTGAAGGCACGAAGTTTGGTGATGGATCGAGTGCCGATTACACCAATTCCAAGGGAAGATGTTCCATTCCGACGGATGACTATGGACGTGGTAGGCCCAATAGAACCGAAGTCAGCAGCAGGGCATAAGTATTGCTTGTGCATAGTGGATTCATGTACAAGATGGCCGACAATCTTTTTGCTGAAGTCATTGACTGCTAAGGCTGTGTGCGAAGCTTTGATGAAGCTATTCATTGACGTGGGGGTGCCATCTGTGATCACCAGCGACAGAGGCACGAATTTTACAGCCAGTCTTACAAGAGAATTTTTGAAATTGATGGGATGCTGTCCACGATTCGATTCACCGGGGCATCCAGAGGCAGCCGGATTAGTCGAGAGATGGAACCAGACGTTCAAGAAGATGGTACATCATGTCATTGTGGAAAATCCAAGACAGTGGCATAAAATCATTCCGTTTACCGTATGGGCATTGAGAGAAGTTCCTAACGCAACGACAGGAGTGGCACCATATCTGCTGGTGTATGGAAAAATGCCAAGAGGACCATTAACTATCTTAAAGGAAAGCTGGACCAAAGAAATAAATCTACCGCCAAACATTGGAGTACAACCAGCAAAGTACCTGAAGAACTTAAGAGCAGACATGGAGAAAGCTTTGATATTTGCTGAGAATTGTGCAGAGGAAAAGCAAAAACAATACGCCAGTCAATACAACAAGAGGGCCAAGGATAAAGAATTCGAACCAGGAGAAAACGTCATCGTCCTGTATCCAACGTCAACCAATAAATTGATCTCACGATGGCATGGTCCATGTACAGTGCTACAAAGAAGATCCAAGTATTCGTATCTGGTGGACATGAATGAAAACGGCCGACGAATCGTCCATGCCAACAAAATGAGGAAGTTCATCGCAAGAACATTATCGTGTGGTCTCATCGTGGAAGAGGACGACGAATTCGGATCAGTGGTAGAGCTACCATTGAAAGAAGACCATGCAGAGACGACACAGAAATCGCTGCAATTGGACTATGAACAGATCGGACATCTTACGTGCGAGCAACAGAAACAGCTACTGGATGTACTGAACCGTTATGCAGACAGATTTTCGGACAAACCTGGATTATGTACATTGGTAGAACACGAAGTGGTGCTGAGACCGGACTTCCGAGAGAAAGAGTTCATGGCTTATCGAATACCGCTGATATACCGCGCAGAAGTGGACAAACAAATACAAGAGATGTTGAAAGCAAACATCATTCAACCGTCGTCGAGTAGAATGGCAAGTCCGCTGGTCATCGTCAAGAAGAAGGACGGATCCTTGAGACTCGCGTGCGACTACAGGTACGTGAATTCATATACTGAAAATTGTCGATATCCCATGCCGATCGTCAACGACGTGCTGAGCAAAGTCGGGAAATCCAAGTTTATTTCCGTCTTGGACTGTCGCAGTGCTTACTGGACTTGTCCTGTGAAGAAATCCGACCAATGGAAAACCGCATTCGTTACCCATAATGGACTGTACGAATTTACACGCGTCCCGTTTGGCATGATTAACTCTGGACGGACTTTTGTAAAAGCACTAAACATGATTTTGCAACCGATTAATGCATTTACTGAACCCTATGTTGATGACATTGCAGTACATTCTGATGATTGGAACATTCATTTGAAACATTTAGAATTGTTTTTGAAACAAATAAGACTGCATAATGTAACCTTGAACTTGAAGAAATGTGTGTTTGGTAAGTGTGAGGTGAAATTCATCGGTCACCTCATAGGATCAGGGAAGAAGATGATGAATCCAGATAGGATTGACAGTTTGATTAATTTAAAAAACCCTGAAACGAAGAAGCAAGTGAAGCAAGTGTTAGGATTTTTTGGTTTCTACAGACAATTTATTTGTAATTTTGCTGAAATTGCTAAACCATTAACAGATTTAACTAGCAAGCAGACACCTGAGAACATTGTTTGGACTGAGGACCACCAGAAGTCTTTTGATTCTCTTAAAGAAATTGTTTTATCAAATGTGATTTTATACATGTTCGAGGTTGGCAAACCATTTAATTTGTACTGTGATAGCAGTGATTTTGCTGTGGGGGCTGTGCTGTCACAAGTGGACGATGAGGGGATAGAACGTCCCGTTTCATTTATCAGTCAGAAGCTGACAGATACCCAGAGGAGATGGGCGACGATTGAGAAGGAAGCCTATGCAATCATATGGGCTTTAAACAAATTGAAAGAAATTATTATTGGTTCCAAGATTAATGTGTTCACTGACCATAATCCTTTAGTTTATTTGACTGAGTCAATGTCGAAGTCTGCTAAGTTAGTCCGATGGTCTTTATCATTGCAAAATTTTGACATTCTGTTGAACTATAAGAAGGGAAAGCTGAATGTAGTAGCGGACTGCTTATCGAGATTGTAGTATAAGATATTTTGTGATTGCATTTAGTATAGGAATTGTTTGTATTTAGTTTAAGCATTATACGTTCGCTAATTTTTAAGATTAATTAGCTCTCTTCAAAAGAAAGGAAGGAGGTAATGTAAGCTAATTTAATCAGTGCACGACGATTGTCGTACAGCGACGCAGGTAGGCCAACTGCAAATTGGCGCGCGGCGTCTGGACAGGTGATTGTCTGGACAGCGCGTGATGTCTAGACGAGCGTACGTTGAGTGTACAAGGAGGGAGTGGAAGTGAAGAAGGAGTGTTGTGTGTTGAGAGCCGTTGAGATAGGCTGTAATAGTTGTTGTTGAGTTGCGATAGAGTAGACTGATGAAGGTAGTAGTCGTGTAGTTGTTATGATAACGCAAGTGTAGTCATTGTTGTGTTGTTGCTGATCGTTTTACTTTACATCGGATTTTGGAGTATAATAAGAAGACTTAAACACGTCGTCGTTGTTGGTTACAAAACAGTGAAAGTCTGTAGATTCTTTACCTAGCCATTTAGCTAATGAAACAGTTATCTAGGGATAGGCCTATGCTACCACGAACTTATACGAAGAAGCTTCCGAAGAGACTGATAGGAGGAGGTGATCACAAGGAGTTTATCACAGTAAGTATGTATGTTTGTATGTATGTATGTATGTATGTATGTATGTATGTATATATGTATGTATGTATGTATGTATGTAGCCTATGTATGTATGTATGTATGTATGTATGTATTTATGTATGTATGTGTGCGTGTATGTATGTATGTGTATGTATGTATGTGTGTGTATGTACATGTATGTATGTATGTACTTTATTGAACCGCCTGCGAACGCACTGATGGAACAACAAATAAGAACAATCTACATGTAGCCTAAGCAAGCACAATAAAAAAATAATCACGATATGCAATCAAATAATCATTGTTATGCAGCTACGGAACGTAGGATGTGAACTTCAATGCATTGCAGAGATCTGCAGTGCAAATTTCCACAATGGAATCTTATGCATGCACTAACCAAACTGATATGATAATAATGGACCATAATGCGTATCAGCAAGTAGACTATGCCTAGTTTAATAATTGAAATGAGAAATGTTTGAAGGTTGTTTGTATGTTTGTTTCTTTCTGTCATTGTCTGATGAGGGTTATTAGGCCTATCTATCTGATTTAGCATTCATACTGCCTTACCTCTTGTCTATTTTGCAGTCCAACGCTTGAGTGCTCATTATTGTTGTTATTGCTTGACGTGGTGGTAGGG
This sequence comes from Lumbricus rubellus, assembly GCA_945859605.1. NCBI lineage: Eukaryota > Metazoa > Annelida > Clitellata > Crassiclitellata > Lumbricidae > Lumbricus > Lumbricus rubellus. The sequence goes on along the minus strand of OX243826.1, from coordinate 21,798,914 downwards.
CAGTGATCTTTGGGAGTTCCTCGTTGACTTTGAGCTGTTTTATCCCCGATATGAGGTCGTTGAGGTGATATTTCTTTTCTTCTGGACATCGTTCAGAGTAGGATAACTCTAACTTATTCTAATTCAAACTTATTCTAACTCTCACTTAACGGAACTCTAACTTGCGTAACAACAATAACGTACAATTCGATTCAAGAGTAGCCTGATTAGGCTATCTGCCGTGTGAACTTATTATTGCATCAAAATTTAATCTCAATATGACAAACGTATACGGTCCATACATGCGGATATACATTCAAAATACAATAATATAATTTACTAAAATTATAAAGACTGCAAAAATACTGAAATTGGATTTTAAAAAATATGTAGACATAGATGTTGAGGTAGATAGATGCTGCACGAATAAATTAAGACTATGTTATGATGAACGTGTATGTTGTCCTGAGCAGTTAACATAATCTCTTTCTCACTCGCCACGATGTTTCAAATCAAATCAAATCAAAATCAGTTTATTCTGAGAATGAACAAGACAAACAAAACAAACAAAAAACCAAGGTATACCTCAAAGAAAAATACTATGCTACACACGACTAAAAGTAGGACACCTTGATTGTATGAACGGTGAACACTCAGAAAGGGTCATCCAGAAAGGGACAGGTCCCGCTAACCTGGATAACCCCTGAACGTAAAATGTAAGTCAAGATGGCGAGGTTAGAGATATAAACAGAAAATGGAATTTTTTTTTAGAAAGAAAATACCAGAAAAGAAATCAATGTGGCATAAGATCACACAATGTCACACACAAAGAAACCTTTGGCAACAAGCCAAAAAACCACAACATAAAAAAAATAAAAATAAAAAATAAAAAGCGAAACCAAAAAATGAGCAACAGACATAAGTCAGTAATGGCAACCTGAATCATGAGCATTATAGTAGTAATCATATCGAGGCAAAGGAACCAGAGGAAAAACACAATAAGCATCTTGGTAAGTATATATTTGAAAATTACTGAGCAGACCTATTAGTAGTCAGGGGAAAAAAAACCAGCGTCGTAATTATACCAAGTGGGACATTATTTCTCATCATTGGTTATGCTACAATATAGCCATGGTTAATTATCACAAAAAAACAGTTAAACCCATCAGATCAGATGGACACATCAAAATACCTTATGGTTATAACAGATACATCATGTGATGGTACAATAATAATAATTACAACAAGGCAATTAAACAGTAATAGCTCGAAACTAGACAAAAAGGCATGTATACAGATTCTTCAATTGAGCAGGAGAAATCGTTTAAGTGAGTTTTTAAACAGACCAAAAGACATTAAACTAGTAAGTTCACCAGGCAATCCATTCCATAGCGAAGGACCCAAATATTTAATTGAGAACTGCTTAATTCTTAAGTGAGCAAATTCACTTCTATATGAGTGCGAGTGCCTGGTGAAATGACCATGAATATCAGAGCCCATAGTAAAATAATATTTAAAAGACATAGGCAATAGGTGTAAATGAAAACGAAACATGAATAAACAAATCTGGAATTTATTTATCTTAGGTAACGTTAAAAAATAATTATTTTTGAACAGGGGAGCAGTGTGATCTCTCCAATGAGAACCCCAGATTATTCTTATTGCTCGTTTTTGTAATGTGATCAGATGATGAAGACGTGAGGGATAATTCGAGCACCAAGAAATATTACAATATGAGAGATATGGAAAAATGAGTGAATAGTATAGGTTGATTAGAATGGACTTTGGAAGGCAGTGCTTAATCCTATGTAAAACCCCAATATTTTTTGCAATCTTTTTGGAAATCGCCATTATGTGTTCCTTCCAAGTCAAATGTTGATCAACTATAACTCCAAGGAACTTAGAGGAGGTTGTTTGGGCAATGGGGGCATTATTAATTAAGAGACTGTTGTCACCGTACGTAATTTTCTTAATAGAGTGAAATAATATAAAATTTGTTTTTTCAAGGTTCAATGAAAGTCTGTTTATTTTAAACCAGTCAGCAATTACTGTTAGTTCCTCATTAGCTATTTTAAAAAGTTGATCTATGGAAGAGTGGGAAAGAAAGACATTCGTATCATCAGCGAATAAGATAAATTTTAAAACTGAGGAAGTCATTGATAGATCATTTATATATAGCAAAAATAAAAGCGGACCCAGTATCGATCCCTGTGGCACACCGCAGGAAATGCACAGAGATCGAGACTGTACACCTTTAAGGTACACATACTGGGTTCTGTCACTGAGATAGTCAATAAACCAGTTTTTAGTAGTTCCTCTAAGTCCATAATATTCAAGTTTTTCTACTAATATTTTATGATTAACCGTATCGAAAGCTTTAGAAAGGTCAAAAAAAATACCTAGCGAAAATTTATTGCTATCCATCGCATCAACAATATTGGATTGCATGTCCAATAGCGCCATGTATGTAGAAAGACCCCTCTGGAATCCATACTGTGTGGATGATAATAGACTATATTTATTCAGATATTCAATAACTCTATTAGACATTAGCTTTTCAAGAATTTTTGAGAAGAAAGATAAGACAGATATAGGTCGGTAGTTATTTAACTTATCCTTCTCTCCCGCTTTGTAGATAGGTATAATCTTAGCCATTTTTAATAAAGTTGGAACTTCACCTGTATTAAATGAAGAATTAATTATACTACAGAGTGGGGCTGCAATGGCAGTTATAGACAATTTAGCAACTGGTGGACTAATGTCATCAGGGCCTGTGGAAAACGAGGCTCTCAATAGGTTGGTAGTTTGAATAATCTCATTAGCAGACGTTGGGACAATTCCAAAAGAAAATCTGGGTGGAGTAGGCATAAAATACTCATATGTGGTGGATGAATTCGGGATTTTTTCAGCCAGAGTCGTACCAATAGTAGTAAAGTACTTGTTAAATGCATTAGCAATTTCCCCTGCATCTCGAACCCCATCAGATCCAATGCGAAAGGTGTCAGGAAGACAAGACTCTTCCTTAGAATTCATGATTTGTTTAATTATTTTCCAGGTCTGGTTGAGGTTATTACCACATTGAAGGAAACAATCAGCATAGTAACGAGATTCACTCTCATTTCTAATAGTTTTAAAAATATTACGATATTGTGTAAATACACGTTTATTATCAGCAGAAGGATTCTGTAAATATTTCTTATATAGTCTATTTTTGTGCTTACAGGATTTAAGAAGAGCTTTAGACATCCAAGGCTGTTTAATAGAGCAACGCCCCCTATCTTTCACAAGTGCAAGAGGGAAGGCTTCATCATAAAAGCGTTTATAGGCATCAAAGAAGGCTTTGTATGCAATATTAGGCCCACTACTAATAGAGAGCTCATCAACAAAGGTCCAGTCTGTTGTGAGAAGGGAATTAATGAAGGTAGATTTGGCTTGGTCATTAAATGTACGCTTATAAGTAGGAGACGATGAGGTGCGAGAGGAAGGGTAAAGGTCAATATGAAGCAGAACTGGAAGATGGTCTGAGATATCATTTATTAGTATACAGGAGTCTTGTCCCACACATAAACTATTAGTAAAAATATTATCAATAAGTGTAGCTGATGTTTCCGTGATTCTAGTTGGTCTAAGTATAGTAGGAATAAACTTGTGAGAAAACATGGTATTGAGAAAAGCCTCAGTCGGGGGGTGCTCATTATGACGAAGGAGATCAACATTAAAGTCACCTGCCAAAAAAACTCGACTTTTAGAGTTGGATAGATTTAGCAACGTATTTTCAAAGTCAGTTGTGAAGTCATTAATAGGCTGCCCAGGAGGCCGATAGATAGAGCCTATTATGATATCTTTGCTTTTTGGTTGCGGCAGTTTCACAAACATACTTTCAAAAGTACTCGATTTGGATTTCGTCCAGTCAGCCTGAATGACTTCAAAGACAATATCAGATCTAATCAAAAAACCAACCCCTCCCCCTCCCTTACCAGTTGCCCTGGAGCTATGGATAAAGTTAAAGCCGGGGAGTGAAATAGTTGATGCCAGGTCATCAGTAAGCCACGTCTCTGTAAGAGCCAAAATCATGGTATTGGACTGGGCTAATAAAAGGCAAATTTCAGCCAACTTTAGGTTAATCCCCCGACCGTTAAGATGAGTGATACAAAAATGATTAGTAGCCGTGATGTTAGAAAAAAACTCAGGTAATTTTTCAACCTCTTTGTAAGTACTTGAGTAAGTAGACCTCATGTTATAGAAGTTTATGTCAGCATCAATGCCATCATCCATTAGCAAGAATCTGCACTCATCATTGATTTCATTCACATCTAGGCATTTGTCACTGTGCTTAGCCAGCAAAACATGAACAGAATTTATAGTGTCATCAATAGCATCACATAAATAAACATCAGCAAAAGGAAGAGATCCTTGCTATAACTGAATTGACAGACATTGTTTTGTTCAATGTCTTATTTCGTTACATTGTTACATTGAGAATATCGAGATTTGAGCCTCTTCGAACTATAATATTATTGATCTATTGCTCCCGCTACGTGAAACCCGGTTTCGACTTTACAGTTTAGATTCAAGTGCACATGTCTTGGTACTGAATCGGTAGAAACTTCGACTATGACTCAGCGCTGCCTGGATATCTATGAGACAGATACATGTACATTTTGTAGTCTATTCACTGCAAACGACGCAGCAGACTGATTGAAGCCTATATTCCGTCAATCTAAAACTTGGCATACGCACGACCTGCAACAAAACAAAACATGAAGTCAGATGCATTTAGCATTTAATGGGGACATCCTGTTCATGCAATGCAACAATTTAATAATAATTTTTAATAAAAAATAATTTTCCTTTATTCAACAATCCGGTTGACAGAACGCAACTGGTTACACAGTGCAGGCTACAATTAGGCTATGCAGTTAAAACAATTCACAAAAACGCAGATAACAGAAAACACAAATCTTAAGTAGCCTATAGCCTACTAACTAAACAGACATCATGCAATACCCTAGATGCCATCACGTAGGCCTATACATAGGCCTGTGATCAGGCATGTATTAATTTTTTTATCAAGGTAAAACAACCTTCTATAGTTTTCCAGTAACCTTTCACACCAGCATTTCCATGGTTATTAGATGGGACCCATATGGACGCCATACTGTGGTAATGGTGGGCCCAGTGGTTTGTAACGGTCTTCCTTTAGAGTTACGTCTACACCTGGGCTTTATTATTATACATCCAAGCCACACCTACAACTGTCAATTTTTGGCTTAGTTGGAGTTTGGAGCACCTCTGAATAGTTCTCTTTAAGGGACACTATATAAATTCCTGAATCAATTAACGTGAATCAGAGTCCCTTGCATGCACTATTTGTGCTCTACCGGTATTTGTGTATTTCTATAGCGCAGTGCTGAAACATAGGCTTGTTAAGATTGCGCTTTATCATCTGTCAACTGTCACGGAAGCATAATATTATAGGCCTATCATACATTCGGGGGCGGGCTACTATTAAGACAATCTACAAATGGCACTGAGGTGGGTCATATCCATAACTATGTTATTTCCCCTCCCTCTGCATTGAAAACTGCCAAGGTCATACCCATTCATAAAAAGGGCCCAAGGGATAATGTTTCTAACTAGGCTACAGACAGATTTCTGTAGCCTACTCCCATTCTTCGCTAAAAAATTAGAAAAATTAATGTAGACACTGATCAATAGGATCGATGTCAGGCATTAAACATAGGGGTGCTCGATAGTAGGCCTACAGTGGTTAGCGCGCTGGACTATCGACCGAGAGATCGGGGTTTAATTCCCCGCCGGGGCAGAAATTTGTGACGAGATTTCTGTTCCACAAGCGCCCCCTAGCCGACTCATCTATGATGAGTACACTGACCTATAGCTACGATCAGTGGATAATGAGACGGTGAGGGAGAGGATTGGCCACGGCCCTCATATGCCGAGGCCTTGAAAATGAAGTTGCTAACACTTCATCCTCATTGGCAAACCCTCCGGGCTAGCCAGAAGAGCTCTCGTTATTTTATTTATAGGCATTAAACATAAAACATTGACCACGAAATGAAACCTACAATAAGACAGCAAACATACCAATAAAATGATGCAGTAATGAACGTCAAAGGTCTCATAAATTGCAAATTTAATGCTAAGTGACCAAATTTGGAAAATATATCTCCAATCTAATATACTTTTTCGACTAGGCCATATATCCGTATACGTAAAAAAATAAACCTTGGTATTTCCTGGTTTTGTGATTATGTTTACTATAGCTGACCAATCATTTGCGGTTAAAATAAACCGCTGAGGCCTATACCTGTTTGATCGGCCTACGTAATAGCACTACGTAAACACCAAGTAAAGACTTAAGAAACCTCGTTCGTATAAATAGGTCTAGCCGTAAAATTTCCGGTAAAAATTACCATGACGGAATAAAAAACCTATAGAGTAGGTCTATGGAGTATAGACAGTCAACACGAATATGAACCTGTGCCGACAGATAGGCCCTATATTATATATCATTAATTCATTATATATATAATTTTTATAATATAATTTATATACATTGTAATATAATAGGCCTACAAGGCTCTGCATACATAACTAGTAGGCATAACCACATCCACATTGTATTGAATCTAGAAATTTATAAAGCGGTTCTCACAGCGCACAGTAATCAGAGCTATAGACGCCAGTATAGTGCGAGAAACCAAGAGCAAAAAAATTAGTTTTGAGAGAACGAAAAGATATAATATGCTTGAGTACAAAATAATTAGGCCTAATTACAAAGAACATGTCAATGGAGAGAGCTGATTCCGAAGTGCAGGATCAACGAAGGCAAAAGCTCGAGTTTTTCCAAAGGCAGTTCTTGCTCGCGGAAGAAGGAGATCATGTCTGTCACGTGTGCGTATTGGACAAAGAGAGGCTGCTGAAGTCTATGAATTATAGTAGGCCTACATTCCACGAACCTAAGGCTCGGAAAGCCTATTATTTTGCAGAGAACCACTTGGCTTTGAGGATAAGCTCATTAGCTGACCAATAATTTTGCGGTCAGATTTAACTGGAGTGGATCAGTATGAGAATTGTAGAAAAATAACGGAGGGGAAGTTTCGGCGCCAGGATTTCAGTTTTGGAGGGACCGTTCCAAACCTTTCGTCGGAAGTGAGGGGAACGCGTCCCGTGCGCGTCCCGTGCGCGTCCCGTGGGAACCATAGGGTGGTTGCGCCTATGACAAAGAGAGCAGCGGATAAAGCTAATAAACGTTTTTATACAGCATCCGTGTAATGAAGTTTTTATTGTTTGTAGCCTACTGGTTAGTTCGAACGGATGCGGCCTAGTGCGTAGATTGTATTTGCCAGGATGTCTGTAGGAGAGAAATTTACGAAGTAGGCTGCTGGTACATATGATCATAAGTAGGATGACCCGGTCGGGATATTTGCCCAATGACAGCCCAGCCTTTGACGCGCTCTGCCGTCACGCTCATATAATTATACCGCTCCATTCTTCAGAGCTGTTCTAAAAGCTTCGGCGTGTCTTTTTTAACATAAGTTGCAGGAACTTATGTAGGCCTACATTGAGCAAACATGTCGATGCTTTTAGAATAGCTGTGAAGAAGAGACCGGTAGGCCTACTATTATTTATTTAGCGTTTGCAGTTTAAGCCAGCGCACAGGATGCTCATCAGCAATATGCAAAGCGGACATACCATGAAAACCAGTTTTTCTGCAGTCATTTGAAAAAACCAGTTATTCTGCAGTCATTAGCGATCCGAGACATTGTCTGCACCTCTCCGCAGACCGGTATGAGCCTGATGAACTCTAGATTTACTTTTGAATCATTGAATGCATGGAGGGATCCTGGTCTTGGTTGTTTGAATTCAAACAGTCCAATCGCCATTAAGATCTACGCTACAGGCCTAGGCCTATTGCACAAGCCTGAACTAAGGTCGAATTGGGGCCGTCCATAAAGTACGTCACGCTCCAGGGGGAGGGGGTGTAAGAAAGTGTGACAGTTTGTGACAGGGGGAGGGGGGTCAGGCCATGTGTGACGTCACACATTTTTTTAATGATGTGTAATTGTGTATTATATAATTGTCTAGTCTAATTTTTGCAATTTCTGTTTTCAAATTCAATCTACATTGAGTTAATGCTTCAATGAATAACTATGACAACAGTTACTGTTGACAATTAACTATTCTACTATTAAAGTCATTTTAATAATGTGATAGTTCTTTTAAGTGGAAACTTTACAGTTTAATAGTGAAGTGTGTTTTAGATTAAATTTGAATAAGGTGTTAATTTAACAAAATTCGAAAGTGTGACGTACTTTAGGGGGGAGGGTCCGAGAAAGTGTGACGTACTTTAAGAAGGGGTCCGTGAAAGTGTGACAGTTTGTGACAGGGGGAGTTAAAAATGGTCAAAAATAGCGGGACGTACTTTATGGACGGCCCCTTGCAGTAACTAGCCTATAGGCCTACAGAGTGGGCCAAAAAAAGTGAGAACACCTTGTAGAATACGAGTTATTTACAAATATAATTCAATTAATTTTATTCTTTTCATGTATTTTTGTTTGCCAAGTAATTAGCTAATCAGAAATCATGTTCAATGTGTCCTCCTTGCTTCTCAACGAGTTTTTCTAAGCGTCGACGCCGCTCGTTTATGCCACTGCATGTCAATAAAGCGCTTCTCCAGATTTCTCCATTTTTCGATTATTGCCAACTTGAGCTGCTCAACTGTGGTAAATTTTCGCCGAATGTAGGCTTTTTCTTGCAAAGTAGGCTACCCCATATGGCATAATCTACTGTGTTTAAATCACAACTGTTCGGTGGCCACATGTCTGGTTCGATGAAGTTAACATTCTCCTGACGAAGAAAGGTAATTGTATTTCTGGCTGTGTGAGATGGAGCTCCGTCTTGCTGCTGTAATGTCCAGTTATGGCGATCACATATCGCTTGAATTACAGGCAGCAAACCTTGTCTCAGAACATGTCCACAATAGTATTCACTGTTTACTTTGGCGCCTGGTTCAACGAACACAATATTAGTTTTCCCCATTCGAGACACGCCAACTGATACCATGATATCGCGCGGCTGAAATGTTCACGTTCTCGTAGACTATGCGTCGACTTTCCTGAACTTATATTTTTTTTGTTTCAACGGAATAAACAATTAACTGGAGTGCCAAGGGTGAATGTCTTTTCGTCTGTAAACCAGATGCTTCGTACACTTCTCTCATTAGGAAACCTCTCAAGTAGTTGCCGACTGCGTTGCAAGCGTTTCAAAGTGACATTTTCATTTAGCTTCTGCCCGATCACACGCTTGTACGTTTTGAATTGTAAATTTTGCTAACAATACGTCGAAATAAAGACATCATATATAGCTAAATGGGTAAGTTAGTGAATGAGTAAACAATTTAAGTTATTATGGATACAGTGAAACAAGTTTTGATGCAATTATACTACTTTTTGCGCGATGTTCTCACTTTTTTTGGCCCACCCTGTATATACGGACCTAAGGCTCATATGTGGCCTATTAGGCCTATCGGCCGATGTTATCGTAAAATGTCATTCCATATAATATAAGCCTACGAAGAAGGCTTATATCGAAAGGTCTATGCACGAATCTGAATGTATAGGTCGATTAGACATGCCCATGGACTATAGTCAATAGGCCTAGTAGGCTAAACTGCTTATATCAGGATATGCCGAAATGTACTGAGACCGAAGAGCATTAATTGTCAAGTTAGGCCTATACTGCTATATAGAATAAAGTCTTGCAGGAATACAGGTAGGCCCATACAGATTTAGGTCTAACATTTCTAACATTTAAAGGAACGTATAAGCCTATGTAAGATCTTAATCTTGTAGTAGGCTAGCCTATGTTCTTGCCTACGCCTCCATGCAGATTTGTTATTAAATGCTTTGCAAGTTGGGAAGATTTTTGCGCCATTAGCCTAAACATTATTTTGAAGTCAAGCGCAATTGGCTATGGCCTAATTTCAAGCTTAGCCCAGGCACCAGGATATTCATCAGGCAATGCACGAGTGCTGCTGCGTGTCAGAGTTGATTGTTTCAGTTTAACGATAGCCTACTGTGCATGTGATAACAAAGATCATTAGAATCGCCCTCCTCCTTTATCCAGGCTTGAGACCGGCACTGCCAAAGTGCGAGTAGGCTAGTGGTGGACTTTCATGTCAGAGTGGCGATGTCAAATAGTGGGAAAGGAGGAGGAGCAAACAGCAATCAATATTATAAACAAGTAGTAAGAGGTCGCAACGGAAAGGCATCCAGAGGTCACATAAATTGGCTGGATTATAAATACGCCCCCTAATTTTTTTGGTGTAGGTCGACGCGAACCTGCACGCTGTCGCTTGTTGCTGGTTATAACGACACTGCTTCATATATTAAAGATGATTAGTGTCGCCCTCCATCTTTCTCTGGCTTGAGACTGGCACTGCCAAACAGCGTTTAATCTAGTCCTCCTGCTTTGGAGGGGGGGTCATGTTTATAGGAGGGGACATACCGTTTGGTGAGCAGCAAAAAAATTAATGGGAACAGTTTTCAATGTCCTTCGCGTTTATTCAGATGATCCTTTTTAGTCCATCCGCCCGGATGCCTATCTGACAGAGTCTCCCACCTAAAGGTTACCCCAGAGACTATTTCAAAACAAATTCTCGCCCGGCGGATCTTAAAGAGAATAAAATCGGCCCCTTCCCGAAAATATATTCTGAAATAAAGTCTCCGGGGAAGAGGATATTTCTTCCGCCGCTGAAATATAGTCTTCCCAGTTCAACGTGAGATGGGCTACAGTCTCATAAAATTTATAGATGAGCATTGAGCAGGTTTAATGTTGCTAAAATATTTAACAAGAACGTAGCCTACGTTCCCAAATTAATAACTTTTAGATCAGAAAAATTTCTTCCTGTACCACAATACAGAGTTTCTGCAAGTAGGCTTAGACCTATACGAGCACTGGCGATCGACCGGTTTCGTAGCTTCAGACGTGCACATGTGACATGTGTTCGAGCGCGTTTGCGTGCATGCGTGCGTGCGACCTAGGCAACTTTGCCTTTGTATCTTGCACCGACATGCCTTGAGGCCGACATGTAGTCTGCATAGGCTATAGCCTACTGTTGCTGGATGTTAGTGTGTTTGTGTGCAATCTGTGTGGTAATTTTTGTAGCGCTGCTCTGTTACGGGCAAGGTGTCAATAATGCAGTCTGCTGCATATCAGTTTTTTTACCTGTCTGTTCGATTGTGCACGTACGTACATGTATGTGCGCATGTTTTATATAGCCTATAATTATAGCAATTTTCTCGATAGCAATTTTCTTAAATCCTTTTAATATCATTTGAAAGTAAATGGGGCCTGCTAATAGCTTCCAAATGCTAATTTCAAAGCTGTAGCTTCAAAATGCTATTTTCAAAGGAATGTTACAATGTCGAACTTCAACAGATAGCCTACGCAAACAAGTGCGGTTATGCAATATGCATCGTCAACATTATGAATGCCCGCGGTTTTAGACTGCGCGGTGTTGCGCAACGGTTGTGTGCGCGCGCGCGCGGTTTGATCGCGCAGTTTTGACCGTCTGTGTCCGTTTGCTTGCGTGTAGGCTACATGACATTGTGTGTCTGTGCTTATGTGTCTATGGGCGCCTATGTGTAGGCCTATCTGTTTTCAGGGCTGTGCATGTCGGAGCAATAGGCCTATGATCACCCATGCACGACTCATGTTCAAACGAATTTGTGATGACACCGACTTTTCTGTTTTCGGCATAACTTTGATCAGAACAGACGCCGTTTTCAATTGTCAAGAACCGTCTCCTGGTAATCCAGTTCGTTCAAATAATCATAATAAAGATATTAAGTTATTGATTTCAGAGCCATTTTTCTTCTATAGCCTACGCAGAGTTGTAATTTTGTTACTGAAGACTCATATGCGCCTAACTGCCCTAGCACCACTCAGAGAGCAAACAAATAGAGGTAGGGCCTACGCTCTAGGTTTGCTATAGAAAGGCGGATATATTATTACATTAAGACGAGATAAGAAAGTAGCCTAAGTAGGCCTATGGTCTGATGAGGTAAGGAAAAATTGGTCGAGGTTAGGTTATGTAGGTTAAGTATACCTATGTAGACTAAAGCAAACTAAATAATTTATGATAAGGCAAGGCTAAGCCATGGAGCAATTAAGTTTATAGGTGTTTGACTCTTACAAGTGCCCTGAAATTTATTATTGCTATCATTATTATTTTTGGTCTATATGCCCGAGGTATATTATGTCAGACCTCTTAGGCACTCGAATAATAACTACCATCATATAAAAATAGAAATGTCCAGAATCATCATTATTATTCTTGTCGTTGCTGTTGTTGTTGTTGTTGTTGTTGTTGTTGTTGTTGTTGTTGTTGTCGCTATTCAGTTACAAAGCTTGACAATTTAAATGAACCGTTGATCATCAATGCATTGCGACGAGCAATTGTGAGTGAAGGACTTGCTCAAGGTCCCTGCTCAGACACCGTCTCAGAGGATGAGGTGGAGATTCGAACCCATACTCTGAGTTACTCTCCAAGTTACAAGGCAAGCACCTAACCAATCGGCCATCGAGTCCATGATAATCAATATGGAATTCCCAAGATAGCCTAACTCTGCATGGAATTCCCAAGATAGCCTAACTCTGCAGGAGTTCGTCGTCTGATATGCGTCGCGGCGGCAAGAGGTGGGCGTGAGCTCACGGGGGAGGGGTGGTGGGCACTAAAGCGGCTGTTCTAGATAATGAAATATTATGCACTGTCTGGCTTGGTCTGCACGATTTGGCGTCAGTATTCTTGCAGATAAAATTGCTTTTTAATGTGTTCGTGTTTATATATGCATGAGACAGGCCACAGGCATAATGCACTATTGACGCAATGGCAATATCGACTGCATGATAGTGAATAGGTAAGATATACTGTAATTTTAAAGGCTATTTCGTCGCAGCACAAAGTGCGCAGAATGGCATAGCCTACTAAAATTGGCTCACTTAAACATTCTCCAATATTTGAACCTCTGTAGAGTGATATCATCTAGCCTACACTTCTACAGGTTATATATCAACTCCGGAATGCAGATGGCTTATAATACATGTAAGCATAGGCCTATATAATTATGCACTTAAAAACACACGCGCGTGCACAAATGCACCCACGCACATGCACACACACATGCTCATACACGCACACACCCACGCACACGCACACACCCATGCACACACACGCAAACTCACACACTCGCACATTTATTGACGACGAACATGCGCAGTATTTGACAGTGGTTTTTCGTTTCTGGATATTAGCCTACTTGAGCATATATAGATGCAGCTTGAATTGAATCGACTGGCTTCATTTGGCCAGCATCAACAAAACCCTGAAGGTGACTTGTCCTGTCTGACGCTCGCAAGAAGAGGTTACTTCCATAATGGTCATCTGGCAGCTTGCTTCCAGTGTCACGTGCCACTCCCAAGAGAAGAAAACATCACAGCAGATAACCTGGACGACGTCCACAGACGCACCAGTTCCAACTGCCCCGCCCTAGAAACAACGGTAAATGTACCACTGATCCAACCCAGATCTCCCTTGACCGATACGGACGGCACCCACCTAGAGGAGTCCATCACCGCCGCTTACAGACGGGCTTGGTCGCGAGCAGAGTCACGCGGGATCTTCGCCACTGGCTCCCGAGCTGGTAAACGAGATAATTCAGATCAAGAACGATTCCGTGATGTAGCAACCCGTCTGGAAAGCTTTCGAAGTTGGCCGCGGGAGGCGCCAGTTCAACCGGATGTGCTCGCAGCTGCCGGGTTCTTCTACTCAGGAAAAGGTGACAGGGTCATCTGCGCCTTCTGTGGGTGCGGTCTCAGTGGATGGGTGCGAGGGGATGATCCTGTAAGGGAGCATGAACGGCATTATGGGGATCGTAACTGTCCGTTTCAACGCCTTCTGAGGGAGCGTCATCGAACTACGATCAACGAATCGCCTCCTCCTCCTCGGAAACTGAACCTTCTGACGGCTGAACCATCTCGCCAAGGGAATCCCAAGCACCCGGAATTTGCCGAACAACTTCAACGCCTCCGAACATATCCGTCGGATGCTTTTCCGAACGGTCCACGAGCTGAGTCGCTTGCAAGCGCTGGATTTTTCTACGAAGGTAGGACTTATAAGTTATAAAGTAGGCTACTGAATCGGTAGGTAATATAGCACCCATCATCCAGTGTTTAAAGTGTAGAAAAATAAGTACCTGACCGTCCCTTACTTTCCAGGCTGTGCTGGCATCGACTTGATAACCTACAACTTGCTATCGATTCTTCGACTTGCAATCCACTTAGCGGCTTAAATTGGTATCGACTTGATATAGACTTACAGACTTGATCTCGACTTTGTGGCGACTTGGCAGTGACTATATATAGGTAGCGACTTGCTATCGACTTAGCCCAGCTTCAAGTAGATTAAATTGGATTTCTTTGCAAAACTATAGCATGGAATAGAAGATCAATCTTTATTTTAGATATATGTTTCCATTTTTTCTAGTAGGCCTATAGTAACCATTATAATATTTTCAATGATGCAAAAATAAAATAGCTATTCTTTCATGTGCTCAACGACGATAGCGATGATAAAACGAGCCAGTAAACTTCCGAAATGTTTTATCATTAATTTAAAGTCTAAGCATAATCGTTTCTTTCCGGAAGCTTAGCACACATCAGGTGCTTTTGTGAAGGAATGAAATTTAAAAAGGGAAAGGAATGCAATTGAAAAATACACTGGCAAAAGATACGGCCTAAAACCGGGGCCAATTAGGCCTAAGTCAAGCCTAAATGTGTTGTTAACACAACAATAACGTGTAGCCTATAGGCTAGGCTACTTATGCTACTTAGGCTTAGGCTACATTCTAAGTCTGGGTCCTGACAACTAATTTGATATAGTGCAATGTTTACGATGAACTTATTCAGTGTGTCGCTCTGATATTTTTAGATTTTACTGTACATTACATTAGGCTACATTACATTGCACTGTTTCGTCCATAGGTCCGGGAGATCGTCTGCGCTGTTTCCACTGCGCAGGTATTTTGAAGAACTGGAAGCCAGTGGACGTTCCGCTTGATGAACACGAGAAATGGTTCCCAGAATGCCAGTTTCTGCGGTCACTGCGAAATGACCTCAGCCTCCAGCTGCAGGTTATTGTCCGAACTTCAATCAATTGTTGTAATTAAGCCTACGTTAATTAGGCCAACTAGGCCTACTGTTATTGCTTTCAACGTGGGTTAATTTGTTGAGTGCCATTGATAACACGAGGTCTGCATAACAATTACTTATCAATTACTTATCAAATAATTATCAATTAATTATCACTTAGGCTAATTATCAATTAATTATCAATCAATTATCAATTAATTGTCAATTAGCTATCAATTAACTATCAATTACCTATCAATTAAATATCAATTAATTATCAATTAGTTTATTAATTAATTATCATAGGCCTATACCTGGCTCTTGAAATCGAAGCACACTGATATATTTTATTTCCATTTAATTTCAGAGCACTGCAGCTTCCGTTTCCGTTACTGCGGCAGATTTCAACCCAGCTTCAGGTAACTAAGCTATAGATGAAATTGGATCTCGATGCAAAATTATTTAGATGAAATACAAGACCGTCATCTTAATTTTTTTATATAAGCCTATTGATCTATTATACCCTACCTTTAAATTTTTTCCTATGGCAAATTAATAGTAACCATAAACATATCTTTAATTACCAGGTAGCCTATGTAAAACAAAAATGGCTATTCCTTCGTATAAGTAAACATTAAGTTCTACGACCATAACAATAACAATTATGCTATGATCCATATTGCTTATTTTCTATATTTAATTTATGGACTTCCATTTGGGGGTGGGGCTTCCATTAGACACGGCCGCAGACTAAGGGTCGGTTTTTGAAAGATTTGGCCCCTATTATTTGTATTTTTGCGTCAATTATTTAGTTTTGGAGTAGGTTAGTGTCACGTATCACCGTCGTGACACGTGGACGATCGCTTGACCGCTCCTCGGCCCATCCTCGTGCGGACGAACCTTCTGTTGCTGGCGCCCTCTGGTGTTTTCTGAAGGTAGCTGGAGGTGCGTCAGTGACGAGTCTGGAGTCTGCTGACCGCTGCCGACGCGTCTGGACGAAGGCTGGAGCGAGAGGGAAGGGACTCGGGAGAAAGACTGTCTTGGAGAACTGCGACGATTTATTAAACTTATGTTACTGTCGACGCCTAGAGAAAGGCTGTTTCTGTTTGAATACAAAGTGTTGAATAGTGAAGGCGTGTTGAAGTTTTGTGATAGTAAAAGAACCTGGTTGCATCGACGCAGTTGAAGGGTCGATGTCACATTTGGCGCAGCCGTACAGAAACACGCGGTCTTCACGTTCTAGAGGTGAGTCACTTCATTCCGCCATTGTCTGGGTTTAATCTGGCTCCAGCCGAGAATAGGGGTAGGCCTATTTATAATTTCTGTGCATTACAGGTTTGCAGGGTGTGTTCTGCCGCTGTTCGGGTTTGTTGTTCGCCGAATTACTTAATTTGTGGGGTCCGTTTGAAATGGAGAAATTGACTTTGGTACAGTGGGAGAAGGTTCAGAAGATGGCTACGCACACGTTGCGGGTGTTGTTGATTACGCTTGGTGGTGCGGAGGAGTTGGTTGGTGAAATGGCCCGGGAGGAGCTATTGGATAGTTGGGCGGAGCGCGTGGCGTCCGGAACAGATAAGCCTGTTTCCGTGGGTAAGTCTACAGCGGACTTTGAGAGGGAGAAGTCGGCGTTTGCGAGAGCCGAGTTTGAAGAGGAGCGACGTCTGTGGGTGATAGAGAAAAAACGTCGGGACCAAGAATGGGATCGGAAGATGGAGCTTTGGACAGCAGACAGAATTCAACGTGAGGATGATTTGAAAGAAAGAGACATCCTGCTGCTGGCGAGAGTTAGGGCCAGCGAGTTATTCATTGAGACCGAAAGAGTTAGGATAGCAGACGAGAAAATTAAGCGAGAGGCTGAATTGAAGGAAAGAAAAATACAGCGAGAGGCTTATTGAAGGAAAGAAAAATACGGCGAGAGGCTGAATTGAAGGAAAGTAAAATACGGCGAGAGGCTGAATTGAAGGAAAGAGAAATACAGTTCATGGCTGGATTTAAGGCCAGAGAGTTAGTCATTGAGACAGAACGAGTTAGGATAGCAGACGAAAGGAGTAAACGAGAGGCTGCATTGGAAGAAAGAGAACTGCAGCTGATGGCTGAATTTAGGGCGAGAGAATTGTTGCTAGCTGCAGAAATAGCTAAGGTGGCGGAAGAGGACAAGAGGGAGAGTGAGTTGAAAGAAAGGGCATTACTGCGAATAGCCGAGTTGAGAGACAGAGAATTTCAGGAGAATGAGGGTGAGTTCGGGACATGTAGAGACGTGAAGAAGAGAGAGATAGAAAGGTCTCAAATTGGGGAAAATTTTGTCGGAGGCAGACCCATGGTTGTTTCTTTTAGAAGACCCGTCCAGCGCTTTGAGGGCAATGGGGGTAGGGGTCAAAGGATAGAAAGGTCTCAAATTGGGGCAAATTTTGTCGGGGGCAGACCCATGGTTGTTTCTTTTGGAAGACCCGTCCAGCGCTTTGAGGGCAATGGGGGTAGGGGTCAAAGGAATTTTGTTCGCCCGTATTCTCCGAAATTTCAGGGGGGCATTCGAGCCCAGCACCCAGAGGTGGGGCTGGTAGAAAACCTAAAAGGTGTCGCATTTGTGGCAGCATGTTTCTGTTATGTTATTTGTTCCATTCGAACCCAGCTTCCAGGGGTGGGGCTTGTAGAAAACCTAAGAGGTGTCGCATTTGTGGCAGCATTTTTCATTTGCAGGCTTCTTGTGATCAGGTTAGAAGCGAAGGACAGAGGTCTGAGGGGTCACAATATGGGCGACGTATAAATACATGTACCACTGACAGGGGCTGGCAGGGAAAGCCAATTCATTCTCCTAGTGTGGGGATTAATGATGGGATTCAAAATTCCCAACTGGAGCAGGCAAATGAGCCACACGGGGCATTGCAGTACGTTGACCCAGTTTCTGCTGAAAGAGAAATTGATTGTTTACCTGTGGGAGTGGGTGTAATCAAATCATACGATGTTCCCAGGTTAAACTATGTGAATGGTCGTGTTGCTGGTGAAACAGGGTGTGGTTTTCAAGTTGTATCTGCATTAAACGATAGTGGGGCAGAGGTAGCAGTTGCTGTTACTTCAGATCTGATCAGCTTGGACATTGGTGTTGAGCATAAGTGTGATATGGCGATGAATGGTGATTTTTGTGAGCAGTGGTTACCAGTCATAATGTGTGCTGTGTGTGCAGAAGCCGATGATTCTTTGGTACTTACTGCGAGTAATGTTGAACAATTACAGTCATGTTCTTATCAGTGTAATGCTGTAATGCAGAAGGTAGGCCTAACTGGTGAACTCGATCTTGATCATGATCGAACTAATCCAGTCTGTGCCAACACAGCGGTTGATGATTACGAGGATGGTG
>OX243826.1:21752867-21775367 GCA_945859605.1 Lumbricus rubellus | reverse complement strand
ACCACAGGTCATCTAGGATTCTAGGGTCAAGGGTATGCAAATGGTAGGCTGTGTAGCATTTCTCTGAAAAATGCAGGAGTTGAAGGCCTATAATAATAGCCATCGAGGTTCATCACAGTGCACTAGGTATCAATATGTGGATGGCACAAATTAAGATGTCAGCTGAATTCACACATGGACTGGAACCATTCTGTCATAAAATGGGCACCATTCAGTCATCTAATGGGAACCACTAAGTCATCTAATGGGATCCTAATGGAACCACTCAATCATCTAATGGAACCAGTCAATCATCTAATGGAACCACTCAATCATCTAATGGAACCAGTCAATCATCTAATGGAACCACCCAATCATCTAATATTTCTTTTCCCTTCATGGCTACACTAACCTCAATCCACAATTAATAATAATAACCACAGTAACAATAGTAAAAATAAAAAATTAAAATAAAATAATAATAATACTACTACTAATAATAATAATGGCAACAGTAAGTATGATAATAACAGTAACAGTGATGATGATGATGATGAAGATGATGATGGTGGTGGTGGTGGTGGTGGTGATGATGGTGGCGATGATGATAAAATGAACATCATATTTTTCCTCGTGGATCATTACATGATAGTTAAAGAAAATAATAACAAGCTATGTACTGCTACATTGGAGACATGTAGGAAGTTTCATAGCTCAGATTAAGTAATTACAATTACCAGGAAACATTCAGAACATACAAAGAAATAAACACAAAAATCATAACGCTTAAGTAACTACCAATGTTTAATCATCTCGCGCAATTAAAATCATGCAACAGCAATCATCATGCGCGTGGATTAACAGAAGATTACGAGATTTGTAGGGAAGTGATTCACATGGATGCAGCAGCAAGAACTAATTAAAGACATTAATTAATACATTATTACTGGACATTACTAAGACATAATTATTAGTGTCGATGAAAAAAATCTGGCTTCAAAACAAGGTCTGCACATTGGATCATGAACTGGCAAAAAGAAAATCGGTTAAAAATCATTTGGAGGCCAGACTCGACCGAAGAACAGAACTTGAAACAGTAATGAAAAATTTCATTTACATCAAAACAAAAAATTTCAGTTTGCAGTTCAATAGCATTTACAGATAAATGCTTTGGTCAGTTACACTGTAAACGGCTTATACATATAGATGGCTTTAACTTTGTACGGTTTACAGATAGATGGCTTTAAATTTGTACAACCTACAGATTGATGGTTTTAACTTTCTGTACTGGTACGAGAAGGCTACAAAATTACAGGCAGTAACGCATCTTCAGCCAATTTCCTGCGCACATCACAGCAGGATTCTACAAAGCATGTCTTACTTAGCTGGTTATGTAATCTTGATTAGCCAAATGCATTAATTCTAAGATCGCTGCAAAGCTCGATATCCTTGTCCGTTATTAGAATCTGTAATTTAATGATTTTAATCGCCTCTCTTAGATTCAAGTGATGATATTTCCAGGGTTTAAACTTAAAGTGTGACAGGACGGTCATGGAGGGCGTCCAGACAATAGTTTTAAATTCTGAATGCTGTCCTGCCATTTCTTAGGCCAGTACAGCCTGGAAAGATAGGCTAAGGGGCGTCCAGGCACTTCTTTTTCTACACTTTAAGCACTGGATATTTTCTGACAATTTAAGCCAACGATCTGTAATTTGCCCTCACTCAGCATCAACAACAGGCATAATATTTGTGTCAATCACTACCACCACAACAGAAAAGTACACCACTCCTTCACGGAAGCAGATGATCCAGCCAGCAGATCAGCTCCACTTTCCAAAGGAACTTCCAAAGGAACTTCCAAAGGAACTTCCAAAGGAACTTCCAATGGAATTTCCAAAGGAACTATATCACAGGCTCTGATAAACATTAAAAAATTCCATACCTTTAGAGCAGATTATAGAAACAAAATTCATGCGTAACAAAAAATTCAGTCACCATTATTAAATACACTTGGTTTGTTGGATATTTTTAGGTCATGCTCCCTCCCAAAAATCTCTGCTTCTACCTTATTGGTCCTTTGCTACACTCTTCTCCCCTGGATACATACGAACCATGCAAAATGGCATGCACTAATAATTATTAGGTTAATATATTGCAGGCAAGGCCGTTGCCAGGATTTTATTTCGGGGGTGTTTACTCGACTGTGAGCAAGTCTACAAGCAACCGAATCAACTAACTTTGGAGAAGTGTTGTGAGCTCTCATAGGGGTTTCTGCATTATTCGGTTCTGGACGGCCAAACCATTACACACTGTAGTTCTTGCATCATGTGATAGAAAATACATTATTATATCATTTCATTTGAAGGAGGGTGTTCAAGCACCCAAAACACCGCCCCTGGCTACGGCCTCAATTGCAGGAAGTGGCCAGTTATGCCTAATTCAAATGCTCTCTTGATCATGAACAAGTCAACTTGAATTATCTGGCTGACGACAGTAAATGCATGATGCAAAAAAATTGAGCTAAAAATCGGTCGTGTTGATATGCCAAAGTGTCGCATAACCATGGGGGGGGGGGGGGAAAACACAACCAAGAATCTCTGTGGAGTATTATCGTAAAGTAAATTTTGCAAAGAAAGAGACGCAACATTAAGCGACGTAACAAGGTGAAACTGTAAGGCCAGAAATATCTAATTCTAACCCATAATAAAAAAAATTGAAATAATTTACAGCGGCAGAAATAATAATCCAAAGAAATTTCAAAGATGCTGGCGCCAAGAAGGACATAGCTGCGTTCTGTTCGTAAAACATCTGCAGATGGAGTTAAGTAACAGATGCAAGTACTGTATTTCGAATGCTGTTCAATAATTTAATTCAACGGAATGGTTAACTACCGTCAACTTCTGCTTACAAACACCAAATCATTCATTCAGAAATTCTATATAGCAGAAAAACTGAAAAGTCTGAACAGAAACTAGTATGGTACTTACACCAGTGTAGTCTTTTGTTGGTATGCAAAAAAACTATTTGGTTGTGACTATTCTAAGTGCATTCATTCAATAGCATATTGGGAACCATGCTTTATAGAGAAGAATCATAATCGTACTTTTAATTTCTAAAGCACTACTCTACAGCTAAATGCAGGGCACCAGCTTATTCACAAGCATTTGAGTATGCGCAAACATGTACTGGGCATAAACCCACTACTTCCATCGATAAAGAAAACCATTAAACTCTTCTGAAAATCTGTCTTCAGCAGTAAACAACTCAAGTACGATAAAAATGAAAACAAAATTATCTCTTAACATTTTAACACTAGCTCTTGAAAAATTACTATGTGTGATGCACATCAAATTAATGTTCAATGTCTAGCGTTCTCCGCCAAAGGCCAATTATTAAAATAAACATGTGGACAAAAAGATAGAAAATAAACTACCAAAGGTTCACAGGGCAATCAAATTTCTAGAACCATTCCAATATCAAAGAACCGTTCCATTCTATTTGAACGGTTCTAATGTGCTATGAAGCATTATAAGAACCTTTTTAAAGAACCGTTTTGTATTTCTTTTGTTTTGACCTTTAACCCCTATCCTCTGCCTATGACAACTTCTTCTACATGGCACAGGAAGAGCATGCTTTTATATATATATATATATATATATATATATATATATATATATATATATATATATATATATATATATATATATTCTGTATATATTCTTTGACATATTACGTATATTCTGCCATACAGTTAATGACCTTCAGGTAGGAGCTTAATGGTTGAGCCGTGATGTAGTAATGTGATGTACTCTCTTGCATTTCCATTCTGCTGCATCTAAGGAATGGAATCAAATACCAATGTTTGTTTAAAGGTTAACCTCTGTGTCTCTGTCTGCCATTCATTTATTCCCTTATTTATATATTTATTTATTTATACACCAATTTGAAATAGCACCCCTTGAGGGTTGGCTACTCAGGAGCGCTCCCAGTCCAAACCCAGTTGAAATGCCTCAAAATTCGTTATTTGTCATTAGCATTAAACAATTTGGACATCTAATAACACACCCAGCGACTGACTAACCATGCTTTCGATTCTCATTTCTGTGACTTGCACACTCTAAAAATGTTTGTAATAGTCCCTGGGGGAATGAAGTACAGTATCTCAAGGGCATAATAATAATAATAATTACCAGCAGTGGGTTTAATAATAATAATAATAATAATAATAATAATAACCTATAACCTGAATAAAAATTTTTACACTTTACAGCCTGAGGGATCTTTACTACCTCGGGCGAAAAAAATTAATAATTTTTTTACATCTCTGGATAATTTTTTGAAATCCCAAGGGATCTGATCTGAGATACCTTGGGTAAAAAAAATAATAATCTGAAATCATACAGGACAGCAGTGAGTACTTAAGTTAAGTATCTGAAGAGTAACATAGGGTAAATGCAAGGTCCTCCAAATCTCTAAACTTCCGCTGAGTAAAGTAACTTAAAAATAACTTCTGTACACAACCAAGAAACAATTTTTTCAAAAGTGTATTTGTTCAACAAGCTTAACGTGCATCCTCAACAACTCATCTGATGTGCACCAAGAATTAACAACAAAGCAACAGTTAACCCTTTACCGACCGAGGGTACATGATTCCTCGGTACATTCACTACACTTTGGTTGGCAAAGGGTTACCGTAAGCTTGATTGGTAACGTCTCTACGTAGTTCTACTGATATGTATTACTATACGATGAAGACAAAATGCGCATGGCAGTCATCTACCACGAGCAAACCACGGAACACACGAGAATATTACACTGTAAATGAGTAAGAAGTTACTTGCTTCAAGATCAACAATGATGAGTCACAACAGTCGCGTCTATAACACCCACAATAACACACGATGTAACATGTACAGCAGCGGTTTTCAAAGGTTTCTTATTATTGCACCATCAGGTAAGAAATTGAATGTTGGCATACCACCAGATTAACACCAACAGGTTAAGTGCAAAGTCCCCTTGTAGTTAATTAATTATAAGTGGAACATTGTATGCACTCTTCTGCATAGTATGGGGAAGGTACAAGAGTCACAGGTAGACAAATTTGAAAATTAATGTCTAATTTTAAGAACGTAATCATATCAACGAAAATTTTAAATTAAATAATTATTAGAGAATGTTAATTAATGTGAGATCAAATGTAAAGAAGAAGTTAATGGTGAATGTAAAATAATTAATCAAAGATAGATGATCATCAACGCATAGAAATTTAATTTTTTCTCATTTTAATGAGCCACTGTTTGAAAACCACTGCTGTACAAAAATGGCAAAGAGAGCCAATTCAATGTATCTTTGCCGCTTAACCTTGTGAAACAATTCATAATTTACATTTTTCTGCCTCAGTAAACTAAATACATTATAAGGCTGCTAGGATGATGCTTTTAACAAGATCTATTATGACATAAAAAGAACAAATAATAAAAAATGTAAATAAAAAAAAATAATTAAAAATGTAATTAAATTCTTTATATAAACTATTATTATGTATAATTAGCGCATATACATAAACACTACGCAAACTATTACACCCACTACCATCAACTGAATAACACAATACTGTTGTTGTTGCCGACGTACTTAATAAATGCATTCAAGATATAAATAATGATAAATGAAGCAGTTACTGATTATAATTATTTATCATACAGAAAAACAAACAATCTGAGTGAAAAAAGTCACAGGTCAAAGAAACAACTCATACGGACGCGTTCATATTACGTCTTCCAACTGGACGCGTTCATATCATGTCTTCCAACTGTGCTATCTTCTCTCAACAGCAGAATCATTTCAAGAAGTAGTCACAATTTTAACAGATCAACAATTGATAACTGGACACAGTAGCAAACTAGCAGCAGGACACAACGTGGATAACTAACAACTAGACACTGTGGTTAATTAAGCAGTGCCTTATCACAATCAATGAAATGACAGAAGTGCCTCATGAGAATCATCCTCACTTCTCGAAGGATGACATATAACTTAATTAAACTGCATACAAGTTTAATGCCATATTTCTCTTAAAGCAGACTGAAACTACGTGCCAGAGAATTTTCAATTACAATGTTTTTTAGAAGCAGTCAATCGAATAGATTCAGAACCATATCATGTTATGATCAGAAAGAACGAAAGTAATTTTTGGATCCGAGTTCTCAACCATGTTCTATACAAGAACTCGTGTTAAATAAAGCAAGAATAATGAGTTTCCGTTGTAATAATGCTAATTCTTGAATATTAGATAGTTTAATTTGAACTCAATAGCATATAATTATATATATAATATTTAGTATTATATATATATATATGCAATGTATTCATGTGAAGAAGAAACATGTATATATGGTTATATGCATACATGTAATGCATATATATAATGCATTCCGGTATATGTGTGTTCATATATACAATTATACATATATATATATACATTACATATATTTAAATATGTATACATATATAAAAAAACAAATACTAGTACATGATTCTAAGGGATCATTTCAGCTTCAGATCAAAAGAGAATAATTATAATAATTCATATATTATATGAATTCTGCTGTACACTGTAATAATCACTTCTTTAAAATAAATTGCAGCGAGTTAGCAATAATTTGCCAAAACAGACTAATGTTGCTACGGCAACTGAAAGGAAAAAAGTCATATGTATATTTCTGGAGAGCGACGATAAAACGCGAAATGATAAGTTATTACGGCTGTACGAGAAACCATCAGATATATAAATCGATAATAACCACCACCACAGGGTTTCAAAATAAGTGAGTATATTCCTTGAAGTGGAGTATTAGGAAACGAACAGAAATAGTCTGCCTGATCTTAAACCTTTAATGCCGGAGGGTATAGGATTTCCCATACCATTTACTACCATCTCGGCATTAAAGGGTTAAACATGCTTAACTCTGTGTGCACATAGACGACTAGATCTGAACAGACTTCTTACCCCGGTACGTCAGCTTCAAATCTAACACTTTTTGGGGCGACGAAAGAAAGTATGGGTAAAAAAATCGATAGATGCGACAACACATTTGCTTGCATACCACCATGTGAACCACACCAAAACATGGTCCCACGGCTGAGAGACCTTTGAATCTAACGCACAAAGTAATCAAACAACAGAACAACTTTTTCGCTAGGAATGACTACGCAACAGAAGCAAAAGTTCTAGATGGTTAATACATCGCCCTATTCTACTCGAGCACAAAACGAGACAAAAAGCAAGAGATCTCCTTCAAACACTCATTCACTTACGCACAATGTCCATCATAGTTGTTGTAGCAAACTGGAATAAAATAATCTACTCTTTTTGGTGTTCATCAGATACAAATCGACAGTTTAATTTAACACTTTACCCGTTTGCCCCGAGAATATCCGCTGAAAACACGGGCTTGACAGGAAAAATGAACGGGTAAAGGGTTAATTTCAAGCATCAAAATAAATGCACCAGTAACAGCAATTGTTCAGCATAACTTGAAATTCATTGATGCCTAAACCGACTTTAATAAAGATCCATCTCAATTGGACAGCATTCAGTTGATAAGTTCAATCGAGCTAATCCATCCAATGAATGGGGCAGCACAAGTACTAAGGACGCTAACAGTGAGTAGATTTACTTAGTGGAGTCTAACATCCATAAGCAAGACTGGCCATTTGCCCCTAATTAATAATCTGTCATATCAATAAAACAGCATCAAGTCCACATACCATGGGCGGAGACCTATGGGGGACAGAGGGAAGGTCCCCCGTAATGGATTTGTTAGGGGGACGGCCCATGCATTTGTCCCCCCCCCAATCGTTAAGCGTCTGGACTAAAAAAAGGTCATCAACTTTTTTGGCCGTGAAAATAGAAAATTTTCTTGACTTTTCGACCAGATGATAAAAAAGAAAAAAAGGTCGTCATAAATTTTTTCCGCCAACGAAAGATGGAAACTTTTTTGCGACACTCAGCCATTCATCCGTCAAAAAATATCGCGTCTTTTCTTCGGCCACTCGTTCGTTCCCCCCCCCCCCCAAGTCTCCGCCCAGGTTTCCGCCCATGCTACATACCCATCTAGCTGAGCTTGCCAGATTGGTCTGGACAGCAGAACAAAAATCTTAGATCATCATTGTCGGAATTTGAATCTCTAACTTAACGAAGGGATGGCTAACCAGCATGAGCACTAACCATTGGACTCAGGGCATAGACATGTAAGACATCAAAACAAAGCGAAGAAAAAAATAAACTGACAAAAGAATGTAAAACATACATAATTATATAACAAGTATGCTTAGCTTTTCAAAATGGTCAATTGTACAGGTTACTCACTGATTATTAGCAGTACTAATCAACGAAGTGTAGTCCACATTGTGACGTTATTTTTGGCCATAAATAATGAACTTATAAATTACTATGCATTTCAAATCATCCATCAACTAAGCAATGCATTCAAACACGAGAGAGATATTATGATGCAATGCATTCAAACACGCGAGAGATATTGCGACGCAATGCATTCAAACACGTGAGATATTATGACGCAATGCATTCAAACACGAGAGATATTATGATGCAATGCATTCAAACACGCGAGAGATATTGCGACGCAAACAACACGCTGACTAGAGCAACATCATTTCTACCTTGAACGGATTTAAGTTCTAAATCAAAGCGAACCGAAAAAAATTAAGATCAACCGAAAAACGTAATTGGAACTCGTAGAAGAAGATTCAGATTGCGACGAGATTTATTCTCTCGGATTGCGACGAGATTTATTCTCTCGGATTGCGACGAGATTTATTCTCTCGGATTGCGACGAGATTTAATATTTCGGATTGCGATGAGACTTAATCTCCCGGATCGCGGTGAGATTAAATCGTCTGGATCGCAATGAGATTAAATCTCTCAGATCATGATGAGATTTATTCTCTTAGATCTCAGATTGCGATTTAATCTCTCGGATCGCAACGAGATTTAATCGTAATCGCTCGGATTGCGATTATAACAGTGATCACTATACAAACTTATCATACAAAGAGTGTTGTTCGTGTGTGGTTTGTGTTTGTGTTTGGGTCAAGTCATCTTAGAAGCGTCCGTTTCGTGGTCGCCGTTCGTGTACAACGACGAACGCTGGTCAATGTTCGATCTGAGATCGGTTAACGCTTGGATCATTTCGTCCATAAGTTGGATCGACGTAGACAGAATGTCCTTCCAGTGATTGATTTCCGAGTTGTGGAGAACACGTTGTTTGTTGAGAAGCGACGTCCACTCTTCCGTTGACTCAGTTCGACTGCGCCAAAAAAAGAACATCGAAATACAATCCATATCATTGACATCTACGGGTGATACTGATAAAATAAAATTATTATACTAATCTAGATAG
Source organism: Lumbricus rubellus (assembly GCA_945859605.1). Taxonomy (NCBI): domain Eukaryota; kingdom Metazoa; phylum Annelida; class Clitellata; order Crassiclitellata; family Lumbricidae; genus Lumbricus; species Lumbricus rubellus. Next base: position 21,765,963 of record OX243826.1, on the reverse strand, counting down.
TATTTAACTTCGATTAACTGAATAAAGTCAATCAATTAAAGAAACAACATCGAAATACAAAATCGTGAGGCGCGGTGGTGTAGTGGTGGCGTCCTTGCCTTGGAGCCGGAAGGTTCAAGGTTCGAATCCACTTCGCCACGTAAGGACCTTGGGCAAGTCCTTCACTCACAATTGCTCAGCGCTTCGGCGTGAAACTCCGATGCAGTGTCCGCTCTGCATTCGTGAACGCCTCTGAGTAGAGTGAGCTTGAAGGGGCGCTATAACAAGTGCACATACAAACAAACAATCCACATTCTTGACATCTACTGATAAAAAAATTATTATACTAATCTATAGTATTTAACTTCGATTAATTGATTAAAGTAAATTAATTTGGTGTGAAAAGTAACGGGTCGCATGACATCATGAAACAAGCTAAAAAAATCAACCCAATTGTTTAAAATCTAATGATAAATCGATTAATTAAATTGCAAAACTCTGCAGCACTAACCACAACACAATCTACATCAATGGAATGAGAACAATATATTTTATGTTAAAAAAAGCAACTTGATCCACGGAATCTAAACATAAGGCCATCTGGTTTTTTCGCTTGGCCTGGGCCAGAAGATCCTGTGAGTAGGGATCCTGAAGGGGCGCTATATAAATTGTGACCAATTGAAACGAATGTTCTGTGGCGACGTGACGTAACGCACCCTGGGTCTGGACGACTGTATCGTGTTGGTTTTTGAGTGAGTAACACGTTGGCCGCCGTAGCTTCGAGAGACCACAGTTTGTAGAAGAGGACAGCGTTGAAGATCATCAACAAGATCAGCCTACAAGGATACAAGAAAGAAATTGTCAAACGTTCAAAAGAAAATGGCCCTAATGAACATTGAAGCAGAATTTACAATACTCAGAATGCTGTCTAAATGAGTATGTAACAGTTCAAAAACTATAAACAGCACAGATCTACCAAACACAAAAGAGTCAAGAGTCAAAAATCTGTAGCAGAAACTGTAACAGAAAATCGAAAAATTTCTGGTATCGTAGTCGTCGTTGTCGTCATCATCATCATCATCATCATCGTCAAACTTTGTAAGGTACACATCTTTACATCAGAATATAAATCCGAGGCACAGAGAGTCAGCCGCCAGGAAAAGATAGTTAGATATCCCCGGTGCTTGAAAGTTGAAGAATGAGCATTTAACCCCTTTTAAAAGGAAGTGAATTTGAACTGCAAAGAGAATGGCAGTCAATAACTTAAATATCATAAGGACAGTTGCCCAGTAACCAGGGATTTTAAAGAAAATTTTACGAACTGCACAACTTCTTTCCCTTCCCATTCTCCATGATAAATTACTCCCAATTGAAAGATAATGACCTTTTAAAATAATTTTTCTACACAGAAGTGCTTCTGCAACTCAGAAAATCCATTTAGAACTGTACATTTTGTGTACAACTGCACACTAAAAAGTCCTGCCATGGTAGTGTGTATAACTAAGGATTTTCGATTGCAACACTACAAAAACTAAGGATTTTCGATTGCAACACTACAAAAACTAAGGATTTTCGATTGCAACACCACAAAACCAAGGGTTTTCAATTGCAACATTACAAAACTACGGTAAGGATTTTCGATTGCAACACCACAAAAACTAAAGATTTTCGATTGCAACACTACAAAAACTAAAGATTTTCGATTGCAACACCACAAAACTAAGGATTTTCGATTGCAACACCACAAAACTAAGGGTTTTCGATTGCAACACTACAAAAACTAAAGATTTTCGATTGCAACACCACAAAACTAAGGATTTTCGATTGCAACACCACAAAACTAAGGGTTTTCGATTGCAACAATACAAAAACTAAGAATTTTCGATTGCAACACCACAAAAACTAAGGGTTTTCGATTGCAACATTACAAAAACGTCAAAAACGAAAGGATTGAAAAGAAACAATTACGTACACGGCACAGACGATCCGAACGAGAATGTCGACCGTTAGCTTCACATGCCAATCCTCTTTGACTTTAACAGACGACGCTGTAAAACAGAAAATCAATTAAAATAAATTGAGGAATCAAATCAAAATATGGTATTTAACTAGTACAGTACAATCACTTATATACACTCCTGCCGCTAAGGTGTTAATAAAATCATCACATGAATTATTGATAACAACAAATCAAGTTATATATAATATAAGTTATATATAATATGATACAGAACATTCACATGCAAATCAGCACATGAAACAATTACTTACATGTATGTGTATAACTAAGAGGGTCTCAAGGGCATAACAAATCTAAAAAAATTTTACTCAATACACACTCGTTTTGGAATGTGGTTTTGATCAGAAGCAAGAAAAGATAGATAGCAAACAAAAACATTACACATGTTTTTCACCATTCTTAATTACTGCTCAAGTCTCTGAAGGATCCTGTGTATCTGAGCGCAAAAAATAATAATAGTGGCGATTCATGCATTTCCGTAGCCAGATCAAGGCAGAAGAAAAGGGTACTGTACATACTATAGGTTCAAAATAAAATCCATTTAAAGTCAAAAGACGCTGTAAACAGGTATGTTTTGAGCTAATATTTCGATGTCTCCAAAGATGGCACATCTGTCATGTCACCGGAAAGTCTGGTCATTACAACAACATATGATCTGAACATGCATATTAACCCTTTAACGACCAGCTACATATGTTTTCAAATTATTATCAATTTTACCACACACTGGTCATTAAAGGGTTAAACCTTCGCAACATCAATTAAATGTAACAAGCTGCGTTTTGCCAGCTTGAAGCTTCGAATAAACAAAAATCGAATTTAATTTCACTGCTAAAGACTTATTTGACCACTGACCTTTTGGTGCGAAGTGGTGTTTAACTGGTGTGCTTTGCTTTGACACGACCGGATGGTGTTGGATGTCGACCATCGGCAATTTCGCTGGCGATCGGTCGACCGGTCGTCGACGACGCAGGAATTTCCGACGTCCGACAGCGTTCGTCTGACCAGTGGTCAGTTGAGCTTGACGATCAGACTCCTGTCTCAACAGGTCAGCTGTGGACAAACACCGGTGGTCAACTCTACGTGTTTGCGAGGGCTCGCCACTGGTGACTCTGTCAGCTTACTGTGTTTTGTTTTGCAACTTGTTGGTATTTTTCTTTAGTTATGACTCTTATTATCATTTCGGCTAGTTAGCGCAGAGAGCGCCTCTGAGTAGATATCTTGAAGGGGTGCTATATAAATTCTCAGAATGAATGAATAAATGAAACACATACCAGGTAATATGTAATTCTAAACAACATTTATTTATTTGTTGTGTAGTGGTGGCATTGTTGCCTTGGAGTCGGAGGGTTGTGGTTTCGAAGACACCTCAAGTTGCAACGTAGGGACCTTGAGCGAGTCCTTCACTCGCAATTGCTTGGGCGCGTCGGGCCGTCGCGTGAAACTCTGATGCAGTGTCCTCGCTGTAGTCAGGAGTGCCTCTGAGGAGAGAGCTAGAAGGGTGCTATAGAAATGGAGAAATAAATAAGTAGACAAATTTAAAAATCTATATACCAACTTTTCCTTTCAAAACGTTTACAACACATATCAACAACATCACTATAATTAACAAAATGAAAATTACGAAAGTGACGATAAATACACCAATACAAAACAAAACACGTAAACCATTTCCTTTCTCCAGAGTCTCTGCGCTGATAGAGCCTCTGAACAATCATTCTGCGAGAGACACCATGTAAATCTATAGACGTGCTACGATACATATTTAGGAATGATGATCTTGGCAAAAAATAAAATTTTCTCAAATTACTATAGTACACAATACTACTACACATACACTGTCAAAGCCATGAAATTCATAGATAGCCATTTTTCAATTGAAAATTGTTTTTTAACATTTTTAAAATCTGGGCAGCAGAAAATACGTACCCATAACATTGAAGCTTTCAAGGAGACCGGCCGTGGCGTTCTTGTCGATGAAATCTGCAACAGAAAAAATCCAAAATATAACCATAAAACCAATTCACATGTACTACAAGTTTAATAAAAAGTTGATAAGATGTAGAAAGAAGAGAACAAGTAAGATCCCTGCCATATTTTGGCGCAAAGACCCGGTTTTGAACTTTATGACCAGACCAACAAGTACACCAACCAATCCTTAAACAACCATGCTCAACCATCTCAGTCGAGTAACCATATCAATATTTAGATACATCCACACAGACCTCGAAGCGTACGAAACAAACAGGACACTCACTGCGAACGAAGCCCCAGACGCTCTTGCGATATCTCAGTTCGCTCGTGATACGCAGACGACATTTCGTGCTCGTCACTTTCGATATGCAGTAGCGATTGACGATGTAGAAGTTCTCTCCGTACGGGATGCCGCCGTTAATACACTCCGAGTCTATGAGGTAGAAATGACCCGGCCGTGTCTCCGGATACATGATCTAAAAAGTGGAAAATCACCACAGAACTGAGACAATCCACTGAGACAATGCACTTGGGCATCATAAACTTAATAAACTCTGATGTACTTTATTCATTAATTTCAAGAATTCATACAGCCCCCTTTAAGAAGCCCACTCAGAGGATCTCCCAGTCCAACCCCCATGACAAACAAGTTTTAAGGAGCCTGTAAAACACTTATATATATATATATATACGAATCAAAAAATACTCGGCCGTAACTTAACCTTTACTGCACTGTAAAGTAACTGGACATTATGTCAGGTCTTGAATGACACGACTGTTGACTGAAGCTACAAAGGCAATACGGACAACAGAGGCAACAAAGACGATAGAGGCAACAGAGGTAACAAAGGCAAAAGAGGCAACAAAGGCAACAAAGACAATAGAAGCAACAGAGGTAACAAAGGCAACAAAGGCAATACAGGTATCAAAAAATAAGCATAAACGAATTTCACTGTCTGTGTATGTGAACTAATTGCTCAGTCATATGTGGCAGCAGTCGTCAGCCGAATCTGACAGACTACGTCAAGCACGCAACTGACGATGCTAAAGCAATTGTTGCACTACATTCACAACTACAACTACAATTGACACAGGCAAGCCAAAGTGAAGGAGTGGCAAGAAACAGCTCTCACCTGTCTCTCAGTAGAAGGAGAATACTTGGGACCTATTGAGTAGCCGAGGGATAGCGTATAGGCGATGTTGCGGACTTTAACCCCAATGGCATCTGGTTCCTCTGGCCATGGAGATAACACAACATCTATGGAACAAATAAACATTCAAGGTCTTAAAACCTAAAACTGATTGAATTTAATGGCAGCGCCATGCAAACAGTGACTACTAAATTTATAGGGTCATTCCAGGTCAATTCATCACAGTGTTTCTGCATGACCATCTCCGATTTTGATGAAATTTGGCAAGATGGTAGAACCCAATGTAAGTAAAGTAAAGTCCCATCCCGTTCCATGAGGAACACAGGGAGGCGCTCATCTCCTTTTCCATAGCCCTGAGCCAGCAATGGACGAATCCCAAGGTCCTGGACACGGGGCCAGTGTATCGCAGGACTTGCTGTTTACTTCCCAGCTTACGCCGGTACCAAATTATACTGCTTGGTGACAGAGGCACGTGTGCGTAAACAACTTGCCCAAGGTCGTTGCCCGGAGTCGAACCCGCAACCTTCCGCTCCGTGAGCGAACGCGTTACCGGTCCGCCACCAGAGAAACGCTCAAAACCAAAATTTTAGATTTTTAGCAAGAAGCAAGAAGCTATTGTGTAGCTACTGCAAAGACAGACTTTTCTACTTTTTCACGCACTAAACCGAAACTTATCGTACCAAATGTTTTCTTGTTCTTAACGAACTGTTGGTAGAGCGGTGAATCCGTGAAGCAGTGTTCGAACAGCGTATCAATTGGAATGTTAAGCGTCTCGTCAACAACGTCAATGCCGAAATGCGCATGCTCAGCACAATTGTCAACTGAAAAGCGACACAAACACAAATCAGCGGAAAGTACAATCACTTTTCCATTAAAAAAATAGTTCAGCCAACTCGATTGCATGCTCATCCTGCAATTCATTCATTCATTCGGACATTTATATAGCACTCCGTTAAGTAAAAAAACTACTCAGAGGCGCTCCCGACTGCAGCGCGCCTAAAAAGAACAGTTTTAAGTTTAGTAAGGAACGATCCTGGTTGAGTCCCAGGGTGTAGGCATAGCTCAAAAGGAAGGTGTGTGGTATGCGATCAAGCACCCCTTCAGAAGGCAGTTATGGTACAGTGAGTCCTTCACACGCAATAGTGCTATCAAGTGATTCCAACATATCAACTTCATTGGAGAGGCTTGAAAACATACTCTCCAGATTCATTCGGACAATATTCCAAGCACTCTGCTATATCAACTACTGTGCCCGATTATTTGCCAATCAACAAAAAGATGAAGGACTCTAGATACGAGTTCAACGGCATAAACATCTACCAAGTAACTGATCCAATGCTACAGACAGATGACAGCACTTCTACATATTTAATCGTTTAACGATGTTGATGAGAATTCATTGTTTCCATAGTACTTAGCTGTTAGTGCTTACTCGTCTGTAAAGGGTTAAACAGACAAGTAAGAAAATGAACCCATCTGAAAGTCATATTTAAAGCGTACATATGTGCGTGCACGTGTGTTTGCGTGCAAGTCTGTATGTGGGTGTAAGAGAGCGTGTGTGTGTTTGTGTGTGTAGGAGTGTGTGCTTACAAGAGTCATTCATTCATTCATTCATTCATTTCAGACATTTATATAGCGCCTCTTCAAGAGTATCTACTCAGAAGCGCTCCCGACCCAACCACGGCTAAAGAAAACAGTCTTAAGAGCAGAGTAGAACGCAGTCTCAAAGGTTCAAGGTATTAGACGTAGTTCCACAGGGAGCCCATTCCAGGTTGCAGGGCCAACAACAGAAAAGGCACGGCGCTGCGCAATAGAAGTGCGTGACCGGGGTCAAGAAGCTCAGCAAGAGTGTGTGTAGAAGTCTATGTGCCTGCAAGTGTGTGTAGATGTGTGTATGTGTGCACCAGTGTATACGCGCATGTGTGTATGTGCACGCTATAGGAGCGATTTGCACCCCCTACCAAACTACAAACATTTTGCTGAACTGCATGGACATACCATCTTCGTCTCCAGTCGAATCTTCCTCATCCTCTTCCGCACCAGACGACAAGTCACTCGCATGCGCTCCTCCTCCATCCTGACCATTGGGCACCATCGCTGGATCGGGAATTGACGAGTGGCTGACGTCAGCCGGGCTTTCCGTCAGGTTAGGACCTTCGGAGCACGCGTAGATGCTGTCCTCAGCGCTCGTCACCGATATGTTGTCGGCGATCGAGGAGTCGATGTCTTCAAGTGACGGCTGGAGGTCTCCGTTAAGCACCGTGTAGTCGATGGAGGAATCCTAAAGCCGGATACCACACATGTGTGACACAGGGGCTCAAAACCTGTCATAGGTCATCCTAAGGCTGGATGCCACGCATATGTGACATAGGAGCTCAAAACCTGTCACAGGTCATCCTAAAGCCGGATACCATACATAATGTGACACAGGGGCTCAAAAACTGTCACAGGTCATCCTAAAGCCAGATCCTACACATGTGTGACGCAGGGGCTCAAAACCTGTCACAGGTCATCCTAGAGCCGGATACCAGACATATGTGATGCAGGGGCTCAAAACCTGTCACAGGTCATCCTAAAGCCGGATACCACACATATGTGACACAGCGGCTCAAAACCTGTCACAGGTCATCCTAAAGCCGGATACCACACATATGTGACACAGAGGCTCAAAACCTGTCACAGGTCATCCTAAAACCAGATACCACACGTATGTGACGCAGGGGCTCAAAACCTGTCACAGGTCATCCTAAAGCCGGATACCACACATATGTGACACAGGGGCTCAAAACCTGTCACAGGTCATCCTAAAGCCGGATACCATACATAATGTGACACAGGGGCTCAAAAACTGTCACAGGTCATCCTAAAGCCGGATACCAGACATATGTGACACGGGGGTTCAAAACCTGTCACACATCAGTTTCTGACCTTTTCATTCACACATAAATTTGCTAAAGTAGCTTAAAATACTTTTACAGAATGAAAATATCTTTTTCTAACTGAAGTTATACTAGTCTGATTCTTTCATTAGCCCGGAGTGAGAAAATCGAATAAAAAGTTAAAATAATTCAGAACTGTTCCCGGCTCGAGCACGGCTCGAGCACAGTTTTGAGTTGAATAAAAAAATGCTTGGGCCAGAGACCCAGGACGCAGACGTAGCTCATGTGGGAGCCCATTCCAAGAGCAACAGGCCTACCACAGAAAATGCTAGAACCTAAACAGCTGCAGTTTGTGTGAATGGAATCAAGAGCACCCCTTCTGTGGACAATGGAGGGGTGGTGGAAGTGAATACCAGTGGGGCAACACCAAGCTGACATTCCCGAACCTGTGCAGCAGCCTCTAACAAGGAATTTATAATTACAACCTCAGACTGTAATGATCTTCTTCCAGTTGAATACATCCCTGATAAATTGGTGGCGTCGTTGCCTTGGAGCCGGAATGTTCAAGGTTCGAATCCACCTCACCGTGTAAGGACCTTGGGCAAGTCCTTCAATCACAATTGCTCAGCGCTTCGGCGTGAAACTCCGATGCAGTGTCCGCTCTGCATTCGGGAGCGACTCTGAGTAGGGAAAGCTTGAAGGGGCGCTATAACAAGTGCACATACAAACAAACAAGCAAAAACCATGGTAACGCTTACCTTAATGATGTCCGCAGCTGTCGCACTTTCTCCTCTCTGTGACATCTTCTGCAGTTTGCTTTCCTCCTTCTGAAGTCGCGTCTGGAAGTTGATCTTCTCCTCCGCCGACAGTGGAATGTAATCCTCGTCACCAGATGTCAGTCCGAGTTCTTCGCCGTAGCTGTAGTGAACCCACTGCCACAGCTCCCGGCGACTCATCTTCTGCAGAAGACCAGACACAACGACGCAGATATTAGACACAGGTTCTGAAATGTTTTTAACCCTGTACCAACCGAGTGTATAGGATTTCCCATCTATTTACTACACTTTGGTTGGCAAAGGTAAATTTTTCTTTATTCATTTCTCACATTTGCTATAGTGCCCATTCAAGCTCTCTGCTCAAAACCGCTCCCGACTACAGCGCAGACACTGAATTCCATAGGCGTACGAGGCGGGGGTGCAGAGGGGCAATTGCCCCCCCACTTTCGGGCAAGTCTGGTTGGTTTTTCGGGCAAAGACAGACCGAATGACTAAAAAAAAGGTCATCAACTTTCGGGCAAGTCCGGTTTTTCGGGCAAAGACAGATCGAAAGACTAAAAAAAAAGGTCGTCAACTTTTTTTACGGTTTGACGGATATATTTTTCGGGCAGAAGTTCAATCCTTTGCCCCCCCCACTACTGAAATCTCCCGTACGCCTATGCTGAATCCAATTCAGTTTACTAATAATAATAATAATTTCTATTATTGAACAATCCAGTTGACAGACCACAACCGGTTACAGCGTTCAGTTATGTAATTGAAACAATTCACAAGAAAACAAAATTATTCACAAATCTTAACTACTAGCAGAACAGACGGCCTGCAATACAAGGGCATTAATAGCAGCCTACAAGGCACGTCTATCCTACAGGGGCTTCAGGAATCGAATTCAAGTCCATTGATCTTCATGCCAGTGTTCTATCCAATGCGTCATTGCCCCCACCCCCAATTACAACTATCTAAACACCCATTAAAGACAGAGCACAATGTCTCACATCAGAGCATAGCATCAATGGTGACCTTAATGCACTGGCATTCATCTTCAAAACAATACAATACAATACAATACAATACTATACAATACAATACAATACAACAGACATCTGACAGTTCCTCTCATAAACATTAAACAGCTATCTACCATTGCTACCTACCTACCTATGTTATGCCCACTGAATCCAAACCAGGCAAAAAAGCAGCTGGAAACTAACTGCAGATTCCAGATGGAAAACATTATATCCACACTTTTCCACAGACAAACACAACACAGTAACTGTTACAACATGTGCTAGTGCATAGGGTCATCAGCATAAATATTGCCCGCTGCAAAAACAATTTACCACAACCAATCAGAATATTTACCGGTAGTTTCGTTTGCAATCTTTCGACCTCATTATCAATTACCTCTTCCGCCACGCCGTTCTTCCAGACGCGGTCTAACATGAGGTAAGTTTTGTCGCGTGTGCCGAACGACGTGAAGAAATACTTGTCGTCTTTCGTGCAGATCTGAATTGCGTTTGGTATAACACGGGCCGTGCGTTCCTTCGACAGTTTCGTAACGTCTGTACAGCGAATCGTCAACTGCAGTGGCAAAAACACGTAATGTATTCATTCAGATCAATAATCATCAGAAATATTCATTTATTCAACAAATCTAGTTGTTATTGATGCAACTAGTTACAAGTTGATGATGACGATGATGATGGTGATGACTCTCTGCCCGAAGGCAGGTTCATTGGCTTTACGCCCCTGGGGATGAGATGAGTGAGGTGGTTTCCCGTTGCCTTCCCCACAGACAATGATGGGTAAGCAACTTGCCCAAGGTCGCTACACAGGAGCTTGTGCCCCTGCGTCCCACACGTGCTAGCCCGAGATATCTAAATCTCTTAATGTCAACTCCCAGCCGCCCGGGGCTTGAACCGCAGTCCGTTGCAACCAACAGACGTTTGCCGCTCTCGCTTACCGGTATAGCTAACTAGGCCAGTTAGTTACAAGTTAATAACATCAATATCATGGTGACTTAATGGTTCCTTTCACTCGCTCTGCGACAATGCAGAACTGTTCGTTCTCTGTGGTTGATCCAACAACCTGGAATTGGCTTACCTTGACTATACAACACATCCCAAACTATTCTCAGTTTCAACAACTGTTGAAGACTATTCTTCACTTGACCTAGCGCGTCTGAGTAGAGATCTTGAAGGGGCGCTATATAAATTCTGATCGACTGATTGATTGATTGAACATTTGCCGTCAATTCACTAAATTAACTCAATTATTTTTATTCTAATAAGTTTTTGTTCTAACTCTTTTTTAATCAGAATATTTCGATCTAGTAGCTTTTTGGATACACAGTGCACCATGAAGGTGACCAGGATCATTACAGGGCCTTGCAACTTGTAATTTATTTGGTCTTCGAGAGGCTGGAAGTCTGTCTGGATGCCAAAGGCGTATGAGGGGGGTCCAGAGGGGCAAATGCCCCCAAATTTCGGACACGTCTGGTTTTCGGGCAAGCAGACCCGGGAAAATAGTTTTAAAAAATTAAAAGAGAGTATTTTCGTGACATTTCAACCCGATGACTAAAAAAGGTCGTCAACTTTCTGGCAAAAAATTTCCCACCACGAGATTTCAACCCACAAAGTCATTTATTCCGGATTTTTGGGGGGCATAAGTAAAATCTTGCCCCCCCCCACTGCTGAAATCTCCCGTACGCCTATGCTGGATGCCTGCCCCAAACGTGGACAAGAACAGCGGAAGCTGACCATGAGCAGCCAAGTGAACTGTGGGTTGTATGCAGTGAAGGGAAGAGCTCAGAATCGAGATGGCTATCTAAATATAATGGAAATGAGAATGTCATAGGGAGAAGTGTGGGGCGCGGTGGTGTAGTGGTGGCATCGCTGCCTTGGAGCCGAAATGTTCGAGGTTCGAATCCACCTCGCCGCGTACCGTAAGGACCTTGGGCAAGTCCTTCACTCACAATTGCTCAGAGCTTCAGCGTGAAATTCCGATGCAGCGTCCGCTCTGCATTCCGGAGTGCCTCTGAGTAGAGAGAGAGCTTGAAGGGGCGCTATAACAAGTGCACATACAAACAACAAAAAACAAGAAGAAGACCATAATATATGATGATATTTGTCTCATTTCTGTTTCTTTAACCCTTTACCCGTTTGCCCCGAGAATATCCACTGAAAACACAGGCTTAACAGGAAAAATGAACGTGTAAAGGGTTAAATTTACAGAACTTCTGTCTTACTATGGTCTCCCATCGAAAGATGTTGGCGTAGAAACAGATCCAAGATTGGCTGATGTAGAGACGGCCGTGCACGAGAATATCCTTCTGCAATGCGCACGAGTAATCTGCAAACCATGCACAACACAGCGTCACACAAAGCAGCTAAAACAATGACCCAATAAAAGACAAAAAGCAATGTTTTTACTAGTCAATAGATAAAAAACAGCTTTGATTAACCAACTGATTGATTAGTTTGTTTTATTGTATGACTGATTGATTCGTTCCTTCCGAAAATCATGATATTGATGATGATGATTCTAAGTGGAGTGGCCAGTGACTGAGAAGGCTCAACGCTTGACTATACATAGCGCAAAAGCACAGTACATTTATTCATTCAGGGCATTTATATAGCGCCTACTCAAAAAACTACTCAGAGGTGCCCCCAGCCCAGCGATGACTGAAGAAAAAAGACTTTGAGGCTCTTGTAGAACCCTACTGGATGGATCACAAGCAAAGAGCAAAGCGTGACCGGGAGGTCATTCCAAATGGAAGGTCCACAACCGAGAAAGCACAGCGCTGATTAGCACAAAACAGTAACACAGCCAAATTTTGACAAAGTTAGAAAACTTGCCCCCTACACAATACCCTGATGATGACCAACAACATAATACAACCAAAAAAAATTGTAAAAGACCACTGACCTATTACAATTACGGTATTAAATTACTAAAAGATTCCAACCATAAAGAGACTTTCCTATAAAGACAGTGTATCCTGAGCTACAAAAATGTCAAGACCGACCACAGACGAAAGCAGAACAATTAAGGCGCACATCAATTTAACCAACGCAACAGACAGCTTTCGTTTGGCAAATTGACACAGCTGCAAAACACACGAGTCACACGGCCACAAAAAAAAAACTCACTCTGTTATCCAACAGCTGCATGACACAGCATTTAACCCTTTAGCGGTCAAGAGTATAGAATTCCATACCAATTACTACACTTTGTTTGCATGTATGTGCACTTGTTATAGCGCAGCTTCAAGATATATTTCTACTCGGAAGCGCTCCCGACTACAGCGCGGACGCT
>OX243826.1:21415367-21747867 GCA_945859605.1 Lumbricus rubellus | reverse complement strand
TCTGGACCAAAGGACTCAAGGACTATCTAGATTCAGTAGAGCTCCCAGTGCAAGAAGCCCCCCCATAGAAAAAATAGATCCTAAGAAGAGAGAGGGAGATAAATAGATAGTGATCCAGATAGAATATCTGAAGGGCAAACGATTCTTGCAATATACAGATTGTAGAATTTTTTCATTAAATGGTTATGCTATATAATCACCTTTTCACTCATTCAGTCATTTTGCATATTCGTTTAACTAACTCCTTTTCTAACTGCTTGACAATTGATACTTACAAAATCCTAGTTTACACACAATCAACACATTTGAATCTCAATATAAATCCGGATATGAGGAACACTTTAAAAATAAATAGCGTTTCTTCCATGTTGACTTCTGAAATGGAAACCTTTTTATCTAGCATAGAAAAAAAACCTGGAAGCAAATCTATTCTGAAGGATGCAGACTAACAAATGAACAGTGAAAGATGACTCCAAAAACATGGAAGAACAACACCCCCACCACCACCACCACCACTACCTCAGGCAACGAGACCAATATCTAGCTACATATTAAATATACGACAGCAGTGAAATTGCTCAGGCAGTTTGAGAAAGAAAAGCAACTATCACCCTGCAGAAATTGAAATGCTAAACAGTCAACATGATATCTCATGCAAGCCTAATTCTTTACACAGACCATGAACTGTTGAATGATAATGGATTCACATAACAACTGAACAATGCCGTACACCATACACTGGCAACCAACTAGACAAAGAATCAAGTTCACATGTACAGCCAAAGCGCAACCAAAATGGCCTGAATGAAATGAGCCACGACGGTGCAAGGCCACTGAAACATTTGCCACATATCGATTACTAGAAATTATTTTTTTTTTGAAAATTTGCATAAATTTATGCAAGAATTTCAATTAGGTGAAACAGAGAAAAGAAACCTATAGAAAAACTTTAAAGCATAGTTAGAAAGAGAAAAGACGAGAGTTAATTAAACAGGAAACGAATTGAACGTTTGCAAATGAGAGTTTGCAACGAGAAAGAATTTTATGCTTTGTCTGAGTACTGCACCCGATCAATATGAAGAAAAATCAATTGCAGATGACAATGAACATTTAAACAATAGAAATGTGTGGGTATGGCAAGTCCACTCCACTGATTTGCTGCAGTACTTAGTCTTCGTTATCTGATCCAATCACATTCACGAATAAATCCATGGCAACCATTTTACATAATCTAATTATCTGATAAGAGGCATGGACTGAGCGCTGAGGAAGGACTGTCATAAGTCAGATCAATTTTTATCTAAACACTGTTCCATGGTCTGGATGTGGTTAACGGAGAGAGAGAGTAAACTAAAAGTGACAGCAAAGCATCAAGGGGAGCAAACTGAAAGTGACAGTAAAACATCAAGTGGAGCAAACTGAAAGTGACAGTAAAACATCAAGGGGAGCGAACAGAAAGTGACAGTAAAACATCAAAAGGAGCAAACTGAAAGTGACAGTAAAACATCAAGGGGAGCAAACTGAAAGTGACAGTAAAACATCAAGGGGAGCAAACTGAAAGTGACAGTAAAACATCAAGGGGAGCTGCACCATTTCAAAGGTTCACCTGACCAGAAGCAGAAATACCTCAAAGGTCCAATTGGCCAAAGGCAGAAATACTTCAAAGGTTAACCTGGTCAAAGGACGAAATACTCACTAAATTTGATCTTTAGAAGCCTACAAGTCCCAATGGACTGTGATAAGGAAATGCTTTAACCCTCTAACAATAAGCAACTATTGCAGCTCATCGTCAAAGGGTTAACAACCAGTTTCCTGATTTGATTTGGCATAATTTCAACACCTTGTAACCCCGGATTAGTACAGTTAATTTGCTACAAAGAAAAATTAGTGCCTGACAGAGAGAAAGTCCTGTAGCATGCTGAAACCAATTTCAACCAAACCCTCAAAGCCATTGAAGCAAAAATAGAATGTATGCTACACGAAACTAGACGCCTACCAATTTTTTCTGACGCTACAGGAAGAAGACGAATAAGGATGAACAGAGAAAACACAACAAAAGCAAATTTTACTTCGTCATAACAATGAAATCTAAGTACAAAACGACATCGTAAAACTACAACAACCTAAGATTAAACGTGTTTAGGTAAAATTAATTATAATAACCAACAAAAAAGAAGCAAGACTTCACAACTACTGCCTTAAATGTAAAATATCATCTAACTCAAAGCACAAAAGGTGATTAAATGTTCAGTTTATGCACTTAACTAGCACAACACATGCATTGCATAATATTTAGATCAGTTAAATATGGTTAAGTTTGTATTGACATGTGTGTCAAAACACATTTCTTTAGTAATGCCCAAGGCTGGATATCACAAAGTAGGTCACACATCACAACAGTAATAATTTCCTTTATTCAAACAATCCGGTTGACAGACCAGACCGCAACCGGTTAGTTGTACAATTATGCAGTTGAAACAATTCACAAGAACTCAGATCACAAAATACATACCGGTAAATCTTAACTACTAACAGAACAGACAGCCCGCAACACACGACGCTAATAGCATCCTACAAAGCACGTCTATTCCATCACACGAACTATCAGCAAGGTTTCACAATTAACATCTTAGTCGATTCTTCATTGGTGCTCAACTGTATAGCGATTGATGTGCTGAACTGCCAATTGAGCGTTCAGGGTTCAAATCCCTGACTCAGAAAAATTTTGACTCAAGATTTTTTTACTCCAGGTCCGCCCTAGCAAACTCAGATATAGTGAGTACACTGACCGTACACTGTTGGTGGGTAGATGACATGGTGAGGGAGAGGACTGGTCACCCCCCCCCCCCCCAATGGTCCCCCATGTATGCTGAGGCTAAGAAAATGAAGTCGCTAACACTTCATACCCTGGCTGCATCCTCAGGGCTGGCTTAAGGGACCACTCTTCTTCTTTTCTTCATTTTCTACTGATACTTCATATTAAGTGGATAATAAATAAGCGGCACATTTTGATTGCTATGCTTGAGACGAGACAGTCAGAATTGCTCTAGCGCTTGCTCGTTGTATGAGTGCTCGTTGTATGAGTGCATGCCAAGTTTATGGAATTTGCGGCTTCCGTCTGCTGGACTACACCAGTCCGTTATCTTTCCATTCCTGCTCAAGACCGACTATATTATATGAGAGCATTCTTTTCCATCTTAGACCGTTGCTGTCTTTTCCGATAGATCTGTTGTAATAAGTGCATTATTTAGTGATGGACGACAACACCATGCCATTGGCCAATGTTCTCTGCTATAATATGGATTTATAAGCCTAAAGTTAGATTAAATCATGTTAGATAAGACTAGGGATAACCATGTGGTTAAGTTGGAAAACATCAGGGAATGCAGGGGAGGGGTTTGGCTACCTACTGACACTCATGACATGTGTCAAGGCCAAGACTAAGAAAGTCATCTGACACCTTGTATACCAATGGCAATCAGGCTAGTTTATGAAAATGATGTTTGAAAATGCTGCACTATTTAATCCTTACAACCATCGGAACTTTTGCAATCGTGATATCCCTCTGTACACATTTAGTATACATTCGTTACATATGGCCACATTCCTCAGACCGTAAAACTCGCTGAAACCGGTCGGCATATTGCCAAATATTCTTACACTGGTAAATATTCATACATTGTTAAATATCATAGATTGCTAAATATTCCTACACTGCTAAATATTTCTAGATTGCTAAATATTCCTACACTGGTAAATATTCCTACACTGCCAAATATTCCTACATTGCTAAATATTCCAACGTTGCTAAATATTCCCGCATTGCTAATTATCCCCACATTGCAAAATATTCCTAGATTGCTAAATATTCCTACACTGCAAAATATTCCTACAATTGCTAAATATTCCTAGATTGCTAAATATTCCTACACTGCAAAATATTCCTACAATTGCTAAATATTCCTACAATTGTTAAATATTCCTAGATTGCTAAATATTCCTACATTGCAAAGTATTCCCACATTGCAAAATATTCCTATACATTGCCAAATATTCCCACTTTGTTTAATATTCCTACTTCCTCTTATCTAAGCTTCAGTACGTTTTTTTCTTGGCAGATGTTGAAAAATGACAGAATTTTGCACCTGGAAGCCTGATAGCCGCCGCGGCCGTGTTTTTGTTTGCATTCGCGTTGAAGTTTATGCTTCCTGAGTCGTGTGTAAGCAAACCTTCCATACAGGTAGTGATCCAATTACCGTTGAAACCCATTTGTACATGTAACCCCCGGGCAGAAAACAGATTCTCAACTGACATAAATGCGACATAGCACGCGCGTACAGACAGCACAACGCACAACCACAACGCACAACCGCAGACATCGTAAAATACGTCTGCCTTTTATCTTATTAACCATTACCTGACCTCTCAGTTTCTCGTCTGTCCATCAGAAATCACAGAGGAAATATTCAGGCCCATTAGTGTGGCCCAAATTTACGTGGGAAAAATTTTTTTTTCAAAATATACTGCTCCACAAGGCTGCCCTTGTTCCACTTGTCTAGAAGACTGTGTTGAAAGATCTGAGCATGTTTAGAGGCACCAATTTTTGAGAGTTTTTATTTTAATCACGTAAAATGTGCATTGGAAATTTTAAAAGGTATACATTATGAATTGGTCCATGCTTCCAAAAAATGAAGTTTTTTAGAACAAGATGAACCTGAGCACTACTAAAGAATACAGTATGTGAATTCATTCAAACCTCCTCCTCCTTTTGACTTAACATTCCACCATTCATTTTAATATTCAAGAATTTATATAGCTGCACACCTTCAAGGTGACTACTCAGATGTGTACCAAACTACAGCTTGGACAAAGAGGCACGTTTCCAAATGACCAAAGAACAGGTCAGGGCATGATCAAAGGGACAAGCATATTTTCCTAAAAGATAACCCAAACTTTAGAATCTATTACAGAGAATGCCAGGCTTATTCGCTTGTGCAGGTAAGTGGGATCCCCCAGTCTTCCCCCCCTCCCTGTAGAGTGAGGGAAGCGACTACCCCAGGTTCATGTCCGAAATCAGTGGCATCTTGTTACTTCATTGGTTCTGTTCTTATCTCAAGGGTACCAAGCATCATGGACAGACATCAGCCTGTTAACCCAGGGCTGCCTAAGCTAACAAGGTTTGTATTCAAAATTTTGGCCAATCCTCTATATACCATGTACATCAATAACCAGTCTGGTATAACCTCGCTACTTTCCTGGCTTGTCTATGTCTGCAAGTCCATGCCACATAATAATTATTATACTTCCTTGTGGAACAGTCCAACCATTAATGTTTTTTCAGTTGTGATTAGTGCAGCTAATGTCACGTTCCCCAGAGATTTAAAGACAAACAGCTTTTGCCATTTGACAGATAGCCACTTACGAGAGATGAAGGACTCTTTAAGAAGCGCTCATCTTTCAAATGGTCTATTATAATAGAAAATTACAATATCCCCAGACATTTTTATAGTTTCAATTGATGGATGGTATCACAGCTGTGTTATTGAAGCCATATAGTGTTTAATCAGAAATTAAGCACTTGGATGAAAAGTAGAGCAACTTACAAAAGATGAGTAATATAGGACAAGCTAAGAGTAGGTATATGAAGAGGCCAAAGTGCTCAGCAAACACTAAGGCAATCAATTATACATTTACTATCTTGCAATCAACAACTGTCCTAACAGGAATGCTGCCTTAACTGGTTCTAAACTGGACAACAGACCTATACTAAACAAGAAAACTTTTAATACAAATAACAATAACAATAATAACAATAATAATAATAATAATAATAACAATAATAATAATAAGAAGAAGAAGAAGAAGAATAATGAGAGGTATCCTAAATACCTCGGAGCAAAAAATAATAATAATGTGTTCATAAAAATATAAAATAAAAATTTAATTAAAAATAAAAATAATAATAATAATAAAAATTTAAAAAATAATAATAATATAGCACAGCCAAGACTGAAAGAAAGAAAAGGTCAATGGCAGTCATAGACTTCGTAATGGGTTGTAATTGTAAAAAGGGGCATTTTAAATCACCCCAGCACGGGAACTTCTCAGCAAAGCTCACGCATGCAACACTCTCACCCCCCCCCCATGTCACACTGAAATGTAAAACCTGCACAATTTCACATGGCACACTGCGATGTAATGTCTTAAACCTTGGGGGGGGGGGCGAAAGAGGCAGATCAGAAACCCCAATTATGAATGATGATGTTAGTTTATTTAAAGATGCTTTGAGATTATCATCATCAAAGCCGTCTTTTAATATCACAAACAGCAGCCTTTCTCTTTCAACATATCGGCCAGCTGCACCAAGTCCACGGCATGGTCAGAACTGTCCAGAATATATCCGTTTCATCTATCCGCCACTAATAACATTGCTCTGTTTGTTTGAGCACTTCCACTCAAGTGGAGCGAAGGAAAGGAAGGTACTTGGAAACAAATGAATGGGCTTTTCCATCTACATAATCCAACACTAATTCCCATTTCTGAAGCAACACATTGCAGGTTAATGATCAATCAATTGGCAATATGAATGACCAGGTCGGTCATTCAAAGGCAGTTTGAGGCGGCATATCTCAGTGGCTGCTACCTCCAGACACTGCTGCTGGCAAAATAATTGATGGACTCTGACACCAGACATATCTCTTCCTCTGTTCATATCTTGGTTCTATAAATCAAAAGTGGAACCAGGCTTCCAGAGATTTAGAGAGACCTGGTAAGTACAAGTGGATAATTTGTGCCACTGATTTCGTTTCTGCAACCCCCACCCTTCCTGCCAGGATGTCATCCAACAATTCGTGATACTGCACTGCATGTATCTCATGAAACATTCTCAAAGTCAATTAAGTCACACTTGTTTAGAACTGTCCGGTAGCTACATGTTAAGCGTCTTCATGAGGTTATTGTAAGGCACTATCATCGTCATCAAAATGTCCACATACATGCATGCTGCATGCATACATAAATACATACATACATAAAACACATACATACATACATACATAAAACACATACATACATACATACATACATACATACATACATACATACATACATACATACATACATACATACATACATACATACATACATACATACATACATACATAAATACATACATACATACATACTGCGATAAAATCCTGCTGCTGGCAAAATAATTTTAAAATGGACTCTAACACCAGACATATCTCTTCATCTGCTCATATCTAGGGTCATCTGGTGTTATAAATCAAACGTGGAACTAGGTTTCCAGAGATTTAGAGAGACCTGGGAAGTAGTGGATAATTTGTGCCACTGATTCTGTTTCTGCAACTCTCCCTTCCTGCCAGGATGTCATCCAACAATTCGCGATACTGCACTGCATGTGTCTCATGAAACATTCTCAAAGTCACTTAAGTCGCGCTTGTTTAGAACTGTCCGGTAGCTATGTTAAGCATCTTCATGAGGTTATTGTAAGGCACTATCATCGTCATCATGCACAAAGTCGCTATAAAATGTCCACATACATGCATGCTGCATGCATGCAGTGTCATGCATGCATACATACATACAATGTCATACATACATACATACATACATACATACATACATACATACATACATACATACATACATACATACATACATACATACAATGTCATACATACATACATACATACATACATACATACATACATACATACATACATACATACATACATACATACAATGTCATACATACAATGTCATACATACATACATACAATGTCATACATACATACATACATACATACATACATACATACATACATACATACATACATACATACATACATACAATGTCATACATACATACATACATACATACATACAATACATACATACATACATACATACATACATACATACAATGTCATACATACAATGTCATACATACATACATACAATGTCATACATACATACATACATACATACATACATACATACATACATACATACATACATACAATGTCATACATACATACATACATACATACATACATACATACATACATACATACATACATACATACATACATACATACAATGTCATACATACAATGTCATACATACATACATACAATGTCATACATACATACATACATACATACATACATACATACATACATACATACATAGTACATACATACAATGTCATACATACATACATACAATGTCATACATACATACATACATACATACATAGTACATACATACAATGTCATACATACATACATACATACATACATACATACATACATACATACATACATACATACATACATACATACATACATACATACATACATACATACATACATACATACATACATACATACATACATACTAGGGCATAGCCGGATGCTGATCCGGTTAACCGGTAATGCCGGGTATTTGACACCCGGCAGATAACCGGACCCGGTGATGAAAGGTCTTCCGGGCCGGGTGGGTAATTATTAATAGCATACAACACATCAAAGGGCTTAACCTGCAAAATCTCTCAACTGCATTATAGTACAATTGAACAGACAATCACAGAACAGCTGATAGTTGCTTTATATTAGACTATCCTATTTCAAACAGCCTACCAGCAAGGTGGTGAGGAAAGAGGAGGAGGGTAGAGTTTGTATCACCCTCTTCTGTGCTGTCTCTCCTCCCTCCTCCTTCTCCTCTTTCTCTTCTACTACCCCTTTCTGAAATGAACAGTGGTAGACTGTGAAAGAGAAGAGGAAGGGGAATGGTATATATATATATTAAATAATCATGTATATATATTCATTTAGATATAGAGTGGCACCCTCTTTCATGCTTTCTCCCCTCCTCTTCTTCTTTCCTCCTCTTTCTCTTCTATTACCCCTTCCTCTTCCTCCTGCTGCTTGGCTGTTTGAAATATCTAACAGAGAAGAGAAAGGAGATGGTGAATGATGAGGGGGAGGAACAGTTGTAGAGGATGAAGGAGTACAGGAAGGGGGAAGAATGTATATACAAGTGCTGCTCACTGACCATGTAGCTATATAGGTTGGCCAGTGGTCATCTGTCATTAATCCCTTATCTGTAAAGTCTGTTTGGTCTGTCACACCCTCATTCAAGTCAGAGAGACTAATAAGAATTGTCAGAAGGGATGCCTTCCACCTGTTGATATAATTCTGCAGCCCCTCTCTTATATGACCATGTATACAACTATACATCTCACAGATTAGGGATGGTACACTTTGAAATATATCTACATGTAGTTGGACTGCATACACCACAGAAACAGGACTGTTTATCAGGGGATTTTGGCCTCCTCTTGCCTGACTGGACAGATCAGTATTTCTATACCATAGAATGATTCTATCACCAGAGACCTTTCATGAACAGATATTACTGGCACCTCTCAATCAATAACCCCAGGTGGTAGAACTCAACTGTAGTAAAACTCTGACATGAAGAGTTTTACTCAATTCCACCAAAGGTAGAGCTCTGACATAGTGAGTGGTGTTCGTTTGACAGCGTTCAAAGTGGGGACATACTATTCAGCTTAGAGATTAACGATTATTTTAATACCCGGACCCGGTAGATTTTATTCAAACTACCCGGACCCGGTACCCGGTTGAAAAACGGCACCCGGCTATGCCCTAATACATACAACACATCCATACATACATACATACATATATACACACACACACATACATACATACATACATACATACTCTGATAAAATCCTTTGAAAACTCAATTTATCTGGCCTGGTATTCACCACCAGCTGGATAAGCTGGACTTGGGTCCCGAGTCCCCTTACCACTGAATTCCATACCGTTACTTTCTCCACTTCTGTTCTCAACTCAGGGTCATCCTGGACCAGGAACTGTCTCTTGCGGGGTGCATTGTGGCACTGATTCGTTCCTGTTACTATCGGTTACGCCAGCTGCGGGTTGTCACTCACTCTCTTTCTTCTTGTGGCAGCTCCTATTAATTGGTAGTGGTGCCTCGAAATTCGGCCACATCTCTGTGTTTATGTGTGTAATGTCCTCCACTGGCTCCCAGTCCAGCAGCACATCCATCAAAGCGTCTATTCTATTGTTTAGCACTGGGCAGAGCACCTGTCTATCTCCAGGAGCACTTTTCTCTGTGCCTGGCCTCTATGGATGACTTCATGGTTCTGCGTGCTTACTCTGAGAGTGTCAGGCTTTCTCGATGGTAGGTCTTGCCTCTGGAATTAGCCTCAAACCTGCGTGCTCTAGCATGAGACCTCTCTGGTCGTTTAAATAAACTACTTAATTAAGACCTTCCATTTTGGTCAGGCCTGGGTTGGAAGCACCTCCGAGTAGTTTTCTTCAAGGAGTGCCAAATAAATTTCATAGATAGATAGATAAAAGATAATTTCAAAAGATTCAGCCCTTAGAGGAAATGCAACCGAGTATACGCTAATTAATATAAGAGAAGGTTAAGGCACCAAACTCACAATAAAATCAAGCCAATTAACTACATAACTTCTTACCACTAAACTAACCGAACTGTCATTAATTAAACTATCAACTACTTATGGTAACATTCACCTAAGTCTTAACTGAACACTACAGCATGCGCGCTAAAAAACCCAAAGTACTAACACAGTGGAAACTGGAACTATACAACAGTCAAACAAAAAAAGAATTCAAAATAATCTTATGCTAAAACGAATTTTAAAACTCAGTGTGAAAGGTAAAAGCACACGATCACAACTACCATACCAAAAACAAACACCAAAAAACAATGGAGAAAAAATCCACTTACACTGTACCACGAAAGACCGCGTTTCTTCTTATCCGACGACGACTTCGCCACTTTACCACCTGATCCGTTTACCGCCACATCACCATGAACACCTTTCGGCGACTGTTCTTTGACCGGAGTGGCGTAGGGATCCGCTGTGTGGCCAAGGATCTCCTTCGCACGTTCAATGCTGTCACCAGGGCCCGCCACCATCGGACCGATCTCCGAGCTGGAGCCGCTCTGCAGGAAGGAACCATTTTCCGTGGACCTTGAGCTGTCGTTCAGTTCCGCTGGGTCGAGACTTCGACTGCCAGTTCTCATCTCCGGTTTGTCGCAGAGAGCCACCGCAACTGGAGAGGACCAGCTGGAAAAGCAAGGAAAACTGCGCTCAAGGTTAATCCTAGGTCCATGGACGATGCTTTAAGTAATTATATATTCAAGAATTCCAGACCTATTGAAATATACTTAGGCGTAAAAAAAAATTGTTGTCTTTCCGCTAACCCGACCGACCCATTTTTACGGCCGCGACTCAAATATTTTTGTAAAAATTTTTATTAAAAAAATATTTTAAAAAAAAAATAAATAAATAAAAAATTTAAATTATTTTTTTTAACATTTGTATTGACATAACATAAGAGACGTCAACAAAATGAAATTAATAGGACTGTTTCTAGAGCAGTTTTAGGTGCAGACAGTCGGGAAATAGGCAGTTTATACTTGCTTAGAACACGTACTTTGTTTCAGCGTGCAAAAAAGACTAGTGGGGAGTGGGGTATACTTTTTCGGATAGTCACTGCATAAAAATATTTTACCAAAATTAAAATATTTTCCGATTTACCTACCCAATTTTTTTTAGCTCTGTTACCGGGAACACAACATTTTTTTTAGGCCTTAACCCTTTAATGCCGGATGGCATAGGATAAATTCCCATACCATTCACTACCATCTTGGCATTAAAGGGTTAAGGTATATTATACAACCACCTGAGATAACTTTAATTATGAAATTAGTATGTGACTACTAGTTACTACATGTATTACAATGTATCCAATTCAACATACTTAAATCTTATAACATAAACTAGTTTACAGTTCTTCTTATTCTAAAAGGTTGGCCAGAAGAGACAGAGGCCAGAAGGAGGCTAGAGACATACGAAGAACTGTTTCAGAATGAGAACAAAAGCCCAATTCTGTATAATTTAAAAAAAACGAACCTTAGCAAAGGTAGTCCCCTATATAAATTATAATGACCAAGTGAATAAACATGAGCTGCCAAGAACAAAAGCGGACTTTTCCAGCAATGCTGACATCATCTTTTACAACCCAAATATTATGCTCAAATACAATACAATTATTATTGCTAATTGTTATTGCTATCATCAATGAGATTCTAAATATCATATTAAATTATTAATTCACCTCAAAAGCATGAGCGGCTGGCTAAAGATAAGCTCTCAACAGTTTGTAAAAAGAGTGAAGACAAAGAGAAAGTCCGACAAAGCATGCTGTAGTGAATTCCATAGGATCAGGACCAGTACGTGAACAGACATGGAAACCGCAGGCCTTCTTGTGGTACGTTGTGATCCCACAACCATCAGAACACAAAGCCCACCAGGAAGATCAGTGGTAGAATTTAAAGCACTTTGTTTACACAACAACA
Organism: Lumbricus rubellus; assembly: GCA_945859605.1. Lineage (NCBI taxonomy): Eukaryota > Metazoa > Annelida > Clitellata > Crassiclitellata > Lumbricidae > Lumbricus > Lumbricus rubellus. The sequence goes on along the minus strand of OX243826.1, from coordinate 21,735,396 downwards.
GCAACTTTAAAATGGACCTCAGCTGGAACAGATAAAGTAACTCTATCTTAACCCTTCACTGACCATTGAAGTGTAGTCAAATGGTAAGCGGATATCCTATACCCTATGTCAGTAAAGGGTCAAAGATCTATATTATTTCTAGAGCTTATATAATTTTGAGGAAGTCTACGGCCATGACAGAACATCAACGAACAAGGAAGAACTGACATTTAACAAGACAGAACCTACGCTGCACCAACAGTTACCAAGAGCATCCCAGTATTGATAAAAATCTAGAAAAACATTGGAGACATAAAAATTCCAGCTACTGACGACACACCCAGAGGGTGTCACACCCTATCTCAGCCTGATCTCCAAGAAACAAGGAAGAACAAGGCGCATTCAGGCTTCGGCATAAGACAAGAGTACATTGTGTGAAAACGAAACATGCCTTTCCTATTAACCTGAGACGAAATAGTACATCAGTGGAAGGTTAAAAATAATGGCAAGAGCACACAAAGACTTGCTTCATAGGATGACACAGCCAGACTTGAAAGAACACATCCAGGATACTCATGATCAGACATGACTAGATGGAAAACTAAAATAGTAACTACTACAACTAAAAGAAACGGCTGAAAGAACTCAATTTGTAAACAATCTATAAACAAATCTTCATCACTTCCGTGTTCTGGTAATTAAAATTATGATGTGCATAACTGAAAAAAGAAACCTTACGCTAACAGATTCTAAACAAGAACTGAAGAAAAATCTAATAAAAAAACTTCACAACACAATTATAGAACAGAAAACAAAACAAACGACACACAATAAAAAAACACAACTAATCCAACATAATTAATTAAATAATTAATTAATTAATTTCCCACACACGCAACTTTTTTTAACAGAACAACGACGTACCTGCGAGGGATGTTGCCCGCATCTGACCGACGACAGTCGTTCCCCTTCCGCAAATCTAACGACCCCGCTTCCTCGTTTGCCCCACGATTACCACCACCAGATCCATCGCTAATGAGCATCAGATTCTCGGCCGAACCGGCTCGTCGCTTGGAAACGCAAACTTCGTCGAGCCTCTCGCTGATCGCCGGCGCCCTCCTCAACTTATTCCCTGTAGCCGGATTCTTCTCGGGTGATGCCGCGATGGCTGAACAGGACAAGTGGTCTTCCGGACCCTTCATAACTATCCCAACATCATCATCATCTCTGCCCTCAGTGGGGGAGTCACCCGCTGCAGCAGCAGCTGCTGCTGGGTCTCCACCTATCAGCGAACTGCACTCAGACGTTATCTGCGTCGATTCAGGAAGCAGAGGCTCTTCAACTACTACGCCGGCGCCACTGCCGCTCGCGAGTTCCGGCTTGCTCGCGCCGCCCTGCGCAACGCTGCTGCTCGGCTGGTGCAACAACATTTCCTTGCTAGAATTTCATCCAAACCGAAAACAAACAAAACAAAATGAAATGAAAACATAAAACTATAACGACGGTCGTGCTGGGGGAAAAAAATCGGAAATAAACTTCAACGTGGTTTTCGATATCGTGCTCTCAAGCGAACGTAAATGAACGGAACAGATGAAAATTTCTCTATATAATGAAAAAAACAGCTGGTTTTAGATGGATAATATGAACAACATTTTAGAGTGACAGTTCTGTCACGTGACTTAATTTCATAGAAATTAGCAGCAAATGTGGGAACTGTTGATTGAATGGAGTAACAGCTTCCTGTAAGCTGTACTTAACTGCCCCACACACAGCTGTTAAACATAATATTTACATAATGATGGGCATACTTTCACAAACACCACTACACCAGCCCAACCAGCTGACCCAATTAGATAAAGTTATTGGTTAGAATAAGGTTCCCATGCACCTATTTGCATACATGTAGTTCCTGGTTCACATTCAATGGTGGCCTATTTAAGAGATCTTTTAAAAATTGGGTTAGTAAAGTCTGTACAGTGGGGGAAAAATAGGCAGCCATGGTGAAGAATACTAGGGCATAGCCGGGTGCCGTTTTTCAACCGGGTACCGGGTCCGGGTAGTTTGAATAAAATCTGCCGGGTCCGGGTACCGGGTCGGGTATTAAAAGTAATCGTTAATCTCTAAACTGATTACCGTAGTATGTTCACACTTTGAATGCTGTCAAACGAACACCACTCAGTTTGTTAGCTACCTTTGGTGGAATTGAGTAAAACTCTTTGTGTCAGAGTTTTACTACAGTTGAGTTCTGCCAGGGGTTATTGATTGAGAGGTGCCAGTAATATCTGTTCATGAACTCTGTGGATAGAATCATTCTATAGTAAAGACATGCTGAACTGTCCAGTCAGACAAGAGGAGGTCAGAGGTCCACGATAAACAGTCCTGTTTCTGTGGTGTATGCAGTCCAACTACATGTAGATATATTTCAAAGTGCACCATCCCTTAATCTGTGAGATGTATACTTGGTTATATTAGGGAAGGGGTCTGTTAAGCTTGGCTGCAAAAGCATGTCAACAGGTGGAAGGTATCCCTTCTGACAAGCACCTAGTCTCTCTGACTTGAATGAGAGTGTGACAGACCAAGCAGACTTTAAAGATAAGGAATTAACAGATGACCACTAGCCAACCTATATAGCTATGGTCAGTGAGCAGCACCATCCCTTAATCTGTGTATGTATGTACATATGTACATACATTATATACACTTCCCCTGTCCTATACTTCTTCACCTTCTACCACAGTTCCTCCCCTCCCCTTCATCATCTCCTGTCTCTTCTCTGTTAGATATTTCAAACAGCCAAGCAGCAGGAGGAAGAGGAAGGGGTAATAGGCAAGAAAGACGAGGAAGGAAAAAGGGGAGGGGAGAAAGCATGAAAGAGGATGCCACTCTTCTATTTAAATATATATATATATATGTATATATTTTTCCTCTACTCCTTCACAGTCTACCACTGTTCCACTCAGGAAGGGGTAGTAGAAGAAAAAGAGGAGGAGGAGGAGGAGGAGGAGGGAGGAGAGACAGCATGGACGAGGGTGATACAAACTCTCCCCTCCTCCTCCTCTTGCTGGTCCCCTGTTTGAAATAGGATAGTCTAATATAAGGCAACCATCAGCAGGCTGTCTGTTCTGTGATTGTCTGTTCATTGTACTACAATGCCCAGTTGAGAGATCTTGCAGGTTAGCTGTTAAGCCCTTTGATGTGTGGTATGCCATTGATATTAAATCACCCACCCGACCCGGAAGACCTTTCATCATCGGGCCCGGTTATCTGCCGGGTGTCAAATACCCGGCATTACCGGTTAACCGGGTCAGCCCCCCGGCTATGCCCTAAAGAATACCACCTGATGAATTTATTGAGAAATAAAAGACAACAATTTGGGGTCAAAGAAAAACATGCACATTGCACATCTGCATTTAGCTTATTAAAATTGTTTAACCTCCAAACTTGTGTATTTAAATGGGAGTTCACATGAATTATAATTAACTGAAGGAGTTAAAAACATAAAAAAGAAAAGTATTCAATACTATTCATACACGATAAATGAAACAAATGACAATGTTTAACTTAAACTAGCTGAATTTAGAATAAAACTGCCACTCAACAAAAGTAATCAAAACCAGACCTAATGGTAAATAAGTAAATGTCTAACATATAAAATGTCTGTAGGCATATAATTTAAAAACTGCTGCATTCAAAATCACACAACAAACTAAATAAAGAAAATGTGACTGACACTATATCATTGAAATAAGATATTCAGAAATTCCAGACAGGTGGTATGTTTTTTTCATAGCTAACAGTACGTTAAGATTCTTAGATCACATCAGTACGACAATTCTGTATCAATACAATGATCCCAGATTTAACTGGGCATATAACTGAAGTCCTGCATGGAGAGAAAACAAGTTCTTGATTCTCACCACCAATTTGTCATCTAATATGCTCATTGCTCCTATATCCTGAATTCTTCAAAAACGTTAATGAAATAATCAAGTGTTCAATACATACATACCCGGTTTTAAAATATGTAACGCTGTAACAAATAGTGTTTACATAAGTCTATGTAATAGTCTGCTCACTTCAGTCCATGCTGTCGAAAGAGTGCAGACTCAATTTAAGAGAAGAGTAAGTAACTTCAGCATACACAGTACATTGGTCATTTACATTCAAGTACTCAGCGCAAAGTACAACCGAAATTGGTCATAAATCACAGGGACTGCTGTGTATCATTGGAAAATGTGCATTACTCATAAATCATGGAACAGCACAGGAGAGCTGACTCAACACACAGATCTTACAATCAGCTCAAAAGAAGAAACTCCTGCAAAGTCTGTTTCCATACCAAAGACAGTTTAAAGAACCACAACTGACTACCCGGTAATTTAGTACCCAAGTGTTCTAATTATACCCTTGTATTCTAGTTACTCAAGCTGTGGAAGTATCCTTGGTCAAAATTCAGCCTTTCAATGGCATTCAAAAACATTTCACATCAAGCACGCATAACTGCACAGCTCTTTCATACCATTTAAACAATAAGGTATCAGTCCAACCCCAAAACTTGTCCAGTCTAGCAATCCAATATTACTCAGTCCAGCACAATGTAACGTAGTGTCAGTTCATGTCTAGAGCTAGTAATCATGGTGCATTAATGACGTCATTTCCTCAACTTCGATTAATAATTATAATTATCTGATCGCAACATCCCAGAAACCGCTATTCAATAATGCATACGTGTGATAAGAAGATTCCAGTGTACACACAACTCTGATTTCGAGCAAGCCAGGAAACTAATATCCTCCCGAATGCATTCACGGCATAATCAGCTCCTCCACTCAACGAGCATTGAAAATGCCAGCGCTCGACCTGAACTCCCTCAAGGTCTCCTGCTCAACTGGATACCTCGATGGAAGCAATATTGAATTATTGGTCCCAGAAGCCATTTGCTAAGCGTCTGGGGCCGCTCGTGTCATGAAGCACAACACATAAAAAGTCGAATATCGGGAAGCACGTTTCAGACAGAAGTGCAGTCTTCGCAATCCGTTAGCTTTTTTAAGATGCCAATCACAACTCTGATTACTACTCAGACTACTTGTCTACAGCGTTTCCAGCACCAGGGTAAAGAACCCAGAGAAACTGACTTCTTTTTTATCTTTATGTCATCTTGACATGACTGTGCCACTCCTGCCCTGTTGACAGACATATTGTATCTTGACTGTACCCGTAGCTAGCCACCAGATGGTACAAGCATTGTGGGGTAGGTATTGCATTGCATTGTATTCAAACACTATAAATTATATGCACATATATACCATTGGGTGAACCATTCAGAGGCAGTCTAAGGTGTACAAGGTCAAGAGAGAAGAAACACGGTTTGACAGAAGCAAAGCAGGATGAGAGTTCATCAAATAGAATTTAAGATTGAGTAGATGGAGACGGCGAATTCCAAAGAGAATGACCAATTGAGGCAAAGGAATTGGTCTGAGTCCTAGCTGGTTTAGAATGAAAAGAAACAGGAAGATCAAGTCCATATAATATAAAGAGTGGAATGGATAATGCAAGGATGACAAAGGTCAGTTATAACTATAGTACCTACATATGGGCATTGAGAATGTATCTATCTGGGACTCTGGATGAGATCAGTGGTTCATTCAGACAATGGCAAAATTCACCTTTTGTCGATTTCAAATAAACAACGATTCTTCTAGAATAGCATATGTAGTTCCTCCCCTGACCCACGATGATATAATATCTTCACGCTAACTGTACGTTTATTTTTACCCAATGCTTCAGTTTCTCTTGTTCATACATTTTTTATTGACTAACCCGATTGCAGTTTCATCCATGTGGGTCACATTGAACGCATGCTATAAGCACATGCTATGAGCATTGAACGCATGCTATGAGCATCTGCTAAGCTGGTAGCATTTCAAAATTTGATCATGTCTAGCATCATGTGCATTGTGTACTCAGCAGGTTGCTTGTTATATATCAGTCTGGGTCTGGTAATGCCAGCTGGGAATGCCGCTGGCTAATTACAGGACTTCTGCCGCCACATCTCAGGTTTGGCTGGTCACGGAAACCTTCATCCTGTGTCTCAAGGTGAACCTGTTGCTCCATCACCGTGTGCACCTCAAAGACCTATGCAACATTTTTGTCGGGCACAGTGGTGTAGTGGATATATTTGTTGCCTTGCAGCCGGAGGGTTGCAGGTTCGAATCCACCTTAAGTCGCCGTGTAGGGACCTAGAGCAAGTCCTTCACTCGCAATTGCTCAGCACTTAGGCATGAAACTCCCGATTCAGTGTCCGTGCTGTAGTCGGGAGCGCCTCTGAGTAGCAAGCTAGAAGAGGCGCTCTAACAAGTGCACACACATACAAACATTGTGCCTTTTCGGTACTTGGGTCAACCATCTTTACTCAAATCAGCATGTTCGTCAACTATCAACACTGCCTACAATTTTCACAAGCAATTAAAAACTGTTCACTTTCACCAGGGTTTCACCTGGGAGTGCCACTGAATATAATCTTCTAAGAGACCTGCAGACATATAAGTGGCACCTCTCTTGTAGTCCTGAAATCCCTGCAAGTCAACTCCTTTTGGATGCATATATGCATGATATCAAATCCATCAAGAAAACTTGAAATATGCCATTGATATTTATATTGGAAATATTTCAGCAATCGGAAAGTTCAGAGGTTTAGCCATGTCAGAAGTACAAGACTTGTATACAGTATACATCTCTTGTCAAAGAAACACCCGACAACCAGCACCCAAGAATCTAATAAGACCAATTCACGTGGTTTGGAGGTCTAATAACCTGCAGATGGTAACAGTGAAAAAGACGCCCAAAGTAGACTTGGACTCTGATCACAAGCATTCGGAAAAACGAGGCTACGGAGAAGAACGGAAATAACACGGAAAACAGAGACAAGAATACCAGACGACGGTACAATTCACCTTCGGACATGGATCAGAAGAATGCTAGAAAATGCGAAAATAACACGAGAAAGGATTCCATACAACAGAAATTACCGGTAGTAGGCTACTAGGCTGTAGAGAATTGCAGGAATTTCAAGACTGCCAGAAATCAGAAATGACAACATAAAAAGGCAGTTCTTGGATGTAAAAAACAAAATTGTTCAGCACACTGCAGACTCCGATGATTTAACTACGTGGCAAGAATGCAATGCGGGACACGGTGGTGTAGTGGTGGCGTCGTTGCCTTGGAGCCGGAAGGTTCGAGGTTCGAATCCACCTTGCCGCGTAAGGACCTTGGGCAAGTCCTTCACTCACAATTGATCAGCGCTTCGGTGTGAAACTCCAATGCAGTGTCCGCTCTGCATTTGGGAGCGCCTCTGAGTAGAGAGAGCTTGAAGGGGCCCTATAACAAGTGCACATACAAACAAGCAAGTTGGTTAAATCGTACACTCAGTACTAGAGCACGATTTGAAACATGGAAAACATATATAAGAAATAAGATGACCAAGACTATGCACTGGACAGACATTATAGAAATGAGGACATTTAATAACTTGGACTAAGCATGATAGAAGAACTGGACTTGGCTAATGAGAGACTTAATGAGCAAGGAAAATTGAGATCATTTGTTCACACCCACTGTTGTCAAATGGTTGGTGCAAGATTACTGATAATGATGGGGGAGGACAGTGTCCAAGAGAAGGACAAGGAGAAGGAGGACAATGAGATGATTGTCATGATTATGGGGAGGATGGAAACGAGGAGAGCAAATTTAATGACAATGATGATGATTGTAATGATGACTATAATGATGAGGAGGAGGAGAAGGAGGAGTAAGAGGATGAAGAAAACAGAGGACACAAATGACAGGATTATGACGATGATGATTGTGACAATGAAGATGGTAAGAGGATGAGATCACAAGGCGGAGGAAATGTGAGACAAAGATGATAATGATAATTGTGATGATGATGCTAATGATGATGATGATGACAATGACAACAACGATGATGATGATGATAACAACAACGATGCTGATGACAATACTGAAGCATGGATCACAACATAGTCAGCAAACAGGTGCGTGGCCATTTTCTATCAGTATGTCAATCAGTCTGTACAACAGGTGGTGTTACTATTAGGTTGCACAGAATGGTTAGGTCATTTTGAGCAACAGGTGGTATTAAACATGTTCCATCATTTGAGCCTGTTCTCAACCAGATTCACAAGATTCTTCACAAACACATCATTTACGGAACTTACATAACTTTCACACATCAGTTACAGTGTTGGGCAACTAATTAATTAGAAACTAATTAGAAATTAGTTGTTCATTTAAAATTCAAGGAAATAGTAATTAAAGTGCAACTTTGATCTCATAGGAATAAAAACATTTTCCATAACTTAATTAGAAGAAATTGGATGAAGACCACTAAGGTTTTTGGATTTCATTGTATTAAATCTGAAATAATTATTTAATAGATTGATCGCCAAATTGATACAATTGTGCATTTTTGTGTCTATTTGTATTCTGATGTGATCAGTAACAAATTCCAATTATGTAGAACTACTTCGAGTGCTAATTAATTATAGCCTAACTCTCATTAATCCGTTCTCTTAAAATTGGCAATTTTAAATATGAAATTCGAATTAAAGCTAATTAATTCCAATTAACAAATCACAAAATCTTAATTACCCAATTACTGAAGCACAAAAATAATTATCCGAAATGCAATTCATGCAATGCATTATTTAAAAACCAAAACCTCAATGTTATAAAAGCCATTTTGGGACTTTCAATATCTACAGTCTACACATTCACTTGTGTTTTTCTTCACATAAAAATCTGATTTCTTCTACTAAAACCGGTATGCTGGTGACGAAACTATAGAAACTGCTTCAATCTACATGTAGAAACTAATGTCATCATATATCTAAGGTCAGTAAACACACTAGTACTGACATTAGCTGTAGTGTTTCCATTAGCGACGGTCCCCATTAATTACAAATTAAAGTCTGTTCAATCTAGCAGGCAAATGGCTTTTACAGACAACAACCAAATGAAAATTAAACCACAACACAACTAATTACGCTAGGGCTGCCGCTGCACGCCACTGACTGATTCTCAGCACATTAAACTGCCTTCTGCAAGCACAGAAATGAACACCAAATGAACTGCTGAACAGTGAACATCAACATATTTCCCAGTACAGTAAAGACTGACCTGTAGATATCTTTCCCAGTACAGTAAAAGACTGACAGATATCTTTCCCAGTACAGCAAAGACTGACAGATATCAATCAATTGTAATCTGTGGTTGGTCCAACAACCTGGAATAGACTTCCTTTGACTTTGGGACACTTCCCAAGCTGTTCTCAATTTCACAAACTGCTAAAGACTGATATTTTTTCCACTTGATCTCGGCTGGGAGTGCCTCTGAGTAGGTACCTTGAAGGGCACTATATAAATTATGATTGACTGAGATATCTTTCTCAGTACAGTAAAGAATGACACTTCTAGATCATTCTCAGTACAGTAACGAATGACAAAGATCTTTCCAAATTCTAAAAGACTGACAGAGATCTTTCCCAGTACAGTAAAGACTGACAGATCTTTCCCAGTACAGTAAAGACTGACAGAGATCTTTCCCAGTACAGTAAAGACTGACAGATCTTTCCCAGTACAGTAAAGACTGACAGATCTTTCCCAGTACAGTAAAAGACTGACAGATCTTTCAGTAGGGTAAATATGGAGTTTCTCGATCAGTTAAGTATTATTACTAACTAGTAATCAATTAGTAATTAGTTAGCTATTATTAATAATTAGTTAAGGTAATTAGTTAAGGTAATTAATTAGCCTATTATAGTAATTAGGTCATATTAATTATAATAATTGCATCAATTAGTAATTAGTATAGTAATTAGTATAGTAATTAGGTAATTATATTAGTAATAGTAATTAATTAACCCTAACTAGCAGCGGTACGGGGCCCCGCGCGCCATCGGTATTGCGTCATCGGTAATGCATCATCGGTAGCGGCGCTGGGAAATGCTAATGCCTAACCATATATTATTATACTAATAAAGTATTACTGGTCTGGAAAAGGTCTTCAGGAAAACTGCCCGGTCTAGGAAATAAGGTAATAGCAAACCCATAATTATTGTTTTCATTTACGGCCTTTGATCATAATGAATAACATTTCTTTGAACTTTTATTATGGCTGCGTCTCCCTTACAGGCAAACCAACATTCCTGTCTGTCTGTCTGTCTGTCTGTCTGTCTGCCTGTCTGTCTGCTCGTTTGTCTGTCCGTCTGTCTGTCTACCAGCCTACCCGTCTGTCTACCCATCTGTCTGTCTACCAGCCTACCTGTCTGTCTGCATGTCTGTCTGTCTACCAGCCTGTCTGTCTGTCTGCTCGTTTGTCTGTCCGTCTGTCTGTCTACCAGCCTACCTGTATGTCTGCCCGTCTGTCTGTCTACCAGCCTACCTGTCTGTCTGCCCGTCTGTCTGTCGGTCTGACTGTTTGTCTGTCCCTTTGTCTGCATGCCCATCAGCCTGTCTACCTACCACGAAGGAACGGCTGCTCGCGCAGCCTATAATTATAGACACACGCTTCAAACACAATCGAATTTCAACTATCAATTATTATTCCTCTCATCTACAAAGGCAATGGTCAGCTTTGAACACAAACATCAAACATTCTTGCACACGCATAAATATCACTTCAACGCGCTGTGCTTCATATTCACATCCTCCAACAAATATTCACATTTGTACCCAAAACTTCTAAAGGCTCCTTGATCTCTTTGATCATCAAAAGACCCCGGCGCACTTCTAAAGACCATCTCATCACAAGTATTCCGTTTGAGCATCAAAAGACCGCACCTCTAAAGAGGTCTCCATCAGAAATAATCTCTTTGATTTCTAAAGACTCTTTCATCTGACACATACACAAATCTAGAAAGGAACGCACATAACCAGTGGTATTGACACACACCCAAGCATGCAAACACAAACAAGCACACAAAAGCATGATGAAATATTTCTCTACCATTGCATCAGACACTAACATGGCTCCCTATAAAGGGTAACATTATTCAACAGAATAGCACAGACGCCTTCAGAAATCCGCAGATCTACAACGAAGTTCGAACTACAGACGGTCAACATCTCGTTCTACAGCCTTGTGTCAGACGATAGCGACAAGTCTTCAACTTACAACAGAATGTCTTCACGTATGTATAGTATTATTTTAATTTGTACCAGCTTGAATAATTTCAGAATTTATTTAATGTATAGGGCTATAGGGCTTAAATTTCTTCATCTGTCTTAAACACCCGAATAATACTTCTTTCGCCAACTTAAAATAATTTCATAGGCTCTGTCTTAAACACCCGTTTATTGTTTCTTTCGCCACCTTAAATTAATTTCATAGATTCTGTCTTAAACACCCTTTTATTGTTTCTTTCGCCAACTTAAAATAGTCCCATAGATTCTGTCTTAAACACAAGGCTTTTATTTCTTTTCTAGAATCCAAAATGCTCGTCGAAATTGAAAAGGAGGAAATGGAAAAACAAGCGAGAATTCGTAACAGACTGCTTGAAATGGGTTTGTAGCCTGCACAGGAAATTTATAATTTATGTAGTGCTTTGTGTGAAATATTTTACTCAAAATATATTTTGTTATAAATAATTGTAAAGAATTCAGGTATTCTACTAGATAGAAACGCAGTATTTTAAATTTTCAGACATAGACCTTATGGCAATTGCATTTATTTCAGAGCGAAAAAGAAAAGCTGATGAAATGAACACAGACACAGCTCCCAGGCATTCAAGTAGGAAATATTTCTTTATTCTCTGGCAAATTTTCGCTCTTAGATCTTTATTGACAGCATTGGAAGAAGCAAACATTTGATATCTTATAGAATTCGTCGTATTATTATTATTATTATTATTATTATTATTATTATTATTATTATTATTATTATTATTATTATTATTAACATCATATAGTGCGAAGGTCCTCACCATAATAATCGAAACCACATATTATTACAGTGCTCTCTTTTTCGTGCGGACTTATGCATTATAACATATTTTGACTTCTACAGGTAAAAAGCGACCAACTTTGGCACTGTGTCGTGTGACGTCATTTTAATGTTGTGCATACCTTGCTATGACATCGCTGCTTTGGAGGAACAAATTTAATTCTCCACACAAGAAAAATTTTATATTCAGCATAATTTTATTCATTTATAGAAGTCGGTCAGAACAGTGGTGCTGAAGCTACAACTTCGACTATGACAGTCCCACCTTCAACGTCGACAGAAGCACGTGCCGAACCATGGTCTTCCACCACGGCAAGAGTGTCGTCTGATGCAACAAGTAAGTTGTATTCGAAAATTTTCAATGCATTTCATAAGTAGGGTAGAAAGGCGTATTACAGCACTTTAAGTGTTTGTGATTGTTTTGCATTGTTTTGCCTAAAGTGTTGTCGGACATTTTGACTTGTTTTCCCATGCGCACACACACTTGCTCTGTACTGTATGAGCCGCATCACACCCATAAAATATCCTTCCGCGGTCATACACACAAGTACGTAGAACTACTTTCGCGTATGAATTTGTGAAAAAGTAGTTCCAGGGCTATAATAACGAGATGTGTTGAACGTTCGAAACACATCAGTCTTAGAATTCAACAGAGTATTTGAAATTTAGCACATTTTGTAAAAGTAGTGTGTCTTTGTGAAAAATAAGTACATATAGAAAGACGTATAGTAAAATTCTTTCCTATTGAACAGCATAAGACAGTCTTTGCAACTCGACTACAACAAAATGGGTAAATAAATTTCTTATTCTTCGTATTCTGTATTAGACGTCACGTAGTTTCCTAACTCTCAAAACCTATGTATTTCTTTTTCTAGCGAGCAAGCACGATGCAGACCTCGAACAATTGTTGAAGGAGGAAGCGCAACTGAAGGAGAGAATTCGACAAATGAGTAAGTTTGTACTTTGCATATTTTCAATTGTAAACTTTAAAAATTTGTACTTTATAAATTTTATATTTGTTTAAAATATCTGCTTTATTTAAAATTATTTTAAAGCATTTTATTCATGTCAAACTCTGTATGTTGTAGGGTTGAAACGAAAGGCAGACGCAAACGTCGGTCGTGCAGCAAAGCGCAACAATGTGGAAGCTGGTGGCTCGGGCCCTGTCCCGGCGGAGGCGGCTGCCTCCAGCAGAGGCAGCCCGGCAGAGCCCGGCCCATCAAGTAAGTTCCTACAAACTTGTTGCCTTTACAGACTTTGTCTCTTTTACATGGCACATGCTGCGCATGCGCACTTCACAGCATACCAACTTTCAACACTACGTTTTCTATATACAGTATGTGAACTTTAACAGCCTTTACATGGTTTGTACAAGCTACAAGTTTAAATCCTATACTTTCAACACACACTCGCATATTGTACGTTATGCCTATATGCTTTCTGTAAGTAGTATATCACAAGCAAGTCTTTAATGAGAGGTTTTAACCTTTAGGTCGATGTGACTCCTGTCGATCGTACAAAGCAAGCAACTTGACGAACGGGCTGTGTGAAGTCTGCTTCCTGAGACGAGAGTGCCCACAATGCAAGAACCGGCGGCCTTCGCGCTTCTTCAGGACCGGACAAGACCTCTGCGTCACATGCTTCAAGAAACAAGCCAACCCAAACATCAAGACAAGCGCCCAGAACACATTCATAGATGTCTCGTTTCCAGCGCCGCAGACAACCGACGTACATAACATGCTGCTGACGGAATCGTCGCGCATCGTCGCCACACTGGAAGATACATTCAGAGATGAAGGGTAAGCTTGTTGCATATACAAAATTGTCGGACTTAGAAATTTTTTGCATACTTAGGAAATATTATGCTAAAATTCTACTGGACTTAGAAATTATCTGCTCCTACAGTGTGGACTTAGAACATTTTGCTCGGACTTAGAAAAATTTACAACTCTAGCGCGTTTGGTCAAATTTTGTATTTGCACATTGTTTGAGCAATTCTATGCTTGCACTTTGTTTGGACTTAGAAAATTTGCAAAGTGCATGGTATACTCGAATATTTTCACAACTTATTTCTTTAGACCGGTGAAGTGGTACGTGGCTGTCGACGTGGACTTCAAGCGAACCACGCCAGACGGAGAAGCTCAGACGGTCGGGTACTTCAAGTCGGTGCCGGCAACACTCACACATCCGTCGCAGATACCCGATCAAATGCAGGAAGCTGTGCAAAGAATCGACGAGTTGGTAGACGCCTTTACTGCGGAAAGCTCCGGCTGGACGGTAAATGGTGTGATCGACTTTAAAATTTGCAGTGCAGTCTTCGACCCTGTGGGAGCCTCGAGCTACATCCCTACACCGCAATACATTGTTAATAAGCGGGCTACTCTAAACATCCAAAACGAGGATGAGTTCTGCTTTCTGTACGCAGTTTTGGCTGTTTCCCATCACGAAAAAGATAATGCCTGCAGAGTCAACAAATACAAGCAATATGTGCCAGAGCTTTTCACCAGGGGACTAAAGTTTCCAATGACAATCGAACAGATTCCACTGTTTGAAGCTCTCAACCCCGACTATAGCATAAACGTCATGTATTCAAACCCAGACGACAAAACTTTTACCCCTCTCTACGCAAGTGCTCACAGGGGTAGAAAACACATTGCCAACCTTCTTCTTCTTGATGCTGGGGACAAGCGGCATTATATCACAATACGAAGCCTTTCTGCTCTTCTAAAGGGAAGAAACTCTCACACTGGCGAAAGATCTTTCCCTTGTCCATATTGCTTGTGCTGCTTTACCACCGCTGCTGGTAAACATGCACACATGGAAGAATGCGGCAAGCACGGACTTCAGTCCGTGCGATATCCAACACCTGAAAACGCCACACTTAAATTCACAAACACGCAGCATGAAATGCCTGTACCTTACGTCCTGTACGCCGATTTCGAGAGTTACCTGGCGCCAAACGACACTGCCTCCAACACAAATGCGACCAAAATACTTGATACGCATACTCCCAGTGGCTTCTGCTGTCTAACTGTGTCTTCTTTTCCACACTTGAACGACGCCAAGCCTTACGTCTATTCTGGTCCTGACGTCATGGGCCATTTCTTTTCTCATGTGAAATCTGAACAGATCCGCATTAATAAAATTCTTTCTACCAATTTGTCTATGAAACCGCTGACTCCTCTGCAGAAAATAGACTTTGATTCTTGCATTGCCTGTCCTTCTTGCTCTGTTCCTTTGACCGATCAAAACAAAGTTCGACACCACTGTCACATGACTGGTAACTTTGTTTCTGCTCTTTGCTCGCCCTGCAACTTGAAGATGAAATTCCGCAAACCTACAAAGTCTAAGAACCAGAAAACTGCAAACTATTTCCTTCCTGTTGTTTTTCACAATCTTAAGGGTTACGACTCTCATCTCATCTTGAAACACATGACAAAGGAGTTCACAAGCGAAGAAATTAAAGTAATAGCCACTAACATGGAAAAATATCTTTCGTTCGAAGTCAATAATATCAGATTTTTGGATTCTTTACAATTTCTAACCTGCGGTTTGGACGTGTTGGTCAAAAATTTGGCGAAAGAGGGTGACTCCAAATTCAACCATTTGCGCCGACTTTTTCCGGAACATTACAAGTTGCTTTTGCGTAAGGGGGTATTTCCCTACGAATACATGACTTCGGCCGGCAGAATGACCGAAAGGACTCTGCCTCCCAAAGGCTGCTTTTACAGTAAACTGACTGAAGAAGACATTTCACAGACTGACTACGACTATGCCCAACAGGTTTGGCAGACATTCGACATGCAGACTATGCAAGACTATCACGACCTGTACTTGCAGACGGACGTTATTCTACTAGCTGACGTGTTCGAATCTTTCCGAAAAATGTCTATGGAATTTTACGGACTTGACGCGCTTCACTACTACAGCAGCCCCGGCCTTAGTTTTGACGCGTGCTTGAGAATGACCAAAGTGGAGTTGGACCTTATCACAGACCCGGACATTTACCTCTTTGTAGAGCGGGGGATGAGAGGCGGCGTCTCCATGATATCCAACCGTTACGCAAAGGCAAACAACCCGTATCTCGCTCAAGGATACGACCCTGACATTCCAAATAGCTACATCATGTACTTGGATTGTAATAATCTGTATGGTTACGCAATGTCCGAACCGCTCCCAACCGGCAAATTTAGATTCTTAGAGACGGACGAAATTGAAAATTTTGACTTGTCCACTAAACAGACTGACGACGACTTGGGCTATTTGTTGGACGTGGACTTGGAGTACCCTTCACATCTCCACGACGCGCACAACGACTATCCCCTTGCTCCCGAGAGCCTGCATATACGACCGGAGATGATATCTCCTTACGCAAAGTCTGTTTCGCAGAAAATTTCGGCTAAAATTGGGGCGGGGGTCGAAAAGTTGACACCAAATCTAATGTCAAAGACTCGATATGTTGTTCACTACCGAAATTTACAATTCTACCTGAAAATGGGGTTGAAATTGACCAAAATTCATAAAATACTCGAGTTTCGCCAAAGTCGATGGTTGAAAAACTATATCGACTTCAACACGTCCAAACGACAGGTGGCCAAATCTTCGTTTGAAAAAGACTTTTACAAGTTAATGAACAACTCTATCTACGGAAAAACGATGCAGAATAACAGGATGCATCTAAACGTCAAATTAGTCATGAGTGGAAAGCGCGCGAAAAGATTTGTTGCCCGTCCAAATTTCGAATCGTATACTATAATAAATGAAGATTTGACAGTCATAAAATTAACAAATTCAAACGTCTTTTTGAACAAGCCGCTCTATGCAGGCATGTGCATTTTGGACATTTCAAAATTAAAAATGTACGAGTTCCATTACGAACATATCATTCCACTTTACAATTCCGCTTGCAAACTCCTTTTCACGGACACAGATAGCCTTTGCTATCACATCCAAACTCCGGACGTGTACAAAGACATGCTGCAGCATTTAGATGAATATGACACCTCAGACTATCCCTGTGGGCACTTCCTTCACAGCCGCTCCAACGCTAAGGTAATTGGGAAGTTTAAGGACGAGTGCAATGGGGCCGCTGTTTTGGAATTTTGCGGCTTGAGATCGAAAAAGTATAGTTTGCTGTTGCCTAACGAAAAGGAGAAGAAGACGGCGAAGGGTATAAAGAAGGGATTCGTTCAGAAGAGTATTCGCCACGCAGACTATAGGGCCTGTATACTGGAGGAGAAGCCAACATCATCGAAATTTTGCGTTATTCAAAGTAAGAAACACGACCTTCACACTGTTGAAATTCGAAAAGCGGCGCTTTCCCCGTATGATGATAAGCGTTACCTACTCAATTCGTCGGAGTCGTTGGCCTATGGACACGTAAAAATTGCCTCTCTCGTATAATTTGTTGAATTCTGTACATTTGGACTCTGTAGATATGTTAAGATATTGTATAAACGAGCAAGTTATTGCTCAATCGCATATTTGAGCAAAATGGACACTATTTGTTGTAAATATTTGAACATTCGCATATTCGTTGAACATTATTATTGCATAAAGATATTGTGTGCTCTTTGAATAAAGAAGTGTTTGTGTTGGAAGAAAAAATTATCCGTTGTGTTTGTTCTTTCGTACTTAGAAATTCTCATATTAAAATTCTCGCTCGCTGATTGGCCGCATATACCTGGGCTTGCAAGGTTCTCGCTTGCTGGTTGGCCGCAGGGTCCTGGGTTAATGAAAATCTCGCTCGCTGATTGGTCGCAGGTTCCTGGCTTAGTAAGATTCTCGCTCGCTGGTTGGTCGTCACTTTCTGGGCTAATGAAATTCTCGCTCGCTGATTGGTTGCAGCATTCACAGCGTCGCTACCGATGACACATTACCGATGACGCAATACCGATGGCGCGCGGGGCCCCGTACCGCTGCTAGTTAGGGTTAATTAATTACTTTTACTAATATAATTACCTAATTACTATACTAATTACTATACTAATTACTAATTGATGCAATTATTATAATTAATATGACCTAATTACTATAATAGGCTAATTAATTACCTTAACTAATTACCTTAACTAATTATTAATAATAGCTAACTAATTACTAATTGATTACTAGTTAGTAATAATACTTAACTGATCGAGAAACTCCATATTTACCCTACTTCTTTCCCATCTTTCCCAGTACAGCAAAAACTGAGAGATATATTTCCCAGTAAAGCAAAGACAGACAGATATCTTTCCCAGGACAGAAAAAAACAGACAGAGAGGCAGTTCAAAACACAGTGCCAGCAGATCAAAAACAAACAGGACATGATCTTAGACAGCCACAGGTATTTTAATTTTTAAATAGCTTCCCCACCTGGTAGACATATCCATAGCATTCAGTTCCAAGTTCTGAGACGACGCTCCACTGGCATTCCGCGTCGAAGTCATGAGAAACTCAGCCTCCATACTCGAATACGAAGTGTCCGAGTTGGTGCGCGGCCTGCAAGAACACCGCACAACAAACGTGTCACAAACAATCTGTGATTTAAACTAATCTTTATAATAATAATCTTCGTTTATTTCACACTGACACCACACAGTATGATCACAAACAGTAACAAATGGATGACCACCAGTTATTAGAGAAGTCAAAATTAACTTTTGGCAGCAATGCAAGGCGTCCATCATGTCCTACTACTACTCAGTTTACCATGCTATATGCCGAATGGAAGGTTGAGTGGACCTTCAGGAGGGCAGCGCAAAGCAATCTGTGGACTATCATGCCATAGTGTTTAACATCTACCCAAAACCCAGAGCTATCAAACGTACGTTAGATAAAGAGGGGGTCAGATAGAGGGGGTAAATAAAATTCCAGCAACCACCTCAAGCCCAACAGTGAAGAGATCTGATGTAAAGACTTTCCGGATTTCCATATTCTGTTCCTTCCACTGGAATTCTATCAATCCAAAGCAGCAGCCATGCTGACAAAATACGAATGCACATCACAAAATCCGAGAGTCCTGACATAAAATGGCATAGAATACAAACAAATCAATAATATTTGCATCGCATGAATGCCTTCTGAAAGAGCATCATGCAATCAACAAGCAACGAAAGCTATCCGCATACATGTATTGAAACCAGAAATACTATCGAAATTCAACACGAGGGCGTCATAAACTATCACCAACAAACAGCACCATAACTATATATGCAATTTCAGTACAGCACCATACAAGACACTGTTTACGTATCTGCATAATGCACATACAGCAAAAATAGAAATAAAATATGCAGACAT
The DNA here is from genome assembly GCA_945859605.1 of Lumbricus rubellus. Taxonomy (NCBI): domain Eukaryota; kingdom Metazoa; phylum Annelida; class Clitellata; order Crassiclitellata; family Lumbricidae; genus Lumbricus; species Lumbricus rubellus. The sequence continues at coordinate 21,716,112 of OX243826.1, read as the reverse complement.
TGCAGAGGTAAAAGATAAACACATGGTATACATGTGTAAACATGCAAACAGCATTTCACACTAAAATTCAGAACTTTCATGAAAAACATACGAATGTGTCAGGCACAATGCAAGACTAAGGATATTAAAACTTGGCAACCTTTCCAAATCTCACACAAGTCAAAACATCGATGAATCTAAATTCGATTCGGTGCATGACCACTGACCAACAAGTACTACGGTAAGAGTCAGTAACTGTACTGTAAAGCAGAGTACTACAAGGTAGTGCACCATCAAGTAATGTAAATGAAAATCTCATGATGCCCAAAGTGCGGAGAGTCTTAAGCCCAAACTATAAATGCTCACATAGCAGCACATTTATTAAATTAAATTATATATCTCCATCAATGGTTATTTTCAGAGGCACGTCTAACAAACAACATAACAGAAGAACTACCAGAGAAGCAGACAAAGTTTATGAAGTATACAGCAACCGACCTGTAATACATAATACACAAATAAAACATCGCAGACTGCCAAAAACACCTACACGCGAATACCAACACACGTCTGCATGCCGTGTCAAACAGCTACTTATACTTCACTGTTGAAAACAAGGCAGACACTTATAGCTCTTTTGTAGACCTGGTATTGGACCATCAGAGTCATCTGGTGCAATTACCACAAGTTTGCCATGTGCAATGTGCATGGCGCTGGGCTTTTGTTTACTACAGACTCTGATTCAAGCCTGCTCTTGCCCTGCTCAGCTCCCTAGCTAATGAGGTCAAAATACCAACACGTGTGGGTGCGCGTGTGTGTGGATAGGTGGTTATCTGCCCAAACTGCTAGTAAGCAGGACCATAACCCAGGCAAGCAATTAGTCAATGCTCAAAATGAACCAAAGTACCTACAAGGGTCATGCATGGCCACGTCAAGATGATCCTAGTCACATATGGCGAAGACAAATGCATAGAGATATCAACATTGTGTTCTGTGTACCTTGACTCAGAGTGGAGCATTTGTTGTGATAGGTCCATACACATGGAATGTTACTCCCCTCTTCCAACAACTAAACTCATGTCTGGGCTCTTCCCTGCATTCTCTCGCAGTCTCAAGATGCTTCTTTTCCTCCCTCCAGATTCTGTGCTGAAGCGCCTTTGAATAGTATAGGCTGTGAGAGGCACTAATAGCACTATATAAATTTTAGATACAATATGATACGATGCTAAAAGGTAACTCATCATTTTACTGAACATGGCCACAGTAATGACAACAAAGGAGGGAAGGGAACTCTTTGTAGTTTACTGCGTGCTCTGTGTTTGTTAAAAGTGGATATATGAGACATGTGATTTCCTTGAAAGGCTTGATACTTTGGTCCTCAAGAAGCATGGCTGTTATAGGAGAGGTCAGCTGTCTCATAAAATGCCTAACAAACTCTGAGTGGTCAGATACTTGGCGAATAACGATGACCATTCCAAAAACGATATTTTAATAACAATAATCTTGGTTTTAATTTCAAACTGACACAACACAGTATGATTATGATCAGCAATGAATGGATGATCACAAGTTATTACAGTAAATGAATTTAACTGTCAGCAGCCATGCAAGGCATGGAGCACGTCATTCTGTTCTATTCAACAATACCATCTGCCGAATGGAAGGTTGAGTGGAGCAAGCTTTCTCGCACTGCAGTGGTAGGTAGTTAGTTACCAACTGATTTCAAAAGATCATTTTTCAGCAACAAGCACTTTCCAATCAAACAAATTTTGAGCGAACAGTTGTGATTTAACCGTCATCTCAGCCACAGAAGCATCATCGTCCAGGTGCCACGATCACTTGTTTATTTAAATTGTTTATTGACTTGCCTATCACATGATCAGTATTACAACATACATCATACAGTTATATTAACAAATACAAGAAGAATTCGTAAACATAATCAAACACATTTTGAGTGAACAGTTGTGCCTTAACAAAATTCTGTATTCTGAAACCCAGAAGCATCGTCGTCAAGGTGCCACGATCATTTGTTTGTTTGTTTATTGTTTATTGTCTTGCATGTCACATGATCAGTATTTGCATAACAATGTCATACATTTATAACAAATACAAAAAGAATTCATAAACATAACATTAGTGTACATCGATGAGTCAGCCAAAAAAGTCTAAATAAACCCGATCAGATTTGGCTGGATCATCATAAACAATCATGTGCACCAACAATCGTGTGCATCATATAAAGTCAGTTTAACAATGTCTTTTGGATCTATAATCGGACAATAAAGCAACGGGGGAGATGGCATCAGCGTTCTCGTCTCCTCCCCTGTCAGTACCCAGGAGACTGGGGAAACCAATGATGCCGCCCGCTGACCAGCACTCGCGAAATAAATAAAGCAACCATTGGTTCAATTGCGATTCTTCCAATTTAACTCTTATCCACCTTTAGCACTGCGACAAAGAACCCAAACGACTAAGAACGAAAACTATTAGAAAGAAAGCAGCTATGAGTGATCGATAAAAAAATGGTGTTGAAGTCCATCTTTTGGGGGCTACACAACCCAGTTCCGGCCATGTCCTGTACAGTCTCTTGCCCTGCATGGGGATAAACCTACAGTCTACTCATGAATGCAGCATCATGCAGTGTCCACAATGTGCACACAATGGAATTTTACCCATAATTAGCATATAATTTGAAAATATTTACTATGAGGATGATTTATGCTAGACCATACATTTAGATTTTACACCAAAGTGTGGTTAGTAGCTGTGGTCTTAATAAAAAAAGATCCACTTTAATACTTACTTGCAACACACACACAAAAAACCCACCTTATATTGAGATCATTGTAGCGAATAAACGCTCCTTAACAAACGAATCAATTAACTAATAACTTGTGTAATTATTAATACTAAGTAACAGTTAAGCTAGACAATTAATTGGCGTATTTAATAGATAATTAATAAATTGAATTGTGGCATTAGCGAATATAACAGTAGAAATCACAAACACAAATGCGCTACAAAAATCAGTCAACGCTTGAGGAGGCACGAAAACAGCGTTTCGCGCAGCAGACGATCGTCAACACTGTGAGCAGCCGAAGAGTCACGTGGTCTGATTCGGGCATGAGATTCTGAAAAGAATGGCAGACATTTTGCGATTTGTCAACCAAAAACGTTAATTCAGAATGCGCCGATGACATTTATTTGAGTGTGAAAAACGGGACTTATTGTACGTTTATTCCACTGCTGATCTGTAAATCCTAGGGAACGTAGTACCTGGGTAAGATAGAAATGTTCGAAGTTTAAGTCGGACTGTAATAGCGAACAAAGTCAATTTTCGCTCGGCATCGATCTTGGGATCAAGAAACATTGCGAGAACCAGTTGCGACTGGAGTTTCGAAGTAACGAGAAGAAGTGGTGATTCGACGACGAAGCAGAAGTGAAGAAGACGTGTGAGTAGCCAGTGCTCACAGAAGAACGAAGACGACGCGGTGGTGAAACGGCGACCGAGGGCAGCCAAGGAGAAGCGACCTTTCTTCCCGTCTTTCCTTCCAATCCAGTTTCCCTGTGTCAAGGACAAGGACCTCATCATCTACTCAAGAAGGGAACTCTTGAGGAAGCTAAGCACAACTTCATAATATTTTAGTAGATAAATACGCCACAATAGGTAGTTAGGGTATTGAATATTATTTATTGTTGAATGTTGATATTTATAATATACATCAAAAATGAAATACAGCTTGTTCTTGTTGTAGGTCAATTCTAGTTAGCATTCTTGATCACCCATTACGAATCCCTGAGTTTATAAAGCGTCTAGGGTAAGACCTGGTATGCGACAGTATGGGGACTCAGATTCCGGGATTTTAGTCAGCTTAAAAACTGATCTAATTGAACATTAATGACACTAGAAACAGCATAGAACAATATTGCTAGTATATTGATTTTTTGGATGTAAAGCTGAACTGATAGAGACTTGCATTTTAGAACTGTAGAGTGTATTTTAAAGAGTCCACAGCGACTGATATATTGAATTGATTTCTGTGTTCAGAAGTTATATAGCGCATTTTTTGCCTATATTTTACTACTTGCCAATTTGAAGTAAGTCAGTAAGTGATGGCCAACAGTGATTTCGAAAGCTGGGCGAAGATAGCCAAAGAGTTAGAGCTAAGTAGAGAGGAGCTTCGTATATTTATTGAAGAGAGAATGGCAGAAAGGGCATTTGCAAAGGAAGCTGTTGACGGAAGGCTTCAGGCGGAAGCAGATGCAAGAAAAGCAGAGGCCGATGCCAAGAAAGCCGAGGCTGAGATAAAGAAGGCTGAGTTAGCAGCAGAGGTCAAGAAAATAGAAGTAGAAGCGGAAATAAGAAGAGCCGAATTAGATGCTCAGGCAGCTGCAGATACAAGAAGGCTTGAAGCTGAAGCTGAGGAAAGGATAGCCCAAGCAGCAATGCAGACTAGAAAGGCCGAAGTTGAGTTAGATGCAATTAGGAGTGCACAATTGGAAGCAAGAGAAAATTGCTTAGCAGCAGAAGCAAAGCATACTTGTGAGGTTGCAGACTTACAGAAACAGATCTATAAGTTGCAGTTTCAACTTAAGAAAATTGAGACACAATTGGAAATGTATGAGGTTGAATCCAGAAGCAGAAGTGACGTCAGGATAAACCATGAGATAAACGACAGGGAAGTTGTTGAACACACTACAGCAGAAGTGCAAATATTCGAGAATCAGACAAATAAGGCCAGACAGCAAATTGAAGTGCAGAAAGTAAGTGATGTTGGAAAGGAGCAATACAGAGTAGAAGACAAAACTAGTAAGACACTACCAATGCACATAGCTGCAAGTGTCAGGGTAATTAGCAACAATGATGGAAACATAAATATAAAAGACTGTAGTGAGCACAAAGCAAAAGTGAATGGAAAAAGTGTTGAATGCTCATATGACTCTGGGTCAACATGTTGTATCATTAAACGTTCATTGATAGACGACACAGATTTGACGGGTGAGGAGACACATTGTGTGTTGGTCGATGGAACTATAAAGTATTTTCCACTGGCCAAAATAAACATAGAGAGTGAGTTCTTTAGTGGAGAAGTACAAGCGATGGTCATGGAAAATCCGTCGATGCCAGTTATAATTGGGATGATCGAAGGTATACAATACCAGATCACACATGGAAAACAGGAGGATATAATCAGTGGAGAACCAGAGAATACAATTGCTGAAGTGAAAAGCAAGAGCATACTGAGGAACAGATCTAAATCTAAAGAGAGATCATTACATGACAAAAGGTCAGTGAAATTCACTGATGGTGTAACAGTGGATGGGATGAGAGAAGCAACGACAGCAGCAGTTGTTAAAACCAGAGCTGAGGTTAAAAAGGATGGTAAATACAGACCATTCAAAGTTGCGGAAAGGCCGTATTTAAATGAAACTGCTAAAGGAATGCAGAGACGGCATGAAACAGTAAATAAGAAACAGTGGGATAAAACCAGAGACGGGAGTTACACAGATAACAGGAAGTCAGCTTTTAGTAAAACGACGAAAAAGAATTACAGAAGTGAACCATTGAGATTGGTGGAGACGAATAATAAATATTTAATCACAGGTGGAAGAAGTGAGTTAAATAAGAGTCGTGTAGATCAGAATAAATGGCAGAACGGAAGAGTAGACTGGAGAAATCGAGGGGATAGAAATAAGTCTAATGAGACACAGTCAAGAAGATCCAATGAGTGGATGAATAGGGGATACATGGAGAATCCAAATGTGGATAGGAGAAATATAAAATGGAACAGTAGTCAGAGGAGTGACACAAGTAAGTGTGATTGGAGAAACTACAGACATGACAGGAGAGAGTCTAGTAGTAATTTTGGAGTTAGGTGTGACAGACCTAGTGATCTCAATTGGAGATATAGAAGTAATAGAGATGAGGTTGGAAAAAGTGGAAACCATTGGAACAGTAGAACATGGTACAGAGGAGAACAAGGTGTTAATTCTGGTAGAAGTCAGAATGAGAATTGTAGTAGATACAATGATGTGAATTGGAAGAAAAATCGGTTACGGAATGACAGAGAATGGTCATATCCTAACAATAATGTGGATAAATGGAGAAGTAGCAGAGACTACAGTGGAGAAGTTGAAACACAAGAAGATGTTGAGTTGAAAACTTATGGAGATGATGCAGATGCATTGAGTTTTGGAGAGAAGCACACAGGTGAACTGGAAACACAAAATGGCATTACGTTGAATTTATACGAGAAGGTGAACAGAAATAGTAAGTCAGAAATGGACAGGCTGGACTGTCATTACGTGAGAAGAGGTACTGCAGACAGAAGTTGACAGTAGCTTGTGGAGAGTATTTAATTAAGGAAGTAATGTACATAAGTATTAATGTGAGATTAAGTTGAGTTGCTAGTTAAAGCAGTTTTATGAGTTGTAGTGAGTGATAAGGTGAATCATAGGATCAAGTGAGATGGTGGTATAATTGTTGAAGTTGTGTAGTAGTTAAGAATTAAGTTGAGATTAATTAGAATACAGTGTCTGAGTGTGATGTTGAGTCACTTAGATAAATAAGGAGACAGTTGAGTAACTGGAAAATAGTTAAGATAAGAAGAAGTACTTTGTACAGTGAGTAAAGTACGAGGAATAACAAGATGTTAGTGAAATGACGAAGATCATTCAATGTGAAATATAAGATGGATGAATGCCATATGGTGAGATAGTGGCATAAATAATAAGTAGAATAGTAAGTTGATAATAAGTATGAGTTAAAAGTGTTGAGGCAATGTGAAGCATATCATTCGGATTAGTAAATAGTGCTTCGAGTTACAACAGACTAATCAGGAAAATTCTGCATGGAACAGAAAACCTTGAAAGTTATGTGGATGACATATTAGCCCACAATGAAGGATGGCAGGATCACTTGGAAACACTGGAGATATTTTTTGAAAGGGTTAGGGAAGCCAACCTAACATTGAAACCAAAGAAATGCTCATTAGGGTACGGAAAAATAGATTTCTTGGGTCACACGTTGAATAATGATGACATCAGTCCAAAAGAAGAGTCTGTGGACAAGATCATTGATATGCCTAGACCAAAGACGAAAAAACAAGTGAGAAGTTTCATCGGAGCAGTGAATTACTATAGAAAATTCATTCCACACTGTGCAGAAATAATGGCACCGCTAAGTGATTTGACAAAGAAGTTGTCACCTGGAAATGTCGAATGGAATGAGAAATTGGAAAACAGTTTTATGCAGTTGAAAGAAGAACTGGCAAAGGCACCAATTCTGAGATTACCGAACTTAGAGAAGGAGTTCATATTGCAGACGGATGCAAGTGGAAAAGGGATCGGATGCGTAATAATGCAGGAATATGAGGGGGTGAATCATCCCATAGCATATGCGAGCAGGAAGTTACTTGAGCGAGAGATGAGATATTCGGTGGAAGAAAGAGAATGCTTAGCCATAATGTGGGGCGTAAGTAGGTTCGACAGATATTTATGCGGCAAGCAGTTTGTGATTGAGACAGACCATTGCGGATTGCAGTATATGAAAGAGGGAAGAATGAAAAATGCAAGGGTTATGAGATGGAGTCTAGCCTTGCAAAATTATTCGTTTACTATTAGTTACATCAAGGGGTCCAACAATGTAATTTCAGATTACTTGAGCAGGGGACTAGAGTGATATATAGTGAACCTTTGATGAATGATAAGTTGTATATAAATAGGTGTAGAACAGTAATTTTGTTGTGTTATGTAAGGTAAAGGAAGATAGTTTATAGATTAGTTTGTTAAGTATGTGAGTAAGTTAAAGCCTGTGAACAGACTTTTGAAGGGGGGCATTTGTAGCGAATAAACGCTCCTTAACAAACGAATCAATTAACTAATAACTTGTGTAATTATTAATACTAAGTAACAGTTAAGCTAGACAATTAATTGGCGTATTTAATAGATAATTAATAAATTGAATTGTGGCATTAGCGAATATAACAGTAGAAATCACAAACACAAATGCGCTACAAAAATCAGTCAACGCTTGAGGAGGCACGAAAACAGCGTTTCGCGCAGCAGACGATCGTCAACACTGTGAGCAGCCGAAGAGTCACGTGGTCTGATTCGGGCATGAGATTCTGAAAAGAATGGCAGACATTTTGCGATTTGTCAACCAAAAACGTTAATTCAGAATGCGCCGATGACATTTATTTGAGTGTGAAAAACGGGACTTATTGTACGTTTATTCCACTGCTGATCTGTAAATCCTAGGGAACGTAGTACCTGGGTAAGATAGAAATGTTCGAAGTTTAAGTCGGACTGTAATAGCGAACAAAGTCAATTTTCGCTCGGCATCGATCTTGGGATCAAGAAACATTGCGAGAACCAGTTGCGACTGGAGTTTCGAAGTAACGAGAAGAAGTGGTGATTCGACGACGAAGCAGAAGTGAAGAAGACGTGTGAGTAGCCAGTGCTCACAGAAGAACGAAGACGACGCGGTGGTGAAACGGCGACCGAGGGCAGCCAAGGAGAAGCGACCTTTCTTCCCGTCTTTCCTTCCAATCCAGTTTCCCTGTGTCAAGGACAAGGACCTCATCATCTACTCAAGAAGGGAACTCTTGAGGAAGCTAAGCACAACTTCATAATATTTTAGTAGATAAATACGCCACAATAGGTAGTTAGGGTATTGAATATTATTTATTGTTGAATGTTGATATTTATAATATACATCAAAAATGAAATACAGCTTGTTCTTGTTGTAGGTCAATTCTAGTTAGCATTCTTGATCACCCATTACGAATCCCTGAGTTTATAAAGCGTCTAGGGTAAGACCTGGTATGCGACAATCATACTAAAGCAGCTACGGTAGTTTATATATACATGAGAATAAATTTTAAGATCATGTCCCGATCATGTTCACTCAGAATTCACGTCATAACAATGAACGTTGGTTGAATCACTGGTGAGAATAACCATTTCATGACAGGACTGTCTCGGCATTTCATTGTACTTTCAGAATTATTCACACACACACACACACAATTGCTGCACTGTACAGCTTGTACACAGGTAATATGCACTCCATTATTCACAGTTTGAATGCCACCATTCAAACTATGGGGGCTCGTCCGGAAGTTACATTTACTCTGACAGTTGACAATATGCGTGTAAAGCATCTTAGAAGTGGCTCCCTACCGCCGATGATAGCACTATATAAATTGTTTGATTTACATTACATCACACCAAAATAATTCTTATTCACCATGATTCAGTCTAACTTAAAATTTCGTGATGCCGCGATTTCCTACAACAATATCCAAGAACTAGGGCAATTCATCACGTTATGGCGCCGTAGAAATTGTCGTCATTATTATTATTAAAACCTGAGTAGTTTTTATTTAGAAAAGGCAATGAAATTAACCACTACAGTACACTTCAGACCAATTCAGCCCACCAATACAATAAACTAAGCAAACTACAGAGCTAAGATGACTACCAACAGTTTCACTTGACTTGGAAACATCCGCTTTAAAATTATGAGTTTCGACTGTGAGCCACATCAAGCTGGTTCGGTTAAACACAACTAAACCAGCAATGTGGAAGAGTTCACAAGAAACCGGCTGGCTCAAGACTTTATCGCTATTCTTCAGTAGTTGGATTGGTTAATAGAAGTCGGCTGACTGAACATCAGTGAACAGCTGATTTTAATTGGAATCACCTTTCCCCTGTGTTCGTTATACGAGATGTGTTTTAAATTGTGCAGCTAACCATTACTAAAGCTATTACTGGTACATGAATCCAATCTGGATTAGAGTGGAGGCTAAACAAAGTCCTGCTGTAGTTTGGAACAAGTTTCAACAAGGATGTTTAGCACATGGACAGAGTACAACCAGGCATGGAACAACCAGGCCTGAAACATCAAGAAGAGGTGGAGAGAGCCCAGTACAAATATAAACATTGACAAATAAACACAACATGAAAGATTTCCATAGTTTAGACATGTAAGCCTTCTGCAGAGCTCTTCAAAATAAGTAGCCAATTTTTATATTCAAATAATCACATTATCACAACATAAAAGAGCTTCACAATAAGTGGCCTAATTTTAGATTCAAATAATCACAACATAAAAGAGCTTCAAAATAAGTGGCCAATTTTTAGATTTTTATACTAGAATTTATGGCTACTAATAAATATTACAATTTTTAAGTCACTTAAGTTGTTTCTAAATTGCAAGAAAAAAATCTACAGCAACATAGAACTTTAGCCATCGCATTAAAAATGGCTGCTTAAAAAAGACAACAATAAAAAACCCAGTTAAATTGCAGTTCATTATGTAGTTATCAAACTTAAATACAGATGAGTGCAAAGTCATTCAATGTTTCCACACAATAAAATAAATTTTAAAAACTTCTAGTTTAATATCACGAGCTAAAATCCTATCCTAAAATTCTCATTAGCAACAACATAAATTTCAAACTGGTAAATGGTGTTTCCTCTGTTTCATCAGACAAAACGGAAATTCTAAGAATTGACACAGGATATGAGTAAATGAGTCTTTGAAGGGTCTGGCTACAGATGCCAAACCGCCATACTGTATAATTACAGACTACATGGACTATATTTTGCCTAAATATTCGGACTATATGGACTATTTGCCTATTCAGACTATATGAACCATTTGCTTATTCGGACTATATGGACTATTTGCCTATTCGGACTACATGGACTATTTGCCTATTCGGATTCATGGCACTTGACATTTCGCTCTTCAGATTAATAAATTCATGCACAGATGCGCAAACAAACAACTATTGTAAACTTCCAACAATTTTTTCCACATCGATATTCTAAATCAACCCTTACAAAGGACTACAGCATACACTCCTCCAATAACTAACTATACAGACCTCTCGAACTAAAACTTACCAGTTCTCGATAAAACGTGTTGGCCCAAATAACACCTGCAACTGGATCCCCATGGGTAGGCCCTAATAAATTATAATACCTGGAACCAGATGTGTTGGTCCTAATATTCATTACTAAAAATAAAAATGCAATAACTATGATGTTGATTTTAGAAACAGGTGCAAAGTAAATACTCTAAAAGTTGTCTCTCAGAAGATAGAAACCCCAAAGCTTATCTATCATCGGAGTTGGTCCAACAAATAATACCAAAAGCAAACAATATGCTTGGCTTTCAGAAGCAGAGTGTATGCATTGAAGTTGTGCCCCAATTAACTGGTCTTAAACCAGCTCAGGGTGAAGGTACCAACATTTATTTTAGTCTTAGTAATGCTCCACTTGGATTCAACTTAGCAGCTCATCAGTAAGCATTAAATTTTATCGTTAATCAATACTATGTCAATTTACAGGGCAGGTGCAGTGGCGGTGCCAGAGGGAGCTAGAGGGACTAAGCCGCCATCAAAAAAAGGTGATCAGGTTTTTTGGACAGGGAAACTGAAATATTTTCCTGAGATTTTGATGAAACGACTAAAAAAGGTCGTAAGAAATTTAGGAGAATGAAGAATGAAAACTTCCTCCGCGATTCGTCCCCCTTCAGCCCGCCCCCCAGCTGAAATCCTGGTGCCGCCACTGACAGGTGATGTGGTCCAAAAGCTCTTCACAAATGCAGATGTTCCAAAGAGACGGAAAATATGGGAAAATCATAAATTCAATTTTAAAGAAATTATCAATTACATGGCATCTGAACAACTGATTTTTATCAAAGCAGACTTACATAGACTGGTTTCCTAGTTGTAGCTTCTATAAATTTATGTGTTACTAATATATTTTCACTTTACATGAAAATGCATTTTTTACCAAATCACTTGATGGTTTTTTTATTTCACTTTACATGATATTTACATATATCAAATCACTTAATGACTTTGAAGTTTATGTATGCATTCTATAGTCTCTGCATTCTCGTATTCTTTGCATAAAATACATGTGCTGTACAAAGAAAAGTGTCCATGATTATTTTGAGTTAATTATGCATCTCAGTCTTAAAGGTAGTTTATGTCCAGCAAATTCTGCCAGAACTTTTACAAAATGCAATCTATCTCACAACCTTTGATTTCGACAGAGTTGAAGAGCAAACTTGTGCATCAAATTCCTGCTTGACCACTGTGCCACAAATGCAGCTGATTTAAAAAAAACAGTGTTAATTGAGATAACAGTAGTAGGATATGACATAATAACATCCATCTACATCTAGTAAAGATATATATATCATGAATATATGTATTCAATGGATAATGGATGGCATGTACACAGCATTTATTGGAGTAAACCATATTGTCAAACAACATTCAATTGATGGCTCACAGCTCCACTTGCTTCCTTTAACTACGCCACAATAATTACAAGCACGAGGTCTAAGGTAGGCAGAATACTTCCTCACCTCATAATGATAACAGAACAATTGACGATAACTGAGCAAAGATTCATCTAATAAGCAGACCATCATCACATCAACATATCCAATGTTTTCCGGAGTATCAATGCGTTAACGCTATTGCAGCCCAACAGCTTAAATTTTCCTTAAACTGTACACATTGACCTGGAGTAGGCTAAATATAAATAGCTTGGCGGAGTTAACTTAATGCAGGGCAACAAAAACAATAACAAAGGCGAAAAGGAAAACACTTACAAGCTTCTTTTCCTTACATCACTACTCAAAGCCGACGACTCGGTCGAAAGATCTGGAGTTTTCTGGAGATCACAGTGAATACAATCGTCTATATCCGATGGTTTTGGAGAATTTCCCGGCCCAGACGGCGAATTGTTTCCGATGTTATCGCAAGAAGGTAAAGACGTGGGAGCTGGAGCCCTACTACAGCTGCACGAACTCCGAGAACTACAGCAATCACCTCCTCCCACATCCTTTCGTAAATCGGCCAGGCCGTTTACGGATCTTTCCGTTTCCGTGCTCATCATTCGTGTAATTTTAACGATAAACGAAAGGAAATGGCGGCTAACCAAAGTTACTACTTCAGGAATTAAAACCAATTACGATGTTTGGGTTGAATTTCAGCCTAATCCAATGATAATCATCTTCCCCCACGGTTTCTTTTCGTCAAACCACGAAGTAAGATATTCGGAGATTCGGTTTATTAATACGTCATCATCCTCCCAAAGGACCACTTGCGCCATCTGGTAGCCAGGGACAGGGACAGCGATACACCAGAGCATAAAAACTTTTGCGTAGTCGTTTCTCTGCTGTACCTGCCAGAATTTGCTCTGCCCAAAACGGCCCCAGAGTAGGCTCGCACATATAATTATATTATTTTCTTACAACTGCCGTCCGAAAACATCAGAACAAAAACAATAAAGTACGAAAACAACTAAGAGCGAAAGCAGAGAAGAAACGACAAAGAACCAAAATGACACGCCAGTAGGCTAAACGACTAAGAACGAAAACGAATTAAGAACGAAAAGCGAATACGAACAAAACGAATAAATACAAAAGCGAATAAGAAAACGACTAAGAAGTAAAACTAATCAGAACAAAAACGATTAAGAAACGACATAGTTTAGAAGGAACATTATTAGGAACGAAAACATACATGTAGGCCTATAACATAACTCAGAACGAACACGATTAAGAACGAACATAACTAGGCCTAATAACAAAACGACTAAGAAAGAACATAACTGAGAACGAAAACGAATAAGAAAGATAAGTAAGATAAGTAAGAACGAAAACGAATAAGAAAGAATATAACTAGGAACGAAAACGACTATAAACAAATATAACTAAGAGCGAAACCAAAGAACATAACCAGAAAAAATCCACTAAGAACGAATTTAAACTGAGAATAAAAACTAATAAGAATGAAAATGACAAGAAACTTAAAGCAAGTAGGCTAGCTAAGAAAGAAAACGACCAAAATCGAAAACGAATAAAAAAAAGAACACAATTAAGAACGAAAACAAATAAAAAATGAACGTAGGCCTAACTAAGAACAAAACGAATAAAAAAACATAAATAAGAACGAAAACGAATAATAATGAACGTAGGCCTAACAAAGAACAAAACGAATAACAAAGACCATAACTAAGAACGAAAACGAATAACAAAGACCATAACTAAGAAGAAAAATTAATAAGAAAGAACATAACTAATAACGTATACGAATAAGAAAGAACATAACTAAAAACCAAAACCAATAACAAAAGAACACAACTAAGAACGAAAACGAATAAGAACATAACTAAGAACGAAAACGAATAAGTACATAACTGAGAACAAAAACGAATAAGAAAGAACATAACTAAGAACGAAAACAAAAAAGAAAGAACACAACTAAGAAAGAAAACGAAAAAGAAAGAACAAAACAAAGAACTAAAACGAATAAGAACATAACTAAGAACGACAACGAATAACAATAGAACGTAACTAAGAACGAAAACGAATAACAAAAGAACGTAACTAAGAACAAAACGAATAAGAAAGAACATAATTAAGAATGAAAACAAATAAGAAAGAACATATTACTAAGAACGAAAACGAATGAGAAAGAACATAACTAAGAACGAAAACGAATAATAAAGAACATAACTAAGAACGAAAACAAATCAGAAAGAACATAACTAAGAACGAGAACGAATAACAAAAGAACGTAACTAAGAACAAAAACGAATAAGAAAGAACATAATTAAGAATGAAAACGAATAAGAAAGAACATAACTAAGAACGAAAACGAATAAGAAAGAACATAACTAAGAACGAAAACGAAGAATAAAGAACATAACTAAGAACGAAAACAAATAAGAAAGAACATAACTAAGAACAAAACGAATAAGAAAGAACATAATTAAGAATGAAAACAAATAAGGAAGAACATAACTAAGAACGAAAACGAATAAGAAAGAACATGACTAAGAACGAAAACGAATAATAAAGAACATAACTAAGAACAAAAACAAATAAGAAAGAACATAACTAAGAACGAGAACGAATAACAAAAGAACGTAACTAAGAACAAAAACGAATAATAAAGAACATAACTAAGAATGAAAACGAATTATAAAGAACATAACTAAGAACGAAAACGAATAAGAAAGAACATAACTAAGAACGAAAACGAATAAGAAAGAACATAACTAAGAACGAAAACGAATAATGAAGAACATAACTAAGAACAAAAACGAACAAGAAAGAACATAACTAAAACCGAAAACAAATAAGAAAGAACATAACTAAGAACGAAAACGAATAAGAAAGAACATAACTAAGAACAAAAACGAATAATAAAGAACATATTTCTAAGAACGAAAACGAATAATAAAGAACATAACTAAGAACGAAAACGAATAATAAAGAGCATAACTATGAACAAAAACGAATAAGAAAGAACATAACTTAGAACGAAAACGAATAATAAAGAACATAACTAAGAACGAAAACGAACAAGAAAGAACATAACTAAAACCGAAAACAAATAAGAAAGAGCATAACTAAGAACGAAAACGAATAATAAAGAACATAACTAAGAACAAAAACGAATAATAAAGAACATATTACTAAGAACGAAAACGAATAAGAAAGAACATAATTAAGAATGAAAACGAATAAGAAAGAAAATAATTAAGAATGAAAACGAATAAGAAAGAACATAACTAAGAACGAAAACGAATAAGAAAGAACATGATTAAGAACGAAAACGAATAAGAACATAACTTAGAACAAAAACGAATAAGAAGGAACATAACTAAGAGCGAAACGAATAAGAAAGAACAATGAACATTCAGCGCCTACACAAAATGTTAAATGACTGGATTTGGGACGTATATATACGTCCCGGGCGCTGAATGTGTTAACTAAGAACGAAAACGAATAAGAAAGAACATACCTAAAAACGAAAACGAATATGAAAGAACATTAGCTAAGAACAAAAACGGAAAAGAAAGAACATAACTAAGAACGAAAACGAATAAGAAAGAACATAACTAAGAACGAAAACGAATAAGAAAGAACATAACTAAGAATGAAAACGAATAAGAAAGAACATAATTAAGGACGAAAACGAATAAGAAGGAACATAACCTAAGAACGAAAACGAATAAGAAAGAACATAATTTAGAACGATAACGAATAAGAAGGAACATAATTAAGGACGAAAACGAATAAGAAAGAACAATGATACCCCGTATGGAAAGAAAAAAGATAGCCTACCACATATACTTCGGTTCCCGATATTGCAATTACGCCGTGATCTATAATTGCCTTTTAGATACTGCCAGAATCTAGAAGGAAACTATGCCTTGCCGAACGTTTGGCTGGCAATCTGTGTATTCTCATTTCTCAGTAGGCCTACAGTTACTGTAAGTCTACCAGCTATCTATTACGATTAATAGCCTACAATACGTTGCCATTGGTGACCGTCACATGACCCTCGTTGCTCGCGACGAAATTATTTAAACGCAGTGATGAAAGACGAGAAAATTTGACTTGTAAAATCAATAAAATACTTTGTTTCCTGAATGGGTTTTCTTCAATGAATGCGATCTTCGAAGTCACAAGCTGCTGATCTCGAGAAAGATGCACAAATCGAACGCTAACGGTCACGGAAACAGCCGAATTTTCGTAAAATTTATGAAAGTTTAGACAATTTATTTGCGATCAACCATAAAAATAATGACGTCATCAGGCTGTCACCTGATGACGTCTTTATCGTTATGGTTGTATTTGTTGGCTTGATATTTGAAATTTCTGTAGCGCCATAGCAGAATGTGCATGATACCACGGCGATGGGTTTAATTCCCGTGAGGTGGTTTGCTGTTGGTTATAAATAATTTATTGCTATTATTATCAGTATTACCCTACTATCACCATGAATGTTGTAATTTAACTGTTATAAGCTGAAAGAGATACTCGTCGACTAAAGTCAATTCTTAAGACCTCACAGCTAACATGGGCTGATTGAGCTGAAGCTTGAAAGTGCTTCCGAATCGGAGTAAAAAAGGACCACAGACCTAAGCCTAAAGCTCACTATAATAAAATTATGGTTGCCGATATCTGAAGTTGATTTCCCCCATACCGCCTTTCGCAGGAATTTTTTAATCGTGCTGTTCTTGATAAAATGTGCGATTCTAAAAGGATTTGTGCCGTTGTAGAATCACTTCAGTGCAGTTAGAACTATAGTTAAAAGGTCTTTGCCCTCCGATTGGGAGTAATTTACCATGCAGGATGAGAAGGGAAGGAAGGAGTTTTACAGTTATAAAAATTCCTGTAGCCTAATAAGCCCTGGGTACTGCAGAGTTTATAGGCCTAGCTGTCGAACAATGAGTGTCAACCCTGCATGCCAGAATATCCATGAGCATATCAGATAGGCCCATAATTATTAACTGCATAATAGTTTCCATAATTATGGAGATAGTGGTTGTGTACGTGGGTCCCATGAGGGCATGCATAACGGTTATAGGAAATAGCTAAAAACTGCAATACTCTGAACGGTTGAACACGCTCTTTGTAGAAGTGATATTATCGTCGCTACCGGTCCATAACTTAATTTAGGAGAAATTAGGACTATATGCCTACAGTTCTAGACCTAGGCTATAGCCTAAGTGTTCGGAACTTCATTTTCTTAGCCTCGGTACATATGAGGGTAGGTGGCCATAGATTACTGGCTAATTAGCTGCTGTAAATAAATTAGAGTGCGTGTGGGGAAGTTCGACATTGGATTGAAGTTCGACCGTCCTAACTGTTTTGCTTAGGTACTGATCACTAGTTATTATTTTCAGATCTGAAGCAATGGCATTTTATAGTAGCCTATTTGTACACCGGAAATGAAAGATAAGTAAATAAGTAGCCTAAGTATATTCTTGATAAATTCAACTGCATAACCGCACTTTGGTTTAGGGGCCTACGTGAAATTTAAACTTCATAAAGCAATCTTTTAGAAACGTTTTTCGCAAGGCGCTGACAATGAGTTGCCGAAAAAATTAGACTCAACGAGGCCGCCATTCGTTCTCAGATGTCGCTGCTGGTAGAAAAAAATGTGAAAAGGTCATCTGCCGGTGACACGAAAAGGATTATCCCCCAAAAGCTATCCGGGGGGATGAATTAATCTATCCCCCCGGATGGAATTAACCGGTCTAGACTATCCGGGGGGATAAACCATTCTATCCCATTTTTTGAAAAATGTGTATAATTAAAACAATTATACTCTAATCAAAATTTAAAGTGACTCTAATTGTTTTAAGTGACCTAAGCAATGCCAAGAGAAAGGCAACTCGAATTTATTTAGTGTCTCCGAGTGTTTTTAAGTGTTTTAAACGTTTTAAGTGCTATAAAAACAAAGCAAAACAAATTATCTAGTAGGAATAAACATACCTGTTAGTGTCATTGTTCAAAACAAAGCAGATGAAAATCAATTTGCAAAAATAAAAGCACGCGGAAGTGTTTTTGTTCGACTTTTCCTCATTTTGGGGGATACTTTTAATACGGGGGGATACTCTATTTCGTGACACCGGCAAAGGATCTAGTTTACCGCAACTGTTTTAGTTTCCAATTTAAATGGCGGGGACAGAAACTAGTTCTTGTTCTAAAAAGATCGGTGCCTCGATCGGCCAGACTTATATGGATTTATCAGCTTGAGTGCGTAGACCACACCTATACTGTCTGGATTGGTCTCCTTGTCTGCACATCTGTGTCTGCTTGGTTGTATGTGTACCTATTTGTAGTCCTACTTACGACATTACATTCTTTTATGCGTGCCCACTCCTCCACCCCCCGATTTGGCGTGTGGTTGAGTTGCGGTTTCTGTCTGCAGTGTGCTTCCAATAGTGCTTCTGCACACAGGCGGAGACTTGGTCCTGGGCTTGGGGATGAAGGATCGAGTGGCCGAATAACAAACGCCGAGTAGAGGATGGCTTTGGGGTGGGGGATGTATCCCACCCATTGTCGAAAATTTTTACGTTCAAACTGCAAAGTCATTTTAAAGAAATTTCTCATGATTTCAGTGATCAGAGACGTGTTTTAAAACCTCAGTGAAATGACGTCTTCTCCCCATTGTTTGAAATTTGAATTGTTTAATCTGCACACTTTAGCGGTAGCTGCGGTAGCATTTTAAGCTGTCGTCTTACCAAAATTGCTCATTGTGGATAAAAGGCGTATAAATTTATGGTGATTTTTATTAAATATTTATGAAATAGGCCTACTAAGGAATCATAGGCAATGAGCAGCTCCGTCCTCACCACAAATATCGGGGGTGTCCTCTGCCCCCTAAGTCACCGCCAATGTTTCTGCATATCTCTGCCTTTGTCGTAGGCTACCTTAACAATATGCAGTCTAATGCGTGCAAAGACAACGCCGCAGAAGGAGATGGGTCCTATAGCGGGAGTAATTGGCAGGTCGCGTCCCGGTCATGGGAGGTGTTCAACAGGTTGAGAAATTAAATGCAAAGAAGACATTAAAAACTCCAAAGAATTTTTTTGCAGGTCATGAGGCAGGCCAATGATAAAACAGACAGGTCAAATGACCGGTCGCGACCTATAATGGCGCCGCCGCCGAGTAAAACGATAACTAATCCGCTTGTAACGGAGGGGGGGTTCTGGCCCAATGAGTATCAGCCTTTCCGAGGTGGTCATAGTGTAGGGACCCTGACCGAGTCCTTTATAACAACTGTTCAGCAATGATAAGGAAACTTGTGAAGTCTTGGTCTAGAAGCTGCAGGGGACGAACGAGCGGCCGAAGGACGATCGCCAAGGCGCGACATTTTTGGCGAACGGCTGAGTCGCCGACATTTTCCATTAATTTTCTGACGACCTATTTTTAGTCATTGAAAAGGATAAAAATTCAATTTCATTTATTGAACCCAAGATATATACATTTTTACAATTCATGAAAACATACAACTTTTTCTCTGCCAAAAAGCTGATGACCTTTTTTAGTCGTTTGGTCAAAATTTCCTGAGACATACCATATACTTCTTTACTATTGGGGGTGGGGGCATGAGCATAGACGGTCACCACCACCACAAACATTGGGGACCGTCCCTCCATTATATGTTCCCCATAATTCTACGCTAATGATCAGGACAGTGTACCATGCACGTGGAGCCAATGTAGGCCACAGACATGTACTTTCTTGGTACCCTAAATGAGTCCCACATAATATAGGCTAC
Organism: Lumbricus rubellus; assembly: GCA_945859605.1. Taxonomy (NCBI): domain Eukaryota; kingdom Metazoa; phylum Annelida; class Clitellata; order Crassiclitellata; family Lumbricidae; genus Lumbricus; species Lumbricus rubellus. Next base: position 21,696,010 of record OX243826.1, on the reverse strand, counting down.
CCATGAATACCCTGCCCTGGGTCGATGTTCTGCTATGTGGTCGAGTCTAGGACTCTAGGCTAAACGTCTGTGAATTTTAAACGAAGGTAAAATCAAATTTACAAGTTTATTGCATCGTTTAGAGCTGCAACAGGTCGACAGCATAATTTACAATGTCTTGCCTCTATAATTTTATAGTCTGTAGCATGCAGTAGGCTATCTTAATTGAGACAAATCTAAACATATAGGCCCTAGAATATTTTCATACAGAAGGCGACAAACAGCAAAAACAATCTAGACATTGAAATCAATCAGATAAAAGAACGTTTTAAATACTAAAAATGCAAAGATGTTTAATGACGCCTATCGCACTATGAGCAGATCGATCTACAGTTACATGTACAGGGGCGGATCCAGGGGGGCCAATCCGGCCATGGCCCCCCCCCCATCGAAAACTGCCATGGGACGTGGCCCCCCATTTGGTCTGAAATTAGCAATACGAATATGGGTGTAATGGAAATTGCCCCCCCTATTCGGAAAAATGCCCCCCGTTCGGTTTTCAAGTTGGGGACTAAAAAAAAAGGTCATCAACTTTTTTGGTGGATGAAATGGTATGATTTTCTCGAAAAAAAATTTCGCAAACGACTAACCAAACATTTTTTTCCATCCAAGATCTAAGATTTTGGCCCCCCCCCCCTTGAAATAGTTCTGGATCCGCCACTGTACATGTACATGCCTAATTTAACTGTTCTGCAGTGACTAAATGTAGACCCCATATGGGCCTGTAGGCCGCAATGAAACTTGAAGCTTAAACACTGATCATCAAAAACAATTCGAAGAACTCCAAGCTTTTTGCGCTTTTGGAACATTGAATCAAATATTCCACGAGTTAAAGTAAAATGCTGGGCTCTTCGTGTCCTTTAAAAATTGAATTTGTGATTTTCCTAACTAACTCATCCTATGGTAACTCGACCCGGACCACCTTTGGACTATTCTTAATTACGGACAAACCTTTTGACTCGAGGCAGCGCTCGTGAATAAGCTGGTGCCCTGCGCTTAGCTTCTGAGTAGCGCCTTAGAAGTTTGGAGATCACGATTACGATACATTCAGATGACGATTGGGTAAACGAATTTCAGCTGCTGAATAAAGCGAGTTTTCACACGCCAAAATGTTGCATTAGTCAACAATGTTAACAGAAATAACGTCGGCAAACAGCTTGCCCGGGTCAACGTGAACAGCAAACCAGGGATTAAAATGTGGCTGGACGGTCATGGGCGGCGTCCACGTACCCGTACTTATTTTCAAACCTGAACGCGCCGTCCGGTCACCTATTAGGTCAACACAGCTCTGAAAGGTAAGGGGCGTCCAGACACTTTTCACTAAGAACTGCAACAAACAAATATAGTAGTAGGCCTAATAGCAATCGCTAAGCTTACGGTACATAATATGCCTATACACAATTATTGCCTGTAATCACTCGGCAGCTATGGCTTCACTACATGTAGGCCTACATGACTATCTATGGAAAGTCAGCACTATCGCAGGCCTACTTGGCAGTGATAATAGTAGATTGCGTCTGTAGACTACTCTGCATTAACATTCAGACTACAAGTCATTAGAGCCTAGCATGAGAGTCCCTCGCTAAAACAGAACTACTGTATAGTTACTGTAGGCCTAGCACACTAATGAAGTAGGCCTAAGAACGCTGAAGGGAAAAACCTAAGAATTACTAGTCTTGTTCTAAGGAAACCGGGCTTGATGTCTAAAAAACCAGCAGAACCATGCATATGAATTCAAATGATAACGGAAGTGTCACTCGTAAGGTTTTCTTGCTTAACCTAACTCTGAATGCTTCATGGTTCTGCATGTTGGCTAACGGATGACTTGTGGTTCTTACTGCCATAATTATGGCTTTACTTGCAAACCGAAGGTTCGGGGCATATGTTAGTTGATATACTAAAGATTCTATCGTGGCTTCTTGCAGTATGCTTGGTTAATAATGAAAATACTGTATGTATATTAAGCAGATTATATAGTCATTTTAGTGTATTAGTTATCGATAGTAGGCCTAATCAAATTATTCAACTACCGTAGCATTGTAGGCCGAAGTCGGCGGTCAAGGTTCTACGGATATAAAATAGCAACTACGTTCGAAACCATAATATACTACCTTCATGATTAATTAATTATTGATCCCTGCATACATATGCGGCTTGTCTACTTGTACCTGAAAAACGTCGATCCCTGAAACTATAGCCTATTCTATTAGGTATGGCTCATTAATGATGCGCTTTATTATTGCTACTGCTGTTTGTCCAGTAAGTATTCTTGACGTTCTTGTTTATGTTGCTTTTCTGCAACGGCTGCACTGCTACTGACAACGACATTCACTCACTAAACGAGAAAGACAATGGTATTCTAGTATGCACGGCACGCGCAGTGGCATTCATTGCATTGCGGTTATACACGACAGCATGACGGCCGAAGGGATATGAAGCTCCCAACCTTTTCTGGTGCAATACAGGTGATGTAGGCTACGTGGTCGTCTATCCGGGTACTAAACAGTTCTCTTAATTAAATCAATTCGTTTTTGCTACGACGTTCTTGCAAAAAAACGAAATGGTAAATTAATTATCAACCTGTAAAAGTCCCGGATGTAGCCACGGACATGATCCTGGTCAATGGCCGCGTTACCATTGGCTTCATATCCCGTCAGTAATAATTTCGTTTTCGCTACGACATTCTTGCAAAACATAAATGGACTGGTAAATTATCAACCTGCAAACGTCCCGGATGTAGCCACGGACATGATCCAGGTCGATTACCGCCTTGTTATCGACTTCATATCCCGTCAGTGATATTAGTCCCAGGGCCAAACGCACGCAGCTGCTATGCATGCGACACATGATACATGACACATGATTATAGATGTCTAGGAGCATCCACATGAGTCGACCCTCATGTTGTCGAGGTCTTGGTGGATGGTCATTCCCTTGCCGTCGTTGTAGATGAGGGAGAGCGAGGAGAGGGAGGTCGGTGAGCAGCAAGGCAGCACATCCGGGTTGTTGCGAAGTCGACTGACCTTCTGAAGGATGGACGAGTGACGTCGCTCGGAGTTCATGAGATTCTCAAACGAAGGAACTGAAATGGAAAGCAGCATAATAGAAGCACTGTACACAAGTGTACAACGTACACAGTGTACCCTCTACACCAGCGGTTCCCAACCCGTGGCCCGCGGGCCAAAAGTGGCCCGCCAGGCCTCAGAAAGTGGCCCGCCAGGCCTCAGAAAGTGGCCCGCCAGGCCTCAGAAAGTGGCCCTCCATCTCTCAAAGAATTAACAAAAGTATACGAAAAATTGACAATTTGGACAGGATAGAACACATAATTACTTTCTATTACAAATTATTTTATTTTGACTTCCACAAACAACGTCAAACATTCTATTTTGATTCAATTAGAACAATTTTATATGCTTCTAGTTAATTAAATTTTAGCTTTGTGGCCCCCTAATGTTCTTCAACCAAGAAAAAGTGGCCCTCGTGCTCTCCAACTTAGAAAAAGTGACCCTCAAGTCCAAAAAGGTTGGGAACCACTGCTCTACACAGTGTACACTGTGTACAGATGTGTTATGCGTAAACCGCTTCTTAACTAATACGGTAACAACGATTCTTTAGTTCTACTTTTTAAGTTTGAACAGTCATATCGTAGGAAAATATTGGATATATTGTGTGCAGTCGGGATATTGTTCATGAACACCTTCATACATTCAATAATTATCATCATCATCATCATCATCATCATCGTCATCGTCATCGTCATCGTCGTCGTCGTCGTCGTCGTCGTCGTCGTCGTCGTCATCGTCATCGTCATCATCATCGTCATCGTCATCGTCATCGTCGTCACCATCATTATATTTTTAATATTATTTTTCAGTTTGTGTAGTACATCGTTTAGGGCTTTAGGCCATAGATTTACTTCATCAGCAGCATTAATTTATTTGCAAGTCAGTTAATAGGGTTAGAATAAGCAAAATCCTATAATTTATATATAGCCTATACCTGATCGCAATCAGAAGTAAATTGTTTTTGTTGAAGATGGGTGAGCGATAAAGTGTAGGCCCTATTTTGATTTTGATTTCACATGATTTTGATTTCACATGATTTTGATTTCACATGATTTTGATTTCACATGAATTTGATTTCACATGAATTTGATTTCACATGATTTTGATTTCACATGATTTTGATTTCACATGATTTTGATCTCACATGATTTTGATCTCACATGATTTTGATTTCACATGATTTTGATTTCACATGATTTTGATTTCACATGATTTTGATTTCACATGATTTTGATTTCACATGATTTTGATTTCACATGATTTTGATTTCACATGATTTTGATCTCACATGATTTTGATCTCACATGATTTTGATTTCACATGATTTTGATTTCACATGATTTTGATTTCACATGATTTTGATTTCACATGATTTTGATTTCACATGATTTTGATTTCACATGATTTTGATTTCACATGATTTTGATTTCACATGATTTTGATTTCACATGATTTTAATTTTAAAAGATGCTGCTCTACCTGAGCAGGGTCCATGGCAATAGTTGGCCGTGTACCCTGCCGGACTCAGGATGAAGTTCCATCCGAGTTCCTTGAAGTCGATGTGGAGATGGTGCTTCCGGCAGCAGTTCTGCGAACCGTCGTGGCACTGCTGGGCGTTCCTCTTTCGTCGTCGGGCCCTCGTCCCTCTTGTCCCGATCGTCAGGAAGGGTCGATGGCTTTGGTCCGTGCCTAGACTCACACACTGGCTATGCTCGACCGCCACGCCGTGGGGCTCCGTGCGAGGATCAGCCAGCCACGACTGTACGGCACTCAGGAAGTCCAGACGGAACCAACCGGAGTGTGGTGGTGCGTCTTGCGATGCGAGGAGCTCGGGGCTCGTCCGGTTGTTGAGGGAATGCTGGGAGACGTTGCTGGTTTGTAGGGAGTGGATGGAGATGGTCTGTGTTGTGTTTGTGCTGCAGTTGGGTTCGTCGTTGGTGTTGTTGTTCTTCTTGTACAGCCAGAGTTCAACGGATAGGACGGTGTCGGAGGGTAATTCCGATGGCAGTGTAAAGTGGATGTTGGGTGGTAGATGCATGGTCGGACGGTGTTTGTGAAGAAACGCAGCTGTGACAGAAGCAGAAGAAAAACGAAGCTGTTACATTATAGTAGACTGCGATCCGTTGCAGGCCTATAATCTTGAATTATAAGCTTTTGTAATTCCTGACATAGGAAATACCATCTATGCCTGTGAGTTAAGCTTGTGTAATTCCTGACATTGCCTATGCTTATGCGTCGAATGTATACGCTAATTCCACCTATATCCAGCCTGACTCTCACTCAATAGTCGTAGGGACGTATACGTTATAGGCCTAGTCTACACCCATAAGTCACGAAAGTAAAACTTTATAACGTATTACGATTTTGGCCTACGAGTCCCGGCGAGAAAATGTATTAGCAGGAATATGGTAAGGGCAGGATCCGAGAGCCTACTAAGATAGACTACCTAATTACCCTATGAATATGAATGACGTCTTCTACTAACGGATCATTCAAGTTTAGACTACACTGCAGGCTACATATTACAAAATGTATTCAATCATTCAGTCATTCGGCAGAGCACCAGCAATAGTTCTTATGACTGGGGAGCAATTAAACAACTATTAAAGAAACGGTGGTCTCTTCTAACATTTGTGACACAATGACTTGGTTTTTGACATGGTATACAATGTAACGTGAAGTCCGGAACATAATGGAAAGGCGGAACATTTGTGCATGCAAGTCCCCCCCCCCCCCAACCAGACCGCAGAGAGCTACATGTAGGCTAGTATAGCTACATGTACATTATCAACTCATCGATCGGGGTTGAGCCCGGTCGACCCATTCGCAATGCCTTCAGTAACAGAGCTGTTTACACGAAAAGATCGAATAAGTAATCTAAGCTTAGTCTATATACCACGACCCACAAAGATTTTTAAGACCGCAGTTTTTGCAGTAACACAATCGAATTTGTTTACAGAATGATGCCAATGAACGACTTGTAAAATAGTCTTGCATGGTGTAAGTTATACTAAATACCATCCACGGTGTAGGCTACGTGCAGTCACGTCGGCTCTTTTGCAGTTGTATGCGCTTGCATTTGAAAGGATTATGTTGGTATCACGCTGAACAATACTTTAAATTAAGGTCATAGGTCTGTTGTCAGCGTGTAACTGGCGTGGCTTTTACAGCGGTCTATTTTTTAAAAGAGATTTTATTTGTTCTGATGAAATTAAAGCAGGGCGACAAATGGCTTAAAAATTGAATTAGAGCAGAACAGTAGGCCTGAACTATGATGCACGATGCATAAAGTGGGCCAATCGTTGACTGAGGCAAGCTATGGAGATCTGTTTGACCCGGTGTAAAAGTTTCAAATTACCCCCTCCTAAACATTACCCCATGCAAACTGTAATTTGCATCAATCATCGCATTTATTGCAATAAAAATATCAGAAAAATCATCCCGCTTCTTGTTTTGGTCTGAAGATTTTCATCCGTCATCCCAATTCGTGGTTCGTTATCAATATTTTCATCTGTAACTAAAATACTAATCGCCGCAGAAGTTACATGGAGAAATGGCTTCGAGGCCATTATTTTTTTCCGATCAAAATAGGACATGAAATTGAATTCAAAATTAGGCCTACAGATACATGGGGAAATGTAGCCTACATAGGCGTACGAGGCGGGGGTCCAGAGGGGGCAAATGCCCCCAATTGTGGGAAAATCTGTTTCTTCGGGCAAGCAGACCCGGGAAAATACGAAAACATTGTATTTTCACGACATATTTCAACTTTTTTTATGGGAAAAAGAGTATTTCCCACCACGAGATTTATTTTTCGGGCAGAAACAAAATCTTTGACCCCCCCCCCCACTGCTGAAATCTCCCGTACGCCTATGGTAGCCTAGGCTATATGAATTACAAATTGCAGCATTCAGTGGTTGCTTCCCAACCCTGAATTTGGGGAATGCTTGTCCATTATACTCAGGCTACATGCAGACCTATAATGTCTGTGCTGTGACTTAGCGCTCAAGACATCCGAATTTATCTCAAAGTCTGATGGGGGAGGGGGGGCCGTGCAGACTTGGTCTGGATCTTGCTTGCATGTGCTGATGCAATCTCAGAAATCGGTTCATTCACCCTGGTTGAGTACAAAGTGACCTTAGGACACGTGCATAGGCACCCGGTTTTAACGCCCTAGGTCTACATAATCGACTAACAAACCGCAGGGGTCGTTAAACCGCCTAACACAACCAGAACCCATGCAGTTAATGTCCTCGTAAAATACATTATTGCATGCGCGATTGCACGTTGACTTGCCGATTAACCCACCGGGTCTATTCTTATTCTTAGAGGAGAGAATAGCAGCCCGAGTTGTCAGTAGATTTCGCAATCGGTTTCTTCTCCGAAAGCCATGACCTGGTTACGAAATAATATCGACTTTTTCGTTCTGTTTCAAAGTCTCAATTAAGAACACTGGTTCGTTGTTCTAGTTCTCACTTTGGAATGACCTTCTGTTCCGCCTGCAGACCGAAGAGACCTTGAATGCAGTCGTTAATTCTCACTACAATTGGGTCCGTGGCGTAGAAATGGGTCGGGTCTTCTAACCAGACCGAGACCATGCACGCGCCATTCCACACCAACCAACTAAGAACTGGGACAAAGTGGATGATTACCCTCCCACCAAGAACTGGGACAAAGTGGATGAATACCCTTCCACCAAGAACTGGGACAAAGTGGATGAATACCATTCCACCAAGAACTGGGACAAAGTGGATGAATACCATTCCACCGGCAAAAATAATTCATTGTAACTTTAATTGCAGCTTTTTTTCATATAGGGCCATTTCACATTGGCAGCGATAGGCCTAGGCATATAGGCCTACCTTAGGTCGCCGGAGGTCATTGACATACTGCCTATTTTACTCTTGATTTGATAACTCGGATCAAGACCTGTCAAAATTCTTTGGAATTTTTAAAGCCTTTTGCATTTGATTTCTTCGACCTGCTGAATAACTTTTATGAACCAGAGTGAGAATTGCCGGGAGGTTGGCGCTTCAACCACCTCCCCAGAATGCCATGCCAAAGGTATCTCGTTAAACTTTAGATTGTCTTGTGCTCAGTGCCATCTCCTAAAACGTCTGAAGAAGAAAGCATAAACTGTGGAGTTCCACGAAGCCAGAATCTGCGGTCTGGGAAACAAAACAATGCATTGTAGGCCTATACGGTATAATCGTTCATTTTGTGAATTGCCCGTCTCCAATTGGATCAGCTGTAGTGGTTCACCTATTATAAACCTGTGCTTTTACCTATATGCTCTTCGGAGTACCAAGTTCGTACACATAAATTTATGTAGGGCCTATGTATTGTAGGGCTTATGTATTGTAGGCCCTATAAATACAATTAATCATGCATGCCAAACCAGGCTACTGTTCAGCGAACTGACACCTGACACATAAAACGCTAACTACATGCGCCAAGGCTCGCATTGCGGACTTCAATGTAGTCGTTGACCTAAGGAAGAAATTTAACAACATAAAAATACTTCACTTGGTGACATAAACATTCAGGTCCAACTAACAATAAAAAAATTATTACTGTTTTCAATAGGGGTCTATGCTAAAATGCATTTTTATATAGGCCAAGATACTATAATAGGCCTGGTTACTTATCGGCATAAAAAAATTGGCCGCAAACATCACTGAGTAGACCTGTACAATATACATGCATATAATATTAATTAAGCGAGCATAGGCCTACTAACAGTATCTATGCTATAATTTTTATTGGCTGCTTAGCCTATCAGAGGTGTACCGTATTTCAAGAAGGAATTGTGGCTTCCACTTTTAGTGTCTCGTCTCTCCATTGTCACAAAGTAGGCTACGCAGAATCAGTTTAAAATGTGGAAACTATTTCGGGGTTTGAACCGTCACACCCCATAGTAACCTTCTGCATAATGAACAATACCATTATTAGTATACACCAATAACAATATATTAATGAGGCTATGAGCAGACGACACCAACTCTTGGCCAATGACCAACCCCCGAGAGGAGGACATACTTAGCCCAAGGCTTCTAACATCCTCGAGCGAGTGCTTAAGGTTAATCGTATGGGCCCTATTTTATTTTTATTTATTTCTCCATTTCTTTAGCGCATTTCAGGCCCTCTTGCTCAGAGGCGCTCCCGACTACAGCGCAAACACTGCATCGGAGTTTCACGCCGAAGCGCCTGAGCAATTGCGAGTGAAGGACTTGCTCAAGGTCCTACACGGTGGCTTGAGGTGGACTCGAACCTGGAACCCTCCGGTTTCAAGGCACCGACGCCACCACTACACAACCGTGCCCACAATGCCCCACATACCTCGCTGTAGTGCCATGTCAACGACTCTTTCAGATAGACCTAAGCATGAATTAGGCTAAATCCAAGGAGTAGAGGCCCATCTATGAACCACACTCTGTGACATGAAATTACATAATAAACAAACGCATATACGTTAATGGAACGATTAATGGAACGATTAACTGAACGAATAATTGAACGATTACTGGAACGATTACCGGAACGATTAATTTCATCACTTAACTGACTATCTGGTTATTATGACGACCAAAATAACTCGATTGACGGGATAGATAGAACTTAAACCGTACACCGATTGTTCGCAGCTATAGTGATGCCTACATATAGGTCACTAGATCTGCTCTGCAGGGTTTATGGCTATCACTGGATGTAAAAGGGCTGCTGGTAACTATCTGGGCCATGAGCCTCATATACATACATGTTAATGTCATGCATATAATATATACATATAGGCTATATCTATATACAATTGTATGTCTAACGTGTGTATGAATACGTGTCTGTAGGTGTGTAGGCTATGTGTGTGGTGGGGGGGGGGAGCGGCGGTTGGGCACAAACACGTGAACGCGAAAGAACACGTGTTTCATGCATGGTATACTGTCTTGCATAGGAATCGCGTATACAGGCAGACCCATGCATGGTCTTCTTGGTATTGTTGAAGAAGACGCTTCGTCCAAGTTTGCCCTTTAAATAATTATATTGTACTGTGTTTTTCATGTGTCTGTCATGTCTGTCTGTCTGCGCTTGTATTTGTATGTCTATCTGCATGTCTGCATGTCTGTGTGTATACATGCATACATGCATACATACATACATGCATACATGCATACATACATACATACATACATACATACATACATACATACATACATACATACATACATACATACATACATACATACATACATACATACATACATACATACATACATACAAATATACGCATGTACATACATACATGCATTGTTTATAAATACCTTCTTCTGCAAAGACGATGATCTGCTTCGAATGTCCTTCGATCAGTTCATCCTGTCCTCCGTCTTCGTCGTTCAAGGACGGAGGTCTTCTGCCGCTCGAAGAATCCAAACCATCCTCGTCGTTGTTGTTCAGCTGTTGAAGTGGAGCTGGAATGTTCTCAGGGATGCGGTTGCTGCTGCTGCTGCTGGTGGTGACATTCGGTGGAGCAGACAGACCAAGTCGGTTGAGAAGGTCCTGCTTGATCTTCTCGATTCGCAGCTGGATCAGCTCTTCCTCCGAGGTCCTCGACAGCTCCTGCCACTGACGACACCCAGGGCATCCACCGGAGTGGTGACCGCCCCCACGGGGGTGGTGGTGCTCGTGATGGGGGTGGCGGAGGCGGTGGGTGGGGCTGTGGTGGCCGCTCTCTTGTCGGACCTGCTTCTCCAGACCCTCACCGGCGGACGCACGGTCAAGTCCCGTCGTCCCTCGGTCGTCACGCGAGATGACAGCTGCGCGAGTTATGGTGACAACGACCAGCACTGTCAGCCAGGGAACCAGGCTAAGCGAGACCTTCATTTCCGCTTCCGGTGTCGGTATAACAGATGACGGGGATGAACGAACGTGTTCGACCGGGATGGATGATGTCTTCCCACCGGGTTCAACGACGCAGCAAGAAGGTTTCTGATCAGCGAGGATCTCAGACCGAACCGCAGATCGGTTTCGTCGACTTTTATCCATAATCGTCTGCCACGTGAAACTCACCGCTGGCCGGGTGGCAGCCAATCGCAGCAGCGAACCCTCCACTCGTCGACCAATCACTATCAAGCGTCGATGCCTGATGCTATATTTGGCATCGTCGCCTTTCCCCCACCCTTCACCAGGTGACGTCACAGCGTCCGTAGTTCAAGACAGGGGTCGTCGTCGGTTTTGATCTTGAGCGCTCGGCAAGGTGACTAATGTGTCACGTAACTAGCGTGACCCACAGCCGGCCACGGATAAAGCGCACCGATTTGGGTAAGATAGTTCGGGCGAGGAATGATGTCAGCGTCATCATAACCAGACACGCGGTCTCTCTCTTGTACGGTTTTACCAAATCGTATGGTCCTTCAGCGCGTGTCCATACTGAATTATGATTAGCCTATACAAACGGCTAGGCCAAGCGCGAACAAAGAGACTTGTAACCGTACTTAGGAACCCATTCCGAGGAGCAGCCTAACTGATCCTAACTCGATCAGAGGAGTTGAGTGAGCGAAGAAGTCGCAAGATGCTGTCGATAAAATGTTCAGAGTTGAGAATGCTTTTTAAGAGACAAATAAGTATTGCAGATGAATATTCAACGTTTTGCAGCACAATACTATTGTTAAGACGAATGGTTGGACCCATTTTTTAAATTTTTATGCAGCTGTTAACAATTATAGGCTACAGGCCTTTGCGGTTGAAAGAAATTATTTTGGCATATCTCGGCTTTTTAATGTTGACATGCTGGCTGTGGATCTCGAGGGAAAGTGAGGGAGAGGCCACGACACTGATATATCTTCGATATTTATGGCAGTGTCGTTAAACAGTAGGCCTGACAAAGATGCTGACATTGTCTGAATGCGACAAAGAGCGAAGGTAGCATCAGCCATAACATTTCAAGCGTAGAAAATCTATTGATTAGCCTACCAGGTATTGAAGATTAATTAAAATTAGATCACTAGTTTTTACGGTCAGAAAAACTGATATATAAGTCAAAACTAATGTTCGCGTAGATTGATTGTTGCTAGCAGGGCCGGATTAAGCAATGTCGGGGCCCTGTTCGTGAATTTTTGTGGGGGCCCTGTTTGGGAATTTTTTGCTGAAAATTTGTCAAATTTTTCCGAAAATCATACCATTTCATCCGCAAAAAAGTTGATGACCTTTTTTTTAGTCATCTGCCGAAATTTTTGGGAAACCTTTTTTTTTAGTCATCTGCCGAAATTTTTGGGAAAATAATAGTCGTATGTCCAAAATTTGCTCAATTTTTTTTTTACACATTTGTGGGGGCCCCCTAAAGTGTGGGGGCCCCTGTTCGGCCGAACATGTTGAACATGCCTAAATCCGGCCCTGGTTGCTAGCTCGTAAGGCCTACTCCTTAACAATCATTCTAGGCGCATAAGTGTTAGTCTTATAGTCAACTGATAAACCGATATCTTTAAGAAAACTAATCTTACAGATCCCTGTGCAATTTTACGATTCCTCAGGCATCACTGACTTTCCACAAACATGCAGACATGAAAAGCACTCAAAAACAAACTAGACATCAGGGCTTTTTTAACGTGCAACTGAACCCAAAGCGTGCAGTTCTAAATGGATTTGTCACATGTGCAGTCTGTTGTAGAAGCACTTCTGTAGGCTGTAGCCTACAGTTAAAACTAGCAGAAAAGGTCGTTGTTCTCCGATTGAAAGTAATATTTACCACGGAGGATGGGAAAGGAAGGAATGGATTGTGCAGTTCTAAAAATTCCTTAAAAATAGCCCTGCTAGACATAATTATATAGGTTGACGACTGTACGTATGTCTAAACTTTTCTTCTTTTGGTAGGCCCTATTTACATGTAGTTTGTATGCAGACAGCGCAAAAATCAATTATGCCGGAAAAGGACTAGCCTATAACACGGCTAAGCTCTGAGCCTCTGACACTGTTATACGGACTGACCCCGGACCCCGGTTTGTCGTTTATTCTGAATTAAAGCGCTCATAATAAATTATAGCCTATCAGACTACATGACATTCGAAGTCTCTTAACGCAGTATGAGAATTGTAGAAAAAACCTTAGAGGTCAGGGGCTGAGTTATGTCCAGTTTAGGTGTGCAATGAAAACCTTTACCATAGGGTCCATGGTCACCCAGGGCAAGACGGACACTTGCCTCCTCTATAAAAATTGACACCTATTTTTAACTACCACTTTGTGTGCCCTTCAACAAATTTCTTCGCACCCATGCATGCATAGCACTAACCAGGGCTGAAAGTGTGACTGGACGGTCATGGACGGCGTCCATGCACTTGTGAATAAGCTGCAGGTGCCCCGCGCTTGGCTTTCGAGTAGCGCTTTAGAAATTTGGAAATTACGATTAGGATTATTTTCAAATCTGAACGCCGCCCTGTCACTTATTTTCCCAGCACAGACTGGAAAGTTAAAAAGCGTCCAGGCACTTCTTTTTTACACTTTAAGCACTGGCACTAACGATATACTAGTGATACACAAAGCGCAACTGACACATTTAGCCTACATTCAGAAACCTCTACGAAAGATAGGCCTACCCATGTTTTTAATTTCCTCCTTGCATTATTTTCTCAAGCTCTTGCTAAAAACATTAATCGTCACCACGGTGTTTCGTCCTAGCAAAAATACCTGCTGGCCCCCATGATGGGGTCCTAAGAAATACTAGAGAGGATTGGTGAACTCTTCTCCCCCGCCAAGATAATTCTAACCGTGCCCTAACAACTATTCGACCATTGCTGATAGTTGAGGACCAAAGATAAACAGCCCGGTAAATCATCCATACATGTATAATAGCCCAGTGCGACGATGACAACTTCACAGCGTGGGTCCATTTCATGGCTCCAAATGATGGCAGTGCTAAAGGTGTAACAAAAATAAGTGCCTGGACGTCACTTACCTTTCCAAAAGAAGTGCCAGGACGCCCCTTACATTTTCAGGTGTGCTGGCCAAATAAGTGGCAGGACGGCATAATATAGATTTGAAAATAAGTGCCAGGGCGCCGTCCATGACCGTCCTGCCACACTTTAAGCCCTGAATGATGGGCAGATTGTGTTGAATGAGGGAACTGTGCAGTGTGCATAGAGTAGTCTAGACCTGTTTCGAAAGGCATTGCATGTATACGATGCAGACTCGTGCACTACAACACGTAGAGTAGTCAGGTTTTGTAAGTTGTTTGACCTCTGCGTATACCCTTCTGCTGCTGAGGGCTTGTGTGCTTCCTGTGCTTCTTCTTCTTCTATTCATCAGTCCAGGGGCTTTGATATTTCGGTCTATTTTCCACTTCAGCGCATATATTATAATTATTAGGTCGCCGCCTCGTTTAGACCCCTGGACTTAGTCGCGGAATCCGAATACAATGACCATACCAAGCCGCTGATAAATATTATAGGCTATAGGCTATTATAGGTTTGCAGAAGATCGCGTTTGCCCAACTGCAGCCCTTTGCGAATCGGAAGTGTATAGGGGCTGATCGCGAGGATAGCTTATAATTATTTATATGCTATAGGCCCTATCAAGTTAAGGTATATTATACTAGCTGCATTTCAAATCGCAATTTGAGCGATGCATGACAACAACTCGCCCCAGAATCCCAGATTGTTGGCCCATATTCACAAAGTAGTTCAAATAAGTCCGATAGTGTCAGCTGCTGTTAATGCTGGACCTCAGCAGATTATTATAATAGTCCAACGTAGGTCACTTTATTCTTCTTTAACCATTAAGTATCAATATTTCCTTATTGCCACACGACAGGAGAGAAGTGCAGCCGCTTAAGCTGACCCTGATGCAGCCACAAGTACAGTATAAGTGGGGCGCGGTGGTGTAGGCTAGTGGTGGCGTCGTTGCCTTGGAGCCGGAAGGTTCGAGGTTCGAATCCACCTCGCCGCGTAAGGACCTTGGGCAAGTCCTTCATTTACAATTGCTCAGCGCTTCGGCGTGAAACTCCGATGCAGTGTCCGCTCTGCATCGGGAGCGCCTCTGAGTGAAGAGCTTGAAGGGGCGCTATAACAAGTGCACATTCATACATACACAAGTGTTAGCGACTTCTTCTTCTTAGCCTCAGCATACACCCTGAGGACACTTCGTGTAAATGGCCCTCCCCCGCAGCGACCTACATGAATAACCAACTAGGGCCTATACCGGTTTACACCGCCCATACCTGGTGTAGGCTAGCCGTACAACAACCCCGCTGGTCGACAAAGACTTGACAAAATGCACAGAGGTGACAGACTAATAAATTAGCATCTCTATAACCAATAATTATTAAATTTTATTAGTCGATGGATAATATAACTTGTCAAAAATTGCCAAACGCTGCATTGAAAGGTAGCCTACATATTGAATTTGAAATTTATGTCAGTTCCTCGCAATTCCCTGTAGCTCATAAAATTTAATTAGTGCATAGTTCACATAGCCTGAGTGCTGTTTTTTACGCTTAAAAACCTTCGACGGATGTAGCCTAGGCTGCCTAGTTTCGCCAATGTTGGCATGAGATAGGTTGAGAAATTGCACATGCAGGGCATTTAGGCATTCATTCACTCATGCATTAGGACCTAAATCATTTCGTATTTTATAAAGCACCTCTACACGCAGAGACACTCTTGGCGGAAAAGTTAAAGTTTCTCAAATGCGTGTAAAAAGTACATCCAAAAGTCCTATTAAAGACAATGGGTATTGAATGTATATAGACCCCTTACAAGCAGCGTACATGTAGGCTCTATGCCTTGTATGGCAACAGAGATTTTCTGCAGCTGCTAATTCAAAATTCTCGCAGGAACTTCCACATTCCGCTCGATCCGCTCTGGAGACTGGCGTCCTTAGAATTTTTCCGTTCTTACTTCAGGACGGATTTATTATTTTCGGCTTGTTTGTTTCAGCTACAGTTATACTTGTGCTGTCCTTTCTGTCTCGCTGGTTTGAACCTTGAAATTGACCGGATTGTGATTCTGCTTTAGCCTATTATAAGGAATGGATGGGGGTGCTTCAGAATTTCTATGGTTAGGCCACTTTCGTTCAGTATGTGGAGTAACTGAGAGAGACATAGATTATAGAAAGAGAATAAGAGATAGACAGAGACAGACAGACATATTGTAAGAGATCTCGGAATATTAATGTTCAATAAAAATGCTCACATGAAAATATGTAGACAATTTCTGTCTGTGCGTAAAAATGTGCCGAAGACAAATTGTCCAGAAACTTTATTTATAGGCATAAAACAGAAGCGACATCCTGTTAGGGATCATGACATTGTATCTGTTAAGTAACAACATGTGTCTCACTATACACAGCACCTGCGGTATACCTTGTGGTTGGTATGAGCCGTTGAACCTTTGTTTGCTGAGTTTCGTCGGAGGCATGAGTTGTGGAGGAGAGGGGAGGAGGGGAGGAGGGGAGGAGGGAAGGGGGAGAGTCTTTGCTGCCACAGCAACGCGTGGCCGGGTACAGCTAGTGTTCAATAAAAATGCTCACATGAAAATATGTAGACAATTTCTGTCTGTGCGTAAAAATGTGCCGAAGACAAATTGTCCAGAAACTTTATAGGCATAAAACAGAAGCGACATCCCGTTATTAATCATGACATCGTATCTGTTTAGTAACAAGATATTATGTGTCTCACTACACAGCACCTGCGGTAAGCTTATATACCTTGTGGTTGGTAAGGAAGGGTTGAGCCTTTGTTTGCCGAGTGAAGTCGGAGGCATGAGTGGTGGAACGCAGCAGGTGACCAGTGGAAGGTTGTTACTAAATCGAGAACTGAATATGAAAAGAATGAAGACAGATCTCTATGATGTATCAATTTAGACAATAATTTATCCTTTTGAACTAGGCTATAATGTATCAATTTAGACAATAATGTATCCTTTTGAACGCACAGATTGCCAAAAATTAAAAGCACAAACATATGATGGACGTATTTTCGAGTGGAAACAAAAATCAAGAATCCAGTAGTCCGTTCGAACAAGAATCTTGGTAAAAACCAGGGCTGTACATGAGGGTATACGCGGGTATACAGCGTATACAAACCTCCGGGGGGAAAACGGCATCGTATTATAGGCTATTCACCTCGCGAAAAGTAGGGTGTATACGCTGGTAAAAAGGAGGGTAGGCTACACCGTACACGCTAGTAGCCTAAATCAGGGTGCATGTGTGGCTGTTTAGGCCTAAGTTCAAGCGAATGACTAAAAAAGGTCAACTTTTTCGGACGGCGAATTGATTACATTTTCCCGAGATTTTGACCGGATGACTATAAAAAGGTCATCAACTTTTTCGGACGGCGAATTTTCCCGAGATTTTGGCCGTCAATTTTTAGCCCAAAAAGATGGGATTTCCTCCAGGCCAGCGTGTAGGCTACTCACCTCAAAATTTACCAGTACAGCCCTGAAAACTGATTTGAAAACATTCGATGACCGTCTTCAGATTACTAATTCGTGTAGGGAGCGCCCATAAAATTGTGGGGCGCGGTGGTGTAGTGGGTATATTTGTCGCCTTGCAGCCGGATGGTTGCAGGTTCGTATCCACCTCAAGTCGCCGCGTAATGACCTTGGGCACGTCCTTCACTCGCAATTGCTCAGCGCTTCGGCGTGAAACTCCGATGCAGTGTCCGCTCTGTAGTCGGGAGCGCCTCTGAGTAGTGAGTTTGAAGGGGCGCTATAACAAGTGCGCATACAAACAAAATCGACTTCACACAACAACGGGGAGAGGTATATCACATATTTATGACGATGTGTGACAGACTGACAGTCCCTTCTTTACTAGATATCATATGACTTTTGTCTTGACAAGTGACGAGTGGAAGGGTAAAAAATCGTCCAAACTTGCGTGACGTGACTGGCGTCATTGATGTACCCCCTTTCAGATAGCCAAGCATGATTCGTACAAACCAATTTGTTCCTGTCTGCACCATGGGTGACGGGTCGGCGCCTGTGTCGGTGTTTATTTCCGTTTGCATGCATCTTCTTGTTACATAGACAGAGACAGACAGAGACAAACAGAGACAGACAGAAACAGACAGATAGAGCGGGTCATAGAGAGAGAGAGAGAAAGAGAGAAAGAGAGAGAGAGAGAGAGAGAGAGAGAGAGAGAGAGAGAGAGAGAGAGAGAGAGAGAGAGAGAGAGAGAGAGAGAGAGAGAGAGAGAGAGAGAGAGAGAAGCAGACGGACGGACAGACAGACAGACAGACAGAGAGGGAGAGCGAGACGGATGAGAGATGGAATGAAGCAG
The DNA here is from genome assembly GCA_945859605.1 of Lumbricus rubellus. Lineage (NCBI taxonomy): Eukaryota > Metazoa > Annelida > Clitellata > Crassiclitellata > Lumbricidae > Lumbricus > Lumbricus rubellus. The sequence continues at coordinate 21,677,645 of OX243826.1, read as the reverse complement.
GAGAGGGCCGGAGAGTTAAAGGGAGAGCGATGGGGAGTGAAGGCGGAGGGTAGAGGGAAGGGGCGAGCGAGGGGAAGTGGGAATGAGGTCCAGCCGATGGAAAGGGGAGGGTCAGAGGAGGGAGACAGCACGTTTCTGACGACCTTTTTTAAGGCATTTGGTTCATTTGGGGGGGGGGGGGGGCTAATCATGGAAATATTTGATTTTTACTTGAAGAAACGAGTGGCCTTTTGAGGGGCTTAGCCCCACTTATCCCTCTGGCGCCGCTACTGTTTGTGAAGATCATGAGAACGGTATTAATAAGGAAATATTCCGCATAATAATAATTGTAGATAAATCATAAATGATTCAGTGACATATAATGCTGCACAAGATGATCAATGACAATTTTATAAATATGGGATATCAGCAAGTACATTTCGACGGCTTCGAAAATAGCTTTGCTTTTAAATAGACTGCTGTAGTAAAATAAAAAATTATGCCCAAAACGAACCGTTAATGAATGGGGATAAAATACGACAGACACGACTGAACGTAAGAGTGAGTAGCCTATATACGCCAAAGGTTGTCTGCAAAAATGCTCAATTGCTCAAATCATCAAATGAAAATATACATTATTCTGTCTGTGCGAAAAAATGCACAGATCGTAGATCATTCTGGAAACTCTATACATTAGACAAGACATCTTGTCTCAGGTCATGTGTCCGTTTAGCAAAAACACCTCACTATAGGCCTGCAGTACATGTGGTGTATACCTTGTGGTTGGTATGGAGGGGTTGAGCCATTGTTTGCCGAGTGAAGTCGGAGGCATGAGTGGTGGAACGTCGCAGGTGACCAGTGGAACGTTGTTAATAAATCGAGAACTGAATATGAAGAGAAAAAAGCAGGGCTGTTTTTAAAAGAATTTTTAGAACTGCACAACCTCTTCCTTTCCCATCCTCCATGGTAAATTACTTCCAGTCGCAGGACTATGACCGTTTTGCTAGTTTTAACTGTACAGAATTGCTTCTATACAACTGCACAAATCCATTTAGAACTGCACATTATTTTGTGTGCAACTGCACGTTTAAAAAAGCCTTGAAAGAAAGAAGGCAGATTGTCTATAATAATTATAATTAATAAATTATATTTAGACAATAATTTATCTCAAATTCGACGTGCCGGATCTTATCCCTAAATTTTAACCACTCAATAATAGACATAGGCTATTCAAATAAATATAGCCTTCTCTCTTAAATGCCTCTGTTTTTCTGATTTTTTCTCTCACTATACACTGAATAATGTTACTGAGCTTCCTCCGGAGTATGTAGCCTAGGCTAACTGAGAGAGATGTTGAACCCTATTAACCTGATTATGTTTTTTTCATAACACTCGATAAGTCAAAGGGAAAGAAACGGTTAGTCCTACATGTAGCCTAGGCTACCCGCTATAAATTTAAAAAAAACAGATCAGCTTGACGCGCGATATATAAAGCGCGACTATAGGCTATAATATTTATATGTTCCTTCATTGTTCATACTGGCACATTCACAAGCATCATACATGTACAGTTGTACACGTACGCTACACTGAGACGGCAGCTGCTGAGCTGGCGATTTACGATCAACTTCCTGCTCAGCTTTATAAGGCTCTACATGCATGGTATACAATAGGGTAGAGAACGAAGAGCAGGTGTGACATAATGGTCCCCAGTAGGATAGTCCAAGTCTCCAAGACACAGCCTTGCAGCCTGTTGCAATATTCTAGTTAAAGGAAGCAGAGTGCATTCATTGAGGGAGACCGCAACATGGACCCGCGCATTGCTCACAGTATGCCTGCTCATTTCTCATGCATTGCGATGATAGGCCTATAATAATATTATTTACAGGATCTCAAATTACTGTTGAAACCCTGTCTTGATTAATGGTCGAAAAAACTGGGGTATAAATCAGCGTCAAGTGTTCAAGATGGGTGCAAGAAGCTCTTTGTTGCAAGCAAGGCATAAAAATTACGGCAAATACGCTGGATGAGAATGCATATAGCGCAATGAAGAATACATGAATGGTGAATTGAATATGGGGGAGGTTTTGGGGGTTTTTTTTTGGGGGGGGGGGGGGTAAAAGCGAATGACTATAATGGAGTCGAAGTAGACTGGTTCTAGACTATACATTGAAGTAGATGAAGGCTGGTTCTAAGGTTCAATTAGTCTAAGTTCAATGCAAAGACATTTGGTTCAGTGGAAATCGTTGGCTACTGGGAAGTTCAGTTAGCCTACAAATTATCTGTTATTACAAATTAGCCTGCCAGGTATATAGGCTAATATTATGGCCTATACAGGGTGAGAATTGCCAGGGTTAGGGGGGAGTTTCAACCCCAAGTCTTTCTTATAGAGCACCATGTTAAAGTCTGTTTTTCACACCCTGATTCCAAGTGGATAATGGTCCACCCCCAGTTATTTTTCCACAATTCTTACACTGGGCCTATAGGCTATAGGCCTACAACGGACGCTTCAAGCCGATTTTCGTTAAGTCTTGCTCTATTCGATGATCATATTCAAATGGCCACCTTATGTTTGCATTTTAATTCAGAATTGAATTGAGAGATCGTATACAGGCAGTAAAGTTTGACGTTGTGCACAGGCCTACATCGCATCATGGGACACACGGTTAGCAAAGGAGTTTTTCAATGATATCCCGCTGCTCAGCATCAGCAAACATATGGAGCGAATGTACAAGTGTCAAAAACATATAGGGCCTAGTTCTAGGTGGCAGGATCTTCAATCCATGGACGCTAGATGGGAGATGTACCCATATGGTTTATCCCATGGGCGGAGTTTATCAGGGGCTAGGGGGCTAAGCCCCCCCCCAAGAAGGTCCAGATTCAGCTTTTTTACCATGAAATGTTATCTTTTCCGGGCTTAACCCCCCAAGAAGGCATTAGCCCCCCTAAGAACGGACACCAAACTCCGCCCATGCATGGGCCTAACGTCCCGTATAGGAATGTCATGAATATGGGTCCCTTATTGACGGCGTATAGGACCTATTGGGGCCTATAGCCCTTATATGCAGATGTAACAGTACGGTGCTCGAAAGTCGAAACCTTTGACCGAGCGGTTAGTGATGCTGATTTTTCGGGACCTTCTCAAAAGAGGCTGAAAACATTAGGCCAGAAAAAGGTGTAAAGTCACGAAATATGGACTAGAAAGCAGCCTAGATGCAAGCCATTTGTGTGTGTGGTCCATGCTATGCAAATGGGTGAATCTACGGACACTGGTAATTCAGACAGAGTTCAACCACTGGATATGGTTGTTCAAATGCCGACCGACTAGCCTTAGCCTGTAAATAGTCTAGATACCTGTTTATTGGTAGAGAGCCACACGACTACTATGGGTGCCCGCACATGCATAGGGGCAAGAGGGGGCACTTGCCCTCCTGGAAAATCGATTTCCTAATTTTTAACTATTGCTCTTTGATTTTTAAATAGATTTATTCGCAGTAAAGCGTTAATGTTACTAAAATACACAAGGTGAAACTGAGAAATTGACATATAGAAACCTCTGTGAAAAATAACGGTGTTGTTAATTTTCTGCTTTGCCTTTTCAAGCTCTTGCTAAGAAAATTGACCGAGACGTAGGCCCTACCATTGTGTTTTTCCCCACCTGCAAAAATTTATGCGGGCGCCCATCACGACTACAATTAAGGACATAAACCGATCAACTTAAATAGCTAAAGTTTTTGTATAGGCCAATAAGCATTGTATGAGCAAGCACGTGACATACGAGCATATTGTAGTATAGGTCTACTCTGTTTGCGTACTAATAGAGGTCTCTCAGTACAACCTGAATATATGTATGTATGTATGTATGTATGTATGTATGTATGTATGTATGTATGTATGTATGTATGTATGTATGTATGTATGTATGTATGTATGTATGTATGTATGTATGTATGTATGTATGTATGTATGTATGTATGTATGTATGTATGTATGTATGTATGTATGTATGTATGTATGTATGTATGTATGTATGTATGTATGTATGTATGTATGTATGTATGTATGTATGTATGTATGTATGAGTATATGTATGTATGTATGTATGTATGTATGTACGTATGTATGTATGTATGTATGTATGTATGTATGTATGTGTATATGTATGTGTGTATGTATGTATGTATGTATGTATGTATGTATGTATGTATGTATGTATGTATGTATGTATATATGTATGTATGTATGTATGTATGCATGTATGTATGTATGTATGTATGCATGTATGTATCATCATCATTCATCATCATGCTATATCAATCAACCAATCAATCACATAAATTTATAAGCTTATATATATAGCGCTTCTTCAAGATCTACACTGTGTCCACGATAAAGTAGATCACAAAATAAAGTGCCATAACTCGGTCAAAACTTGTAGGATTTGTCTGAAATTTTACACACAACAACAGTGGCCATTTTTACGCGAGATCCTAAAGCCGATTTGAAATATTCATGAGTTTGACAAATTTATGAGCGTTTAAAATGCAGCACCGAAAAATTGAACTTTCCAACATGGAAAACCTGAAAGGAAGTGAAATTCAGCTATTATGGTGCCAAAAAATGTGTTTCTTGTTCTCGGACACACGATCGTAGACGTAGTAGGTTAATAGCTATCCCGCGGGAGACACTCGGCTTCATATCCTGCAGCTGTGGCCGTCCAGCGGTCCAGATCTTGATCCGGAGTACATGTGGTGGAGGAGCGCGATTTTCGTTCACGCGTAATCGCGTATTCATGACATCAATAACCGTATATAGGCGTGTATAGGGCGCGTCTGTTTGAAGATTGGAAGTTGTTTAACCAGGTGATCATCGACAGGACCATCAAACAGTAGCGTTTACGTCTACGGTCGTGTGTCCGTGAACAAGGTGGACATTTGGAACACCATATTTAGCTGAATTTCACTTCGTTTCAGGTTTTCCATGTTGGAAAGTTCAATTTTTCGGTGCTGCATTTTAAACGATCATAAATTTGACAAACACGCGAATATTGCTAATCGGTTTTAGGATCTCGTGTAAATATGGTCGCTGTTGCTGTGTTTAAAATTTCAGACAAATCCTAAACGTTTTGACCGAGTTATGACACTTATTGTGTGATCTACTTTTATCGTGGACACAGTGTATATACTCGCTTTAGACGATTAGCGTCGCCCTCCTCCTTTCTCCAGGCTTGGGACTGGCACTGACAGAGTGCAACACCCAATATAGCATATAGGCTACAGGCCTGGCTATAATTAGGCCATACCATATAGGTCCTATCATTTAAATACGCGCTACTGAATTCGGTACGTGGGTTAAATGGACCACTGAAGCGAAAGTTTAACTGTTCTCACAAAGATTGTTCGACAGAGAAACAGTTCCAAATAGCACATAAACAGTCACACGGCCTTTAATGTTACTGAACCGACAACAACAGGTCTATCTTATAAGTTTTTCCTACACGCGCATTTGTCTATAAATAAGCGCTAGGCCTATATTTTGAAGAAACTATATTATTGGTCTAGGCTTATGATGTACCGTAGCCTATTACAGGCGCTCACCATAATATTATTATAGGGGAGATGCAGAATATGAAACTGGGTATAGACCATGCTCGGCCTTCACAACTTGCTCATATATGTAGCTCAAGTAGCCTATGGTCCCCAAAAGCAGCGTTTAATCTAATTCCCCCTCTGCTTTCATTTCACATAATTTTTCATTGCGTGCGAACAAGCCCTGTCCGGTTTGGGGGTGGGTGAAATTCTACTCATAGCATTTTTCATGGGGGGAACACTTATGACCTATGTGCAATTGTGCATGTTAAAAACAGCTCGATTTTTCCTGAGGGGATGTCATTAGTGGTGGGAACTACCCCCCCCCCCCGTACCCTCCGTAGTCTTCTAGATTAAACACTAACTAAAAGGCAATATATGAAAATTAATGTCTTCCATTATTCCTTTGTGGCATAGATTATTATTCTGGATCACTCTCCCCCACCCAGGGGAGGGGTGAACCAAAATTTACCAGGTAACGCCGGAGACGGCGTTCGCGTACCTCAAACTTCATAGGGCTACCATGCAGAATCACCTCAAGTAGGCCTATTGATCTAAGTATGGCACTCAAAATCCTTCAATTTTTCCCCGCCTGCAATTTCTGACTTATTGCAATCGAATAGAAGTAGGCTCTATATACACAGTGGCGGATCCAGAACTGTTCGAAGGGGGGCCAAAATCTTTGGTCCTGGGACAGGCAGGGAAAAAGTTTTCGTCATTGGTCACCTGAAAAGTTGATGATTTTTTGTCGTCTGGCCGAAAACGGATGAAGGGCCACGCCCCATGCAATTTTTTTAATGGGAGGGCATTATGCCATGGCACCCCTATCCCTATTGATAAAATTTTAAACCGAATGGGGGCCACGTCCCATGCAATTTTTAAATAGGGGGAGGCCCCGGGAGGGCCATTATGCCATGGCACCCCTAAACCTATTGCTAATTTGAAGCCTGATCGGGGGGGCCACGTCCCATGTAATTTTTAAATGGGCGGCCATGGCCGGATTGCCCCTCCCCCCATGGATCCGCCCCTGGGCCTATATTATAGGGTCATGAAAAGTTCATTTTGTTGTTGTTGTTGTTGTGGTTTAAGCAGCGACGGTCTGTAGTCTGTAGTCTGTATGCACTTGAGGTCTACGTCTGAATAGAATAGCATTTTACCCATGGACAATAGAATAGCCTACATACAGGACAACGTCTCTTAAGACCCCACTTTGGAATTGTCTCAGAATTTCAGCAATTTGTAGACCTAGACTACCACTACAGACTGCGGTAAGTCCTAAAAAAAGTCCTTAAGACTTCCAGGCCTTTGTATTGACCTGTCATAACCTCTCAGCCTAATGACTGCATGCCACTGTTCAAAAGACCAGCAATGAGTGCTTCTGAGTAGCAACCTTGAAGGGGCGCTATACAAATCCTTCTAAAGAATGATTAAGCATTGTCACAACAACACTACAGAAGTTACCAGATTAGATTTTGATTAAAGGCCACATCTTAAGAACCAGTAAGGCAAGATTAAAATCTGGAAATGCATAATATGGTATCTTTTCAAATCTCATAGAAGCGCTGAAAACATTGACATCATGCAGTCGAAATTCAGCAGCGACCATCGAAATTAAAATCAATACAGCACATAAATTAATAATCAATAAAGTGTTTAAAAATATATATGACATTTCTTCATCTTGCTCTATATGCAAAAGAGTCCTACGTGCACTTTTTAAACGTAAATAACAAAAAGCTACCTAGCCGAGACACTGGTACAATCGTAAATCAAGAGCCCATCAAAATATTACGAACACGAACAATTGTATTTTTGAAGCCCCCTCCTTCCCTGTTGCAACTTGAAATTTTTTTTTACCCCCATGTGTACGCATAAATAAGCGTCTCCCCCCTCTTACAAAAGCTAATTAGCTAAAGTCATCTACAAAACATATATTTTACTGAAGGCTATTTATTTTGCTAAACATCGTAACTTTTGCTAACTAAACTTTGTTAACTGTTATGGTTTACTGCAGTGGTTCCCAAACTTTTTTGACTCAAGGGCCACTTTTTCTAAGTTGGAGGACACGAGGGCCACTTTTTCTTATCTGAAGGACATTAGGGGGGGCCACAAAGCTAACATTTAATTAACTAGAAGCATAAAAAATGTTATAATATAATCGAATCAAAATAGAATGTTTTTGGTTATTTATAGACGTCGAAATATTTTGTAATAGAAAATAATTATGTGTTCTATCCTGTCCAAATGGTCAATTTTTCACAAAATTTTTGGTTAATTCTGTGAAAGACGAGGGCCATTTTTTAAGGCTTGGCGGGCCACTTTTGGCCCGGGAGCCACGGGTTGGGAACCACTGGTTTACTGCTTAGATCTGAACAGAATTTAATTATAATGTAGTCGAAATGCATCGGACGCTAAAGTTATAAATAGGCTAATGTAGATGTCACAATTATTACAAACTGATTTAGCGAACATACAATCTGTTGAGACCCCCTCCCCCCCATGCAAATCATCTAAATCCGGTCACCCCTCCCTTCTGTGCATATGTAAAATATGGACAGCCCTCAATCAAGTTCCTGATAATTTCAAGTGGATGAACATAAAATCTTGCAGGCAGCATCAACTCCCGACAACAGCAATCGTTTCATTTTGTCGGACAAGTTTTTCGCGCAAAGAGTGCCTCTAAATGGTCATTCTGCGAGAGGCGCTATATAAATGTATAGATACGATACAATACAATTGAGCTCGTTCACTTGACATTTGCTGACAAACAGGACGATGAAATTGTCAACAAGAACATTACAACAACGCATGTTCAAGGCTCGTCTGTCAAAAAAATAAAAAGGTGGTTCAATTATATTTGGTCCTATATTTTAACATGTACCGTCGTACCCTTACAATACTGCAAAATCTCTTCGACTGGCACAGAAACTATTGCATAAAAATACATATAAAAACTGCCAAAATGCGATTAAAGCATTGAGCGTATTCGGCCATGCACAATTGCGCAAATAATATTATCAATCAATCAATCACATAAATTTATATAGCGCCGCTTCAAGATCTCTACTCAGAGGCGCTCCCAACCCAGGCCTGGTCAAAAAGAAAAGTCTTGAGAAGACAATAGAAAGAGACAGCTGAGTCACGGAAGGAAATAGAAGGCCACACGCTTTATTTAATCATCAACAGCAGAATCATGGACGCAATATTTAATCAACACTGAAAAGATGGTCATGATGGCAGAAAAGGTTTGGCAGATCCACTCTTCAGACCCACTGGCACATAATAAAGACATTTATTTGTTAATCCTCTCAAAGAAATCAGCAGAAGTGATCAGCTGCAGACAAAAGAGACAGTTACATCAACAATTCTGCGAGTAGCCTAATACACAAACAATCCTGAACTTAAGCGAAAACCCTCTTGTGCTGCCGCTGCTGCTGTGGTCCTGCAACTCTCCCACGTTTTTAGTCACGAAGGTTCCGTCACGAAACTAGACTGATTCAAAAGTAACTGAGCAAAATAATGTTTGGTCTCCGGTTAAGTTCTCGAAAGTCACTTCACGTCGATAAAACACAAAATGCAATGCATATAACAATGATAACTGTTTAATAAAATGTCGAAAACGATGACACTATACCAATTTAACCCGTCAATGATGAGCGTGTGCTAAAAGCTTTCGGAACCAATGCGGCCGGTCGTTAAAGGGTCACACGAATGTTCGTAGATGCAACCGTACAATGAAGACGACTCCGAGGAAAATACTTTCAACATGACTCTGGATACAAGTTTAACCCTTTAATGCCGGAGGGTATAGATTTCCCATACCATTTATTACCATCTCGGCATTAAAGGGTTAACACTCTGTGAACAGATGTGGTTAAAACCTGGCAAACGGTAGGCATTCTGCGATACAGTGATTTCAACCTGAATACAATTTAAAATATTACTAAAATATTTTAATATTAAAATTTACACGTGAAACACTGAAAAACGTTAATATAATCGAACCCCCTCCCTCTAACTCAGATTTTATCTGTTTCGGACGAATATGATTTCGGTAACAAGGCAGCGGATTCTGTAGGATTTCCATCCTCCCTAACACCTGACTCGGCGTCGGAAACACTTTCCGGTTGGCCCGCACTTTGAACAAAACCAGTCCGAGGAATGGAAGACGTTTCCGAATCTCTTGGCGTACCGATGAAGAACTTTGCAGGATGAACTACGCTGTCACAAGATGTCGCTATCACCTCCACCGCCGAGCCAGACAATGAGCCGGCGCCATTGCCTGTCGCCGCCGCACAGTCATTGTTGTCCAGCAAAGAAGACAATTGGTCTCGCGCTTTTGAACTGACCGTACCATAGTTTCTTCGCGCACGATTTGTCGATGGTGCCTCGTGAACTTCGGCAAACGACACCCCGACGTTGCCCGCAACTCCTCCGCAGTTCTCGGCAGCACCTAAGTGAAAAGAAAACGCCATATCACCTGTAACATCCATTTGGTATTATCCAATCGTAATCGTCTCTCGATATTTCTACAGCGCCCACAAAAGTTAGGTCACAGGAACGAGCTTATTCACATGTATTCGTCTATAAAAGTTTTTAAAATTTCACTTCCTATTCCACCATAAAACAGGGTTTCAGTTTTAGCCTATAATAAAAAATATCTACAGAATTAACACATCTGCATAAGTTACACACATCGCAGTGTGCTACATTCATAACAAAGCAGGTGATCCTGCCACCCACCTGTATTACTGGCCGCACTATTTGTCCAGTCAGTGGCTGGCGGTTCGGCGTCATCAAGCAGTGGTGTCCGATCCCCCTCGTGCTCGTTCACGTGACGATGGCTCTGCTGCTGCTGCTGCTGCGGTCTCTGCTTGGAATCAGCGGCTTTGTTGCACAGCGGACACGTCTTTCGATTCTCCGTCAGCCAAACGTCGACGCATTTGCAGTGGAATGCTGAAAGAAAACATCGATCAACGTTAGAGTGCAGACAGGTAAACTACTTCACCTGGGAATATCTGGTGTGCAGGTTTCATAACTATTATTTATTTATTTTATTTATTTATTTACTGATAATTTCATATATCGCTCCTTCAAGGTAACTACTCAGGAGCGCTCCCAGTCCAACCCCGGTCGAATAAGACAGTCTTAAGGCGAGAAAGAAACGAAGTAGAAAGGCCGATAGGTATTCAACGAAGGATAACAGGGAGCTCATTCCAAGCTGTCTGATTACAGTCCGTGAGCGTGGAACAATAAGTTCTGCTTGTGCAGCTGAGCAGAGAGAGCAGCGGATGAGTGGTCAGATTGCTTAGTGTAAACAAGAGATCTGTGCATCAATCTGGCTATTTGTACAACACAGTTTTATGGGTTGTAATTGTAATTGAACGTTTATATAGCGCCGCTCACAGATTCAGTAGCGCTGATTCAGGCCGCTAACTGGTGATCATTAACATCTTTAATACTCTCGTGTAAATTCAGAAACTCAAAACATGAATATATATAAAAACTTGCCACCAGAACATTAAATCACTGAAAATATGGTTTAACCCAGAATTTACAGAAATCACAAGCATAGCAGACTTTACTTTTCTTTAGTATATATTTATCAAGTATATTAATTATTACTTGATTACGAACATGTACAAATAGACTACCAATATAAATTCATAGAATACCATGTGCACATGGTAGAATTCGTAATCTCTCGCCCTCCTTGTAATCTTCCAAGCAAATTGCACAGACTTCAAAATTGTCACCTGAAAACACAACATAAATACCATATCAAATCAAATCAAATCAAATTCTTTACTTACAGGATGTAATCTAGCTCATGCAATAATAAAACCTCACATATATCTTGTATCGCCAGAATTCTTATATAAGATGGAAGTCAAAATTATCTTACCAGATAAAAACTTTGCCACTGCTCGCGCTCTGACAGTGCCAGTCCCAAGTCTGAAGATCCGAGGAGGGTCATGCTAATTATCTTTGTTATCACACAGTGTCGTTACACTGAAACTAATACTACTAACCAGATAAAAATGGTTTGTGACCAGTAACGTAGTTACAAAATGAATACAACAAACACACACACACACAACGTAACGCTTTAACAAAATAGCGCAATGTAACAATGTTACAAGATCTTCTAACAGCCAAATGTGTACATGTATTTCTGTTTAATGCCGAGATGGTAGTAAATGGTATGGGAAATTCTATACCCTCCGGCATTAAAGGGTTAATTAAACTGTGAAGCACCACCAACCTGCCCGATACGTATGAACGGCCAGCCTTTTCAGTTTCCACCGTGACAAAATTCCCATCGACTTTTCACCCGTACAGCAACGGTTAACCAGCCAAACCTAAAACACGCACACGCATTTAACGACCAAATGAACAAAGAAATCAGTAGAACTTAAATATATTCAATCCGGATAATTATAAACCATTAAACTTGTGAGCATAACATGTTTCAGTTGGCATGAAATAAGAAATAAATAGATAATAAATAAATAATAATATATCTTGCTGATACTACTTCATCCTCACTCAGCTTCCTCTCACCGTCAACTTCGTTCATCCAACAGGCTTGACCTCTTGGTTCCTCGCTCTAGAACTTCTATCGCTCAGCCTCGATCATTTGCCTCAATTGGTCCTTCTCTTTGGATGTGCTTTCTCCTTCGGTTCGCTCTATGCTTCTTTCTGGTAGTCTCTCTTCTTCCTTCTCTCTTCTCAAAATCTGCTTCTGCTCACGAGACCCTGTGCACTGGGAGCACTTCTGAACGGTTCACCCTACTAGAGGTTCCTTACAAACGCTTAAAAACGACACAATACAGATTGTGCTTTGAAGAAATTCTTAAACGCGGATGTTAGTTTGATATACTGAAATATAAATACATCATCGTTATCAATTCTTAACACCAACCATTTGGCATTTAAATACGAATAATCTATCTCCATTGTACATAGCCATTCGTCAACTCCCTTGCAACCCTCAAAGTGGTGACATGTCCACTTTAGTGTTGACTATCAACTGTACACTTTGTGTGCTTTTGTTATAAATACACTTGCACGTAAAACATATGTAAGCAGAAAACTACACACATACATACACGCATGTATGCATAAAATGACTGTATAATGTATATCCCACCATTATTTGTCCACTGACATGCATAAAAAGGGAGTCTTACTAAATGACTTATCCAGTAACTCAAATTAACACTCAGGAAATGAAAACTTTGAAGCAGCTTACCAAGAAACTACCACCTAAGAGAACAATAGCGATGCCGCCAATGCCCAGCAGGACTAACGTCCAGAAATACTTTGTGCCGTCGTTTTCATATATGAATGTATTCACTCTAAACAAATCAAGCATAGCGCAACGTCAAAAACATCAGGATTACTTTCCATCAGTGAAAATTGACGAAAAACAAAATTACTTTTGAATGAACTGCACTGCATTTAAACAGCCTAGGTCAGGTTCCGTCCCTAGTCTAGGTCTTGGTGAATGTAAATTTCAGATTGGCAAACACTGAACCAAAAGGAAAAGCAAAATTGTTCGAAGACGTTTTAAAAATAGCTCTGCAAGCTGCACCCAAACACACTTTGGAGAGCTATGGAAAGAATAGAACAAATTTCACTAGGCTCATCTCAGCATAGAGAAATGACACAGTGGCAATGCAGATGCGCACCTAAGGCTGGAACGATTTTAACTGGATTTTCCAACTGATTATGATCATCGACTTACACTTTGAATTCAATCAATACAATTTACATTATGACAAATGGTAAATGAGACTTAGATTAGACAATCAGGAATAAATTAACTTTAGGATTAGACAATCAGGAATAAATTAACTTTAGGATAAGACAATCAGGAATATATTAACTTTAGGATAAGACAATCAGGAATAAATTAACTTTAGGATTACACAATCAAGAATAAAGTAACTTTAGGATTAGACATTTAGATAACTAATGAATGAAGAAAGTACTAGTTCAACTAGAAGTCACAAAAGAAGTCATGTACTCTTGAAAATTGTGAATCTATAGAAAATATTTATTACATAATTCCGGATCGTCTTCAGGAAACAAAATCAATTTCAACTTACAGCGGGTTCCTTTCATACTCCAAAAGAAATTGTAGACCTGATCTGCCAACAACGGTGGACGGTATTCGAATTTTATCATCTACTGCAATAAAATCAATAAAAACATGTTTCCTAAAAATTTGACACAGTTAATATTTAACCTCGAGCACAAAAAAAAAGGTCGCTAACGAGCGCCTCTGATAAGTGTGTATTGCGAGAGGTGCTATATATAAATTTATAGACACAATGTTTAGATATAGCAAAAGCTCTACGCTTCATATAAACTATATCGTCTTGTGAAAAGAAACCATTGTCTATAATGCTCCAATAAAAATCTAAATCATAAATCATAAAGATTTATAAAACCGTACATTTAAATCAAATGTTTGAAGTGGAAAGTCTAATACAGCCCAATCCTTACTAAAGAAACCAGCTTCATCTAAAATTTCACATTTCAAATTTATTGCCTATAGAACTACAAAGCATTACCTTAATATTTGCCCAATTCATATAAAACAAACTGAGCACATACCTTAACACACAACAGACAGAACACTTTTAAATTATGTTTAAGCTATGAGTGCAAATTAATATAATTTCATAAATCCTAGATTAAGTTAGGAAAGACCAACATAACCGATATATAATATATATATATACCTTCATAAAAGAATTACTTTAGTCACCTGAAATTGTTCTAACTGACCTATGTATCCCACTTCCTCAGGAAGTTCGTCGGTTCTATTCATGTAGAATATTGCTGCCCGATATCCAGCTCTTTGTGCATTTAAAACCTGAAACAGATATACACAGTTATACACACCTACGTTGTGCAAATCAAAACAATCTCACAAACTGGTGAAACTATTCACGATATTTTTTCAAACAGTAAAATCACAACAAATCTCCCTTAGTAAGCTGGTCTCAGAAGTCATTGGTTACTGTCAGCAGAATTTACCAATGCAGCTTGTCACTAAAGCACCAAAGGGTTTGCCAGGGCTTAAAGTGTGGCAGGACGGTCATGGACAGTGTTCTGGCACTTATTTTAAAATCTCTATGCCGTCCTGCCACTTATTTGGCAAGCACACCAGAAAATGTATGGGGCGTCCTGGTACTTCTTTTGGAAAGGCAAGAGGCGTCCTAGCACTTCTTTTTTTACACTTTTAGCACTGGGGTTTCCGAATATCGAGTTTCACAGTACCACAAAAAAGACTTTCCCTCACTTTATCGGCAGTGAAGCACTCGGAACTGTGTCTCATCACAGCAAACCACGTTGCATTGGAAGGTGGACGAAGAACAGAGATGCAGCCATCCGGGTTATCCGCAAATATATAATGGCCCTAAAATCAAAACCATCTAATTGCTGAAACAGAATTTTATACCATAACTTAGGAGAATATTTTATGAGTGTGCAAAAATATCTGGATCAGAGACACAACACACCAATCTATAGAAAAAATTAATACAGGTTGTGGGGCGCGGTGGTGTAGTGGTGTCGTCGTTGCCTTGGAGCCGGAAGGTTAGAGGTTCGAATCCACCTCGCCGCGTAAGGACCTTGGGAAAGTCCTTCACTCACAATTGCTCAGCGCTTCGGCGTGAAACTCCGATGCAGTGTCCGCTCTGCATTCGGGAGCGCCTCTGAGTAGAAAGAGATTGAAGGGGCACTATAAAAAGTGCACATACAAACAAATATAAAAAATAAAATTGAACAGAACTCCTCATTCCGAGTATTTTTCAGCTCAGAAAGTGAGAGCTTCTTTTCAACTGGATGTTTTAGAAATCATTAGCTCTTTGTACACAACACAAAAGTTTCTAAAATACGTTACTGCCAAGAGAAAATTTGAACAAATACAAATTGCACAGAGTCAATAAGAATAAGATAAGAATATTCTTCAATAGACCAATTTCTGTCTGCATTTTGGTGTACAGACGGTACGTGGTACAATAAACGTACCATCGATAGATCAAATCAATAGTCATGTTTTAAAATAGCACAGAAAAATCCTAAATCCAAAAAAATGTTATTATAATTTTTATAATGATGAACTATCTATACTGCACTTTGGTTTACATGGTGCTGCGAAGTGTCAGCCAGTTCTAGCCAATTGATGTCCATGACATCTAAACGCATCTTACAATGACGTTAAGCAAATAAAATTACTATTAAATTAGTTAATTACTATTAAATTAGGCCTTAAAAAAAATGTTGTGTTTCCGGTAACATAGCTAAAAAAAATTGGGTAGGTAGGTCGGAAAATATTTTTATTTTGTAAAATATTTTTATGCAGTGACTATCCGAAAAAGTATACCCCACTAGTCTTTTTTGCACGCTGAAACAAAGTATGTGTTCTAAGCAAGTATAAACTGCCTATTTCCCGACTGTCTGCACCTAAAACTGCTCTAGAAACAGTCCTATTAATTTCATTTTGTTGACGTCTCTTATGTTATGTCAATACAAATGTTAAAAAAAAAATTTGAAAAAAAAAAATTAAAATTTTTTTTTTTGAATTTTTTTTTTAATAAAAATTTTTTACAAAAATATTTGGGTCGCGGCCGTAAAAATGGGTCGGTCGGGTTACCGGAAACACAACAATTTTTTTTACGCCTTAGTGTTTAACTTTATTCATGCTTCAGATAAATAGAACTCAAACTGACCAACCAGAATGCTCCCGACGACTTACCATTAAGCCGTTTTCCGGAAAGTGCGGACCGAAACTTGTCACACGATCAGAAAATGATCTCAGCGTTTCATTATCGCTTGCACGCAACTAGGAAAATAAATGTTTGCTCTTTAGTGAATCACAAGCAAACTGAACATTTCCTACGAATACCTCCATAAAGTAGAAAGCACGTCATTTTTAAGCTACACATATCCATAGCCGTCAACGTCTGGTTTATGCATAAGCCAACCAAGTCATGGTTTCAGATATCACATTGCCTGGGCCTCATTTTGCATAAAAAATAGCCATGCAGAGAGCAGACTTGCATGTACGAATACAACCAACACGACTACTTTAAAAAGGCAATACTTTAACACATAAAAAATTCCCAAATCCAAAAACTTCAATTGATAAACAGGATGCAGTTTACAACTATCGATTCATCATCCAGTTTCCATTCAAGCACAAACTTACTTTCATTGCTGAATTTCTTATTTATGTAGTAGTCTAGGGAACGATCTGCTATAGGCACAAATACTTTAGGATTCAGCAACATGACAATTTGAGGATGTGACAGGCAAGAAAGCAAAATATGTTGTAATTTTTTAATCAAATAATTGACTATTTTTTGCCATGTATGTGGAAATATTGCTGATGTGGTTACTTCCACACTAGGACAATGTCGTGATTATCCGATTAATTGGAGCCATTATCTAAACAGTTGGAACCTTGGACTAGTTTATTAATCTAGCTACGCAAATCAAATAAAGCAACACAGAAAGAGCCTTACTATCCTTATCAATGCATAAACTCAGTGCGCTGTGCACTTCTAGTGCAGTTGAAACACTTCAACCGATGATAAGTATATATGATGAAATCGAATAAACACGCAATAACGAATGGGGATTACCACTGCATGACTAAAGACAAAGAAGGAGGCGGTAGCAAGTCATTGACAAAAATGTAGGCTAGATCTACCTGATACTGATAACCTAATGACATAAAGTACTGGTACATAATGTTTTCATCCAATTATTGACCAGTCATGGGTACTACAGTTCTACGAGTATACACTATACAGTCTACAATAGAATTATAAATGCAGAGAGTGTTAAAGTGTAGCTTCCTAGTAGATTGGCTCAGAAGAGTTAAGCCATTCAAGTGCAGAACAGAGAATACTGGTATAATACTGTTAACACTTAGATGATGAGAGTGTACTTCATTAGAAGTGTTAAAGGGTTAAAACTTAAAGCCTAAGGTCTAGTTTTTGCAATTGAAAATGTTCATACACTACCCACCAGATAAACATGTGCTTCAACTGAGTGTAGAGATAAGATCACAAGGAGACTCAAGAACATGATGATCACATTTAAATGCAAGGCACACATCTGATAATTCATGGCTCCTGCAGAAACAAACAAAAATTTCCAATAAAATATCACCAAAATTTGTTCTAAAATTCAAATATTGATCTGTAATCAAAGCAGTAGTATCATCATTGTCAGCTGTTACTTACAAGGTGAAAGGATGGCATTTAGGGATATCAATGACCTCGTCTTTTAGTACTGACATTGCAATTTGGAGAAGCTGTTACTACCAAAATAATTAAATCTGTTGCATGCACACGGTCACACTGAAATGCGAATGTGAGGTGCAGATAGTCAGCCACAAGTAGAGTATGCATTAAATATCCATGATCTTGGAAGTCAATTAGAAATAGTGAGTCTGGAGCACTCTTTTGAAGAAGTTGAATTTGAAATACAGCTGATTGGCCTTTGGGTGCAAAGGCATGGCATCCACGTGAGCACATAACTGTTCTGTGTCAGGCTCAGCAAAAAGCCTCATAGTTAATAATCGCAGGCAATGATGTGGTATGCAGGGAGTTTGTTAGTAGTGGCTAAAGGCTGAGGAGTGAGGTTGGTGCTAAGGGCTTTGTATGTCAAAAAGGTCAAGTTTTATATTTTATTCTGAACTCAAAAGGATGCCATTGCAGCTAATGGAATAGGGCCGACATAAAAAGCCAACCAGTACACTGTTTCACGTGTCAATAAATTGCGTTAGCATATACGATGACTCTTCTCTTTTAGACGTAACATTATGGTTTTGAGTTGCATAACCAAATAAGCTTGTTCCTATTATATAATGAACGTTTAAATCAGCTGTCCACATTACAAACATGCGGTAGATTGATTTAATCAATCGTTGGATGATACCACACTATTAAATGCGCTATTGAATGCACAGTCACCGGAAAAGACCGTATCTGTATCTATGGATGAGTACCACACGTTTATTTGGATTGTTTACATTAATTAGGGCAAGAGGCTGTGGTCCATGCATATGACAATCGTGTAAACGCAAAGTTCCAATACAACACTCAAAACTAACCCGTAAAAGCAAGAAACAGTCGAAAACACAATAAACGCTGAATACGCAAGAATAAAATCAACTCTGTGGATGCATAATCATCTTAAACGACAAGATTTCATCTTTTATCTCCTTATCGCAACAGAAGATAATATTACACGTAAATAAATCTCTGCTAAAATTTCATCACGTGATTTTCGAATCTGTCGCTACGCGGCGCCACACGACATCGACTTTTAATTAAATGTAAATATTATGAAATCCGTTTCATATTCACTCAGAGAATGCTTGGGGCATGGGCGCCGACTCTGCGAGGCCCGTGAGTGCTCAGCACCACCAGAAATTGTTCATTCGAGGCCCGCCTATGCATGGGCACCACCTGAAATCAGCCGGCAAGATGTGCTTTTAAGATATTTTTCTCTGTTGGGATTGTTTATCAGTAAAAAATCATTCCATCTTTAATATACTTTTTAAAATCTCAGTTATTCTACCTTACAATTACTCCAGTTTTACACTTTTACCCCATCAGGTACTGTCAGGTAGTCTGAGCTCCATTGGTTCGCAGCCGATCAGCGAATACAATGTAGCCTACTAACTAGGAAACTCCGAAATCCTTCTTATTCGATCCGCTTCCGTAATTTTTTTTTATTACGGAGGAAGGCGACGATTTGAATGACATTGTTTCTTTAGGCCTATATTGTATACATGCTCAATAATGTTCATCACTGCTCGAGAGTCACCTCCCAGCATCATAAAAGCGGAATATTATTTTGTCTTTCAAAACTACTTGAAAGACTATTTGAAAACTATTCCACAGTGTTAATATTGGCTCACTGATAGTGGCTAATTGTTTGATTTCTTGTGCAAAATTTGATTCTGTTGACCTAATTGGGAGAGAGTGCTCCAAGACGCCCATGAATACAAAGATTGTGCTTTTCTTCTGTGAGGATTCCAAGAGAAGTAGGCTACATGAAATACAAAGAATGATCCAAAAAAATTAAATTCGGAAGAACATTATTTTATTGAAGTTTTAAATCATGTCTTTAAGCAATGAGATAATAGGAAATTTTGACAAGGATGTCATGACGTCAAAATGATAGCCTAAGATGCTACCATCGCAGTGAGGCAATAAAAAAATCCAAAATGGAGAGGAGCACATCCCTTCCCAAATCCCTTCCCTCCTAGGCGCTGTGCTTCTCGGCGATCATCCTTTGGCCTCGAGTTCGTCCCTTCAAAGCAAGACCAAGTCTCCGCCTATAAACAGTGGTGATTTCAATAAGTGTCCTATAAAAAAGGGTAAAGAAAATTTTCGCGCGCTCACGCGCGCGTTTTTTCCCATTCCTTTGGGCACCCCCACTCTTCGTGTCAACTCGGCGCCTATGGCTTGGGGTGTTTTGGAATGTTAACGGAACAGGAGCGGGTCGAGCGCGAAGTTCACGTGCCTTCAGCTTACTCTACTACACTGGAATCTACTGTCAATACCCCGGCCGTTAAGCATACCCCTAATAAAACGCCAATCTTGTAACGTCTGGTCCAGTCCTAATTACAACTATGGGAATGAGACTTACCTGGGCCCTAAATGTCACTCTGGTGGGAAACGAGTCGGCTCGATTGCTGCAACATGCCGCTCGTCGTTAAAATGATAAACACTGTAGCCTAAAGCCTACTCTGGTCAAACCATTGAACTGAATCGGCGAATGCTCGAAGTGAATGTTGGGCGTCCCTCGATCACCAACCCTGAAAGACCTATCTTCTATAAGCCCTTTACGCCCATGCATCCATTGTCTTCTTTGAAATTCCCCATAACTTAATTAGCCTACCCGCAGTCATATGACAGTTTGTGTTCTAATTACTGCGTATAAATAGGCTTACGGTAGGCCTAGCTAACTGCATTGTATCGTATCAGAAACAATAATGAGCGCAGAGGCGTAGCTGGGGGTCAGAGGGCACTCGAGCGTGTTCCAGCCAATTTCATATAAGACTTAGGGCCTGCGACATGTAGTTCGTCGCTGGACGCCAAACATCCTAAAGCTAGGTACGCCATAGATTAAGCGCAGTAGGCTGTACATGCATAGGCCTAATTACAGGAAATCACCCAGCTGGGCCAGTTGGCAGGGTCGTGAATCTTGAGGAGGAAAAGGTGGGAATTCCCTCCCCAATTTTAGGCAGAGAACGTGAAGGGAACCACCCCCAGAGACGTATAGATTAAACACTGCCATGATGAGATATTCGTTTCATTTTATGGCTGACTGTCAAACAGTGAGTATAGGCCTAAATATGCAAATAGGCTACTAAGGAATGTCGATAACTATAGGGCAATTCCAAAGTCACTGACGTAACATTCGCACAGAAATGTTGCAACAGTTTTAATTCTAGCACACTATGATTTCACTGCTTATACAAAAATTTTATGCCAAATTATTTTACTATATTATCCTTCTTAAAAGTCAAAAAAGAGTTGGCAGAAAATGTATGTAGGTATTTTTAAAAACAGTTTTTGTGTGTTGTCACTGACGAACGCATTTTGGACATCGAAATTATTGCAATTCGTATACGCATTAAAATCTTCTGAAACATCACTGAAAATTTTTTATTAAACTTTTTAAAATTATTAGTACAAGTTGTGGCATACATAGAAAGTTAAAAATTCTTATCCAAAACTCACTTAGTCATGATTTCACTGTTGATTAGATGTCACTGACGTAACATTAAAATGTCACTGACGTAACGCTTCCGAAAATACAAATACTACTTGCAGTAAATTTACTAGTTATGGTTCACAAGTATGTATGAATACTTTATAAATCATCCAGTGTTGTTGGATACTGCAATGTGTTCACCTAGAGTGAAAAAGCCCCTTCTGTTTACCACTAGGCTGTTGGCTTCATATTCACTAATGTCTTTGCATTTCCACAAGTTTGAACACCGAAATAGCAGCTCATGGA
This sequence comes from Lumbricus rubellus, assembly GCA_945859605.1. Taxonomy (NCBI): domain Eukaryota; kingdom Metazoa; phylum Annelida; class Clitellata; order Crassiclitellata; family Lumbricidae; genus Lumbricus; species Lumbricus rubellus. The sequence continues at coordinate 21,656,013 of OX243826.1, read as the reverse complement.
CTGATTTAATCGATATTTCATTGCTATCTCGTAGTGTAGAAGGCAAATTCTTCAAATCAACCTGACATTTTCGTGATACTTGTAGCAACAAACATTATGATACTTTACACTCACTGAAAAACAAGTTTTTGACACAGAATTTTGCAGAATTTTGTTTTGGTTTCTGTGTCCCATTTTCCGTGGAATTGCCCTATAGATTCTTCAAGTCGTCCAGCTGAATTAGGGCTGGTAGGCCTATAGGGCAATTAAAATTCCAGTTACCGGTATTAGAATTTAATCGTTGGTGTATATATAGTTTTTTTAAATGAGATAATCTCTTCAAACATTCATAACACACTGCACTGTGCAGTGTGCACATTCCAGACAAGTCAACATAAGAAAATTATAACAGGCCTATAGGCCTATACAAACTCGAAGATGTAAAATGCAGATTTTATGTCTAGGAAGCACCAATTTAAAAACACTGCTGTGCTGTGTAGGGGATTTTTGTGCGGTAAATGTTCAAATTAAAAGTAGGCCTTTGCAAGTGAATGAAAATAACTTCGGTGGGCCAATGTAAAAATTTCTTTCCAGCAAAAATCTTATCGATTATAATTATAAGAACCCGGTAAATTGAAATTCCAGTTAGAAAATAATCGTCTGAAAAATAGTTGATGAGATATTTATAAATTAATTCCTAAAATACTCAACGCACTGCACGCTGCAGACAAGTCAACATGCACACGTGACGATCGAAGTCAAATGCGGTCTTTAATAATTTTAAAACACTGCTCTATTATAGGATATTCGGGCAATAAAAGTTAAACTTAAAAGTAAAAGTGAACGAAAGTTATTTCGGTGTATCTAAGCCTACTTCTTTCTAGCAAAAATCTTATCGTTTCTAATTATAAGAACCCTCGTCTTCTGGCAAATGACACCAACTGTTTCCGGAACCCAACATTCGTCAGCAGGACATCTCTCTTCGCCCTCATCTTCCTCACAGCCTCGAACAACGACAGCCTCCTATCGACCATCACATAAGCAACGCAGATCGCTCCGCTCCGATTCACCCCAGCCGCGCAGTGCACCAACACCTTCCCACCAGAGTACTTGGCTCGGTTGATGAAGACCTCAGCACGGGGAAAGTGCTGCAGGATGTCATAACCATCGACGTCCAGCCCAGGGAACTGGTCGTAGGCGTAGATACCGCTTTCCGGTGGGTAGGGGTTCGAGGCGTAGCGGCCCCGGCGTTGCAGTGATCCAGGCTCGGCGGCGCAGTTGAGGACGTGGGTGATGCCGAGGCGGCGTAGCTGGTCGATATCCTCGGCCTCCTCGAATCCACCTATGTAGAGGTAGTCGAGGATTGCGGTGGGTCCGTGTGGAATGGACGGAGGAGGGATGGAGGGACGGAGAAGGTCCTCCAGGCGGTCGAGGGCTCGTGTGTCGTCCGCTGACTCGATCATGGCCACAGATCTGTATGCATGCATGTATACAGCGCAATGGTAAGTTAACAAAAGTAAGTCTGATTATAGCCTACACCATAGGCGCAACCACACTATGGGACCCACGGGACGCGTCCCCCCAATTTTTGAGTCGTCCCCTCACTTTATTATTATGCCCCCCCCCAAACTTTTAGGACGTGATTCATTATGGTCCCCCAACTTTTAGGACGTGATTGCACCTATGGCCTACACCAGAGGTGAGTTCAGATCGCGTCATTTAAGAACAGCAAGTATAGGCCTAGGCCTATAATCACGATATATTTATACGAAGTGCAGCATAAATATTTTGCAAACTGTTTTGGCCCAGTGGTCTGGAATGGCCCTCCTTTAATTAGAACTACGCCTACACCCTGGGAAACTACCAGAGTCCTACCTCACTATAGACTTAAAACTATCTTTTGTGGGCTTTCTGGAGTCGGGAGCGCCTCTGGGTAGTTTTCTTGAGAGGGCGCTATGTAAATTTCCGAATGAATAACTAGAATACTTCGTCTACATCGAACGCCTTTAGCAGAGCTACTTTTGTATATATTATAGCAAGGAATCTATAAGTATAATTTTTATTATATTCTAGCCTGCGTGCATAATAGGCCCACATGTCGTCAAGCCCTGATTTAGCCTATATGCATTGTAGGGTCATGGCGGGCAATGACAGGTAAGGCAAAAAGCGGCAATGTAACTTTAAGTCGGCATAAATTATATTATCAGGTCAGCGTTTCAGCGCGCAATTCCGAAAGTCAGTGCTGCCTGAAAATCTCGATCATTAATTATTGAGATCAAATTTCGGTGACTTCACATGTAAGTATGATGTAACACACGGGAACACAATCTGCAAAGCGTCACCGGTATGGATAGTAGGCTAGTAATCATAGTACCGGTACTTGTAGTAGGCCTAAGTTAAAATAATATTCCTGCGGTCCTATTTTGTCAAAAATCACGGCAAATTTACGGGAAGAAAACTAGCTTTTTGACTTACCAATCACGCAAATATAAGTAGGCTAAGAAAAGTCGCTTTCGTTACGTATATGCTATAGCCTACATGTAGGTTCGACGCTCTCGTGCGGTGTCATGACACGCTATATGGCAGTGTCAGAGTCAACGTCTGGCAGTCACATATTTATAGTTTAATCATTATAGTTTTAGGCCTGTACATACATGTAGCATCAAATTCTCGTTTGTAAAGTTGCGATGCAAGTTTTAAAAAATGCACCAAGTCTCCTTAGGAGGTGAGAGCGGAACTGATCAGCATTCATCTGTGGAAATTCACGGCAAGTGTCGGCCATCATGGAAATCATGACATTGTCTTCCCTGCACGACTAGCCTACGTGAATTTCCACCAGCTAGTATGAAATTTTATGCAAAGAGAGTACCGGTACGTAACAGTATAATCGATAGGCTTACCTTAAGTGTTTGTGGCTTCAAAGCTTTTGTTGTTTTGTCTAAGGCTGAAATAATTAGGCTGGGCCTATAATAAGCCTAATTAAGCTTAGGCCTATAAGAAAACTCCAATTAACTAAGACGGCTGGAACAAGCTGTGTACGCAGCTTTCGATCTGTAGAAACTTATAAGCACTTTCAACCCTTACGCAGATGCGTATTGTAGGCCTACTCATAGATTTAGTCCTATCCGTATATGTACAGCAAATAAGAATCAGCACACATGTTTACTCTGGCATATACATGTACATGTATACAGCGTATAATACATTCTCTGGCCGTAGGTCTATGTTCCTTTGTTTAGCGAAGCATTCTTGTCAAATAATGGACAACGATTGGCCTCCAATTTTATATAGGGTCTGGGCCTATTCTATGTATATATTCTATATAATTTATATACATAATATTATATATATATTATATATACACCGTGAGGCATAAAAAACAAAGCCACTAGAAAAATTGTTATAATTTTTGCAATATTCAAGCAATGTCAATGAAATTCAGGAAATTTATAGCCAAATAGCAGGCAATGTAAACACATTTACAGTTTTTACTCTAAGTGTCCGTCTTTAGCTTCTACGCATGCGCAAAGTCGCTTGCGCCATTCACGCACCGCCGAGTCAGTAAATTGGCTGCATGGTCAAGATCGTTCCAAGCTTGCACGATTCGCTCAAGGAGATCTTCAACATGACGGACCTTTGTTTTGTACACCATTTCCTGCATGCATCCCCATATTTTATAATCGTCGGGATTCAGATCTGGGCTGTTAAGGGGCCATGTTGCTGGAAAGAGAGATATTGCAGCCGACCGCCTTTTACGCACACGTCCGACGTTTAGCAAATCCCAGTCGCCATTTCTTCTCTGGGGCGCACGTCAATTCACTTTGACCGGGGTAAAAATTAACGGCCAACACTACAGAGATGTTTTACTCATGGAAGGCCTTCTACCTGAAATTCGAGAACTCTGAATTTTACATTTTCCAGCAAGGTGGTGCTCTAGCGCACAGAGCACGAGAAACGGTTGCACTTCTGACGAGTGAAACTCCTCATTTCATAACTCCTACACTATGTAAAAGCCCAGATCTGAATAACGTCGACTATAAACAAACATGGGGGATTCATGCAGGAAATGGTGTACAAAATGAAGGTCCGTGATGTTGAAGATCTTCGTAAGCGAAACGTGAAAGCTTGAAGTCGGAACGATCTTGAACAGCGAATTTACTGACTCGGCGGTGCGTGAATGGCGCAAGCGACTTTGCGCATGCGTAGAAGCTAAAGACGGACAGTTAGAGTAAAAACTGTAAATGTGTTTACATTGCCTGCTATTTAGCTATAATTTTTCTAAATTTCATTGACATTGCTTGAATATTGTTAAAATTATAACAATTTTTCTAGTGGCTTTGTTTTTTATGCCTCACGGTGTATATAATAAGTATATAGGCCAAACTATTTGCCCTTATGAATGCTCAGTTAATCCGTTCCCACTTCGATCCTAAGCGTGAATAATAATGAACCTTTAACATAATGCTAGGCCTATTAGTATATAACTATATGTATATATATATATATATATATATATATATATAAATCTATGTATGCATGTATATGTTTCTTTGCCTATGTATAATTAGTCATGTAGGCTATATAGCTTATATTTTATAATCATCGCCTTTAGGCCTATTCAGGCTTAGGCCTATCCGCAGTTCACACGTCAGCACGTATAGGCTAATGGAAAGCAAACTTCAAGATAAGCTTATAATAGGAATAAATACAGCTTTAGACAAATACATGTGCACGTTTTAGAATTTAGACGGATCGAATATCAGAGACGTCCATAGAGACAGACGCCCATCTGAAATAAACTTCGGAAAGTGCAGCTGTGCATATATATATTATATATATATATTATATATATAGGCTAATATATATAGGCCTATATACATAGGCCCACAAGGCCTTACATATAAAAGGGTGATAAAAATATTTTTTGTAAATTTAATGAGCTTAAGATAGGAGGCCTACCGGTATAGTTGCTGGTTTTGTTACTTTTGGGTGCAAACTAAAATTTTCTTTAATTTGATATTTCAAAACCATATTATTATAGGCCATGGGATCTTACGATCTTAGATGTCACTCAATGAACTAGGCCTACATTCGCGGTGATGTATAGTGGTGAGTTTAGCGCCTTAATTGGAGCCGGAGGGTCCAGGTTCGAATCCACCTCAAGCCGCCGACCTTGAGCAAGCTATTCATTCGCGATTGCTCGTGCGCTTTGTCGTGAACTCCGATGCAGTGTCCGAGCTGTAGCAGGGAGCACCTCTGAGTATAGATTTAGCTTGAAGAAGCGCTATAACAAATTTATGCGAGAAACAAAAAAGAGTTAATTTTGCGAAGTCGTCACTTTAAGCTTTCCATTTTTCCATTGCAGTTTGAATTTTCTCAATCGATTTTTACACCTGCCACATAGCGTTGAAAGATATACATGTAGGCCTACAGCCCTATATTGGCTTCAGGTTTCATTAACATTCAGAGTATACGCATTAACGACGACCATGGTCTATTTAAGTTGCTGCTTTACTTTGTGGCCTAAACTGGCGGACAAAGCATGCTATAGCCTATTCGTCGCGGGAAGATGAAAGGGAAGGGAAGAGTACATGGTGAAAATTGCCATAGGAAGTTGGGGGTTTCAACCCCCAGTCTTTCGCAAGTGTCCCATAGTGAAGCCTGTTTTTCACACACCCATTCCAAGTGCATGGATCATAGTCCAACCCACCCACCCCAGTTATTTTTCCACAATTCTCACACTGGAAGAGTAGGCCTAATTCACAGAACTGGCACTGAATGCAAAAGAATAGTCACCACCACTATCTGGTGTAAAGTTACGCCCATGGGTGTTGTTGTTTTTGCATTCATCTGCTATTCAGGGCTTTTTTAACGTGCAGTTGTAGGCCTACACAAAATGTGCAGTTCTAAATGGATTTGTGCAGTTGCAGAAGCACTTTTCTACAATTAAAACTAGCCAAAAATGGTCATTGTCCTCCGATTGGAAATAAATTTAGGATGGGAAGGAAAAGAAGGAATTGTGCAGTTCTAAAAATTTCTTTCAAACAGCCCTGCCACTGCTGCTATTTATATCTCTCATATCCATTTACAATAATTGAAGACCACCACCACCACCACCACCACCACCACCACCACCACCACCACCACCACCACCACAACCACCACCACCACCACCACCACCACCACCACCACCACCACCACAAAGCACTTACATTACTGGAAAGTCAAATTCACCCAGCGAGCCAAATGAATCGAAGCTTCTATAGATGTGGAACATTCGTAGTCGCAATGCAGCATCTTTAAAACATCCAGTGTTTGATCAGCCAATCGCCATCGTCCGTCTCTGATGCCTCACTGCATCTCACTGATGACGAGTTAATCGTAGTAAACAGCTCGCCAGGGAAATTTCAATGCAGCAATCGGACAGAGTATACGCATTAAACGACGATCAAGGGAGGGTGGGTGGGCTGTCCATTTACGTATGAGCAACGGCAGGAGTCATAACCAAATGATCATTATGAAGACTTGGTCTCTTTCATCTACTAAGATGGACACGGTTGTTCATTGATATGGAATATTCTATAGTAGCCTATGTATTAGGAAGAGACTACGTATAGGCCTATAGGCATCTTTGTATGTCCACTACTATAATAATTATTCTTAGGTCAGATGGAAGTCGGATTATACAAAGCATTTTTTATTTGGACCATGTTTACTCAATGCGTGGGATGAGCACGGTTGGTATACTTCAAAGAGAGCCGCAGCGGCCGCCCTGTGATCCTTCGCCCTTTGCTAATGAAGACGAGGAAGAGGAATAGGGAAAGGCGGAGACTGCTGCAGGAAAAGACAGGCGAAGGATATAGAGAGCAAGCGGGGGATGTCCTATAGCACAATAGACTGGTGAAGATCTTGTGCAAATCCAAGTGAACAGGGATACTTAACTGATTGGCGCTCGTCCATGTATACTTCGGTATATAATAGTCGGCCACTTCTCGTCGGCACGCAGTCTTTCTCAGCTGTTTCACTTCGCACATCATCACATCCAAAGTGATTCGGAAAACCTTTGAATTCTTCTGCGTGTTCGGTGGTTCTTGTCTTCCGTCGACTTCAACGGTAATCACATATCGTCTGCTTTCAGGTCTATATATGCAGTCTCTAAAGTTTAAAAAAATTATGTTTCACTGTTAGGCACGATTCCAATTCATTTAAATTTTAAAAGTCAAGCAATTAAACTGGTCGATGTTTGGCCAGTTTAGATGATTTTTAGAGCGCCGCCAGAAAACCGCGAGTGGTTTGGATACGCGGTGGTGTAGTGAACACGTTCGTCGCCTTGCAGCCGGAGGGTTGCAGGTTCGAATCCACCTCAAGCCCGTAGGGACCTTGGGCAAGTCTTTCACTCGCAATTGCTCAGCGCTACGTACGGCGTGAAACTCCGACGCCGTGTCCACGCTCTAGTCGGGAGCGCTTTTGAGTAGAATCTTGAAGGGGTGCATATATACCTACATGTGTAATAGGAATCTATATTTTAGTAGCAGCTCAGATATTTTCTGGCCGCCCAAATTCAATGTCAATTATTGTAAACAGCTAAAAAATACGTCGGTTTCTGGAGCTACGCCCCTGCAGACCCCTCAGCCTCAAGGCGGTGTCGGCTTCTCCACTCGCAACTTTGAGGCTCTCAATATGAGCAACCTCAAGGAAAATATGCTAGTTGCGTCCTTGGGAGAGAGGAAAGGCGTAGGGCTTCAGCACCCTCCCAAACCTGAAACCCTGGCGCCGCCACTGAGAACTCTAGCCTATTGCTCGACATTTAACATTGGCTACAATTATACCTTGCGCTGTCGTTGTTTCTTCATTAGGCCACACTCGACCTCCTTCGGACTATTCTTTTCGACAACCCCCACAGTGCTCGTGAATAACCTGGTGCTCTTTGCTTGGCTTTCGTGCGGCGCTTTGTATATTGGAGATTACGATTACGACACTCGATCAGATCATGCTTTATAAAGTTTGAATTTTATATCACCGTCAATGTTTTTAAGACAGTGTTTCTTCTGTACCGCAGGGTTCCTTTGCAGAGAGGATCGACAGAATGCGAAGATCACGGGAGATGTTTTCTGCCATTAGCCGGAGCCTCCTTCTGGTCTTCGTCTGCCTCGTTCTGAACGGTGAATCGAAACCAGGTCCAGTTGGAGTTCTCTGTGGCCCCGATTCAAGTCAATGTGGTGCAATGGCCGCAGCATCACCAACCTTGGCGCAGTTCAGAGAGAAGCGAAGCGTTAATACAGCCGAAGAGTTCTGGAAACGAGGCTATCCACTGCAGTGGGCGCGTCGCTACAGGAGTGGCCCAAGAGCGTGGCTCAGCCCAGACGATGACGTGGCCCGCTACCTCAGAGCTTCCTCCGTCAAGGACAAGGGTGATGCCTTCTGGAAACGAGTTGATCCTCAGGGATTCTGGCGTAGAGCAGCGGCTGAGACGGACGAGGAAGAGGACAATAGGAAAGCGGACGAAGGACATCGAGGAGGAGGAGGCGTGGAAGAGGACAGGTTCGTCGACACGGGTAAGAGACTCGATCAGTTGATCAAAGATGACAGCCAAGCGTCGGAAGAAAGGATTCCCGGATTCCCCAACAAGCAGCGAAGACGACAGGAGGGACTCACCCGACCCGAGTTCAATCCAACTGGATGGTAGCAGAGACAAGTTTTGCACTATAATTAAGGTCCCTGAAAACTAGCTTATAATAGACCTAACCTACGCATTAATTGTTGGCTACAATTTTATGACGTTTCTAAAGTCACGAAACGGTCCCATTTTACGGCAACCGGTTATATAGGCCTTTAATAATTATAGCCTTTGGACGAGACTTTAAAACCGATATAGATTGTGTAAACGGTGCTGCAAACGTTCAGGATAGGCCTATTACAGGCCTATAGTATGGCCTATGTATTATTATAATATTATTATCATCTTCTGTTGTCCGTATCGAATTTTGTTTTGTGCATTATTGCGAACTGTTATACCTTCTAACCAGCTAGTTTTCTAAATACAATACAATACAACTGAAATTTGATGATGTCCTCCTTACAAAGCTCAGAAGTGCACATTGAAGTTCGGCGGACATTAAAACTATCTACAGGGTGGGCCATAAAAACTAAAAAGTATACAATGTGTAGGCCTATATACATGTATGCACTTATGGCTTATGCATAAACCTACCAGTGCGCTAGCAAAAGTAGGCCTAAGTGGATTCTTCTAATAGGTCCATTGTTAAAGGCTAAGCCTTAAATTTTTGAAATGTTTGCGGAGGCCGTCCATAAAAGACGGCACGCAATTTTGGACGATTTTTACCCCGTCCTCTGCGTCACACGTCATAGCAAGTCACGTGACAAACCTATCTATCATGTGACCGTCACTCATCGTCACGAATGTGCGACCCTCCCCCAGGTCACGTCATCTATAGACGGTTCCTAGTTAAGATTCGGAAGTTCTCGTGGTTTCGGTTAAGTACGACAATTAAGAGACGCGAGACCCTATGGTCACTTAGGACGAACTTGGTCGTAGAATTTCGTATAAACCCTCACGACTTTTATTTCTTCGAATCTTCGGTCACAAGGACGAATATTGGAGACAGAGACACCGGTCTCCCCAGTGCCAAAAGTGAAAAAAAGAAGTGCCTTAACGCCCCTTACCTTGCCAAAAGAAGTGCCAGGACGCTTCTTACATTTTCAGGTGTGCTGGTCAAATAAGTGGCAGGACGGCATAGCGATTTGAAAATATATAAGTGCCAGGACGCCGTCCATGACCGTCCTGCCACACTTTTAAGCCCTGGGTCTCCCTTAAAATTAGAATTCTTCTCTTACACGAAGTCCCACGACAAACTACTTCAGTTTCGTCCTAATTATTATCCGACCTTGCGGACCTTTTCTAAACCTAATTACGATCTCGGTTTAGTCTAATTGTTAGACTTAATGGGGGCTTGTGGGGCGCGGTGGTGTATGGGTATGTTCGTTCACTTCGTTGCCTTGCAGCCGAAAGGTTGCAGGTTCGAATCCACCTCAAGCCGCCTCGTAGGGACCTTGGGCAAGTCCTTCACTCGCAATTGCTCAGAGCTTCGGGCTGAAACTCCGACTCAGTGTCTGGGCTGTAGACGGGAGCGCTTCCGAGTAGTAATCTTGAAGGTGCGCTATAACAAGTGCACAAACATTATACTTAATGAAAAACAACAACAGGTTTATAGACAAAATAGAATTGCTTCAATTCAAACAATACCATAGTAGGCTAAGCTACACAGGAAGACTGATCTAATTTCACACAGGATGTTTTCGAAGTGAAAGAAATACAAAATATTAAAATCAAGTTGATAGTGAAGTCTAAAAGGATGCAAGAGGTTCACACATATCAAACGCTACAATTCTGCAGGCATGGATAGACCTACAAACCTCACACGTGGTATAAAGGTGTGTGTAAACAGGGTGCGATCTATTAAAGGACGAAAGGGCCATAGGCGCAACGACCCTATGGGACCCACGGGACGTGTCCCCCCAACTTTTGAGTGGTCCCCCAACTTTTAGGGCGTGATTCATTATGGTTCCCCCCCCAACTTTTAGGACGTGATTGCACCTATGGAAAGGGCAAATTTCCATCACTGCTTCAGACACAGCCCACACTCTGAAATGCATTTCTAAGTTATCGGCCATTGCGTCGGCCACAAATTCTACTCACTCCAGACAATCAGCTGGCAGGCTCAAGGCAATAGAGTGATGGGGAATTTCGGTCAGGCTGGTCTAAACCTTGTTGTTCTATCCCAGATAATTATACAGTTCCGTCTTTGGAGGTTATACACCCTGCAGTGCTGCCAAAAACATTTGCAATGCTTTGGACCAGTCTGCAAAAAGGCATTGATGAACATTCATAATGTGGTGGATTATATTATACAACTTTAGGTTAGATCTGCTCAGACAATGAAAATGCTACATATCTGAATTTATATATATATATATATATATATATATATACTGTATATATATATATATATACACACAGTGGTCTACCAACTATAGCATGGTATATGCACATGTATCATAAGGCACATCAGGCTTGGGCATCAAACAAACAATTTACAATCTTTTCAGCCTACATGTGCTTTATAAAACCATGCAACACATATCAGTAGGATATATATATATATATATATATATATATATATAGCTATAAAAAGTGTACTAAGAGTATCAATAAGTAATTAATAAGTAAGTAATCATATATAAAAGAGGTGCTATATAAAATACGTCTACATTGCAGAGTTTTATCCCTCAATAAAGTCACAGGCAAAATATAAACAATCTATAGATATGTAGTCATAGCAAAATATTTGAGAATTTCTTATGAATTTAGTAATTTTCTGTTTATTTATGTCACCATTAGTAACCACCGATACATTACACCTACATTTACAAGCAAAAAATGATGAGCATCACATAATATAGTTGCCTACGCCATTCAAATGTCAGAATGTATCTTCTCATTATATCACACTCAGTACAAACCAAATCACCCCAAATGTCCCTGTATACTCCTGCCACATTCTTCGACCATCTTTAAAATCTTGCTCAACAGCTTGTACAGGCTTAGGCAACAGCATAAGCCCATGCAAACAGACTCGTGCACCACTTTAGAACACTGAAAATGCAATCATCAAACGTAATGCATAAAATCATACATGTAGGTGCATGCGTGTCGGAATATTTACAATTTTACACTGCAGATAAAACCCAGAAAAGGCAACTAAAAAATATGTTTGCTCGAGAAATGGTTCTGCTTATTGGCGAAATGGCTTTGCTTATCGGAGAAATGGCTTTGCTTATCGGAGAAATGGCTCTGCTTATTGGAGAAATGACTTTGCTTATTGGCGAAATGGCTTTGCTTATTAGAGAAATGGCTTTGCTTACACTCAAGTCCCAGCAACTAGTATTCCTGGAATGCTTTCGAAGTTCTCGGACACAACATATAAAACCACACAGAATGTAATCTGAATCTGTACAACGGTGATCGGCTGGGCATAACGAGGCGGTGACACAGTCTAACGTGACTGTTCAACGTTCCAAAACGGTGACGTCAGCGTTAACGACGAGCAGGCGCCCTCTATGGATCGACGAAAAGTTCAAAGTGGATGCTTCCCTGAAGGTCGTTCTTGTCGTGGATTATATCCCTCGTCCAGATCTGGCAGAGAATCAACGAGACCCGGCCCGGAACGACATCGAACTGCGCCATGACGAGTGGGGACATGTATCCATCTTGGTTGAGGTACGGGTAGAAGTAAGCAGGAAAGCCGCCCGACGGATAGAAGGTCACCGAATTGATGTTGTCACGGTCTCCCTCATTCTAACAATAACAATCTCCGTTTAATTTTTTCAAACCGACACAATGCAGAATGATTACAATTCATAGTATGAACGGATTATAAGTTATTACAGGAGTTGAATATAACTATCGGTAGCCATGCAAGGCGAGCATCACGTCCTACTACTCATTTTACCAACGCCATCTGCCGATTGGAAGGTCGAGTGGACCTTTGGGAAGATGGCAACAAAAACCAAAAACCTCGTCAACTTGTCAATATGTTCCTTCCTTCCACAGAATTTGCCGTAATAGACTGCATAAGTTAAAGACGAAAACATATTTATCAGATAATTATATGAAATACTCCATATAAAAAATGCCAATACATTTTACAAGCTGCTGAAATATAATTTGCATTGCCGTGGCAGGGTTAGGAGTGCCTCACCATAAATTTTTTATATGAATGAATGAATGCACAAATTAGCTTAAACATATTCATAAAATTAGCTTATACATATTCATAAAATTAGCTTATGCATATTCATAAAATTAGCTTATACATATTCATAAAATTAGCTCATACATATGCATAAAATTAGCTTATGCATATTCATAAAATTAGCTTATACATATTCATAAAATTAGCTCATACATATTCATAAAATTAGCTTATACATATTCATAAAATTAGCTTATGTATATTCATAAACGTAGCTCACACATATTCATAAAATTAGCTTATGCATATTCATAAAATTAGCTCATACATATTCATAAAATTAGCTCATACATATTCATAAAATTAGCTCATACATATTCATAAAATTAGCTTATACATATTCATATAGATGCCAATTAAGCATAGGCTAAGAACTGTGACATGCAAAAGCTTGGATCATTCGGACCAACCTCTCCCTCACAACTGACGGCGATGTAACCCGGTTGTATGTCTGTTCGCACTTCGCTTCGTATCGCCATAAAGTCGATTTGATTCTTGCACTCGTCTTTCGTCTTATCTTCAGGACTCGAGCATTTGGCTGGATTGTCAAAAGTCACATTATTCGGTTCCCAGAGAAATACCTACAAAAGCACAAGTCTTCAATTATAATATTTTAATAACTAATAATAATTAATTAATAAAGGTCTTCTGAAGTATGCACGTGCTGTGCTGTTTGGCTTAATTTTTCAAGAAACATTGAGGTTGAACTTCAGGCAGTATGAGAATTTTAATTGTAGAAAAATAACAGGGGAGGGCAGACTTTGATCTGCATGGCCTTCGGGTGGGCAAAGAAAACGTTACTGAGGAGTTGTAAGAAGAATTAGGGGTTGAGCCCTTAACCCCAGGCAATTCACACCTTCCTGGGTTAAAGTGCACAAAGTCGGAATCATTTGCCGTACGCTTAATAAAATAACAACTAACACCGCTTGGTGACAGAGGCACAGGTGTGTACAAACAATATGTCCCCAAGGTCTTTATATGCAAGAGTTGAACCCACAACCACATGGTCCCTGACCAAGAGTGTTACATCTGGCATTACCTGCAGTGAATACCGTAGAAAATGTCTCCAAAATCAGGAAATTATCTATAACTAAGGATAACATATGCTAAGTATAGACAAAATAATATATAATGACATACATATTATACCGGTACGTCTTATTTACTGTACATATTTTAAGAGATCAACAGCAACCATTACGTCACAAATATTGCCATCTCAACAACCTACGAAACAGGAAATAAAAAATGAGAGAATAGAACGAAAATTGATCGTAAAAGTGAAACGAAAATGGTCAGAAATAGGTCAACATAAAAACATTATTAAAGACATCCACTGCCATTGTGGCGACATAAGATGTCGCTTAACTTTGAAATACAATGACCAAATAAAGAAAACTGTACAGTACCGGTGTCACGAAATAAAGTCTCCCCCAAATACAAAGTCTACCCCGAAACAGAGTCTCCCCATGGCTGAAAATCTGTCTTGGAAGACATTTTTCTTGTGTAAAAGTATATATAAGTTCGTGTTAAATAACGTGTTATCGTGTTAGCAAAGTAAACTAACAGTTTGATATGCTCATCTATTAATTTTATGCGACTGTAGCCGATTTCACGATCAACGGGGGAGACTTTGTTTCGTGGGCGGAGAAAATATTCTCTCCCCCGGAGACTTTATTTCAGAATATAGTCTCCGGGGGGCGAATTTATTCTAGAACAGATCCTCCGTGGGAGAATCTATTTCAAAATAAAGTCTCCGGGGGGAGACTTTTAGGGAGGAGACTCTGTCACGCGACACCGGCGCAAGCTAAACAATTTCAGCAGGTCGCGTTGAGTCACGGGGGTTATTCAGCAGGTCAAAAAATTAAAATGTTAAGATACAAAAAACTAAGAGGAATTTTCGCAGGTCATACGGCAGGTCAACAGTAAAATAGGCAGCATGTCAAATGACCTGTCTCGAATCACGGTGGCGCTGCCACTTCAACTGTACTACAGTCTTTTGGGGCGTGGTGGTGTAGTGGTGGCGTCGTTGCCTTGGAGCCGGAAGGTCGAGGTTCAAATCCACCTCGCCGCATAAGGACCTTGGGCAAGTCCTTCGCTCACAATTGCTCAGCGCTTCGGCGTGAAACTCCGATGCAGTGTCCGCTCTGCATTCGGGAGCGCCTCTGAGTGGAGAGAGCTTGAAGGGGCGCTATAACAAGTGCACATACAAACAAACAGTCCGTGCCAGTCTTAAACAATATGGATGAAGTTAATGGCAAAACACTTGCCTTGTTGATTCTGAGCAATACGCAAGGCTTTCCGATGTTGTAACCAAAACTGTTTTGCTGTGAGCATTCGGTGCCCAGCACACTCATGTCGAATTGACAGGGAATATCGGAAGTGGTGCCATCATGGAGAGAACAAGACTTCAGCGGATATTTGGAAAATTTTGAAGCATTCTCAAATGCTAAAACAACAGAACTGACGTTATCATAATCATGCTAAAACAATAGAACTTACATTGTCACATGCTAAAACAACAGAACTTACTTTGTCATATGCTAAAACAACAGAACTTACTTTGTCATATGCTAAAACCACAGAACTTATATTCTCAAATTCTAAAACAACAGAACTGACATTGTCATAATTATGCTAAAACAACAGAACTGACATTGTCATATGGTAAAACAACAGAGTCATATGCCAAAACAATAGAACCTTGTCATATGGTAAAACAACAGAACTTACATTGTCATATGCTAGAACAATAGAACTTACTTTGTCACAAGCTAAAACAATAGATCTTGCTTTGAGGACACTTATGTTCTAATTTCTCAAATAAAACCTAGCTTTGAAATGGAACGGCAATATGCTTGCAATCTCTTACATCTACAGCTTACCGGTATATTCGTACGTTTAAATTTTGAACCTTGGTGAAATAAACGGGCACAGACATTAACAGAAGTCTATATAGCATGAGAAGCTGTTCTGCTTTGGCATGCATCTTTAACACAAGCACAGTCGCACACAGAAGGGTGGGTGCATGGGCAGTTGGGTCTAACAAAGAATATACTCTCTTACTTACTCACTTTAACTAAACTACTCGTAACATCAGATCAACACCAGATCAACATCAGATCCATTGCTTACTTGAATATACAGTTGATAGTCGTTGAAAGTAGACATCGTAAGTTGTAGAGTTGGTATGATCGAAATTAATCAGAGTCGCAGAGGTTTTGAGGATAAATGGCTCATAGCTCATGCCTACAAACGATCCGAACAGGAAAATTACAATTCAGACAGATAGAACATTGTATTGTACTGTATCGTATTATATTGTATGGTATCTGACCATTTATAAAGCGCTTCTCGCAGCAAGAGTCTTCCAGAAGCGCTCCCAGTGCGTTCAACCCTGAGAGAAAAGGCAGGTTTTTAGACGAGAGAAAGACGAGTTAAGACCACCAGAGAGGACGACAGAGCGAACTGATGGGGAAATCCATTACACAGGGAGGGACCAATGCAGGGAAAATTATCTGGATTGAGCCATGGTTGTCCTGACTCACAAGGCGAAGAGGTCGAGCCAATCAGAGGACCTAAGAGGACACAGTGAAGTGGCAGACAGGGGGCGTAGTATACTGGTGTTTAACATGGTCAGTTTTTGACAATCTATTCAGAAGAGCGCCTTCTTCTATATTTCAACAACTGTCAAATACACTAAAAAATTAACGACACTCGACAAGTTATTCGAAAACACTCGTGTGTCTCTCTCTCTCTCAAAACATGTCACCATAAAGCATATAATTGGTCTCGTAAAAATCACAATCGTAAACTCAGACTACTAAAATGCCACTTGAAAGTCCGATACAAGGCACCAGCCTATTCACAAGTGCTAAGGTAAGGTTCTCCTTGTTCCAAGAACCAAGGTTTGTCCATTGTTAGCCAAAGAACAGAAAACGAGCACCTCCATCATATAATATAACAGCTTCCTTTTTAAATTTCTGTTGCTACTTCATCACTCGTTATATTGCAAACCTTCAATTACAGAATAAAATTAGAGAAACCTTTGGCGAAATGGACAAAACTCTCAAAAAGAAAGCGACAGTGTCTATAATGCCAATTCTGCCGATTTAAGTTACACAGGGTCAGAATTGCTGGGGTTCAGAGGTTCAACACCCCATCCCTTCTCTTTCTTCAGGCCCCATAGTAAAGTCTTCTTTTCGCACCCCAACTCAATGTGGATCACAGTCTGATGGTCTGACCCCCTCTCAGTTATTTTTCTACAATTATCGCACTGAAATCTATGCAGTCACCTGAGCACATCATTGTAGGAGGAAGATTACTTCATAGTTTCTAATGCTTGTTTGTATGTGCACTTGTTATAGCGCCCTTCAAGCTCTCTAATCAGAGAGGCTCCCAATTGAAGCGTGGACACTGCATCGGAGTTTCAGGCTGAAGTACTGAGCAATTGCGAGTGAAGGACTTAAGTATCTACACAGCCACAAGGCAGCATAGGGCATTTTCGGTCACTGGACCTTCCGTCTGGAACGACCTTCCCTCTAACCTGCGTTCCCAACCTCGGAACATGTCTGGCACTTTCTGTAGTTCGCTCAAGACCTTTCTTTTCGACAGGGCCTGGGTCGGAAGCGCCTCTGAGTAGAGCCCTTGAAGAGGCGCTATATAAATCGCATAGATAGATAGATAGATCTACATGGCGACTTGAGGTGGTTCGAACCTGCAACCCTCCAGCTGCAAGGCAGCAAACATATCCACTACACCACAGCGCCCCACAAATGCCTCTCAGTTAATGTGATTCTATTATTTACATAATTATGACCCACAGAAAAGTCATTTTTCGTCAGCACAAATGAACTTCAACAAAGCAACAGAAAGCATCTAACAATTCAGATAATTTGTCTGTTATCGAAAATTAACATATAATATAAAATCACATCAATATGGAATAGTTTTCAAGAGCCCAGGACAAAGGGGCAAAAAAGCACAACTTCCAGGGTAACCGACCAATGGAAAAACTGGGCCAAAAACACGAAGAGCTGAGGTTTTGATTGGCTGAAGAACCAGGTCAGCTCGTGACCAGTGGAGGTTCTGATTGGCTGAAGTTCTGATTGGCTGAAGAACCAGGTCAGCTTGTGATGGCTCAAGTTGCAAGCAAACTACAACAATTTTTGTGTTGGTATGGTCTACACTAGACTATGACGCATCTTTATTTCACTCAACAACATCCATTTTGCAAGATATGCAAACTGGTTCTACATAACAGTTACTTAAAATATAATCCCCCACTCTTTGCACAACAAGGCACTATCCATTGTCTTCTGCAATTGCTTGAATTGTATTGTTCCATATTGCTTTCATTACTGCAGTGCTCAGTGCTCACTGTATTGTAGGTTGTATTGCTTCACTTTGCCATAATCGTATTGTGTTGAATTGGAGCGAATGAAAAATTTTTGCATTGCATACGTATTCAAGGACACCATTGAGATAGGGGTTCCACAAGAAAACATTAGGATGCGAAGGGTTCCTTGGCCATAAAACGTTTGGGAACGCTGACATAATATGCCTCCATGCTGTTTTTCACTCATGGGTCTTTGCAAGTGTATCCAATCCATGCTGAGAGACACGACACACATACAACACCAGTACAGTGGCTCATCAAAGGCATGACGTCAACAACTTCATCTAAGGGCCATCGTTACGCTTCGGTCATTTCGTACTCTAGGCCCAACATAATTCCCTCCCCTACCCTACCTTCCCCCCGCCCCACCACATCCCCACCCCCGTGTTGTCAGCAGCCTTCAATTTCGCACAAAACCGGTCGGAACCGCAAACAAGCGGTTTCACATTCACGCTCTGTCCACGTGTTTCGCATGCCTACCCTGGGCTTTCAAGAAATAAACACCAAGCCTTGATTCGACCCCCTGTGCAAAGATCTTTCCATCTATACTTTTATGTCTGTCTAGTTTGTAATATTCCTTGTCATAAAAGTTATTGACATAATATAGGGCGGCTTTATTAGGGTCTAACCGAAGCTTCAGCATAAACATTCTTTCATCTGATCAGGTGTTCCCTTCTTCACACAGACCTTTTTGGTGTCTCTTGACATTGTTCGTGTCGTCTAGTAATTTCTCATAATCTCCAATTGATACCGCTAGTTACTACAGACAGCTTACTTCGCTGAATAGCAAATAGCTGACTCAGCTCTATAGAAAGAAGGGCTTTATAAACCGCGGACAAGCATGTAGGTTTACCGACAGCTACGTACAGAATTCGCGTACGTCACATGTAGAATCTATTTTTGTTTGTATGTGCACTTGTTATAGCGCCCCTTCAAGATCTCTCTACTCAGAGGCACTCCCGAATGCAGAGCGGACACTGCGTCGGAGTTTCACGCCGAAGCGCTGAGCAATTGTGAGTGAAGGACTTGCCCAAGGTCCTTACACGGCAAGGTGGATTCGAACCTCGAACGTTCCATCTCCAAGGCAACGACGCCACCAAAGCCCACCATTACACCACCGTGCTCCACAAAAAAGTTACCGTGTGGTAACAAAGACCATTATCAAGGCTTAGGACTGGCACTGGCAGAGTGCAACCAGTTTTTGTGATGTTGGCACTCCGTGTACTCATCAGCCTTTGGGATTACATACTATCATCTTAATTATCTTGACTTTAAGTATATAAATTTTAATTAATACCTTCAATTGTTTTACTGGCCGTGTTATAACGGTTTTAGTCACAAGTACTCGACCTCCTTGCAACTACTTTTTCAGACAACCCTTCTGACTAGACACAGTGCTCGTGAATAAGCTGGTGCCCTGTGCTTGATTTTCGAGTGGATAAACTTGCAAAATGGTGGTCCCTTCAGACAGAATGCCGAATCTCTGACCCAACAACAATGGGTTCGAATCAGCTCATAGGACTCCCGAGTAAAACGACCCACAGACAACAGTTACTTGTGCGTGTGCATACACACGTTTGCCTTCTCGCACCTCATTCATTCATTCAAGTATTTATAAAGCCCCTCTTCAAGGAAGAGATCCTGCGTGGTCGAGTGGGTTGTAGCCTGCTCGTCACGCCGGCGGCCCGGGTTCGATTCCCGGTCGGGAGATTAATTTCTCGGATTTTTACTGCGGGTGACTCGGTCGCAATATAAACGTGGAGTGTGAGGTTGCACTCTGCCTCCGACACTAATCATCTTCGATATGAAACAGTGTCGTTAAGCCCGAATACAACAAGGAAACTATTCAGAGGCGCTTCCGACTCCAGCATGGTCAAACAGAACAGTTTTTAAGTGCTTATAGAATGTGTCAGAGAGTAAGTGATCTGTGGAACAGGTGCAGCTCAAGTGGGATTTAAATGTACTGACCTCATGCTCGAAATGCATACAATAAATAAATTAAATAAATAAAAATTTAAAAAATGAAGCATATATAAATAATATATATATATATATATATATATATATATATATATATATATATATATATCCTACCCTTGCTGTGTACATGATAATTGTATATGAATGTAGGCCGACCTGGGTTGTCTTTCATCATGCTGAACATCTTCTGCATCGTAGGAACGTGTGAATCGAGTGTTCGTATGAAGGCGACCATACACGTCGCCCAGAAACCGGCCAGCACGCAGTAGAAGACGAAATAGAAACTGAGGACCTTCACTGTAAACAAAGGAGACAGACAAGAGAACAAAATTAATAACGTCAACCCAGTTTCAACGTGCACAAGAGTTCAGACCTATTTGGCTATGGCTCGTTAAGTAATACGTGTCAATATAAGAAATAATTAGCTAGTAATTATCATAGCAATAATGCTTAGGCTCATGTTAGGCTTGTATGTTTCCAATGTTAGGCTCATGTTAGGCTTACAAGTATGTTTCCAATGTTAGGATCATGTTAGGTTTGTACGTTTCCAATGTTAGGCTTGTATGTTTCCAATGTTAGGCGCGTATGTTTCCAATGTTAGGCAAATGTTAGGCTTGCATGTTTCCAATGTTAGGCTCATGATAGGCTTGTATGTTTCCAATGTTAGGTTCATGATAGGCTTGTAAGTTTTTAAAAAAAGAACAGGAAAGTCTGATGTTCAACATCACAATAAAAAGCTTCAGGACTGCAACTATGAGACTATGCAAGATACCACATAATATTCTCAGTCTGTTTGAGATCGTTGTTAATGAATTCTACGTCTGCAATGGCATGGGGTCTACTCATAAACAAACCATACATTTGCTTGCTTCGTCCACGTCAGAAACAAATCGGTTCATGAAATTAATACGTTGTATAGGCACATTATACACTACGGTGTGGTCCGTGCAACAACTCCAGCGAAAAAGCTATAGGTCTATGCCTCACAAGCATGTTGTGGATATGCTTCTCAAGTTCTCACAAAGGCCGTGAGACGTTTGAAGTGGTACTGCGACCCTTAATTAGAGGACAATAATTAACCAGAAAAACTTAAAATCTAAATGACAAGTAATCTGCTGGATCACACAATTTTCAAGGCTGCCTAAACCCAGAATAATTTTATACAGAAAGTGGGACAACTCTCTCAACTCTTTGGACAGCTTGTACATTTCTGATATGCAAGAAATAGGCCCCAGTATATTTTAAAACCTTTGGGCAAGCTGAAGAGCGGTTTGCAATAAATCGGTTAATAAAGATTAATATTCTATTCTATACAATTTTATTCTATTTTATATATAATTTCTATTACTATCGGTTTCCTTGATCATAATGTCTCAACGGCTATAGGCTCTTTAGAACTCATAAGGTTAGGGCACCGAGTGCTTTTTCGGTTCTGAGTTTAAAAAGTTACGTTATTTATAATTACACAGGAAGCAGGTCCTACGCCGCTAGCGAATTCTTCTAATAGGCATCCCGCATCGATACATTAATTAGGCCGTGTATATATATATATATATAATTATATATATATATATATATATATAAATAATCTATATAGCGTCTAGACGGAATAATAGCTTATCCAGGGTGGAAACTGCAGATGAGTTGGGTGGGGTAAGGTTGAACCCCTCGTTTTTGTGTTATGGCTTCTTTGCACATCCAGCTCCTCGTGGATCATCGTCTAACTCTCTCCCCAGTTAGTTTTATTCAATTCTCATACTGATAAATTATCTATGCATAATACAATATGAGAATTTTATAATAAGAAATAACTGGGATCAGATGTTGATTTATGTGGACTTGAGTGTGCAACAAGAACATTACAATGGAGTCTAAAAAGACTAGGTAGAACCCCCCTCCCCGCCCCAACGGGGTGTGCAACCAGGATTTTACTATGACATCCTTAGAAGTCTAGGGGTCGAACCCCACAAGTCGACCCCGGAAATTCTCACTCTACCGTAAGGCGTAAAAAAAAATTGTTGTGTTTTCGGTAACCCGACCGACCCATTTTTACGGCCGCGACCCAAATATTTTTGTAAAAAAATTTTATTAAAAAAAATATTTTTTTCAAAAAAAATATTTTTTCAACAAAAAAATTTAATTTTTTTTCCAAAAAATATTTTTTTAACATTTGTATTGACATAACATAAGAGATATCAACAAAATAAAATTAATAGGACTGTTTCTTGAGCAGTTTTAGGTGCAGACAGTCGGGAAATAGGCAGTTTATACTTGCTTAGAACACGTACTTTGTTTCAGCGTGCAAAAAAGACTAGTGGGGTATACTTTTTCGGATAGTCACTGCATAAAAATATTTTACAAAATAAAAATATTTTCCGACCTACCTACCCAATTTTTTTAGCTCCGTTACCGGAAACACAACATTTTTTTTTAGGCCTAACATTAGTTTATAAAAAGAAATAGATGAACGAGAAGAGTACTTACGCCAGCTGAGTCCGCGTCTTCCCATGATCTCTTTCGTATCGGAGTTGTACATGAAATGTCCGGCATTGTGCATGGACGTCCGGAACCTGGCGCAGCAGCTGGGCTTCGCTTCCTTTGCCGCTGATTCATTGTTGTTTCCTTCCATCCTCTCTGTGGGAACAGCGGATTATTTTAATCTAAGATACGTCTAGTCTCCACTGCGTCTCGCCGTCGAATTCGTCTCGGTGAGGTTCCCGAAATTCACCGGTCACGCACCGCTGATCAGAACGTCGCTGCTGCGCGTTATACTCCAGTTACCACCGGTTCCTATCACAATCGACCAGAAACTGAGGTACACTTTCTAACAAATACACACTCAGGCACAGGCACAGCCACACACACAGACCTGTACGACCGCGTACACCGTTTGCGATTCAAAATGCGGCAACGGTACTTATAATGGCATGCGTACACACCGCCAAAGAAAGCCGGTGAGCGACCTATACAGTACACGACGCGTCAACAGGTATGTTCAGGTTCCCCGCTTGAACACCTATTGAGCACTTTAATCGAGTGGTAACTATACAAGCCTTCGTCAGCGCAGCATCAAAAGGTTTAACAATATAACGAAGAGGCGCAAGCTGAGTCGGGTGGGCGCGCTTGGGGCTTGCTGAGAGCGCACAAATCCGGTTTTCGCCTGTACGCTATATGCTGCTTGAGTTTATGGGGGAAACGAGACCTATACTGAAAAGAATGGGAATAGAATATGTTATAGAATAGATAGAATAGAACAGCCTTTGCGATGGCTCTAGGCTGCAACGTTTTGTGGGGCTGTTACAAATGAGATAGATAGATCACTCCTTCAACGTCCAACGTTTACGCTAGCATAACCCGAAGTATTCGGCAATTTCTAATTACAATAAATTATGTTGTGTTGGCCTAGGCCCTATACGTATACTGTAGTATAATCGTAATTCCAAATTCTAAAAGAACTACTCTAAGCACATACTATTATTATGACACTTGCTTATTCAGGAAAGCAGGGCTGTTTTAAAGAAATTTTTATAGCTGCACAGCCCTTTCTTTTCTTTCCCATCCTCCATGGTAAATTACTTCCAATCGGAGGACAATCGAAATTTTTGCTAGTTTTAACTGTACATAAGTTCTTCTACAACTGCACAAATCCATCTAGAACTGCACATTTTGTGTACAACTGCACGTTAAAAAAGCCCTGCATGAAAGCTGATGTTCGGTAGTGGAGTTTCCCAGAGATCGATAGGCAGCTATCAAGTGGAGGTCCGAGTCTGGTTGCATGACAGACCACAGAGTCGCAGAAGGCATCTATATTACATGTATACTCTCAGAAAAGTTTTGACATTTTCATATAGTATTCATAACTTACAGTGTAGGTGTCACTGTCACACAATAGGCCTAGCTCACTCTCACTTCACTGAACACGTCCTGCTTACTTCTAACTTCGGCGCAGGCTCTGTTTAGGCTACATGTATTTTTATCCTCTATAGGCCTACTACCTTCACCTAAATAATATTGTTCGCGCTTTTTCTTCTCTCGAATTGACTATATAGCAATTATCTTTGCTGGCTTAGGCAATAGGCATATACCCAATGCTTCGTCTACCTGCTATTCAGGCCGTATGTGCAGTGGTAGAAGCACTTCTGTACAGTTAAAACTAGCAAAAAAGGTCACTGTCCTCCGATTGGAAGTAATTTGCCATGGATGATGGGAAAGGAAAGGAGTTGTGCAGTTCTAAAAATTCCTTTAAAACAGCCCTGACCCAAACCACTTTAACTACTGGTGGGTGGTAGCTAGGCCTATATAAATATTATGTAGACGCCACCAATAATACAGGTGGGGTTCTATTAGAATAAAATCATAGTCTATATGCAGCTGAACTGGGCTCATCTCTGGCAAATGCGGTTGTAGGACATTATCCCCCCTGGACATTATCCCCCCCGGACACTATCCCCCCCGGACATTATCCCCCCCGGACATTATCCCCCCCGAAGTAGGACATTATCCCCCCCAGTCTATTACCTAAAAATGATTGACGCTAATAAGTCTACGAAGTTCAAATCACGTTAACAAACCTTTGTGGGCCTACTGACTGTATACGATTCCTATTCGTTCATTCATCTAATGACGACACTAACCCTAACACTAACCCTAACCGACCCTCACGACGCTTACACTGACCCTAACCGACCCTCACGACACTTACACTGACCCTAACCGACCCTCACACTGACCCTAACCGACCCTCACACTGACCCTAACCGACCCTCACGACGCTTACCCTGATTTGTACATGAAGGGGGGATAATGTCCGGGGGGGATAATGTCCTACAAAAAACCGGGGGGGATAATGTCCGGGGGGGATAATGTCCGGGGGGATAGTGTCCGGGGGGGATAGTGTCCATGGGGGATAATGTCCGTTTACCGGCAAATGCACACCACACACTGCACAATCCAGACAAGTTAACTGTACATTTGGCAAATATTAGCCTAATCGCTTCATATTAGTCCCTGAAGGAAGTTCTTTCACCTTCCTCTGTAATAGACCGATAGGGTCTATTCTCATTTCGCACTTGACATTTCACATGACTCTCACATTAAAGTTAGGTCAATCAACTGACACAAGTGAGCAAATGCATAATACTTCAGTGTGCTTTCGGGCCAGTTAGGCCTTTGTATGTGCACTTGTTATATCACCCATTCAAGCTCTCACCAACCACTCAGTGGCGCTCCCGAATACAGCGCGGACACTGCTTCAGAGTTTCACGCCGAAGCGCTGAGCAATTGCGAGTGAAGGACTTGCCCAAGGTCCTTACTTGCCGACTTGAGGTGGATTCTAACCTGCAACCCTCCGTCTGCAAGGCAACGAACATATCCACTACACCACCGCGCCCCACACACCTACTCGCTGAGCATCCTAGCTTGGTATAATGGTATTTAACTTCGTAAACTTCCATTTCTACTTGATGACGATGGGTTGACGGACCCCGTT
The DNA here is from genome assembly GCA_945859605.1 of Lumbricus rubellus. Classification (NCBI taxonomy): domain Eukaryota; kingdom Metazoa; phylum Annelida; class Clitellata; order Crassiclitellata; family Lumbricidae; genus Lumbricus; species Lumbricus rubellus. Next base: position 21,630,335 of record OX243826.1, on the reverse strand, counting down.
GGGGGGAGGGGTCAGTGATATCAACAGGACTGCATGGTGGGCTTTATAATTCCCACTGATTTAATTTTAGCAACAAAAACTCGCGAACAACAATTCGGCAACCTTATGAAATGAACCGCCCCGTTCGTTCGCTTGAAGTCATGAATAGGATACTGAGAACATGCCGAAGGCACTTCCTGATAGCGAGTTCGTATGTCGGGCCTACCTACGGTTGTGGTAGACGTACAGTTAACTTGATGACTCCTTTTGATGACTGGGATTAGAAATAATATTATTGCTTCACACACACACACACACACACACACACACACACACACGCGCGCGCGCACATAGGCCTAAATAAATATTTAAACACAATACAAAACACACACACTGTCAGTTATCAGCGCAAAGCCTAAAGCTCGGAATTCCCGTGTCGAAAACTGTTTTTGTTACCACTGTTGACTTGGCCAAACGCCCACCTCTAAAATACTACGAAATTAGCCTACAATAACAAAACTTGGCATGGTGTCTCTAATGGGTAAATACCCACCACAGTCTATAACTGGCTGGACTTCCTATTTTGCGTTTGGGTTTAACGACACTGAGCCCTTAAGAGGGTGGCAACGCATCGGTACACGGCGTTCTCAATGTTCTTGAAATTCTGCTCACCATGCAATGGGGCTTGCATGTTAACTCATGCGCTTCAATAAGACTCTTCTTTACAGTGCCCATGGCACTACCCAATGCTCACCCAAACCATATTGTCTTAGCCATTCACTGCACAATGTAAAGTAATGATGAATGATTGATGACAAATTCTATATTATAATAGACCCCTATAGCATCGTCGGTAACATACCAGGTATATGCTACTTCCAGAAGCTTCACACACAAATTACAAAAAGTTTAAATACAATACAAAACAATACAATACAATACATCACACACACACACACACACACACACACACACACACACACACACACACACACACACAGACTGTCAATTATTAGCACAAATGCTACAGCTCGATCGGAGTTAGGTAACGAAATCTTGTAGAAACTTTCCATTTTCACCGCCAAAATTTCTGACGACCTTTTTTGTCATATGGTTCATTTGGGGAGGGCTAATCATCTAAATATTTAATTTTTACATGGTAAAAATGGGTGGCCTTTTGGGGGCTTAGCCCCCACTCTGCCCCCCCCCCCCCTAGCGCCGCTACTGATAGTCAGTAGGCCTATATTTGAAACCGGTTTTTAACATAAAGACTTTCGCTTCCCCATAGCCTATAGGAAGACTGGTATGTAGGCCTACACTGTACATATATAGTTGTAGGCCTATGCTGCAGTCCGTGGCCGTGTTACCATTTGCCTGTCGAGGTGTCCATCTCATTTGAATTCATTTCGACCGACTAAACCGGTTCCTAATCGTAACAAGTCAAGCTATTTTAACGTAATAATTTTGGCAGCCTCACTGAGTTGACATTCAACCTGTTTTGGCTTGCATTCTTGGCGTTCATAAACGCTGAAGCCAGCACAGGGGGTACAACAGAGATCCTTGGCGGTGTTGCCCGTTTACTACCACCTCTTACATGGGTGTACTAAGACACTACAGCCATTGACTTGTATTTCCAAGCACACTCGTGAAACCAGTTGATTTTAATCGCTACTTTACATACTGTCATCAGGCATAAATTTGCATAAGTATACTACTTGTAGAGCAATTATGCCTATATAACTGTACATAACATACGGCTATTTGGTACTAGAGGAGTTACGAACCCCTTACAAGTGCGGACCCGACGTTACATAAGAAGCCATCATAAGCCATGGTACAATAAAATGCAAAGTTGGGACAACAGGTCGCTAAGGTCGCCCCCCACTTGTTAGCCGAAAGCCCCTGGGCAATGTTTAGAGACACCTAAGTGATGAAGCATTAAGTAAACAGTGGCATTTAAATAGCCCTTATTATTCTAAACTAACACTTACACTTACAGGACTCATGGGACTAACCGAAAATAATTATTATATGGAGAAAATCTGTTAAATGAGCTTTATGTGTATATATATATTTAATATATGCATGTATATATATAAATCATAAACTAGTGTAAAAACTCTACCAGGGGCAGATACAGTAATTATTCAGTGGTGATAGCAATCAGAGAAGTGGTGAAAAGACAGGCAAGACATATTATGACAGAGTAAGCAGAGGTCAATAACATTGGTTCAGATGGTTCCATAATAAGATGTGGTTGCAAAATTTGACATATAGGCCTAGCTAGACCTACTGTTTTTAAGTGCAAGCTTAGAAATTTTTTCAAATTACTTAGCTGTGTATGTAGATTTATATATAAGCTTACCAACAGAAAATAAAATATGAATTAAGGTGCCTGAAAGAATCTGTATAGGGCCAAAATAGTGGACTCAGGAACAATTTACTTACCATGCCAAATTACTTAGAGCTTAAATTTCAGCAGACTGGATGCCGAGATATAGCAAGGAAACGAATAAGTATTGATTATCAGTAGAAGATTGAACAGAGAGCTATTAAGATAGCATTACATTTGCAGGCGTCACTTTTAATGAGTGATTGAGAAATACCGGACTAATACATATTTTACAGGTCAGTGGAACTTCATCAAAGTGAATCGGTTCTGCATTAAAACACAGTTTAAAATTTTCAATTGAGGCCAGGATTTTAAAGTGGGTACAAACGGCGTTCCCACTGGTTTCGAAATTCTTGGCTTTCGCTACCACTATTCTCCATACATGGAACCCTCGAAACACATGCGGTCCAATAAACTCTATTTCAGCGTTCCCACTGCTCACCCAAACCACTTTAACTACTTAAATTGAAGCCTTCATTGGAAAAACCAATATAGAGTCTATTTTTGACATTTGTTTTAGGTAACTATGCAGTGTAGCCTATATACTGTGTACTGTGATATCTACTGCTAATGCATTACTATTTATCTATGAACTGCACAATTGGTAAGCACTGCCAAATTAATAAAAATTATTTAGACCTACTCAACTGAACCGATTTCCTTCTAAAGTATCTTGGGATCAGGTGCCATGATTCTTCTCTTGTGCTTCGGAACTGCATCAAGTTTGCTGGCGAGTGATGACTTCATGTGGATCATGCTGTGTACAGTACAAAGATGTGCACACTATTGTAAAGAGATGCATTTGCAGATGTAATACACAAATGCAACAAAATGAATTACTCTCTAGAATGGTCAAGGTTGTTTTTTTATAAGACATGAAAACTTGCCCTTATAAATTGTCTTTTGAATTACATGTACATATACATGTAAATTGCAATTGACTAATTAATCTTCAACATGCAGCATTTAAAATCTAAATCAATAATTAATTATTGCTGCATGCATGCATGGTAGCAACTAGCAAGGGCCCATGCAGACCCACCCGAATATCTGATTTGACCCCCATTCACAAAGCCAAGGCCTCTCCATTTTAAAGTGCAGAATTATTATACCCTGAGCGTTTTTATAACCTTGATACGCCAGTATGAACAGATATTAGCAGCAGACAGCCGCTCTCATTTGCCTATCTATAGCTGGCAATCGGTTAGCACCCGTGGCACAACACGAGCCCGCCTAGGACTCAACGAACCAAGCTGCCTGCAAGTTTCTGCTCTAGTTGATAGCCATCGGGGTATTAACACAGTACGTTGTGTCATTAAGTTCGTGCAAAGGTAGGCTACACTTGCTTTCATGCTGCGATTGGCACGATATATCTTGGTCCTTGGAACGGAACGTCACGACCGATGAAAGCGATGAACCCGCAATGGAAATTTACCGACGGCGCCGCGGACTTATAAAAAACCTGATTCATACTCTTAATAGGCCTCTAATACTACCCGGTTGCGCACTGAGTATAGGATCGCTGCTCTCGTTCGGTATGCCAGCTTGATGATGCCCCAGACAACCTATGGCTCCACGACCACGGGTACGGTATCCAAGGTCACCGCCCCTCCGTTCCGCACCGAAGGGGTGCTCTACTGCTCTTGGTTCAATCAGGCCTTTTCCGTGATGGGCCCAGTGGTCATGAATATAATTATATGATCCCACAGGAGCTACGTCTGCATCATATAATAATATGACTCTATTAGGCATGGGCGTCCGCAGGAATTTTTCTAGGGGGGCGCAAACTTAAAATAATTGTCATATGGTCTAAATTTAATGGGTGACAATTTGAATTTCCATATTACCACGAGAGAATCCTATAGCCTACCTATACATTATGCGCCCAAAGAAAGCTACATAGGTTCAACTTGTAGAACGAATCCATAATCACGTTGAAAATCGCGCTGTAACAATCTCAACCAAATAATCAAAACATTTTGTGCAGCTAAGCGAAAAATCCAGGGGGGCGCACTTGCGCCCCCTTGCGCCCCGCTGCGGACGCCCATGCTATTAGGGCCGGCTTAGTTATAGTAAGCGGTTCCCTATGTTGGTTAGGGTTCAGGTTTAGGGGTCGGTTATGGTTAGGGATAGGGTTAGTGCAGTCATTCATTAACACAGGGACCCGCTTACTATAACTATGCCTTAGGGCCTAAGCACTTTTGTATTCAACTCAAAACTGTGTTTATATCGTGCTACAGTCGGGAGCGCCTCTGAGTAGTCCTCTTGAAGAAGCTATGGAAATTCTTGAATAAATGAAAGAATAAGGTTCCGTCTTAATAATCTGCGCAAAAGTTTAGTTATCTTCATAAAATTATTACCTTTCGGTCGCGTCTGGCCAACCACCATATAAACAATATGGCCTCCATGGAGTTGGGGAAAATATAGGCCTACTCTATAGCGTGCTGCGATCTATGTCCACATGTAAGTAAGTAATAAATTAGGATCACAATAATAATCTATAAAGAAACCGTTAGAACCCTTATTTTATGCAAACATCAACTGCAGTGGCAACTGTGGAGTAGCCTACGTCTCTGAATTTGGCCTATAGGCCTAGGGTCATTGCTCGCTCTCTGACTTCTGGATGCAGTCTCCCTTGTAGGCTACAAGGGAGACTGCATGGGGCCGTCCATAAAGTACGTCACGCTGTTTTTGACCATTTTTGACCCCTCTGTCACAAACTGTCACAAATCTCGGACCCCCTCCCTAAAGTACGTCACACTTTCGAAAAAAAATTTCAATGAACACCGCAAGTCTGTACCTAAGGCCTAAAACAAGGCTTCGCAACAGCATCACTAGCGCTCCTAGCGAGAGGAATCATGAACAAAACATTCAGGGATACGCATTTCATGCCATTTTGACATAAAACTAATTCAAATTTTTCACAAAATTTGTGAAAATTATTTTTAAAGCTATTAAATTCTACTAAAAAAATAAATTACAAAAAATAAATGTGTGACGTCACACATGGCCTGACCCCCTCCCTCTGTCACAAACTGTCACACTTTCTTAAACCCCCACCCCCCGGAGCGTGACGTACTTTAGGAACCAAAAATTAAAAAGGGGTCCGTGAGTGTGAAAAGGTTGAGAACCGCTGCCATAATAGGCTATTTAAAAAAAACTAAGCCAAACTGCTTTTCATATATCTCCAATGCCTGATAACATATCACGCTAAAATTTTCCAATTATTTAGAGAATTGAACCAAGAATATGATTCCAAAATTTCACGAGATAGCCTAAAGTTAAACGGATAAAAAGATATGAATATTTAAACTTCATATGCCGAAATTTCAGTCAAAATTATAGGCTAGGCTATAGGGAAGTAATGTTGTGTACGATTGTAGCACTAGTATGGCGTATAGAAGGTCCACATCCCTACAAAAACTGTCAGATTAATTATATGCTACATGCATGAGAAGATTAAAAACGTAGGCCTACGGTACTTTATGTTAGCCTATAGGCTAAGTCCGTACTATTGTTGTCTATTGCACTATTTCGAGTTGGTCTACATGTATCATAGATATATTATCTTTTTCGAGCGCTATAGAAATTCTCCTAATAATTACAACCTATGCCTATAGCCAATTAGTGGCTGGTCCTAGCAGACGTCAATCTTAAGAGTATTCATAATGCGCATTTTGCTTGAGCATTCCTATCCGTCAAAGCTGTTCCATCTAAATTTTTTCCGCCAGTACAAATGCGTTATACTCTGACAGTTTTCCGACGTCATAGACTTCAATTTCCGGTCGCCCGAGAAACGCTGACGACTTCCGGTCTGCTAAAAGGCGTCGCTGTTCCAGAACCGGAAGTGTTTGGGCGACTGTATGTCAGCTCGTAATGGTTGTCAGGGTACCAGCGCATCTACAGTGGGCGTGGTTTTCCCGTAATTTGACGTGTTACGTATTATAAGCCTACATGCATGGATGTATAATATACAGTTAGAAGAGATCAGGCGCCATATAAATTAAGTCTAAAGTAATGGTCAACGACTCATAAATCATTATTACGCCTTCATCAAATGATCTTTAGCCAAAAAGCATTTTCATACAACGTGTCATATTGAACGCATGCGCGGAAGCCAACTGCGTGAATTCAACTGTGTCTTCAAGAAGCACGCAATAAGCTCGTTCCGCATGTGCGCTGCAGCGTAGGCCAAGCTGTTGTTATCACATGCAGGCTTAAGTTTCTGATGGTAGGCCCCTATATGGTGGAACCCACCAGTACTTTTCATTTTCTTTGATTTCGGCATAGTATAGGACCCCAGCTTTAATATTGGGATAATTAAAAAAGCATGTCGTCCATGACTATATATAGGCTATATCTTATAAGCTTAGGCCTACATTAACACACGCGCGAGCGAGCGCGCACACACAATATACTAAAATGATTGTCTAATAATACAAAATTATAGGCCTAATAACATTTATAAGTCATAGGTCTAGCCTCTAGGCCCTAGGCCTATAGCCCATATTTCCTGACGCAGGATTCTGCCATGAACTTAGAGTTTTAGAGTCCATAATTGATAATATAATAATAAATAATTAACATGCCCAGATTAAAAGGCTTAGATGACATATAGGGTACTGCATGCATAGACAATGCAGTGAATAAACTACCAAAATGGAGTAGGCCTAAGACTATAGGCCTACAGACCAACCGCGGTTTTCGTTTAACAATGTGCTGTCCATCGAAACGATTCTGAAATTGAATGTTACGGCTAATAGGCCTATACATGTAGAGTGTAGACGCGGCTGGTTGGTAGACATAATGTTAGAAAGCACATATAATTTCACAAGTTAATCAGTTCGTAATTAATTGAAATTTATTGGTATCTGGTGAAGTACAGAGTGAATGTAACAGGTCTACTACGTCAGACACAAAATGCTCAGCTTCGAATGCTCATCGTGCGGCGACCAAGTCGGAGCCTTAATTGCTTTGACGCTATCGGTGCCAACATGGCCGAAACGTATGTACGCCGATTAAGATTTATGATAACCCAGGCACTATATAGGAGGTCTATATACGCAGAACATCATACCTGTGTTGCTAATCACGCGCCAGGTTAATGAGAAGAGGTGCGAACGGTGGGACAGGTATAGCGTGTGGAACATCGGTGAAAATTAATTGATGTGTGAGGTTGATAGAAGAAGCAGGAAGGTGGCGAGTGTGCCCCGCCCTATCCAGCGCCCTCTACGGCCGTGACTGGTCAATCGCAGGAGATGACCGCCTCTCGGGGGACGGTCATCCACCGATTGACCGTCACTCTGGAGAGCGAGACAATAAACGAGAAAAAACGACGTGACGTGGGCTGCTTAGGCCTATAGCAGGAGAATAGAGGCTGAAGACAACAATAATTGTTAGGCCTATACACCTTTGCAGCGGGTTGGACGCCACAAAAGCGTTTGCATCGATCTGAAAGAGAAATCACAGCGCAACTGTGACAGTCGATTAGCACGAAGTTTGAGACTGTAAGCCGACTTTAGATTTGACTTATTCTTGCTCTTCTATGCGCAATGTTAATATGCTGCTGGTAGCCTGATGCTGGTGTGCTCTACACTTTCTTTTGTCGAGCTGTGTCTAGATATCCGAATCCGCAGTGCAGTCGAATGTTGCAGTTACAGTGATCTAGGTCTTCTATGAGGAGTTGGCACAGCTACTGTGATGAAGGTCAAACGGTTGAAAAATTAAAGCATGCTAGATTTCGCCGCAATCCTCATCAGCTAAAATGCAAGCGTTGCATACAGAAAACAATGCGACGGACTGGGTAACGCACAGAGACATTATTGACCAGACACAACCAAACATTCACAGAGACCTTGAAGATCCTTACTCTCAAATCAGACGGAACTTTGCGGGTCAATTCTTCTACGATTCACACCACTTCCGCTATCGCTCGGACGGCGGACCCTCGTTCACTCAAACAGACGGACCGACATTTGATAACAGCATAGACCAGGATGAAGCGCTCAGTAATTGGTACTCGGAAGTGCATCTACCGACTCCACAAACATCCTTATCCAATGCAAAACACTGTCTGATCCATGGAAGACGATTATCAGCAGGTGGTGAAAACGACGACGATACTGAAGTGATGGATAGCACCGAGACTGTTCAAGACTTTCTCCACCCTCCACCATGCATTGACATCAGCAGCACCAGCAGTGGGGGTAAGAGCACCAGCATAGGGGCAGCGGCGGACGGGCGTCGCATAAAGCGCCCGATGAACGCCTTCATGGTCTGGTCGAAGGGGGAGCGAAAGGAGATGGCCAAGGACAATCCGAAGATGCACAACTCAGAGATCTCAAAGCGACTCGGCGCAGAGTGGAGGCGACTCACCGACGACGACAAGAGGCCATTCGTCGAGGAAGCGAAGCGTCTGAGGGTCGCCCATCTCAACGAGCACCCCGGATATAAGTACCGACCGAGGAGGAAGCTGCGGTCCCAGCTTCACCAGCAGCGCAAGAGCGATGATGACCACGTTGGATACTCACTCAACTATCAACTATCAACCTGCCAACTTCAGATGTCGGGGTCTGCGCAGCTGCATGGGTATCATTGTCACGGTGGATTCGACTACACAGAGATCACACCAACGATGGGGCTACAGTGTCCCACAGTCACACCAACGATGGGGCTACGGTGTCCCACGGGCACACCAACGATGGGGCTGCGGTGTCCCTCTGGCACACCAACGATGGGGCTACGGTGTCACACTGACACACTAACGATGGGGCTACGGTGTCACACTGACACACCAACGATGGGGCAACGGTGTCCCACGGTCACACCAACGATGGGGCTGCGGTGCCCCCCGGGCACACCAACGATGGGGCTACGGTGTCACACTGACACACCAACGATGGGGCAACGGTGTCCCACGGTCACACCAACGATGGGGCTGCGGTGCCCCCCGGGCACACCAACGATGGGGCTACGGTGTCCCCCGGGCACACCAACGATGGGGCTGTTGTGTTCATCTTACGAGCAAGCCCCGTCCACCGCAACTGACTATGACGTCTACGCCGATCAGTTTCTCCCCGGCGGGTACCCCCAAGACAACGTGGACGCTCAGGGCGATTACTGTAACCAACAAGCATCCGAATGTTACCATGGATACGTCGATAATAGAGACTGGATGCAGGAACACCTGTTACATCACCACCAGCAGCAGCAGCAGACGAGCATCTCCATTCACAGCGATCTCCAGATGGCGGAACAATACAGAACGAACAATACACCGTTCATCGTCACGGACGAACGAAGCTCGGCGCTTCACGGTCTGGAGGTCACGGATGGTGATGATGACAAGGCGATAGAATACACGGACACATACGGAGATTACATGAATGCCTCAGCAGGTGTGTTTATCGCAAACGATGATGATTATTACCTCGAATGGAACCAAACTCCTGAGATCTGTTGCCATGGTTACAGTAACGACGACAAACTGCGTGTACCAACATCCGGGTCTGTAGCGGATGTACTGCTGCAGCCGGAAGTCGTGTACCAGAGCGACACCGACACATATCCTCTGTCGCACATCTAAAAGCAAGTCTTATCAGACGGAAAGTGTTGTAATATGCCAAACAAAGTTTTGTCGAGGGCAACGGCCTCTGTTGTCATAGGCCCTCGTCAAAATTTATCTGGATTCATCCATCCAGACGGAAAACTGGTCTACCCATATTTATATAATTATGAAGAAGAAACGCAACGGTGTTAATGTCTGTTCCCTACAGTGAGGCAAGGCAAGGCAAGACAAAACAAGACAAGGCCAGACAAGGCATGGCAAGACAAGACTAGATAAGACGAGACAAAACAAGACGAGGCATGGCAAGACAAAGCAGAGCAAAGATAGACGAGGCAAGGCAACTTAAGCAGGACAAGACAAAGCAAGGCAATACAAGGTAATGTAGGCAAGGTAGGACAAGACAAGGCAAGGCAGGGCACGACCAATCAAGAAGAGGCAAGGTAATGCAAGACAAGACAAGACAATTAAGGCAAGGTAAGGCAAAGAAGCAGCGGGGAGAGCCATGTAAGTTTCAAATTGCAATAGGCCTATAGGCAACTTATATGGGGCGAAAGTCACCCGGAAACCGTAGTCAACTCAATTAAGGCCTCTCTGGATTTCCTGCGACATTAACATTAATCCATAGGCCTACAAGGCCCTACATGTGTGAGGCCCATATCACCATCCATGCGCATGTGTGATGTTCTAACGTGTGCTCATGTCCCTACTCTACTCTACGGGGCCGCATATAGAAGTCACAGATACAATAGCTTAATTGGCTTATGCGATTTGCCATTGTTGTAGTCACTGATAAACTTCAGATAAAGCATGCTCATAACTTGGCTGTTTTCTCAGCCTCGAAATTTCAAAATATTAAATAATTTAAATTTACCAGACAGGCCTAAGGCAACTTTATGGACAATATTCATTCTTGCGAAGGGGAGACAAGCTACTACAGTCTGCCCTGCCTTAGCATTTCTTCCTGTGGTGGAGGCCATTCCAAACAAACCGGGCCCACTCAATTCTGCATAGTTGCCGTTTGTGCGAATGGAACCAGGAGCATCCCAACCCCTTTCTGTACAGGATTGAGGCAGTGGGCCTTGTATGTATATTGTATAGGCCTACGCATGTTTCTGTCCCATGCTGTAGCATCTTATAAGCATACTATTTTCATGTTCCTAACAAAATACTGCTAGCACCTACCCAAATGACAATCAAGTCATTGAGAAAAATTTAATCAATAAGTGAAGAGTGGTCATAAACGAGAAGAGACACCACTGGCAAGCAACTGCAGACATGTAGAACCCACCAATGGAATCCTATCTAAAGCTGAACGTAAACACATGATATTCAGACACACTTGGATTTTTAAAAAATCATCAGTGTGCAGACTCCGCAGTTTCTGTGACTTTTAAATTTAATGACGTCATGCTATAAATCTGTACATATTGAAATTTACAATTCTCTTCTAATATCCATCGATCATAATATTAAATTTAACGAATCAGATTTCTGTATCAAAACTGACAATCTCCCTCCATCTCTGCTTCCCCACTCTCAACATGTCTTTCCCTCATTCTGCTTGCATCTCTTGCTCTCTTCTTTCCCTTACTTTTCTGTCTATCTGTGTGTATCTATCTGTCTATATCTACCAAGCTCTCTATCTATCTCAAACATGGAAGAAACCGACTGACAAAAAAAGAAGATAACTGTTACAAGATTTTCAAAGCTGGAAATAACAATGGAACTTTCATCATCAGTGTCAAGTGCTGACCAGATGCTATGGCTGCATAACACAACAATAGAAATTAAAGTACCTAATCTGCTGCTGTCAGTAATGAATAGCCTATCATGATATCAACATGAAATGACCAGACTAGATGGTCCATCCTTTAGAAAGTCATTTAAAATGGCTCCATTGCAAAGGCCAGACCTAATATCTTAAGCACAAAATTCTACAGAAAGAACATAATATATTACACAGAAAGACCAAGTTTCCTTTATTGAGGTCAAGCCCTCTTATCTCACCTCAAAGACTCACCCTTTAAAACATTGTTTGTCTCCTACGTTCTTCCTCTGCCCTTAGCAGAAACCGTTAGCCAAGCGGTTAAAGTGCCGGAATTGCGCAACATTCTGGATTCAATCTTATGAACATGACCAGCAAGCTCCCCCCTCTCAATGCACCTGGGTCAAGCCCACTTCCTCCAGGCATATATGGTGAGGCGCGGTGGTGCAGTGGGTATTTCATCGCCTTGAAGCCGAAGGGTTGCAGGTTCGAATCCACCTCAAGTCGCCACGTAAGGACCTCGGGCAAGTCCTTCACTCGCAATATTATTGCTCAGCGCTTCGGCGTGAAACTCTGATGCAGTGTCCGCTCTGCATTCGGGAGCGCCTCTGAGTAGGGAGCTTGAAGGGGCGCTATTACAAGTGCACATACAAACAATATATACCAAATGGATGACCCCATGCCAAGTACAACAGGTCATTTCACTACGACAGTGGCAAGGACAAGACCAGTTACATACAACAGGCTAACATAGCACAGACTAAGAATTCAGCACGCGACATGGACCGGGGCAGCAATAACGGACGTACAGACCGATAACGAAAAGGCAACTAATATTTGGCAGGTAAAATAACATACGACAGCCGACAAGGACGACGACGACAAACAGCAACGCAAGCTGTTCCCAGCAATTCACATCAACCACCCCTCCCCCGGACCCCACACAATGCCCTTACTAACCCCCCCCCATCCCCTACAATGCCCTTTACTACACAACAGCTATCTGCTCAGAGGTCCGAAGAAGTCCCATTATCCAAAAACTTATCACTGTGCACGGAACCCCCGTTATCTTCCGTCTCCGCGTGAGTCCAGTGGTTCCCCCACTCCCCCTTAGCCGTCGAATTCCATGTCTTAAACGTGCTACTGATGCCATCCAAGTCCACTCCCCCGCCGGGTGGTAAAACATCGCCGGAGCCAGGTTGCTGCTGCTGCAGAAGAAGACTGTCAAAACCATCATCACAGTTGTCGTTGCTGCTCACCCGTCCTCCGGTGCCACCCAGATCCTCCTCTGTGAGGGGGGTTTCACCTGGAGTGGCGTTGGAATCCCAATTACCGAAGTGCGACCGGTATAGGAGACTGTCGGTGTCTTCGGTGGACGATGCGTCCAAGTCCTCCACGCTAGGAATATCGTTTGCGTTCAACATCGCACCATCCTTCGTTCGAAGGTCCTGATCATCGTCTGCCGGGTGATTGACCTTGAACTGAAGGTCACCGTCGACCGAGCAATCAAAAGTTGCGGCTATCCCGTCCTCAGCCGCACTACGGCCGAAGTCATTCGACTTAATATCATCGTTAACCGTAGGGTAAGGTAAGTTTGAGATATGGTCCGCTGCACTAAAGTCAAGATCGTCCCTTAAAGCTATGTCTTTTGCCACCGACGAAGTCGTCATCACCCCCGAAAGAGTATTCGAATTGCGTTCGTGGAATTCCCCGCTCTCCTCGGCGATCTCCTCGAGTCGCGGGTCGACCGGGTTGACTCGAAGAGCCGCGTCAACCGTTGGCGCGGTTGGCTCTTTTGTTGTGATGATCAGTTGACTACTCAGGTTGTTTGATGTCTGGCTGCTGCTCTTCTGTGGTCCACCAAAGCTCGGAGGAATCAGAGAATGTTGGTTGGTGAAGGCGTCGTTACGATTACTGTGTAGCAGACAATAGCCAAACAATAACAATAATAGCAATAGTAGTAGTAGAAGTAATAACAATAATAACAATAGTAGTAGTACCCGGTAATAATAACAATAGTAGTAGTAGTAGTAATAATAACAATAATAACAATAGTAGTAGTAGTAAAAATAATAACAATAATAACAATAGTAGTAGTAGTAATAATAATAACAATAATAGTAGTAGTAGTAGTAGTAGTAGTAGTAGTAGTAATAATAACAATAGTAGTAGTAATAATAATAATAACAATAATAACAATTATAGTAGTAGTGATAATAACAATAATAACAATAGCAGTAGTAGTAATAATAACAATAGTAGTAGTAGCAGTAGTAGTAACAATAATAACAATAGTAGTAGTAGTAATAACAATAAAAATTACAATCGAGTTTCCCTCAACCAACTCAACAAAATGTATTTACTCGTTAATTATATATTTTACTAACAGGCAAAAATAGTTTCTGCTTGATTCGTTGTCAGAAACTGCCAGTAACATCTGTCAGAAACTGACAGTAATGTGCATTTATAAATACAACATAAGCACCCTAGATCAATAGCAAATTTTCGTAAAATCTGCCTCAAAATAACAATTTTCCAACGATAAAGCAGCAAAAAGCCAAAATCAGTAAATCTGAATACTGTTCGTTCACTTACTTCATGCAAGTGAAAGTCAACGTATGCTTTGCACTATAACTTGCAGTCCTAAGTAATTAGCCAACGAATACTAACGCTGAACTGGTTATTAATACGTACATGGTAACACCAAGTTTATCACACAGAAGGGTTGAGATATTGGCTAACGTCTGGCGAAGGTGGGGGGTCGGCATGCCACAGTAGTGCCTTAGCTGTCAATAACAGAAACACACACACACACACGCACTGAAATTCATCACTTGGAATCTGTCCGTAAGACTTGATTAATATGACACATTCGTATAATTAATGTAGTTACACAGCACATAGAATTCTGGAGGGAGAAGGAAGATAGGAAGCCCACGGAAGAACAGCAACAACTTGAGATGTCTGGGGAGGTAATGGGAGGAGGCAGAGAGGAGCACCTCGAGATGGGCAGATATTAGAGACGCACTGCTTGATGTGCAGACCTGCACAGGAAGCTCTAAGTACTAAGCAGTGTTGGCGCCAGCCAAAATGTAAAGAAGATATAAAGTATTATTTGCAGGTCATAAGGCAGGTCAAGAGTGAAATGACCTGCCCTGACCAATAGAAGTGCCACCACTGGTAATAAGTAAGTACAGTAGTACGCACCACTCTCGAAAGACAAATGAATTTAATTCAAGATTGTGTTATGGATCATCTATAAAGCACCAGTCCTGACCAAAGTCTGTTCAAGCACTAGCATATTATCAGATGGACCTGCACACAAACATTCAAACATCATAAAACAATTGCAGAGACTTTAAAGCATTACAGGCCATCAGGAAACTGCTGACAATAACATTTTTGTCCTCTCACATGACATGTAGCACACAAAGGCTATGAAGTATGTGGCATTGCACATGCTAATTAATCGTGCAGCATTTATAGAAAATATATAAAATTTAGGCAGAAATTTGATTAAAATCTTATGTAGATTCCCAGTGTATATTTTGATATCAAAGCAATCAAAAAATTATAGATAAACTAAAACTCCTACAGTCTTTTATACAAAGTTTACAATTAACGCCACAAACAAACTTGTACCTCAGCAATGTTTTTGTTCAAGATAAACACACCGTACTGGAATTGAAACCTCTCCTTTCCTTTGCTGAACAGTGGAAAGCTATGACATTCGCACAAACAAAATATCAAATTTTTCATACAACTGCATCCTTTTCTTAACACATTGACCGCGGCAACAATTATTACCAGGACGCGGTAACCTGATACGCGCGCGGTTACGTTATACGCAATTATCGATTTATCCTAAGCAAATATAGGTGTGTCCTTTCTAATATTTAGTGGTGGCCACGTTCTTATCTGACCTGGCTAAAATGCTTCTTCGGAATGGTAAAGTTGGAAACATGGCACCATGATGATATTTTCTGACCACTGAGATGATTTGCTTGCTATGTGGACAGACGCTGCCTCGGGCGGATCGTACGGCTCCGTATTACCACTGCTTCCATCGCTGTCTCCGTCGCTGTCCGGTTCAACATCGTCCAAGTGTTCTCCTTGGTCACTCTATCTATCGCTGTCATTCTCTGTAAATACTTCTTCGTCCGATAGATCCTGAACTTGCTTCAAAACTTCAGAAACCGAAAAACGCTTGCGAAACGCCATATTGTCAACATACACACGTGGGCCGATCTTTTCATGTGCCATCTAACGAGCGATTTTGAATGCATTTTACAAGAGAATAATATGCTTTTCAATTCACCAGATGGCAGCACTATCTATGTAGTAAACGACACGCGAAAGAAATTATTGCCAGCATGCTAGGTTTGCCAATGAATCTCTGTGTAACGGGCATCAAATATATGACGCGTTTACGCGTCATGCGCGTCTAACCGTGCGAAATATATGACGCGTTTACGCGTCATACGCGTTCAATGTGTTAAATAAACATCAATATGAAAAATGAACAAATCAAAATTAGTTCAAAATATTGGTTAATAAAATTTTAGATCGAAATGCACATGATGACATTTAAGATTTCACATCTTCAACAGACATTACAATTATAATATAAGACATCCATCTAACAGAAAAAGCAAAAATTCTTATATCCACAGACGTTCAGGTATTTTAAATTACAATACTGGTTACTGTAAGCTGGTAAATTTCCTAACACAAACAGCAGCACAGCTAGACATGCCAAATTCTTATTGAAATGTAACGTTCCAATAGTCAATGTGTCCATTGCATAGCATAAGAGCGGCACATTCAACACTTAATAGCGCAAGTCCCTTTCAACACAAAACACCACACGTCACTTTCAACACATAACACCACATGTCATTTTCAACACATAACACCACATGTCATTTTCATCACATAACACCACATGTCACTTTCAACACATAACACCACATGTCACCTTCAAAACATAACACCATATTCACCTTCAGAACATAACACCAAGTGTCACTTTCAACACATAACACCACACATCACTTTCAACACATAACACCACATGTCACCTTCGAAACATAACACCACATGCCACCTTCAAAACATAACACCAACTGTCACTTTCAACACATAAACACCACACGTCGCCTTCAAAACATAACACCACATGTCCCCTTCAGAACATAACACCAAGTGTCACTTTCAACACACACAACACCATGCCATTCTATTCTTCAATGTTGAGAAACATCAACTACACTCACTCCCTCTCTCTTTCGGACAGCTGATCGATAATATGATCTCGGATCATTGATCTCGATCCGCGATGATCCATCGGATAACGAAGTGGAATGTCAAGGAAGCTGCTGATCATCAACACCAGATGGCACGTGTATCCGAGCGCAATGGCTATCTGCGTTTCATCGTGACCTACAATCAAACAGTATTAAGACGTAATAATAATTTTTTTAAATAATTAAATAATAATTTATAATCATCGTGACCTGCATCCAAACATTTATTATCTTCAGACGTCAAAAACGCATGTAATAATAATAATAATAATAATAATAATAATAATAACTAAATTGTCGAAATAATTAATTAATAATTTATAATTAAAAGATGCACAGTATTGTATTGCATCTACAAATTTCTAAAGCACCTCTCACAGCGCACCACCAATTGAAGGTGCTCCCAGTGCGAAAGACCCAGAGAAAGTAAAGTAGTTTTGAGATAGATGAAAAGAGGCGATTCAGGTACCAGTTAATAACAAAGAACGTGTCAATGGAGAGAGCTGATTCCAAAGTGCAGGACCAATGAAGGCAAAAGTTCGAGTTTGAGCCAAAGCAAACAGTAGTGCCGACTTTACCAAATAGCCAATGAGTCACAAACGCGAGCAAAGCAGCACTCAAATAGTCCACAAAGAGTCAAAGAATTACACAGAAAAGGCCACAAAAATGAAAGGTTAACCACAGATTTCCTAAAAACTAAGCATTTCCTGGTGAAAGAAAAGAACCAAACGAACGGGAAATATCACCGGCAAAGGCTTCTGAGTGCGGCAAATGAACTCCTGCAATTCGGTCGACGCTGTTCGGTAGCTGCAACAAAAACAAAATAACTCACAACGTGGAGAAACTGTCGCTGAGACTTACTGTATGCTTGCCAAGTTCAACTACCATGTCTTATTGAATAAATACTTAAACCAAGAATCAAATGAGCAAGCAAATGGGTTAGTAAAGAGGCAATGTGAATGGGAGTGAGAATGGGTGAGGAATTTGAAGACTGAGCAAGTTAATGTGCAAGTGACTTGGTGAGCAAATTGGGTGAGTGGGTACATAAACTAGTGAATGCATGAAATAATGGGTGAGGGAATGGGAAGACTGGGGGAGTAAGTGGGTGAGTGAATGGGTGAGCAAATTTGTGAGTAAACAGGTGGGTGAATGAGCAAGTGACTGGGCAAGCGACTTTCACCAGCTTCAATACAAAAAAATTAGTACAGCATCCGTGATTGGCTTTTACAGCACGCTGATATAAACACTAGTGCCTTATTAAAATTTCAAACACAACTAAGAAACGATAAAGACATTTACTACATACACACAACCATTTAATTAATTATAAATACAACAACTATAAAGCATATAAAGTGTTAACATACTCTTTGGATTGGATAAATGAAAGCCAGTTCAGACAGCAACTGCTTTCGCCGTAAGACCAGCTGAGCACCAGTTTTAATTAGTTCATCTCTGCAATAACATCAAGCAAAATTCAACAAATAACATCAATAACACTAATAAAAACATATAATGTTCCACATTTATCCTTATGACACATTCAAAAGTTGTTTTCTATATAGCACAATAATGCAACCATTCACAACCACTTTCTAACATCAATAGGTAGAATTCAAAGTAAATATTAGAAAAACAGGTGCTATTAGAATTAGGCTGCCCCGGTATTCATTCATTCCAAAAACTTATATAGCTCCCCTTCAGGAAGTCTACTCAGAGGCGCTCCCAGTCCAGCCACGGCTAAAAAGATAGGTCTTAACAAACTGGTATAAGGCAGGCAAATTATTCCGAGGTAGTGAGCATAGCGCAAGCGGGAACCCATTCCATGTGGACGGGCCAACAACCGAGAAGGTATGCAACATTCACATGCAGAGTTGAACATAAATTTTAAACAATAACTCATAAAATAAAAGCCTAAGAAACCTAACCCCGGCACAGCTACTTAAGCTATCCTTGAGTAATAATAATCATCTGTACTCGATTAATTCTGTGCCTAGTAATCTTCCAATGGCTCCATGCTGTACTAATCTAAATCCAAAAATTTCTTCTAACGTCAGCCAACAGTAACCAGCATCCAAAATAATAGTAATTAAGATTGAGCAAGAGCACATACCTAACATCAAAGTAGCGTTTCTTTCGTTCATGCAATTCCTCGGAATCATTTGCAAGCTGCCCGCACTTTTTCCTCAGTGCGACCTCTGAAATTAAGCAAAGTCAAAATTAATAAAGTGATCGAGCCTGTTAGTTAATTCACAGACTGAAAGCTCATGCTAAAATAATTTCTAATACAATTACACAGCTCTGTGAATTTGCCAATCCAGAAACAGTCACATTTATCCGCATAAAGATACAGATAAATGCTCTTTCCAGATATGAAATCAGTTATGAAAACGAATCCAATCATGCAGGGTATGAAAGGACAAATACTCAGCAATCACCTCTTTGTATGTTTTCCACTTGCAGCATCTCGTGTGAAGTTTCCAGGCCCTGCAGTTGCGTAATTCGCCACTGGAGGTCGCTACGAGTCATGTTCACCTTAATCAAAGCCAACTCACGCTGAGCTTTCTGTACAAAATAAACATACTTTTTGGTTTACTGACTCCAAAAAAACGCAGTTGCATAAAAACGAACAAATGCATACTATCATTGAAGTTGCTACAAAGACATTTTCTTGTCATCCAATAATAAATTTAAGTTAATCAATAACAAAAAGATGCATGCTAAAGTACTGAGCAAAACACCCGAGTTTTTAAAAAAATTCAAAATTAATCCTTTAAATTTAAAATGGCTTCTTAAAAATAGCAAGAACTGCATCAATAATATTTATAAACAAAACTAGTATTCCTTACAATATTTGTGCTATGATATTCAACTGCTCAATGGAAATGCAGGGCATTGATCAAGTATGAAATGATCTAAACTAGCGCTATAAAATGAGCCATAGTCAGGAACTATTTGTTCAAACATACTTTACGTCGTAAATGTTCAATCTCAAGAAGTCGTGCATTAATTGCATGTCGTTCTCGGGACACACCACGCTGAGTCTGCTTTATCGCCCGCAGCACAGTCTGCACTCTAGTTTCAGAAAACAAACATCAAATGCTAAACTGTGATGTAAAATATGTGCATTCATCGAGTCTGACTTTGTCACAAAAAATAAACAATCACCTAACTTTTACTCACCAAATTTCACTTTATAAGGAAAAATAATTTAAAAATTATCGCAAAACTTAAATTTTACAATGTGATCAACTAAAAATACTTAGAAATTTTCATCAGAAAATAAACAATCAATAAAACTATCGTGACATACATTGCATAAGAGTATAAGGTTTATTACATCGATAATAATCTTAAAAAAACAGAAATGCCCAAGATCACAACAATGCAACGAAGCTGCTCAAAATCCAGCAGATACTCATGCAAAATCTGGCTCGTTTCTAATTAGAGGTTACTATACATATAATAAATATATATAATTATATATGTAAATATAATTATATATATATATATATATAAAACAATTATGAACTGCAGCAACTGTTTCACCTCATCAAAGACCTCGTGCTGTACGACTCGCGGATCAGAGACAAATCAGCATCGACAACAAAATTCCTCGGCTCTGCAGCGACATTCGACTCCTGAGACTGCAAAAGCTACCGCACATTAACCATTACTCATCAAAGGCCTTAATCATCAATACAGCTGCCAATAAATGTATTAATGTGACTAAATGATGTTTGTAAAGCATCCTAGAAGTAGCTTGCTACCGACGATGCTATAGAAATCTTCTTAATTACAATTACAATACATGGCTGCCTCTGGGCTAGATAAATGGACTGGACTAGTCATCTCGTCTGCACACACATAATGGTACAAAGCAAAGCACAACAATATAAAGGGTCCATTTACCTAAAAGGGAAGCACAGGAGAGCTAGCTCATTTTGGACAATTGATGAGAATGTAAACAACAGACAGTGAAAAAACCACGTTAGATGGCAATTGGATAGTTAAGCCAAACAGAAACTATCACAATGCACTGGATTGCCCTGGCAAACAGAACATCATTATGCAGCTAGAAAAAGCAGCATCCTATTTGCTTCCCTTTTTCACCTTTTTGTTCCCAGCATCAGGCCTGCCATCACTCAATAGATGGATGGATCCGATTTGACCAGGGTCTATGACAACAGAGGCCGTTACCCTGGACAGAAATTTGCTTGGCATATTACAGCACTTATGAGCAAGGTACTAGACCATCACTCAATCCAGATGCTTTGTCTGGTAAGTCCCTCTCTGTAGAATAGACTTCCACCAACAGCTCGCCTTACCATTCCCTCTGGTAGTCTTTCCTTGTCTTTCTCCTGCCTCAAATCTTGCCATTTTTCTTGGAGTAAAACGCACTGATGAGCAATTCCGAAAGGCTTTTGCTGAGAGAAGTGCTTTATAAATAGCCATTATATGTTGTCAAAAAAGAATTTGTTACTATACAGCAAAAGCATAAAGTCTTTACATAAGTACTCACTTCGCACTTAGTCCTTCCCGTGCGTGGCAGTTACTCCACTTTTTTGTTGAGTGATTTTATTGCGTTCTTTCTGTTACAAATTCTTTCTGTTTTGACAAGATATAAGTTTAACAATCGTAGGATAACCTGACCCTGAGTCGGAGTTCCTTACCTAAGAGCCCTAAAAATTAAATATCATTGATTCATTATGCTTAAGTTCTTGTCCATTAATCCACATCATACCTTCTTGATCATTGCAGGAGCGCCATAGAACCCATCTTGAAGGCCAAATATCAACGTGTTTGGCGGATGCTGCTGGCTGCGATCATTCAGAATCTGAAATCATGGGCAAATGAAATTCATGAAAAATTCACGTACAGTTTAAATAAGCTTCAGGCATGAAGGCCACGTGAGATAAAAATGTAATTTATCATCGTGTAACTAGAGCTGAAACATCAAACTTTCAACTGCATTGAAAAGCAGACAGTGGCCTGGCAACAATCAAATTAAACACAATGTCATAACAAAGTCATAGTTTTGTCATACTCATATGGTGCAACTGTGGTTATCAAACTTGAACATGTAGAAGTTTCACATATTATATACAGACATTTTTCAGCACTTATCCAACTAATGGTCACGGGTCAGCAGATCTCTCGAAATTACAGGGCCACTTATATGACTCAAAATTCTCTTGCACTGCTTCATTGTACTTAATTGATCAATTAACAGAAATTTATGTGAACACATGACTGGCATGAGACATAGAAATGATGCACATTCACATCCGGGTTACTAGTGGGGGGGGGTCTGGGGGTTAGTCAGGTAATGCTTCATGTACTCCAGTTTTGCTGTTTCATGCTTCACTCAGTTTACTGGCCTAACTTAAGTAGCCAATGCTTTGAAAAGGCATGATGTACAATTGCACATGGTCCTCATTTGCAAAGACTTATTTCAGATAACATATTATTTTACTCAGTAAGCCAACATCATGCTGGTAGTAATTAAATCATGCTTTCCAAGTTGTATTAAAGTACACGCAAGAGACCCAAAGGGGGCCGAGGGTCCCGCAGGCCAGGATCACCTGAGAGCATTAGGATGAAAGATGAATCATGGCTAACTGTATTAATCAAGCACATGGATCTCTGACTTTAATCTTCCTCTGGCGGCTGACTATCCACGCCTCAGATTCACATCTCGGTGTGACCTTGCGCGCGTTACAAGTTTATTTAATAATAATAATATGAAGTAAGCAACTGAAAAGTAGCTTTCTCAACTATCATAATCATTTTAATTATTTTAAACTAAAAAGAATAGAGTAAACAAGGCATACACATCATAAAGACGTAAAACAAACAGGTGCTGCAGGTGCACATTCTTGGATTTTAGGTCAATTAGCGGCGATTCCCCATTTGAAGTATTTTTTTTCACTTTACAGATCTATGTTTGAATATAGTGACATACCTTGCTGCCGAGATAAACAAGACCAGACAAATGGACGACCCAGCGAATACAGCAGTCGTAGTCAGACTCCGACTGACAAGTCTGACCGTACCAGACACGAACAGTTAACGCTGTCAAATGCTTTGGTCAAGAAAAAACACAGCTTAATACTTGTTTGTTAAAAGCAAGATTGAGATATCAGCACAAAGTAAGTGAGTGCTTCAGACACATTGCTACTGAAATAAAATCAAGAAAAGCAAGGAGCATAAAGCATGAAAGAAGACTATAGAGCTAAATAAAAAATACGCTTGACACTAAGAAAAATTATGATACACAAAGTCACACACATTAAAATACTGACATGCATTACCTGCACTCTGAGTCTTTCTACACAGATTCACATCTCAAAACTGTGATTTTTAATGATATTGGTGTCGGGAGTGCTTCTGAGCTGTTGAATTGAAGGGCACCATATAAATCCTGGTAATGAATGAATGAATGAGCAATGCATAATGCACAGCAAACAATCTGCAAGGTAAGCACTTGTAAGACAGATCTATAGTCTCAGCATAAAATACTGAATGAAAACACCGCAAACAAATAACACTTGTGAAGAATTCTGCGCCTGAAAAACCAGACACAACACCGATATAACATGAGAAAATCAAAGTGCTCAAATAAGCAGCAGCTGTATGTGTTAACGAACAACATCATTAAAATAACTAAATTTAGTCTACGTTGAAAATGAAAGGATACATTGACTAGTTGCATCAATAGCTTTTTCTTCATTCATATGAACCAGGCTAAAACTTCTCCAAACTGGATTCTGCAAAATCACACCCACTTTACGAATTACCAGTGAAACATTTCAAAAGTTTATTTTCACGCATTTAGTGTTCTTAAATACAAAGAAAAAACTAAAAACTCCAAGTTAATAGTTACTTCATTCAGAATTCATTCAATCTAAAACAATAAATCAGTAATATTGTAAAAGAAATATAAAATAAATAAATAATCAGTTTAATACGATTAACGTGTCATATAATTAATTAGCCAAACAAAAAGCAATGAGTTCTGAACAAGAATATAACCACCAAGAAAGGACCTACCAAGGAACCCCGAATCTTTTCACTCGTATAAAAGGCTGAAATATCAATAAGAACATTTATTTAAAGAGCACAAACCAATAGTATGCT
The DNA here is from genome assembly GCA_945859605.1 of Lumbricus rubellus. Lineage (NCBI taxonomy): Eukaryota > Metazoa > Annelida > Clitellata > Crassiclitellata > Lumbricidae > Lumbricus > Lumbricus rubellus. The sequence continues at coordinate 21,606,186 of OX243826.1, read as the reverse complement.
AAAATGCACCAGAATGATCGCATTTAAGTGCCTGCCGGACCGTGCCGGTACACGGCCAAGGCTTCAGCACTCATGAATAAGCCTGTGCCCTACGCTTAGCTACAAAGTAACTCTTTAGAAATTTATATGATCTGAAAGAAATTCCAGTATTGTCAATTGTGCCTATATCTGTATAGTGTATACAATACAAGTCTCCAAAGATGCACGTACCAATGCCAGCAGTTCACGACATAAAATTGGCCCATCTACTATATCAATCATCATGAGAATAAGAGCAAAGAATTTAGTTCACATAAAATTCAAAAGATACAAGTCATAAACAAAGTATTACACATATCATCACATCCTCATACCACAATGCATTTAAGTGACAAATAAATTTATTTACCTCACAATTTTCTATTTCTTTCAAAATTTTAACAAAGCCCATCAATTAACAATTCACTTTTGTGCAACACAATGACTTCTTTCCGAATCTCTTACGGTGACTGTTTGGATCGGTGTGTAGCGTGAAGAACATCTGAAGCTGCGTAACATCGAGTGACATCCGCTTCCTCTTCAGCTGAATGTTCCTCGCAGCTAAGCTTCTGAGATGCCGCAATCGGCGCTAAGAGAACAAAAAAAATCATACGGCATCAAAACCTTTAAATAGATCATTTAACAAAAATAGTACGTAGTTTGCATATGATTTGCATAACTTGCAAAATTGCTCTCAACATAATATGTTGCTTTATAGGACCTTGTTTGAACCGAATTTATTGATAATTATCAGCTCTTCTATATGCATAACTAAAAAAACTTGTAAGACTCAGTTTATTTGTCTGGGTGGCGCTGTCGGCAACTAGAGAGCATTGATTTGCTCCAGATTGCATGAATTGCTTTCTGCAATTAGTTTTCTCTCACGGTCCGTGATCTGAGTGTCATCATTGACTGGGAACTTAGTCTTTCCCAGCAAGTGAAATTAGTCTCTTGAAGCTACTACTATTTGTTTCACCAGTTCAAGTGGCTGCTCACTCTCTTTCTCATTTGTAATGCATTAGCTATTCTTGTGCATGCCTTTGTTACTAGTCATGTTTACCTTAATATCATATAAGAATGCAGAACATTAAAAGATTGCATAGATACATTATAACCTGTTTCATACGGGGGCCCGGAAGAGTAATGGATAAGATGCTGGCGTAGAGAGAGAGGTAGCAAGTTCGAGCCTCCGTTGGACGGACATGCTTTGTAGGCTGCTGTTAGCGCCGTGTATTGCAGACTGTCTTTTCAGTTAGTAGTTAGGTTTTACGTTAATTAAGATCACTGCATAACTTGTACATGTAAAGCGCACTGCGTTTGCAGGCGTTGGATTAAAGAAAAATTATTATTATTATTATTATTATTGTAAAAAAGAGAATATTGTGACAATGTTACAAATCAATGTGTGTACATAAAGGACACCCGTAAACTTCAAATCTAATCGAATCACACCCGATCCTATCTAATCATATCTAGTGCTAGCTTATTTAGCGCCGTTGTAACAAAGTACGGAAGTTGAGTTTACATACAACAGCGATCAATGAAAAAATTGGTAACTATGGACTGCAATAATTTTTCTGCGTAGTGACCTGTAACACTAGTTAACCATTTCCAAACAATTGTTAACTAGAATTGTCGGCCGAGTGCTGCAGACAGTTGAACAGATAAGAGTTAAAGGCAAAGTACCGAGTAAACAAATGCCGTACACTGAGGCACGCCTACCACACAGACTCACCTGTTGAGTCGGCAAGGCACAGATGCCTGCTACTCTGTTGGCCGTTTTGCTATTTTCCATTGTAACTTAGACCACAGTAAACGACAATCTAAGCAATTCAGACCCCAATTATATTCGTTTTAACGTCGGATATCCGAAACGGACCATCGTCCATCGCCATTTTATAGCTACGCTGGGTCCCTGGAATTTTGAGACATCGCTCGGAGTTAACATCGCAGACGCAACAGCGTTGGGGAACCAGCGCAAGTAGCTCGCCAACGAGAGAATAATCGTAATCGCATACGTAAACTCGGAACTTCTATAGCGCCCTAAGTAGTCAAAAACTGAGCCGCGGAAACAAGCTGGCGCTCAACCAAAACATAGTCGATCAGCAGAGGTAAAGATCCTGAGAGTCAGGCGAGCAGTTAAACAGACGACTAGGGTGGGTGATGTTTAATTAGAGTTGAAACGTAGCCTACGCGTCTATGGCAGGCAGAGGGAAAGAAAGTAGGCCTAGGCCTACGTAGCCTAGGCTACGCGTGGAGGTAGCCTAGGCCTATCATCAGGATTGAATCTGAGAAGATGCTGTGTTTTCAGTTTTGAGTGAAAATACCTGTGGAGATAATAGCGAGACGTTGACTCTTGACGAGTTTTCAGGATCATCAGGATGAGTCAGTTGAATTATTGTTTGTTGTAAACCGATTAGCCTATGGTGCTGGCGGAAGTTTGTTCCAAAAAGGCAGAACAGCATTGCTGGATCGACTGGAGCAGGGTGAGAATTGCCGGGGGGGTTGGGGGTTCAACCCCCCAGTCATTTTTAGAGCCCCATGTTAAAGTATGTTTTTCATACCCCAATTTCAAGTTTATCATAGGCCAACCCCCCCCCCCCCCCAGTTATTTTTTCACAATTTTCATACTGGACTGGAGACACATCGAGGTGATGTAAGGGCGGTCGCCGATCGGGGAGATGAGTAACGAAGGCCTGGCCTAGGCCTACGTGTTGAACGAAGATAGGCTAAATTAATGTTCCTCAAAAGATTATAAGGCCAAAAACGAGAGTCCATATGATATTAGCCTATATAATAATATATAGTAGGCCTAGATGGACGGAAGTTTCAAATGTCCTACGTAGGCTACTGGATATCTATGTGCATGGGCGGAGACCTATAGGGGCATGGGCGGAAACCTAGAGGGAACAGGGGGAATGGTCCTCCCAATGAAGGGGTTGGGGGACGGCCCATGCACTTGTCCCCCTCCCAATCGTTGAGCGTCAAGACTAAGAAAAGGTCATCAACTTTTTTGCGATGAAAATATAAAATTTTATTGACTTTTCGGCCAGATGACAAAAAATCTCGCGTCTTTCCTTCGGCCACTCGTTCGTCCCCCCCCCCTAAGTCTCCGCACAGGTTTCCGCCCATGCCTAGGGGGACAGAGGGACGGTCCCCTCCAACGGAGGTGTTGGGGGGGCGGCCCATGCATTTGCCCCCCCCCCCCAATCGTTGAGGGTCAGGACATGTTGACACACGACACACACATACGCGCGACGATTAGGCCTAAAGCTTTATTCCCTTGACATTTTTGGCCGGATGACTAAAAAAAGGTCATCAACTTATCAACTTTTCTTTTTTGGCGGAGAAAATATAGCCTACTATTTCCTTGACTTTTTCGCCGGATGACTAAAAAAGTTCGTCCCCAAAGTCTCAGCCCAGGTCTCCGCCCATGCTATGTAAACTATAGCCTAACAACTCTAGAAAAGCATCACTCTCAGGCTGTACAAATGTCATATCCACTAAAAAAATCTACTCGATACGTCCTTGTTCTGAGTCTTCTGACCGTAGCCTACCTCTCTGTCCGTCCGTCTGACCGTTTGTGTGTCTGTCTCTCTGTCTCTGTCTGTCTCCTTCCCTCCCTCTGTCTCTCTTTGTCTACATATCTCCTTGTGTCTATCTCTCCATCTGTCTCTGTTTCTGTCTCTCTGTATATATATATATATATACACTGTGTCCGGAAAAAAAGGGACCCATTTTGTAAATATGAAAATAAATAGTAAATATTCACCGATTTTTGCAATTCAAACACCATTTTAATCCTGACATATTTGTCTAACATTGGTGAAAATATAAAAGTTCTAGTCACAATGATGACGTCATAATTACGTCATTTATACTAAAGTTCATTTAGCCGGCCATTCATGCATGATTTCGGTTGGTATATTGGCTTTTGGTAAAACGGAAATCCATTTAATAGAACCAGGAGTGAATATAAATGCAGCCTATTAGAGGGATTGTCTGCTCTGTAAAAAAGTGGTGCCTGATATCCGGGAATATTCGGAACAACAGCCTACACATTTAACAAAATAGCGCTTCAGCTCACTGAGTTCGTCAATCTGTTGAACTGTTGACTAAGGAGACTCAGATTTCATTCCTCTTAATATTTGGCCGCTAAACGGCTGCATGCCTGCTTAAATCCCGCTGACAATAAGAGTTGGAGACTGATGGAGGAGAAGGTGTACAACACAAGAATAAGAAACATTGAAGAACTCCATGAGCGAATTGTTAATGCCTGCTGGAGAGGATTTTGATACGCTGGTTATCGATGCTGCTGTTGGTATTAGCGCGACCGTTTTGAAGCTTACGTTGAGGCCAAAGGTGTACACTTTGACCACAAATTAATTCAGATATAAAACTAAAATTAAACTTACATTTATTATCGATAAATTACATCATGAAAATATTGAAATTTTTGATGATTTTGCGCATTTATCTCTTAAATTTGACTTTTTGTGCAAATGACGTCATCATGACGTCATTATTTGGACTGGAACTTTTATATTTTCACAATTGTTAGAGAAATATGTTAGGATAAAAACGGTCTTTGAATTGTGAAAATCGATGAATATTTACTATTTATTTTCATATTTACAAAATGGGTCCCTTTTTTCCGGACACAGTGTATATATATATATATATATATATAATATTATTAATTATAAGATAATTGACGCAAATATATATACTTATGCCTCAATTATAGGCCTACAGATTGATGTTCTTGTCTTTACATGTCTACCTATGGCCTACATGTAGCCTACATGCATGTAGTTAAGCCCTAATGGCAATACTCATGCATTAATCTCTGTCTCTGTATCTCAATCTCAGTGCCGGCACTACGGTACCGGGGCCCCCCAAAATAAAACTTGAGGCCCCCATACCTTGAGCTGTAATCTCAGCAAAATTTCTCATAATAAGCTTATAAGTGCTGAAAGACATCGTGTAAGACTTCAATAAATGTCCCCTCCCAATTGTTACATTTTTTGGAATTTCCACGCTGTAATTGTAGAATTTTAAGCTGTCGTCTTTGCTAAATTGCTCATTTTTTAAATGCTGTTGGTCGTGGTTTAGGACTTCAGAGTGTCCCCTCTCCATTGTTTAAATTTGTCCGATTTGCCAACTTTAAAGGTTAGCATTTATAGGCTGTCATCTTTAAAAAATTGATTATTATTGATGGACAGTGGATGATACCTATGAAATATTTCTGAAATATTGGGCATACAAGGACTCCGTCCCAACCACAATTTGTGGGGCCATGCCCCTGTCCACACCCCAAGTCAACCTTAGGTTGGGTAGGCCTAATATTATTTTGTATGCTTTGCTTAAAACATAATTCGGTGCATGGTTTCAGGAATGAACAGTCATTTAAGGTATAATTACCAGCTACATTTGAGGCCCCTTGCAAACTTGAGATCAGACACGTACCATGGACATCTGGAACCCTACACATGGTTTAATGTTTTGGCCTCACGCAGGTTTTATTTTGGAGCCTCATCCAATTAGCAATTATAATAAGTTACAATTTCTAAATGATGTGTTTGAGAAAGTGGACGAAACTGCCTGAGTTAGTTTAAATGGCTTTACTTACGTCTAAAATCAGTATGGCCGGTATGACGTTTGAATTAGGTCTGCTATGGCAGTGCCATATGGTTAGTTGACGCATGCACCAGACCGGATCTGGAGCCTCAAATAAATGCGCCGGTGTCACGAAATAGAGTATCCCCCGTATTAATCGTATCCCCCCAAAAGAGGAAAAGTCAAAAAGCCACTTCCGCGTGAATTTATTTTTTGCAAATTAATTTTCATCTGCTTTGTTTTGACCAATGACACTAACGGGTATGTTTATTTTTTTATTTTGATATTTTTTGCTTTGGTTTTAGAGCACTTAAAACTTTTGAAACACTTAAAAACACTTAGAGTCACTAAATAATTTCGAGTTGCCTTTCTCTGAACATTGCTTAGGACACTTAAAACAATTAGAGTCACTTTAAATTTTGATTAGAGAATAAATATTTGAATTATACGCATTTTTCAAAAAATGGGATAGAATGGTTTATCCCCCCGGATAGTCTAGACCGGTTAATTCCATCCGGGGGGATAGACTAATTCATCCCCCCGGATAGCTTTCTGGGGGGATAATCCTTTTCGCGACACCGGCATAAGAAATATACAGTCACAAATAGGCATAATGACCAGCTAAATTTGGGGGCCCCCTGGGGCCCCTTCAAACTCGGGGCCCCCCAAATGGGGGGCGTGGGGGTGCTAGCCAATGTTCCCTCTAAGCTGCGCGGCAGCGCGGCAGCGCAGCTCATCAGAACATCCCGCGCAGCAGTTTCAATATCCGCGCACAATTTGTTTTAAAAGAAATTAAGTAAGTATTATAGGCTTACACTTTGCTTAAATTGAGATCGACCATTGATTTATTGGACTACTTGCTTATCTTTGTGAAAGAGAGGTTGTGCGCGGACGACGACCCAGCTGCCATTTAGCCATGCGACAGATTATCCCCTACGAATTCCCCAACTAATGACGATACCCCGAGAGCTTTGTAATGACTGGATGCAAACTGGAAGCCTCTACTCTCCCACCTAGGTGGAATCCGATTGAGAAAATAATTAGTCGCGGCTATTGATCAAGAGAATAATTCCCAGAAACGAGCTGAGCGCACGACTCATTGACCAGACTAATTGATCCACAACCAGAGAGATGTCTATCTGATAACTAGTCACAAGGGACGCTCCAACCTCATCCGCAGTGTCTGTTTGTCAGTCATTAACTGGGACGTCTTGTCGAATCTTGCTTTGACTCGTAACCACGGGCGTCCGCAGGAATTTTTCTAGGGGGGCGCAAACTTTTATATAATTGTCACATGGTCTAAATTTAATGGGCGACAGTTTGAATTTCCCTATTACGACGAGAGAATCATAAAGCTATACATATACGTTATGCGCCAAAAGAAAGATATATAGGTTCAACTTGTAGAACGAATCGATAATCACATTGAAAATCGCGTTGTAACAATCACAACCTATTTGTCTAAATTTATGTGCAACTATGCGAAAAATCCAGAGGGGCGCACTTGCGCCCCCTTGCGCCCCGCTGCGGACGCCCATGCTCGTAACCAGAAGACCAACCTGGCACCAGACAATTTAGAGGGATGCTGATTCTTATCAGCCGTTTTGCCATCATAGTCGGCTGCACCGGCTGGCTTGTTAGCTTCCAACAGGTGGTGTCAATGAAACATCCACTAGGTGAGTGGAAAGCCCTAGGGGTTGTATTATATTGCAGGCCTGTCCTTCATTCAGATCATCATAGTCGGATTCCACTTCGGAAGTTGGTTTAATACAGTGTGATAATTCTTAGCGAGTGAAATTTGTAAGCGATGTTGAAACGCAAAGCGAAAGAGAGTTCTCTATTAGACAGTTTTTCAAAGAAAAAATGTTCTTCAAAGTTTAAAACTGATTGGCTTAATTAAGGGGTTATTTAAACCGAAATAAATATTCGTTGTCGATTTTTTCTGGTCACCAAGCTCCCTGTAGTATGTCGCGAATGGCTGGATTGCTGGCTGCACGCACGAATTCATCTTCCGTCACCTCTTCTCCTGATTTTTTATTTAGGGTGTCGAATAACTTATTGGCCGCCTCCAGAGCTTTCGCTTTGTAGTCTGCAAGCCCTCGAAGCTTATAGCTTGCCTGCAACCAACACCATAACATAATCATGGTTTGGCGTACAGACTGAATAGTAGGCTTTAGTCCCTTTCATTCATTCGTTCATTCATTCATTCATTCATTCATTCATTCATTCATTCATTCGTATGTTCGTATGTTCGTGAATTCGTGTCAATATATAAGGTCGTTGTGAATTCGTTCGTTCATTAATTCAAGAGTTTCTCTAACGCCACCTCAAGGCAAGAGGGAACTTCCCTCTGGCCTTGAGGTGGCGCTATAGAAACTATTGAATTAATGACCCGGAGAACTACTCAGAAGCGCTGTCGACTATAGCACGGCACAAACGCAGTTTTGAGTTGAAAAATATATTTTTTTAAAATATATATATAAATTTTTAGGCCTATATAATTTAAATATATTAAAGTCTTCAATGCACACCATAATTTCACATATGTCCAAGTCTGACCCTAAGTTACATTCATGGGCGGAGACCTGGGCGGAGGATTGGGGGGGACGGACGGGTGGCCGAAGGAAAGACGCGAGATTTTTTGACGGACGAAAGTTTTCCGCGACCCTTTTCCCAAGAAAATTTTTCACTTACGTCGCCAAAAAGGTGATGACCTTTTTTTTAGTCATTTCGCCCCAAAAAGTCCAAAAGTCGAGAGAAAATAATTCTATTTTCGCCGCCAAAAAAGTTCATGACCTTCTTTTTTTAGTCATTTCGCCCCAAAAAGTCAAAAGTCGAGAAAAATTCTATTTTCGCCTGAAAAACTTTTTTTTCGCCCGCCGTCAAAGTCTTGACGCTCAACTTTGGGGGGGACCAATGCATGGGCCGTCCCCCAACACCTTTTTTGGAGGGGACCGTCCCCTCTGTCCCCCCTAGGTCTCCGCCCATGGTTACATTATTTTTTCTGCCGTTCTCATGTAGGCTACTGTGGCAGCTTATTTTACTGACCGAGACGATTTTCCTGGCTTCCTCCCTGGACACCGTTCCGTTCCCATCGATGTCGTAGATCTTGAAAGACCATCTCAACTTCTGCTCAGCTGTTCCTTTCGACGCAACGCTCAGCGTCGTCATGAATTCCTAATTAATAATTATTAATAATAGCAATGATAATGATGAGTCATTCGTTGACTGACTGACTGACTGATTGATTGATTGATTGATTGACTGATTGATTGATTGATTGATAGATTGATTGATTGATTGATTGATTGATTGATTGATTGATTGATTGATTGATTGATTGATTCATTAACTCTCCGAAATCATGCAGCAGGGCTCCCATCACGTCCTATAGCCTACTACTCATTTTTCATTTTACCAACGCCATCTACCGAATGGGGGATTGAGTTGACCTCTGATGTGGAGCGGCCCTATAGGGGAAAGCGGTCTCGGGTCCGCTCGATCTTCGTGCCAGAGTATTAACCATTAGGTCCATCACCATAATCCATCCTGCCCAATATAAACTCCGTCACTGGTTGCACTCTGCCAGTGCCAGTCCAAGCCTGGATAAAGGAGGAGGGGGTCGCTAATGGTCTTTGATTGTTACCACACATGTAGTGACGTTAAACAGCAAACACACACACATACACATATCCTGCCCGACTCCGCCACTGTTTCCATTGCATGTGACAGCTAGTGCCAGTACCAGGCCCGTATAAAGAAGGAGGGCAGCAACAAACCCTCGTATACCTTGAAGTCGATCTCCCCGTTCCCGTCCGTGTCGTATGCGCGGAAGATGTTGTCGGCCAGCTTCGTTCCCACTCCCTCTCCATACATCCGTCCGTAGATCTTCCGGAAGTCCAGCATCGTGATCCGTCCGTTGGGGAAATCGCCGACGAACTTTGAGTGCCACCCTTGCAGTTCCTCCTGGCTGAAATTCGTCGTCTTCTTCAGCTCCTCCATTTCCTCTGCCGTTATCTGGTTTCCCATTTTCTGTGCTAATTAATCAGATGCAGGGTAAGAATTGCCGGGGGGCTGAGGGGTTCGACCCTAGTCTTTCTTAGGATCCAATAGTGGAGTCTTCATTGCGCACCCAACTCCACATAAATCAACGTCTGACCCCTCAAGTAATTAATTATTTGTCTACAATATACCGTACTCAGTAGCGGCGGCAGTGGGGTTAGGGCCCGTACTGTTCAAAGGACCTCAATTGTAAGGTTGTTTAGCCTACATATAATTATTAATTTGTAGGCCCTTCATTTACGTTCCACAGATTAAGCTCTCAAATATGCCTAATTACCTATAAAATTATGTCCCATTAATAGACCTATAGAGTAAATCGTAACCTATATATATATATAGGCTACGTGACGATTTGCATAGCGACTCTAAAAGAAAACTTCGAATCTTGGCTGCTCCACAGAGCACCATACCAGTGACCATCAACAGAAGCAGAAAAGGGTAAACGAATCTCATTATGTTATAGGCAACATAACAATTATAACCCCCGTATAACCCTATATATATTTCAATCAATCACATAAATTTATATATCGCCCCTTCAAGGTCTCAACTCAGAGGTGCCCCCGACCCAGGCCTGGTCGAAAAGAAGTCTTGAAAAGACGATAGGAAGAACCAGCAGAGTCACGGACTGTGCTGGCGTTCAGATTTTTAAAATAAATGAACGGACGCCGTCCATGACCGTCCAGTCACACTTTAAGCCCTGGTAGGCAAATAATAGTGGTCTAACTCAATGCACAAATTATGCAACACGGTAGGCCTACATGCATTAGTTTATTAGCTGTTCGTTTAGGGGCCTACATGTACATAAATGCTTGAAAAATTATATTATCTGCGCTTTGTGTATGCTATAATAACTTGTAAAAGATAATCAACGCACAAACCTTTCGTCAAGTAAGCTTATAATATACGGTCGACGTTATGCGCAAAATCTCAAATGCCTATAAGCTTTTAGACCATTTACAAGCTATAACTACAAGTAGGGCCTAGGTCTTTCGGCCTGCGACATTCAGGTCTATATGGTAGGCCCTATTCCCGGTGTAGGCCTATACTTTGCAAGTGTCGCCACACTTTGTAAAGAAGATAACAGTGATTGTCTTATCAGTAAAGAAGAAAATTAAGCGTATAAAGTAAATTCTGAAGAGCACTGCAAAGTGCCTTACATCGAATTCAAGAGCCTAGGCCTGCCTGCACAATAAAAAAATGACTGAGCTAAATATCTTTGACGCACGTAGATAAATTTTCACTTAACTTCCTGGAAGACACTATGCTCGTGTAAATTAGGGCTACCACACGTCCACAATCATCGCGTGCAGGACTATAGACCGTTAGCCTTCATAGGTCTAGCCATTGCATGTAAACTTGTAAAGGCCTAAATCTCTTCACTAATCGGGTGGATAGGTAGGCTTAGGCCTACTTCTTGTTAACGACACTTTGTCAACATGTATAAACGATCGTCTAACTCTTCGCACCTTACTCCTATTATCTTTATTGCAGCATTCGTACACCAACCGTAGACCTGTGATAAACTCCATAGACCTAGGCCTACCTCAGCTAGTATATTGGCCTATGTAGTAGGATTGGCAATAGTTGATATATACGTGTACGTGCTTCTGTATTTCATGATATATCGGATATAATAATAATAATAATAATAATAATAATAATAATAATAATAATAATAATAATACAAATAATAATAATAATAATAATACTAATAACAATAACGACATTAGTAATATCTCCGGTTATTGTTTGGCACACCTTTGATTAATAATAATAATAATAATAATAATAATAATAATAATAATAATAATAATAATAATAATAATAATAATAATAATAATAATAATAATAATAATAATAGGCCTAATAATAATAATAATAATAATAATAATGTGGTTACTGTGATATAGGCCTATATATATATATAGGCCTATATATATACTATACAAGCTGTGCTACCCGGTGTTGACCGGGAAATTTAGGGTTTTCGCTTCCCCAGGTGAAGTCGCTAAACTACCACATCGAAATTTAAAATGTCCATGATTGGGCCTATCTCGAGTCGATCGGGTTTTAAAGTGAATTGAGAGCTGAAAATAGTCGCGCTGACCTACATGTTCGCATTTGCTATCCGACGTTGTCCGGGGAAATTTTGGCTTTTCGCTCCACCCAGCGTTCCCCGACAAAGTTCACGTTACTGCCCCACCAGACTCCGATAATAATCATTTTGTTGCTATTGTGACCATGTTTTTCTTACCTTATGTTTTTCTTACCTTCCAAACTTCAGTTCACATTGGACATCGTCATTTAATAAATATAATTGCAAATCGGTCTGCTATGTTATTTTCGCCATTGACCACGTGACACGTCTACGGCTAGAAATGATGTCAGAATGACATCGTCAAAAGAAATTAAATATTGGCAAGAACAATGCAGCCTACTATCGTTGCAGCGTGGTTGCAGCTAGGACCATTATGCCTAATGTTAATTAATGGCGTCTAAATTTTGCGTAAGTTTCCATATCGAAACTTAAATTGTCCATAATAACCTCGGGTTTTAAAGTGAATTCAAAGATTAAAAAAATAGTCACGCTGACCTACAAATTCGCATAAGAAGATTTTAAAAATTGTTTCGTCGTGCGAAATGGAGCTGTTTCGGAGCCTTTCTTGGGACGGACATACATACACAATTACACACGTCACAGGTAAACTTTCAGCCTTGTAATGTAAGACATATAATTATATAGTCCTAGTCTAATTGAGGCAATATATATATATATGTAATATATATATATATATATGTAGCCTCAATTATACGATGGACTTTGATTAATGTTCTCGTCTTTGTCTGTCTATATATTTAAGCCTTTTTGGCAATACACAATCACACACACACACACACACACACACACACACACACCTACACACACACACACACACACACACACATCGCCATATACACCGTGGTTCAAAAAAAGTAAGCCAAATTGTTTTGCATATATCTCTGATACCTGATGACACAGCAAGCTAAAATTTTCCAAATATTTAGAGACGTGGACCAAGAATATGATTCCAAAATTTCATGAGATAAAGTTGAACGGATAAAAAGATATGAATATTTAAACTCCATATGCCGAAATTTCAGTTTACAAGCAATTTTCTGTCAGATTCAATCAAATGTTTCCTTATTATTATATCTCCAATGCCTGATGATTAATCATTCTAAAATTATCCAGATATGTAGAGAATTGAACTAACAATATAACCCCAACAGTATGGTTTGATAATTTAATTAAATAAGATGCTCTAAATGTCCTACTCCTGCTTGCACGCAAGCCTGGAGGGGCTGGCAACAGCATGCATCGTCGATTATCCTCTGGTCCAGGCCATTCCACACTTCCAACAAGCGTTGCTTCAGACCGCTTATATCACGGATTGTTGTCTGGTAGACTCGGTGGTCTTGCATCACGCTCCACATTTTATAGTCGACAGGATTCAAATCTGGGCTGTTCGGAGGCCATAATGTGGGAGAAATGAAGTCCGGCGTCTCTTTTGTCAGCATTTCGATGGTTTTCTTGGTTCTGTGGGCTGCAATACTGTCCTGTTGAAAAACAAAGCTGCCCTCTGGGACTAGATTTCTGATTACAGATAGAAGATGTTGTGACAGCAGAACATCGTGATAATATGCTCCATTAATTTTTACTCCAGGATCAATTAAGACTAAATGGGAATGGCCAAGCGTCGAAACCGCAACGGACACCCATAACAGACTTGCTGAAACTGATAGTTCGGGAGATGAAGTTGAAATATCCATATCTTTCTAACCCTTCAAATTTATGACATGATATTTTGGAATCCTATTCTTGGTTCAATTCCCTATATTTTTTGAAAATACTAGAATGATTAATCATCAGGCATTAGAGATGTAAGAAAAACAGTTTGGCTTACTTTTTATTGAATCTAGCAGAAAATTGCTTGTAAACTGAAATTTTGGCATATGAAGTTGCAAGATTCATATAATTTTATCCTTTCAACTTTATCTCATGAAATTTTGGAATCATATTCTTGGTCCACTTTTCTAAATATTTGGAAAATTGTAGCTTGATATGTCATCAGGTGTTAGAGATATACGCAAAACAATTTGGCTTACTTTTTTTGAACCACGGTGTATTATGTAGGCCTGTCACACACACACGCACACACACACACAAATATAATATTATATATATCCTATATATATATTATGGTACTTGCATGTAGGCTATAGCATATAGGCAATGGCATACATTGGTTATACGCAAATTAATATAAATATAAGTTAGGCCTATACAGTGGCGGCGCCAGGATTTCAGTTTTTGGGGGCTGAACTTTCGTCGGAAAAATTTCCATTTTCACCGATAAAATTTCTGATAACCTTTTTTTTAAGTCATCCGGTCGAAATCTTGCGAAAATGTTCCATTTTCATCGCCAAAATTTCTCATGACCTTTTTTAGTCATCAGCTTCCAATTTGGGGGGGAGGGGGGCTGAACGTTGAAATTTGTCATTTTTACATGGCGAAAAAAATGGATCGCCTATTTGGGGGGCTTAGCCCCAGCCCCCCTGCCGCCGCTACTGGGCCTATAGGCCTAAATCAGAGTTCGTAATTATGTATAATAATATGTAGGTCCAACTTATTTAAACCGAAATAATATTCGTTGTCATTTTTTCCTGATCACCAAGCTCCCTGTAGTATGTCGCGAATGGCTGCATTGCTGGCTGCACTCACGAATTCATCCACCGTCACCTCTTCTCCATCTCCTTTCTTTAGGGTGTCGAAGACTTTATTGGCCGCCTCCAGAGCTTTCGTTTTGTAGTTTGCAAGCCCTCGAAGCTTATAGCTTGCCTGCAACAACACCATAACATAATGGTTTGGCCTATAAAGACTGAATAGGGGCCTACTGTATCCCTTTCTTTCGTTCATTCAATCATTCGGTCATTCGTTCGTTCGTTCATTATTATTATTATTATTATTATTATTATTATTATTATTATTATTATTATTATTATTATTATTATTATTATTATTATTATTATTATTATTATTATTATTATTACTATTATTATTATTATTATTATTATTATTATTATTATTATTATTATTAAATAAATAAATAAATAAATTTGTAACGGGCGCAAGGTCACACCGAAATTCATTCATTCATTCATTCTTTCTTTCTTTCATTCATTCACTCATTCAAGCAAGATTTTCTGTAGCGCCTCCTCAAGGTGGGAACTACTCAGAAGTGCTGTCGACTCTAAAGTAAAAGTGCAGTTTTGAGTTGAAAAATATATAAATTATATAGGGCCTATCTATAATAAATCACACACACACACATATATATAGGGCCTATATATATTAAAATCTTCATGACTCTCAGTTATAACTTCTCTGCAGTTCCCAGCAGTGCTTAAAGTGTAGGAAAATAAGTGCCTGAACGCCCCTTAAATTACGTATAGGCCTACCTTTCCAAAAGTGGTGCCTGGACGCTCATTACCTTTCCACTGCATGTTTCCAGTCTGTGCTGGCCAATAAGTGGCAGGACGGCGTTCAGATTTTAAAATAAGTGCATGGACGCCGTCCACGACCGTCCAGCCACACTTTAAGTTTGAGCCCTGGTTCTCAGACTGTGGCAGGTTATTTTACTAACCGAGATGATTTGCCTGGCTTCCTCCCTGGACACCGTTCCGTTCCCATCGATGTCGTAAATCTTGAACGACCATCTCAACTTCTGCTCAGCTGTTCCCTTCGAAGCAACACTCAGCGTCGTCATGAATTCCTAATAATAATAACAACAATCAAACCAAATCAAATCAAATCAAATCAAATAATTTTTATTGGTCCGTTTGTAACAGCAACAAGCACACCAAGTCAGAAACAAAAATTACACAAAGCATCACAAGTATCACCAAGTTGTTAGACATTAATCAATCCCATAACTTAATTAGTTAACATAAATGATTCAGTCATATGGCCAAGACTGGGATAATCTCCATAGAAGTGGGGTGGGTAAGGATTGCAAAAAAACCTAGTGGTTCCAGGGTTAAGTGATACCAGTGTGGACAATTTTCCCTAGACCTGGAATGCGAGGTTTTAAAAGAAAACTCGTGCAAAAAAAAGTGGACACAAATGGAGACCCAGAAGGGAGGAAATCCCGCTAGTAGGGTCACCAAACAAATTATTAAATAATTTAATTTTGATAGATGCAATGATAATAATGATTGATTCGTTGATTGACTGACTAACTGACTGACTGACTGACTGACTGACTGACTGACTGACTGACTGACTGACTGACTGACTGACTGACTGACTGACTGACTGACTGACTGACTGACTGGCTGACTGACTGGTCGGCCGGCCGATTGACTGACTGGATTGATTGGTTGATTGATTGATTGATTGATCCATCACGTGCTACTAGTAGGCCTAAGTAATTTCACCAACGCCATCTACCGATTTAAAGGTTGATAGATCCATGCATGGTTTAACGACAGCTGCTTATGACAACAGAGGCCGCAGGCCTATAGTTGCCGTCGACAAAGAAGCATAATTAATATATAATACATACTGTGAAAAAGACCACCCCTCGCGGCCTTGCCCGGGCACGTAGAGGGAGAGAGAAGCAGAGGAAGACAACCAAAAACATAGATAGACAAAGTCAGGGAAGACCCGAAAGAGATGAATATTGACATGTTATAAGAGCAAAGGATCTCATCAGAAACAGAGAAATCTGGAGAAGTCAAGAATGGGAGCCATGGATGATTATCGTCTGGCGGAAGAGAATAAAGAAGAAGACATATAGTGCATAGATTGAGTATTCGTGACTTTAGGTTTTAATATTCGTAAATATTCGTGAATATTAAGATTTTTTAATATTCGTAAATATTCGCAAATATTCGTTAATGAATTAAGGTAGCCTAAATGATCGAAACCGCAATCTTACTCAGTGTTAAGCAGTTTAAGTATGTCTCTATGACATTCACTCACATTCAGGGCAAGGCTGAATTAAAATATGCAATGTGCTTAGGCCTAATATATGCTGAGATCGGGATAATTTTTGCTTGTAATCTGGCACTATTATTTCCTGCGTTGGCATTTATATTTACACTGATATAAAACTACTTTATCAATTTGCAGTTACTATTAGGCCTATAGGCAGTTAAAGTTTATTTCTAATCTAGCCTACTATTGCTGCTACTTGCCAACTGCCATCAGTGGCTCTGCCTCTTTTCAGTTGGGGAGAATTCAGACAAAGTGACTAACATTAGACTAAGTATTGAATGTGATAATATGAATGCCGCATGGTCACATTGACCAGACCCAGCAGAAGTTGTTAACAACAAATTTATTAGAGTTATTGTCACTTACTGATAGGCCTATAGGCCTATGCGTAGGTTAATTAACTCAATTTTGTACAATTCAGTCAGTAAAAGTTAAACGTTTTACACAAAAATAACAAAATAAGAATCAAAAATAAAGAATTTGAAAGAACATAATATTTTACGAATATAATATTCGTTGGCAGTTTTAATATTCGTTAATATTTGTGAATATTTGAAAATCTTAATATTCGTAATATGCGAATACTCAATCTATGCCAGAGTGTTAGCCATTGCCCCTAGCTGAGCCCTCCTACCCAACTCCGCCACTGTTTGCACTGTAACAGTGCCAGTCCCATGCCTGGATAAAGTAGGAGGGGAACAATAAACCCTCGTATACCTTGAAGTCGATCCCTCCGTTTCCGTCAGTGTCGTAAGCGCGGAAGATGTTGTCGGCCAGTTTCGTTCTCACTCCCTCTCCATACATCCGTCCGTAGATCTTCCGGAAGTCCGGCATCGTGATTCGTCCGGTGGGAAAATCGGCGACGAACTTGGAGTGCCATTCCTTCAGTTCCTTCTGGCTGAAATTCGTCGTCTTCTCCAGCTCATTCATTTCCTCGGCCGTTATCTGGTTTCCCATTTTCAGTGCTAATTATTAAGCAAAGCCAGAGTGAGAATTGCCAGGGTGTTGAGAGGTTTCAACCCCTGCACACCCCAACTCCACATAAATCAACGCCTGACCCCTCAATTATTTGTCTACAATAGGCCTACACCGAGCAAAGGACCTCAATTTTAAGGTTGTTTACACCTAGGCCTATTAATTAGGCCTAGGCCTAGTAAGCCCTTAATTTACGTTCCTTGGAAGCTCTAAAATAGTATGCCTAATTGCATATATCCAATTAATTACCTATAGAGTAAATAGTAACCTACGTGAAGATTTGCATAGCGCTTCTAATAAGTGCCATGGAGCCCTGGATGACCCTTGCCTTTTCCAAAAGAAACGCCTGAACGCCTCTTTTTTCCGGACTGTGCTGACGTTCAAATTTTAAAATAATTGTGAATGACCGTCCAGCCATACTTTAAACCCTGATAGGCCTATAATAGTCGTCTTATTAACTGAATGCACAATTATTATGCAACACGGCAGGCCTGCAATCCCTTCATGCATTAGTGTATTAGCTATTCGTTTACAGAAATACTTGAAAAATTATATTATCTGCGCACTGTGTTTAATAATTACTTGTAGCCTATAAAATCATCAACGCACAAACCTTTCGTCAAGTATACGGTCGATGTTATGCGCAAAATATCCAATGCCTATAAGCTTTTAGGCACTTTACAAGCTAACTGTAAGTAGGCCCATAGGTCTTTCGGCCTGCGACATTCAGGCCTATGGTATTCCCGGTGTAGCCCTACATGTACTTTGCAAGTGTCGCCACACTTTGTAGAGATAAAAATAGAGATTGTCTTGTCAGTCTAGAAGAAAATTAAGCATATAAAATAAATTCTGAAGAGCACTGCAAAGTGCCTTACATCGAATTCAAGAACCTAGGCCTGCCTGCACAATAAAAAATGACTGAGCTAAATATGTTTGACGCACTTAGGCCTAAATGAATTTTCACTTGACTTCCTGGAAGAAACGATGCTCGTGTAAATTAGGGCTACCACACAGTAACCACACGTCCAAAATCATCGCGTGCAGGACTATAGACCGTTAGTCTTCATAGGTCTAGCCATTGCATGTAAACTTGTAAAGACCTAAATCACTTCACTAATCTTGTGTAGGTAGGCTTACTTCTTGTTAACGACACTTTGTCAACATGTTAATTAAACAATTAACTTCGCACCTTACTCCTATTATCTTTATTACAGCATTCGTACACCAACCGTAAGCATGTGCTCAACTCTATAGGCCTACTTCTACTAGCATATAGGCCTATGTAGGCTATATGCCCACGATAGTTAATATAATTATACGTGCTTCTGTATTTCATGATAATATTATATCGGATATAGCAATAATAATAAAATAATAAAATAAGAATAATTTTGATGATGATGATGATGGTGGTGATGATAATGAGGAGGAGGAGGAGGACGACGACGACGACGACGATGATGATGATAATGATGGTGATATGATGACAACGACGATGACGATGATGAATTGATGATGCATATATAAAGCTGTAATTCACTCCTCGCATGGTTCGACCTCGCTTGACCGGTTTCCTGATCGATTGTTCCAAAACTATTAACTAATAAAAAATTATTAAGCTTATGCCTAAACAGACACACTGTATAAATTCCTGTGGGCTAATTGCATGAAGACATAGGCGAAGACTTAGGGGGATAGGGCATGAGCGGAGTTGATCAGGGGGTGACAGGGGCTATAGAGGGGCTAAGCCCCCAAGAAGGCCCGGCCAGACTCCAGTTTTTGACCATGGATATGTTATCTTTTCCCGGGGATAGCCCCCTACCCAGACTCGAAAATATATTCGGTGAAAATGGCTTTTTCAATCAAAAGACTAGAAAAAGGTCATCAACTTTTTTGGTCCGAGGAAAAAATTTCTGAGTCTCCGCCCCAACCAAAGCCCATTGAGTTTTTAGCGCCCCAAAACGGAAACCAAACTCCGCCCATGGAACAGGAGGACGGTCTCACTCAGTGTAGCCTATATGTGGTGGTCCATGCATTTTGTCCTCTCCAATCGTTAGGCCTAAGTGTTAGGACACACTTCACGAACACATGCATGGTGACGTTAGGCCTATAGCCTAATGTTAGAAGAAGAGATCTTCGAACAAATGACTAAAAAATAAAGTTTGGTCGGCAAAAAGAGGGAAAATGTCGTCGGCGATTCTGCAGCCATTCGACGTCAGCCCAAAATCTCGCGTCCTTCATTCCGCCACTCGTTCGTCCCCCGCAAGTTGTAGACCAAGTCGTCCGCTTATGCATGGAGGGCAATTGATAGGCCTTGTATGAGCTGCTAAGTTGAAAACTCTAATTAGACCATATATCTTTTTGACCGGAGTCGTAGCCTACGTAGGCCTAATATTATTGCAAAACAGATAACGCGTTGTCTTAAGCCTACTTTTATCTACAGAAGGTCTTTCCGATGAACGAAAACGCCATGGCTAAGAGTTTGCAGGTTGTAAGTAAAAATAGGCCTATTAGTCATACTGTTCATAGGCTACATAATATTATCATATTTTTATTATATTTTAATTTGCTTGTAGTTATGTTTGACTATTGTAGTGCTACAAAATTCTTTGCACGCTAATGTCGGAGCTGATACGTCGGGCAGCGTTACCACTCCTTGGGTTTTTTCACAAGATCTTGGGTTTTTCGTTCCGAACTTGGGAAATGGGGTTTTTTTGGGAAGAACTTGGGTTTTTTGCTTGGGTTTTTTTCGACAAAAAATCTTGGGTTTTTTCGATTCAAACTTGGGAAAATGGGTTTTTTTCGGGAAGAACTTGGGGTTTTTTGCTTGGGTTTTCTCTTTCGACTAAGAAAATCTGGAAATTTTGGACATTTTGGAAAGATTTGGGCCGGATCATGCCCGGATGACTAAAAAAAGAAAGGGTCATCAGAATTTTCGGACTGAAAATTGAAAGATTTATTGATTTATTTTGGTCCGGATGACTAAAAAAAAGAGTCGACAAATTTTTTGGACCAGAAATTGTAGAAATTTTCGAAAATTGAGGCAACTTGGGTTTTCTTGGGTTTTTTCGACCCTTCAACTTGGGTTTTTTCATTTTTTAGAGTGGCAACGCTGACGTCGGGGGGTTCTACTTCCGGGAAGACGTTTAGCGTGCACCAATTTCTTTGTTAATTTTTCTGTCGGTGGCGGAATAATCGTTTGCCATCATGAAGCTTGTTAGGTAAATTAACTGTTTTACATCAAACAAGATAGTTTTAGCTATTTTTGCTTAGATAGCAAAATTATAGCGTTTTGGTGTAAAAAATTGAAGTGTGGTTACAAATGTCCCTTTGGCGGCATTTCTAATGTCACGCCGTGCTGTTTAAGACAAGCATAGAAAATGTCGGCAAGCCTTGATAAGGGATTGAGACAGTTTCAGATATTCAAATGTGCACTTGCACGAAGATAGATTGTTGCAGATGCAATTGTGTTTTAGAGGAGACTACAATCCGCAGTTTCATGTTTCAGTCAGTTTCACCTATCGTGGAAGAATTTAAACTTCCGGTGTCGAATTAGGGACTGCAGAGACACTTCAAAACCCAGTCTCTGATATTGAATTTCCACAAGAAAGTTATTTTCTGAGTGAAAAAATTTAGGGAGGGGAAATTTGACTTTTCAAGATATTGCCAGTGTATTATTGGGAAATTAGCTGACTTGTCCATTCTTTGACCCGGCTAGCGCTTGATAGCTTAATTGTTTAAAATTTATTGATAATGGTAGACCCTAGAATAAGGGGCATAGTTATAGTAAGCGGGTCCCTATGTTAATGAATGACTGTACTAACCCTAACCCTTACCGACCTTCACGATGCCTAACCTGACCCTAACCGACCCTCACGATGCCTAACCTGACCCTAACCGACCCTCACGATGCCTAACCTGACCCTAACCGACCCTCACGATGCCTAACCTGACCCTAACCAACACATGGTGACCCGCTTACTATAACTAAGCCGAATAAGGGGTCTATCTGGGTGCAGCCCGAATCCCTGAAGCATATTTTGACCAGATCCCGCAATTGATTTTCACAAAACTTAATGATTTTTAGATGCTAAACTGTGTTATAAGCAAATAGTTTTTGAAGGTTCGACCGCTATTTACTTTTCAGGAAATCAGGCTTTTGTGTATTTTAGCGTTCTCAAGGGTTTGGGTTTCGGGGCTTCGAGTTGACCCAGTTTATCCTAATATAAATGAATCACCAAATCCTGAATTGCTGAACAGTTGTTACCACCGGATCCACGAAACTGTTTTGCAAAGAAAAACTTGCGCTAATTTGCACACTCTTCACTTTCAACGATTCAGGTCCACAATAGTTTTTGGCTTATCAGACACTATAGAAACGGCTTTCGGCTTATTTGCATTGTATTTCATTTCGGCAAATATAGATTTGGCAGTTCATACCTGCACTAGTTTTTTGGCATATTAAATGAGAGAAGTGTTGCTCTGTCTATCTTAGTGATGACAATGATGACATTATATTGTTTCTTTTGCTGACAGATTTTTGATGAAACTAAGTCATGAAACTGTGACCATTGAACTGAAAAATGGAACACAAGTTCATGGAACAATAACTGGTATGTTATTCTACTCAATGTCTGAATCATTTGCAGAATCATTTCGGAAATGTTTCTGGCCATGCCGAATTTTAAGAAACTTTTGATGGAGTTCCGATTTTTAATCATGAGGATGATCTATGGAAGCAGAAAAAAATTGCGCTGTTTTCAGGGTATACATGCATGCTAGAAAATGACATCTGCTTCCGCAATGTGGCTGCTTAACAAATAGCTAATTAGAAAGCATCGAAAATGTAAAATCAAGCTGGTGGCATTGGGTTTGAGTGCTGATGAATTTTGTGCTATTGACTGAACTTTCTTTTTTGTGTAGCTGTGTTAAAAGTTGTGTCTGGAGAGGTTAATATTGTAATAGTTATTTGCTGTTGGTGTGTTATTGTTATGGCTTGAAGTTCTTGTGACTTGTTTGTTTGTATGTGCAATTGTTATAGCGCCCCTTCAAGCTTTCTCTACTCAGAGGCGCTCCCGAATGCAGAGCGGACACTGCGTCGGAGTTTCACGCCGAAGCGCTGAGCAATTGTGAGTGAAGGACTTGCCAACGGTCCTTACGCGGCGAGGTGGATTTGAACCTCGAACCTCCCGGCTCCAAGGCAACGACGCCGCCACCGCGCCCTACTTGTGACCATGCGTGCATCTTATGATTCGTTATCATCTGCATTGTCAGAACTATCTACTTAACCCTTTAAAACCAAGATGGTAGTAATTGGTATGGGAAATCCTATACCCTCCGGCATTAAAGGGTTTAAATGTTTTGTCTCAGGTGTCGACGTGAGCATGAACACTCATCTGAAGTCGGTTAAAATGACGGTTAAGAACAAAGATCCTGTGCAGCTGGAGACGCTGAGTATCCGTGGCAACAACCTGCGCTACTTCATCTTGCCTGACACCCTACCACTCGACACACTTCTAATTGATGATGCGCCAAAAGCGCGTGGACGAGGAGGAAGAGGAGGTTTGCTTCGTTTTTCTTTAACCCTTTAATGCCGAGATGGTAGTAAATGGTATGGGAAATCCTATACCCTCCGGCATTAAAGGGTTATTACTTATGCATTGAATTAATTATCAGTGCCCTAATTGACTTGCTGTAGAAATTGTTCCACTGTTTGTTATATAATAATAACGACAATTGGTTTGGCGCTGTAACATGGCCATGCCGTTACATGAGTTCCTTACTGTGCAGTGTGCAGCTAACAGTCAGGATAAACCTTAGACATCAAGTGTGTTTTTAGCATCTATAGATTTAATTCCACTGAGCCGACAAATAGCAGAAGGAAGTCTGTTGCAGCAACAAGGACCAGCTTAAAAAATCATATTTGCTGCTACACGGCACTAGATTGAAACAGATTTCCAGCATACCACAGGATTCAAAAAGATTTCCCGCTCAGGCATCACTTGCTGTGTTTTACTTAATATTTATAGCTGTGTGATCAGTTATAAGTTGCTGACGTTACATTTGTAGGTCCGCGTGGAGGAAGAGGCGCTCGTGGAGGTCGTGGTCGCGGTGGCCCTCGTGGTGGCCCAAGAGGAGGACGGGGCCGAGGACGTGGGGGTCCTCGCTGGTAGTTGATGCGGAGACAACTGTGAGGGATGATGAACTGTAGTTCAAGAGTTTCTTGTTCTGTTCGTTGACTGTCGGGTTCTAGATTCAGTCCATGGCTAGGATGTTTGTAATTCATGATTTTTTAATGAACAGATAGATCTTGGACCAAATGGAACAAATGAATCATTAAAAAATTCTGTTTTTAAATGAAGCTTCCGATGTTTTCTACGATGAAATAGTTTTTTGGTTTTTTTGCTGAAATATTTCAGAGCTTTGTTACAAATAAGAAAATAGCTTTTAGCCTGAATGTTTCAACTTCACTGTTAGCACTTTGTTGAAGCAGAAATATCTGTTATAATAATTTTTGGAAGCACATTTTCTAAGTTTAGACCAGCTATGTCAAACATTTTCTAGTTGCAATATTTTCCAGCAAGTGACAGAAAAGGGTGCAGAAGTATGAGAATTAGGCAGGTATGGGAAGAGTTTATGATGAGCCCATCACCAGGCATTTTTGCAGGACTGAATCTTTATTGGCACATTTCTTGGTATATAGGGCCTAGTGAAGTTGGGTTTTAAAATCTTAATTTTGATATTCATTTTCAGTCACAAGCATCAGATGAAGCTCAGTTACAATTTTTAACTCTGTGTCGTTTTTAGACACGACTCCATGAGCCAGAAAGACATCTTAAAGACATTGCCAGATCTTTGGCACCCTGGTTTATAAGAAAACCGTCATTCTAACCATGTTCAGCCTTGTCACGTTGTGTTAAATGTCTGTTTTGAAGATTTAAAAATATAAGATCTCAGCATTCTGACAACAGACTAACACTATGTTAAAAATTTGTTGCTTAATTTGTGGTAACAGTACAGTAGGTAAGGACTAAGTGTGCCAAACTATTACTAGTTGAATCTGGAGCATTATGCTTTCATTTCTTTTGATTAATCAAGATGGATTTTAGAAAGTCATAGAGCCTTTTAAGTTAATTGATTTGAAATGAAGAGAGTGTTGGATGGTTGGCTACTTGGCTTGCTTCTGGGATGCAGATCTAGATCTGTTCTTTCTGTTTGTAGGCGGCTGTGCATAGGGGCAAGAGGGGCACTTGCACCCTCTAAAATTGACACTTACCTTTTTGGTTTTTTTAAAGCAATGATGATGCCAATAATACACAGTGAAATGAGAAATTTACATTTAATAACCTCTTTGAAAACAACAGATGGTCTTGATTTCCTGCTTTGCATTTTTGTAGCTCTTGCTGAAAAATTTAACCACGATCATTTTGTTTTGCTCCTGCTGCAAAAATATCTGTTGGTTGTCTATGTCTCTGTTCTGTTGTTTTTCTAATGCTGACCAACATCTAAATGTTTCATTGTGCTTTCCATCACTTTGCTGTTTCTTTAGAATCCCTGTATGTTTCAGAAGTTTGCTTCTAATTGATATTTCTAGATTTGAAGAAATTACTTGTTTGGAATTTCTGGCCAGAGTCAAACAAGCACCGTAATTATCAACGCTGACAATTATTCTTGGGCTCATGTAAACTACATTCAATATAAAGCTATCCATCGAACAGGAAACTTGTCCAAAATAAATGCATGATATGTCATTGCTTACAGATTGCAGAACAAATCAGTTAAGTTAAGAGCACTAGAATAAACATTTTGTCTTGATCGAATTTAAAATTGGTTGTTGGGGTGTGGCAAAGGCATGAGCATTTCCAACTGGAAGCGTTTTTGGACTGAATGATACATGATATGGATGTGTACGTGTGTATTGTATCCATTAATTTGACGCACATCTTCTAGTGCACAACTGCACACCTATCAGAGGCACTTCAAGTGCGAAAGTTGCAGCGAAAAGAAAGTAGTTTCGAGATGGTGATAATTTGAGCTTTGGGTGTCAGTTAATAATGAAGATTGAAGAACAACTCTTGCACGATCTCATGATTTAAACATTAATAATTATAACAACTTATAAATTGATGATGCTATAAAAAATCCAAAAGGAATTCATTGAGTGCGTCACAAGTGAAGTCGAAATGAAAAATAAGAATCAATCGAATGAGCGAAGTTCAGAGGCGTAGCCAGCCCTTGGAAAGTGGAGTGGTTATGAAAATTGCGTCGGTCATAATTATTTTCAGAGTGATGTTGTTCAAACTAAAGTTCATTCATTCTATGGACGTGTACAGCGCTTCAGAAAGAAATTCAGTCAGAGGCGCTCCCAGCCTAGCTACGAGTAAAGACAAACGACTTGGGTGATTTATGAAACAGTGATTGGTCGGAGGTAGCCTAATATAACGCTGCTCCGACGGGAGGTCGTCATTCCAGATGGTTAGACCTGCAACCGAAGCGTTGCCTGGCAGCCAAGCGAGCGCGTGGAACTATTGGGTTTTCCCTATTAGCGAAGCGAAGTGCCCGACGCATTTCAACGTCAGACACAAGACGCCAGAGATCGCCGCGCAGGTAAGATGGATTGCAACCAAGGAAGCCGCACCGCGCGACACCAGAACTGCAATCAGGGCCGGATTAAGATTTTGATCAAATTTCGACCAAACGACTAAAAAAGATCGTCAGCTTTTTGGCAGGGAAAATTGGTATATTCTTCGGAAATATCGACCAAACGACTAAAAAGGTCATCAAATTTTTCGATTGAAGATCCGCAAAAAAATTCCGAACAGGACCCCCACATTTCTTAATCCGGCCCTGGCTGCAATCCGATGTGAAATCCGATTGGTTACCAAGGAACCATGCAGCCTAACCTAACCATATTATGTTGTAGGTCTACATTTCTAGTTGTGATCTCCAAACTTCTAAAGCGCCACTCGAAAGCCAAGCGTGGGGCATCAGCTATTCAAGAGCGATGCGTCGAGTCAAAAGGGTTGTCCATAAGAGTAGGGAAGGTGGTAGTGAGTGATTAGTAATGATGGCCAAGAATCCGAAAATGAGCGAAATTCAAAAGACAGGCCTAGATAATTCCAGAAGCGCGGTGCTTTAGGCTATTGGATGACATGCACGGCTTGAGAACCAGTGGCGGCGCCAGGGGGGGCTAGGGGGGCTAAGCCCCCCCCCCTATCGGCGGCTCAGCCCCCCCAAAACAAAACGAGGAAAATCTCTACAACTGCTAACTTCGAATAAGAAAGCTAGACAGTGACCAACGGCAATGAAATCACTAATCATAGCGTAGAGGGCTTATCCTAATAGAATCCACCGCATATTTTGCCAAATATCCCCCCGACCCGTCATGAGGTTATGACTGTATACCATAATATATTATGTAGCCCGCCGGCCGGCTGAGGGGCTACACCTGTAGTCTTATACAATCACATGCGAAATGGGGTTTTCAATTAGCAGCAGCACTCATGGTGAGACTTTTGGGGCTTGGTAACAGTCCCCAAGTTTGTGGTCAAACCCGGCCCTAGGGTGTGCGGGGCCCAAGGCAGCAAGAGATTCTCTGAAAAGGGTTCTGAAGCAGGACATTTACGAAGTTGATTTCCTGCCAATATGGTAAGTATGCCTCAGGGTGAGAATTGCCGGGGGGGTTGGGGGGGTTCAACCCCCCAGTCATTTTTAGAGCCCCATGTTAAAGTATGTTTTTCATACCCCAATTTCAAGTTTATCATAGGCCAACCCCCCCCCCCAGTTATTTTTTCACAATTCTCATACTGGTATGCCTACTGTATATCATAGGCTTTGATATTCTAGAAAACCTGAATTCTACCGGTAGGCCTAGCCCGGGGCTGAAAGTGGTTTGGAAAGTTGCCTGGCAACTTTCCAAACCACTTTCAGCTCTGGCCTACAGCCTATACTTGTACACTGTAGTTGTGACTCGCTTTATTTGCAGACTCATGGGTGGAGTTTGGTCTCAGCTCTGGAGGGGGGGGGGGTTAAATCGATGTTCCGCGGATCTCCATTATAATAATAGTCAAGTCAACTTCAAAACAGCAGGTCATTAATAACACCAGAGTCAAAATTATGACCTTACCCACCGGAGAATCGTTGGGAACACTAAATCAAAATAATACCCTAAATATAGACACCCGAAAATAAATTGTAGATAACACTAGAATCAAAATGAAGTCCTTAGACACCCGACAATCGTTTGCAACACCAGAATCAAAATGATATCCGTGAACAATAAACACCCGAAAATCGTTGATAACACTGGGATCAAAATAAAGTCTTTAGACACCCGAAAATTGTTGGTAGCACTGAAATCAAATTGATATCCTTAGACAGCCGAAAATCGTTGATAACACTGGAATCAAAATGATGTTCTTAGGCTCCAGAAAATCATTGGTAATACTGGAATCAAAATGATATCCTTAGACACCCGAAAATCGTTGATAACATTGGAATCAAAATAATGTCCTTAGACACCCGAAAATTGTTGGTAACACTTAAGTTAAAAGGATATCCTTAAACACCCGAAAATTGTTGTTTGCACTGGAATCAAAACGATGTTCTTAGACACCCGAAACTTGTTGGTAATACTGGAATCAAAATGATATCTTTAGACACCCAAAAATCGTTGATAACATTGGAATTAAAATAATGTCCTTAGACACCCGAAAATCGATGATAACACTATAATCAAAGTGATGTTCTTAGACACTCGAAAATCGTTGGTAACACTTAAGTTAAAATGATATTCTTAGACACCCGAATATTGTTGTTTGCACTAGAATCAAAACGATGTTCTTAGACACCCGAAACTCGTTGGTAATACTGGAATCAAAATGATATCTTTAGACACCCGAAAATCGTTCATAATACTGCAATCAAAAAGATGTTTTAGACACCCGAAAATCGTTGATAACAGTATAATCTAAATGATGTTCTTAGACACCCGAAAATCATTGGTAATACTGGAATCAAATTGATATCCTTAGACACCAAAAAATTAACATTGGAATCAAAATAATGTCCTTGGACGCCCGAAAAGGTGTTTTAAACAAAATTGGACGACTAAAATTATGTCTTCAGAAATTTTAACAGCTAAAAATGGTGTCTGCAGAAATTTTGACAGCAAAAAAAGTCTTCAAATATTTTGAAAACTAAAGCAAGGTGCCATCAAAAATTTTGAAAAAAAATTTATTCAGAAATTTTTACACCTAATCAAAGGTGTCTTCATACATTTTTACGACTAAAAAAGGTGTTTTCAGACATCTTGACGACTAAAAAGTCGTCAGAAATTCTCCGCCGAAGAAGCACTAATGAAATCAAATCCTGGCTACGGCCTTGGAGGCTGGAGGAAGTTGTGCAGTTCAATAAATTTCTTTAGAAACCCGTGCATTCTTATAGTGGTAGTCGGCGACACTTCAGAACGAGTTCTTGTTGAAGGTTTCATGATTTTATCGTTCGTAAATAGCTGGCAAAAAAGAGCCTAAAATGGCTCCAGTTGAGGTCAACAAACCTAAAAAATGCGTTGGCGGCTGGGGCTCCGCCCCAGACCCCGCTGGGGAAGCTTACGACGCTCCCCCAGACCCCCTAGTCGGTATGGGCTTCGTGCCTTCGGCACTCAAAGCTTCGCGCCTTCGGCGTTTGGTAAAAAAACATTTTTGTCTGCCTTGGGGCTTCAGCCCCCCAAACCTGAATTCCTGGCGCCGCCACTGTTGAGAACTTAAGTCGATTGGGCCTAGGTCTACATTATGAACAATTTCGATACGACTCCATAAATTTATGGCGTGCTACATGTAGACCCCTATATTTCTATAACCACGCTTTTACTTCACCCCGTTCGTACAAGCACGAGCGAAACCATCTGACATTTCTCTGTTGGATGACAAACGACAACTTCTTGTGCGTATGATGCGTGTAATCTGCCTCTCCAGTCAAGCAAGTGTCTTGTTTGCCGAATTAAGACGCATCAAATTCATTGCATCTGACAGCAGCATGACCATTCTTTCCAGTTGGACCATTCTTTCCAGTTGGACAATGAGACAAAGAGATGTTTCCCTTCACGCATATAATTATTGCGACAAATTCGACCGAAACAATTCGGCCAAATCGCGCGGACTAACCGTCGCAACAAATATCTATCTATCAGTGTTTATAATCTAGGCATGTCGGGGTGGGGGATGGGGCAGAAGTTTCCCAGGAATGACATTCCCCAGGAAAAATCTTGAGCTGTTGTTAACTTAGTAGCCTATGTAGCCTACACAAATAATATTTTCCCACACCAGAAAAATAATTATAAACGTAACATATCCCCCTCCCAGAAAATTGGACAGGTCCTGTTTACATGCATGGTTGATAATAATTAGGCTATGTAGGCCTAGGCCTAAAAGTAGGAGAACTAGATTAATTAAACGCTGTTTATCTATCCAAGGCTTCTAATTTCTAAATTATAATGCTATAACTAAAACGCCCGTTCAAACCGAAGCCGGTTTGTTGGGGCTAGGCCTAGTTAGACGGACTTAGGCCCCTAATGCACAGACAAAAATTATAATTGGAGACAAGCCACCTCGCTTGATATAATCATGACGGTGCCTGGAAATTGTAATATAAACATGCATGTAGACGTGTAGGCTAAGCTTAAGCTTATGTCTGTGCGTAAAATGCCTAATGCATATATGTGGGCCGATAGGGACTATGCCTCGGTCTATCTTTTCATTAATTTCTCCTCATTTAATAATTATAATATAATAATAGCGACAATTTATATGGCGCCGTAAAGCGGCCACACCGCTACAAGGTCGCCTCACACAGCCAGCTAACTGCGGGATAAGCCTTCGCACACAATTAAGATTCAAGCTTTGATTTGGAGAAGTCCTTTGGGCGGCCGATCTGATGTCCGGTGGAAGACTAATTTCAACACTTGGGACCAGAAGCCGAGAATGAGCGATCGCCGGAGCATGTCCCCATCCTCCGTACAAGAAGGTCGGTCTTATTAAGCGACATAAGGCGCAAGCCGCGCAACCCGTTGCAGGGTTTCAGAGCTGTAGTCGCGATTGTAAACCAACATAGGCCTACAGAGAGCCTTAATCTCAGTAGCTAGATTGCTAGAGCATGCAGAACCGGAACAAAACGACTAAAATCGACTGAACAGAATTAGCCTACTCGAGCAAACACAATTAAGCGTCGGTCCAGATGTTGTAGGCCCACGTATATTTATTTATTTATTTCTCGCATATGCTATAGCGCCCCTCAAGCTCCCTACTCAGAAGCGCTCCGACTATACCGCGCGGACATTGCATCAGAGTTTCATACCGAAGTCCACGAGCAATTGCAAGTGAAGGACTTCATTAATTAAAGGTGAAGTCTATCAACTCTATATTTCCTTTCTTACTCTCTGCAGTTTGTCTGTCTGTCTCTCTATCTCGCTCTCTCCTCGTGACACCTTCCATGGTTCTGCCGGTCTCTCGATCTTTCCCTTCCACTTAACATAAAGGCTACATTGCATACATGAGCACAGCAATTATAGTTTTATTGCCTGTGATTGGCTGTGTACGTTGAAATATACACGATACACACCATCTCCTTATTTTCCGTATTATAATAGGCTAGCTCTGCTGCTTCTATGCAAGTGTGTATACGCCCTATCGCCTATCCAATGTACGCATGTACAGGGTGCGCCAAAAAAAAGTAATCCCCTACGGTTTTTTGCCCATATCTTGGCCAAAAATATTAATTTTTAAATGACATTTAACAGTCTTAAAGGCAATTCATATTTACGTACAATGGTTCAAATTTCATCAAAATATTTCAAACGGAACAAAAGTTATGCCACTTTTAAGGAGGCCACCCACCGTTTTTTGACGATTGAAAAACGAAACGCAACAAAAACTAGGTTTCCCCCCAATATCTTGGCCAAAAGTAAGAATTTAGATATGAAATTTTACAGGCGTAAGGACAATTCATATTAGCACATGATGGCCAGATTTCATTAAAATATTTTGAGCACAACAAAAGTTATACCACTTTTAGTGAGGCCACCCCCAATTTTTGACGATTCAAAGACGTAACGCAGCGAAAAGTAACAAAAACACGATTTTATTAAGTCTCATCTCAAATAATAATAATAATAAGTGTTGGCATTGGTGGTGGGCACATTGAACACACGTTGTGAAGCACAACCATGTTCATTTGACAACAGTTATTTGAGATGAGACAATAAAATCACGTTTTATTACTTTTTGTTGCGTTACGTTTTTGAATCGTCAGAAAACGGTGGATGGCCTCTCTCAAGGAGGCATAACTTTTGTTCCGGATGGAATATTCTGATGAAATTTGGCCATCATGTGTCAATATGAATTGTCCTAAAACCTGTAAAGTTTCATTTCGAAATTCTTACTTCGAGCCAAGATATTGGCAAAAAACCTCGTTTTTGTTGCGTTTCGTTTTTGAATCGCCAAAAAACGGTGGGTGACCTCCCTAAAAGTAGCATAACTTTTGTTCTGTTTGAAATATTTTGCTGAAATTTGACCATTGTACGTAATTTTGAATTGCCTTTAAGACTGTAAAGTTTCATTTTAAAATTCGTATGTTTGGCCAAGATATGGGCTAAAAACCGTAGGGGATTACTTTTTTTTGGCGCACCCTGTACGTGCAGCGGCGCCGCCAGGATTTTATTTCTGTACGCACAACTTGCACAAAATAATATGAAGCGAACAGCGATCGATACGAGCTTATATTCAGGGGCGGATTCAGGATTTCAGGTTAGGGGGACGTAAATACCACCAATCCAATCCAATATATATATACAGTGCTTAAAGTGTAAAAAAGTGCCAGGACGCTGTAATGTAGGCCTAATTGGTCGTCAGCGGCGGCGCCGAAGGCGGGAAGTTGCGAGTGCCGAAGGCACGAAGCACATCCCGACTAGGGGGTCTGGGGGAGCGTCGCAAGCTCCTCCAGCGGGGTCTGGGGCGGAGCCCCAGCGACCAGCGCATTTTTGGCTGTTTCGACCTTAAATGGAGCCATTTTAGGCTCTTTTGCCAGCTATTTGTGAACGACAAAGTCGCGAAATTTTTAAGAATAAGTCGTTTTTCAGTGTCGCAAGCTACCAGGATAACAATAAAAATCAAAATGTTATTGTAAAAGAGAAAGGTTTTGTCTTTACAGTAAGCTCCCCCAGCGGGGTCTGGGGGCGGAGACCCAGTGAGCAGCGCATTTTTGGCTGTGTCGACCTCAAATGGAGCCATTTTTAGGCAGTCATGTTGAACCTATATAATATAATTATCTTTCTTTGGGCGCATAACGTATAGGTAGGATAGATCTATAGGATTCTCTCGTGGTAATATGGAAATTCAAACTGTCACCCAATAAATTTAGACCATGTGACAATTATATAAAAGTTTGCGCCCCTAGAAAAATTCCTGTGGACGCCCATGCTAAAGGCTTCAAATTATTACCCCATCCTAAACATTACCCCCCCCCCCCTTGCAAACTGTAATTTGCATCAATCGTCGCATTTATTGGACTAAAAATATCAGAAAAATAATCCCGCTTCTTGTTTTGGTCTGAAGATTTTCATCCGTTATCTCACTTCGTGGTTTGGTTTGTTATAAATATTTTCATCTGTAACTAAAATACTAAATCGCCGCTGAAGTTACATGGAGAAATGGCTTCGAGGCTATTATTTTTCCGAGTAAAATATTGATAACAAACCACAGTGGGATGACGGATAAATCTATGCAAATCTAGTGTCCGGGGGTAATCTGACACCGGTTACGGTACAAGTTACCGGGGGGTGATGTTTAGGAGGTGCAATTTGATACCCTTAGATCGGCATATTGCTATGCTATCGTCGCCTTGAAGCCGGAATTTTCCAGGTTCGAATTCACCTCGCCCATAAGGACCTTGGGCAAGTCCTTCACTCACAATTGCTCAGCGCATCGGCCGTAGTAGAGAGCTTGAAGGGACGCTATAACCAGTGGCGGATCCAGAACTCTTCCAAGGGGTGGGGGCAAAAATCTTAGAACCTGGGATGGGAAAGGTGAAACAAATTTCGAAATTTGGTTGCTGGTCGAAAATAAATAGGGATCAGTCTTTGGCTGAAGTACTTTTCATCCGCCAAAAAAGTTGATGAGGGTTTTTTTAGTCATCTGCCAAAATTTTATTGAGAAAATCATACCATTTCATCCGCCAAAAAAGTTGATGACCTTTTTTTTACTCCTCCACTTGAAAACCGACTGGGGGGCCACGTCCCATGCCATTTTCCGAATAGGGGGGGGGGCAATATGCCATTACACCCATATGCATATTGCTAATTTCATACCAAATGGGGGGCCACGTCCCATGGCAGTTTTAAATGGGGGCCATGGCCGGATTGCCCCCTGGATCCGCCTCTGGCTATAAAAAGTGCACATAAAAACACATACAAACAAAAATTAAATAAAAAATTTTTTTACGGTTTTACATCCAGGAATCCCCGGATCCATAGACCTCTATGGTCTAGGCGACTATAAGACGCTCAATGCCAAGATGGCTCTCTATTAGAGTGTAAGTAAGTAAGGAAGTAAGTATATTCTATAGATTATAAAATTTCAATAGAATTTCATCGCTTATAAGAAATTTACAATTTGTGAAAAAATTTGCCTTTCCGCGCTGTACGCACTTGCGTAAGTGCGTACGCCTAACGGCGCCCCTGTGTACATGCATAGTTCTAAGTATCTCGAGTCATGGCACTGTCTACAACTCTCCTTCCATCAATCTTTCTGTATCCTCATCTGCAGATACATATATAGGTCTACTCCATCACTGTCACGAACCCTATTACAGGACGTATATACATAATATAAATACATATATATATATATATATATAAATTATATAAATTATATATACATATTTCCAATTGAGTTCGTAATATTTCTCAAACATAGGCTATATTTTTTATACATGTACATGTAAGCTTATACCCACATATAAAGGTCTATATTTATATATAAGAGTGTGTGACACAGTATATATATGCAATTATATATAATATAGGCATATATATACATTTTGATCGAGAAATGTTACGAACTCAATTGGAAAGACGTCATTATCGACCGGTAAGTCGTATAATACAAGCAAGTCGTTGAAAGGCGTTGGTGATAATTTGTTTCGCTGCATGAATGCTTATTGG
The DNA here is from genome assembly GCA_945859605.1 of Lumbricus rubellus. NCBI lineage: Eukaryota > Metazoa > Annelida > Clitellata > Crassiclitellata > Lumbricidae > Lumbricus > Lumbricus rubellus. The sequence continues at coordinate 21,571,255 of OX243826.1, read as the reverse complement.
TCAGTGGATTGTGTGTGTTGCAGAGAGAAAATAGCCAGCGCCCCAGGCCACACACGCACACACACACACACACACGCACACACACGCACGCACACGCACACACACATTTGATGAATGTGGCGCCCTCTATGTCACATATCCATGCATTCAGTCATTGGGCGTCATCGGCGTCGTTGGCATCGGCGCTTTTATTTATATATAACTGCATAGAGTGGGAATTGGGCGGATTTACGCGCAGCCTTAGGAACGCCGAGTGACCTAAGTTACGTAGCCGTTGACAACGAGCATGATGGAGCAGCGTCTTCAGTGGTGATGGTCTTGCAGTGTCGTTGATATATTCGTCGCGTCTTGAAGTAGATTGGCTGACGTGTAGAGTAGCTACAATATACAATTCGTTTTAAAAGCATTCGTTTGGGAAACATGAAGCAACGTTTGGAGATGTATTTGGGCGGTAAGACGCAATCTTCTATATTTGCAATCTTTGGACTATAATTGCTATTGAGAAGAAGACGAATTTTTATCAGTCCCTTAAGCTATATGTATGAGCACTTGTTTGTATGTGCACTTGTTATAGCACCCCTTCGAAATTGCTACTCAGAAGCGCTCCCGACTACAGCGCGGACACTGTATAGAAGTTTCACGCTGAAACGTATAAGCAATTGCTAGTGAAGGACTTGCCCGAGGTACCTACGCGGCGACTTAAGGTGGATGGCACTCCTTCCAGATTTCTACTCACGCGCGGACACTGAATTGGAGTTTCACGCATGCGAATGAAGGACTTGCTGATGGCGGCTTGAGATGGATTCGACCACGCAACCTTTCGGCTCTAAGGCACGGAACATACTCTATATACCACCGCGCCACACGAGCCTTTTATAGCCATTTTGTGGACATGCAGTTACGGGTGCATGCATGTGAAGTGCATTTCGACTTCACTTTCTTAGCCTCGGCATATGATAGTTGATGGACAGTCCTCTCCCTCGCCGTCTCATCTCCCCAACGACGGTGTGCGAGCAATGTACTCATTTCAGTTGAGTTTGGTAAAGGGACGAAGATGGAACATACATTGCTGCTTTATAACCTGGAAGGGATTTAACCCCCCGACCTCTAAACACAACACGTCGCTTTTCAAAGCCGTAGCCAGGATTTTATTTAGGGGAGGGAGGGGTTTACTCGACCGTGAGCAAGCCCACACGTATAGGCCTAGCCGAATCAACTGACTAATGGTTTTGGAGAAGCGTCGTGAGGTCTCAAAGTGGGTTTTGGACGGCCAATACATTACACAGTGTAGTTCGCACGCCATGTGCATGATGTACTAGTATATGTGCATTCTTTCTTTTGTGATTATTTCATTTCTGGGGTTGTTCAAACACACCCCAAACACCCCTATCTAGCTACGGCGTAACGGCGTTATGCTACAATGCTTTACGGGCAGACGGCAAAGCTGAGGCGGACAGTAGCGACACCTTTTGCCCGGTATTTTTTCTGATGACTATTTAAAAGTATAATATCGTTTATTTCCTCATTCTGTTAATGGATGACACTATTTATAACACAGTAACATTCTGTTGCATGGTACATAACAGTACTAAAGCAGCGCCCCTGAAATTTTAAAAGGGGAAATGTCATTTCGGAACAGACTTCCCCCGCCCGGGATATGACTAGATTATAGTCTCTTTATATTCACTGTATTTTTCTCATCACAATCATTGTCGTCATCGTCGTCGTCGTCGTCTTCGTCTTCGTCGTCGTCGTCTTCATCATCATCATCATCGTCATCGTCGTCGTCGTCGTCGTCATCATCATCAACATCATCAATCCTCATAATTATCATCATTATTTCTGTCACCAGTGATTTTAAACGATGGGCTCGATTAAAAATGTTCTAAGAGTTTCGTATACAATTTGCACTATTTTATAATGGCTACTACACAATAACCTATATATGATAGTACATTATATACTATATTATTATTATATGTATTATATGATACATAATTATACGTATATAATTGTGTAGTTTTTAACTCGTCTGCACTTATTGACGTTTAGGTATTGACGCGATGAAGACAGTCTATTTCATTCTTCTGCTCGAATGGAGATCGTTTGGAATTGAAGAAGGTACGCGCGCACACACAAACACACACACACACACATGATTCACGTCTTCCATAGAAAACCACGCTATTTGCCCATCTCATTTTCTTCCTTTCACTTCTCCTCCTCCTCCTCCTCCTCCTCCTCCTACTCTTACTCCTACTCCTTCTCCTTCTCCTCTTCCTCCTTCTCCTTCTCCTCCTGCTCCTCCTCCTCCACCTCCTCCTACTCCTACTCCTACTCCTACTATTACTTATCCTTCTCTTTCTCTTCCTCTTCCTCCTTCTCCTTCTCCTCCTCGTCCTCTTTCTCCTCCTCGTCCTCCTCCTCGTCTTCGTCTTCGTCGTCGTCATCATAATTATTATCCGCCCTGTAATTATACTGTCTATGGTGTAACCTAAGCTTTGAACCACGCTTGCAGATCTGCGACATCATCGACATGTAATTACAATTAGTGGTCTCACTTCTATTGTTCGGAATGCAGCATTGTAAAATGAGACAATTGGTTAATCTTGCATACCGTTGCTGTATCTATAGGCCTGTGCAAGTATTTTATGCTACGGACATCAATCTTCATCCAGTGTCAACCATTCTCATTACAATGTCATGTATATACAGGGTGGGCCATAAAAAGTAACCCCCTATGGTTTTTTGCCCATATCTTGGCCAGAAGTAAGAATTTCGAAATGAAATTTTGCAGTCTTAAAGACAATTCATATTTACACATGACGGCCAGATTTCATCAAAATATTTCAAACAGAACAAAAGTTATATCACTTTTAGTGAGACCACCCACCGTTTTTTGACGATTCAAAAACGCGACGCAACATACCGATAGCCAAGCACCGAGAACGACTATAGACTACTAGATGTGAAACCCGGCGTTGCCCGGGGAATTTGGGGGTTTCGCCTCCCTTCCACGCCACCCCGCTCCCACCATGCTCACCGCTCCCACCCTGCTCACCGCTCCCCGTCCTCACCCCCTTCCGCACCCACACACCGCCCCGCCTCGCTCCCACCCTGCTCACCGCTCCCACCCAATCCCTCGTCCCACCCCTTCCGCATCCATACACCGCTCACCGCTTCTACCCCGCATCAGCCCGCATCACCCACGGCCCCACCTCCAACCGCTACGCCCTCCCCGCACTCTAACCCGGCCCCACCAAGACTCTAACCCACTGATGTAACAGGCGTTTTCCGGAACATTTTGTTTAGCCCTTGCACGCTTTTTGCTAACCCCCTCCCACAACCAAACCCGACTCGCCCCTGCGGGGCGGGGTGTGTATGCTGACTGTGGGCGTGACGTTCCTGGTCGCATTCTATCTGTAGGCTAGCTGCAAGGGGTTTGAGGTACTGTAACAGTAGCCTAAAGCTCCGAAACTGCGCGAATATCGTATCCGCGCAGGCCTACGTGGTTAGCTAAATTCATTCACCAACCCTTTCACTGGGTCGTTCTGGTGATCAATAGCTGTGAAACTGTAGGTGTATAATTATTTACAAACGAACACACATTCACCCTGACACCCACCCACATCCACATTCTTCTTTCTCTAGTCTATGGTTTATGCACTAAGAGCGCCTATTAATAACTTGATTAATACTTTGAGCGTAAAGTATGACGTCATGAAGCCGTTTGCTAGATAATGGCGGCGCAAGCTTAAATCGCTTCTTAAAATATCTGTATATGCGCTAACTATACCACATCGAAATTTAAAATGTCTATAACTTTGGTTTTAAAGCGAATTAGGAGCTGCCAATAGGCCTAGTCACGATGAATTCCAGATTCGCATACAAATATTAAACAAAATATTTCGCGAAATAGATATATTTGGATTAAAAGTCTTTGACCGCGAGAGTTTGCGCACAACGGGACATCGCCACAGAATTCAACTTTGCCTTATGGTTTAAGATATATAAAGCCAAAAATGACTAAAAGGCCAAAAACCAACTAGCAAGTAAAAACAATGATTAGAAAGTTAACAAAATTATAAGGTGTATTTTTAAAGCGGTTTGCTTAAGCTGAAAGCTTTTCCAAACCCAGAGTCTATTTATACCAGAGAAGTGTCTACATTAGACCTGAGTCCTTCCAGTGCAGGACTGCACATCGGACAACGCAGCTTCTCCACTTTCCTCTGTCCATCGCCACCTCGACATCGTCCTCCCACGTCAACTCAGACTTTGTAGATGTTCTCTAACGGTTTCCTACCCGTTGAAAAAAACTGAAGTGTCTGTAGAGGCATTTAGTTTAGCATACATTCCCTTTCTCGTATAACCGATTTCAGTGTCATTTCACACTGTTCTAAGTTCCACTATAGGCACTGTAGCGACCATGTTGGTGTGACCCAAAAATAACTGAAACAGTGATGGAAGCAATCCAGTGCAAACAAACCCCTCCCCGTGCCCCCACACAGGCACATACATGTACAAAGGTATACGATGATTTTCCAATATAATAGGGCCTACTGGTAGTTATCTTGGCCATGGAACAGGATGAGCCTTTCCGAACTTAATAAAATTATGTTGACTTGAGTAAACATGTACGTTTTCAGCAGCAGTATACCCTATAATTATATGCTGTTTAATTATAACTACGACCTCTGCATTTATGTTGACTCGGTTGGCATAAGTTAAGAGATAAGCTTACGAATTTCACAAAATTTGGTTTGTCGTCAACACAAATTTCTAAACCCCGGTATCCAGAAACAAACGTAGACTCGACTATATTATGTCGTCCTATAAGTTCGGATTCTAGAGCAGTATATAGACAGATGAAACTATCTAAAAACAATTTCCAGGTCAACATAAAGGGCGTGGGTGGACACAGGGAAGTTTTATTCAACGGCCATATGTTTCCTCTCTTGTTGTTCGTCCAGAAAAAGGCCTTTGGAAGAAAATCTGGACATTATCGAGCGTTTGTTCGTTATATGTCCGTCAGCGGTTTCCATTCGCTGACCATCCGTCCTGCGTCAGATATATAAATTTATATATATTTATATATATTAGTATATTCATATAAATTTATATATATATATTTGTATATTCATATATATATTTATATATATATCTTTATTTATATGTAGCCTATATATTTGCGCTCATCGGTCGATAAAATGCTTTTCCCGTACAAACGCAATAGGGTCCTTCGGATGCTCCGTGTCTCGAAATAGCGGTCAGTGATACGACTTCAGAGGGCTATTATGCGTGCTTCATGTTATTGTAACGTATGGTAAAACCAGAACTATAGGCTATATTTGTGTTATATGGTAGGCCTATAGTCCTACTGCGCAGAAAGAAATGCTCTTGGTTCAATTCGCATGGGCTGCAGCAATGCGGAATCGAGCCTTTTTCGTGGTGGGCCCAGTGGTCTATAATGGGCTCTAGCAGCACCTACGACTGCTTCCTCAGCCTTCCTGGGGTTGTTAGGCCTACTGCAGAATTTTTTGTTGAACTCAAAACTATGCCTTTAGTCGTGCTAGAGTCGGGAGAATTTCTGAGCATAATCACCTTAAAAAGACACCCGCACTATTATAATAGAGAAATTCTGAATGAATGAATGAATGAACGAATGAATGTAGTATAATATATATTAGACCCATTATGTTATTTAGGCCTGTAATATAAATATATACATACATTTGTTTGTTGTTATATGTGCACTTGCTATATATAGCGCCCCTTCAAGCTCTCGCTACTCAGAGGCGCTCCCGAATGCAGAGCGGACACTGCATCGGAGTTTCACGCCGAAGCGCATGCTCGATACATGCTCTATAGTCTATACAGTATACATGCCCTGTGAGAGCCGTAGACTATAGGCCCATAGTGCGGTGTATTAACCATTGCTTGCTACAAAATATGGTATAATTATTACAATGATTGCTAGATATGCCGCATACAAACCGCTCTCTGCGCGTGCTTCAACTTCAAAGACAATTCACCGTCATGAAAGGGTTGCCGGAGAGAAACTAAGTAAATAAGTAAGTAGCCTTTATTTGCATCTGACAAGCGCATGGACAGTGTCCCTCTGCACAGTGTCTGGTTTGACGAGAGACTGCTGTTGACCAAGTATTATTTTTTATACATTCGTGTGTATACGTCGCCGCTCGATGGAACAGCGGAAGAAGGGAGGAGGGGGACGCAGATCACTATATGGAACAGCGGAAGTAGGTTCATCACGATGCGTGACCAAGAATTCGTCGACTGCAAAACGAGGTTCTTTGGAAAGCATCATCAAACAGTGGCGACCGGAAGTACATGACTGCATGGACAGCAACTCAATGAGTTAGTTGGCAGTGACGAATATACAAGGAACCAAAAGGCATCTATACTCTATAGGGTCTACATGTACTAGCTTCCGCTTCCTTTCATTTGATTTCGGAAAACTTTATTGATATGATTGTGTCACCGGGGCGCACTCCAAGTGGTTTCCTGTTCTAAAAATAAGGTAGACCTAAGGTTAACTTAAATCAGTGGCCTACTGTGGAATTCGTGACCGTCGCGAGAGGGAACTATAAGGAAAGATTAAAAGCAGTAGGCCTATAGGCCTAAAGATTTCGCTGCGAAAAACATTGCATTGGAAATTTTAGACGGACTAAATAATTAGATCTATTTGTGTCATGAGAAAATTCTGAAGAGCTAAATAATTATTTGCGCCATGAGAAAGTTCTGATGGACTAAATTGGTGCAATGACAAATTTCTGGATGACTAAATCAGTAAGCCTATCATGAGAAATTTTTGAAAGATTAACTTATAGTATCATAACAAATTTTCTGGATGACAAATATTATTAGTAGCCTATAGGCTATCGTGGAAAAAATTCTGAAGTACTAAATTAGTATCATGGAGAATTATTTTCTGGATGACTAAATCTATATCATGAGAAATTACTGGATGAAAAAAATTTGTATCATGAGAAATATTAGGAAATTACATTTTTCTTAAATATCGTGATGATCTTAGAAGGTCGTTGAATTTATCAGGGAAGTTTGTCCCCACCCTTTTTAGGTTTCGACCCAAATGGCATTGAAGAATTGAAGGATTAAGAACAGCTGCTGTCAAGTTAATTACTTACAAAAGGTTCAGACCACAGATGCTCGAGAGCATTCTTGCACTCTTGTGCAAAGAATAGGAGAAGTCTGAAGTGCTCTTTAGCACAAGTGCTCTTTAGGTCGCTTTTTCAATCATTTTATGAAGACGATCTGGAAATAAAGCCAGCTGCTGTCAACTCTGGCTTTCGTGTACATGCAGGACGCTTAAAGCCGTTGTGCGATTTTGCAGCGCTTTTTTGAGTACTTGCAACGTGCTATATTGAGTGTCTTGTGGCTTATTATAATTATATGTACATTGTACGTACGTACGTACATACATACATACATTATACATACATACATACATACATACATACAATGTCATACATACATACATACATACATACATACATACATACATACATACATACATACATACATACATACATACATACATACATACATACATATACACACACACACACACATACATACATACATACATACATACATACATACATACATACATACATACATACATACATACATACATACATACATACATACATACATACATTACATACATACATACATACATACATACATACATACATACATACATACATACATACATACATACATACATACATACATACATACATACATACATACATACATACATACATACATACATACATACATACGTATTACATACTCGTACGTATACATTCAAGGCAATGACGTAAGTCTATATCTATATATATATATATATAGGCCCTATTATAATATAATATATAAAGCGAGACCTACTCTACATGTAAATACACCTCAAATGCAAATGTGCAGACGCCTCCAAAACGTTTTGTTAATATTTAATAGGTGACACATGCAAACGTTAGATCAACACCTTGGCCATCTATTATTTCAGTCCAGCCTTACTTTAACGTGTGCGCATTGAGTGCTAACGTGGATGACGTTTGTGTTATCCCGTTCTCTCTACTGCGGAGAACAAAGTTTCGAAATATAAGAGCAGAAATATACGAGAATTACTAAACAGATATGATATAAATATGAATAAAACTACATAAATATCAAGATAATATGGGCCAAAGAAATACAAATATAAGAGAGGAAATACATGTACAAGAGCCTCTGAGTAGGCTATACGAGTATACGTCTCCAAAAGATGCGATAGATCTATATAAATTCTTCGAATGAATTAGAAATATCAGAGCAGTTCAATGCGAACATATACTACACAAATTTTAATGATGAATTCCCAGTCAGTCTAAATGACTTTTTAAACCAAATAATGAGACAGGTGATCACTGCTGTTATCACCTTGGTCCACAGAGCTCAGCCTCTTCCGCTGACGCTTACCATAGTAAGCTTATACATGCATAGTATTGTATACAGTCGTAAGTATCCAGTGTATAAACTCTATCTTGATCTTCCTCATTAGAAAGAATTATCGTCTTCTTCAGTCAGTCTTTCCTCAAAAGCTGCGTGTACAGAGAAGTTGAGACGAGTGCGAAAACGAAGAAAGATAAGAAGAAGAAAAAGAAGGATTTTAGGAGTTGGTGGGGCTGGTGAGAATGAAACTAGCTTTGATTGTTATTTCATGAATAAATATTGTTAAAAACAACCAATGCAATATTAGTGGCAGCCGCAATAATATTATTATAACAACAGCAATGACAACAACAATAATTGAAAGAATAATGATAATGATGATGCTCTTTATCGTCGTCGTCGTCGTCGTCGTCATCATCATCATCATCATCATCATCATCATCGTCATCATCGTCATCATCATCATCATCATCATCATCATCATCATCATAATCATCATCATCATCGTCATCATCATCATAATCATCATCATCATCGTCATCATCATCATCAACAGCAACAACAACATCATCATCATCATCATCATCATCATCATCAACAGCAACAACAACATCATCATCATCATCATTATCTAACCCATTGTCAGCCTGCATATAATGTCTTCCAGTTGCCCTGATACCGCTTCTCCACCGTCTCACGATCTTGATGAAACCTTTTTCCTACACGCTTCTCACTCTGTGCATCCTATCTTTAGCCGTGTTTAATCTCTCTCGAGATCCTACACGCTATCGTTTAGTCATCAACATCTCCTCTTCAGACCACCATCTCTTATCGCCTATTGTCGCTTCTTAAGTTGAATGAGAACAGTCTGCTCGCCTCTCTAGTGTGATTCCTGAGTATACTTTCTGATCATCAACATCGTTCGTCATGAGCAATAATTAATAATAATCGGGCGGACAGCTCATTGGTCATTGTTATCGTCTTGCTTAGACAGAGACGTCGACGTTAGCAGATTTATGGTCTTGTTTAACATGGTCGGGTGTAGCGTGGGATGCAAAGTCAGTGTGAGAATTGCGGAAAAATAACTAGGGTGAGAGAATGGTGGTGGTTTGGGCTATGATTCACTTGGACTTGGGGGGTGTGGGGAAATGAGGCTTTACGACGGGGCTCTAAGAAAGACTGGGGGCGGGTTGAAACCCCCAAATCCCCGGCAATTCTTACTCTGCGCAAAGCGAACTGGTTCATGCCATGCATGAAATTTTAGGAACGACAATGCAGGACAACGCAAGAAAAGATAATGCAAGACAGACCAGACAAGGCAAGACAGAAAGACACTGCAAAGTAAGGAAGACAAAGCAATGCAAAACAAGACAGAAAAGAGTGCAGGTCATAAACTTACAAAAGTTGAGGCAAGATGATCCAAGTCAACAAAATGCAAGGCAATGTTAGACAAAAAAAATGTGATTGGAAAGACATTGGAAGACAAGACAATGCGAGGCGAAATGATGCATGACAGTTCAAGGCAATGCACTGCGCGACAATACCATGCTGAAAGACAATGCAAAGCAGAACAGATAAGACACTGTAAGGCCAGACAGACAGAACCGAATACAAGACAACAGAGGAAGAGAGAACAATTCAAATCAAGACAATGTAAAGCTGATTGAGACAATTCAACGCGAGACTGTGGAGGACAAGACAAAGCACTACGAGAGAAGACAATGCCAGACAATATTCTAGACAAAGCAATGCAAGACAATACAAGTCATGGTTAGTGCGTGCGACTGTTTGTGTGCCATCGATACGCGCGCCATTCGATACAGTTTCCACGGGGATCGATTAATTTACGAAAGTGACCGCGACCGACCGCCAGGTTGACTGATGACGCAGGCAGACTTTAATGGTACAATTGGACGTCCCATCCCAGCCTCCCTCCGTTTCTCCCCCTTCTTCCGCCTCTCCATTCGTTCCCGGTTTCGCCTACTTCGGAAGAGAGAGATGGACAGAGAGACGGACAGAGAGACGGATAGGGAAAGACAAAGAAACGGTGAATGGGAAAGGGGTAGGAACATAGAAACAGACAAATAAATGGACAGAGAGAGGGAAATAATGAAAGTAATGGATACAAAAAGAGAGGAGACAGAGCTAGAGACAGACAGACGAACAGACAGAGACGGACACAGAGATAGAGACAGACACAGACGAACAGACACAGACAGAAGGTGACAGATAGAGACAGACACAAACAGACACAGACAGCAAAAACAGACAAAGACATACATATATACAGACAGACAGACACAGATACAAAATAACAGAGACAGACACAGACAGACAAACAGACAGACACAGACATAGACATACATGTAGGGAATGCCAAGGATCGGTAGTGATTCTAGTCGCGTCGTCATCAACATCGGCCATTTTGGTATTCGCCGTCCGTCAGACTTCGACACACACCGACCGGTAACAATATATCCGACTCAATTTGAGATTTAACGGAAATTGTTAGCCTCCCTTTCACCACCGCCGCCGCCGTCACCACCGCCACCACCGCCGTCGTCGCCGCCACGGCGCGCCGCCGCCGCCACCGCCGGCGCAGGAGTCGAATTTCCGCGATTATTTCCGGGGTCCGTTCTCGGACTATCGCCTCCGCTCGATGTCCTCCCGTCATCGTCCGGAAACACGACTGGAATAGTAAACGGGAAAGAGGGGGAAGCAAGCGGCGGACGGGAGTCCTCCGACCGACGCCTAATTCGATAGAAGCCGCCGCGGTCCGGTTGAAGGATAGGTAGAGAGAGAGGCGCGAGCGTGACGGAGTGGAATTCCGGATATTCCCAGCGTGCATCATTTCGACTGAAGCTGTTTCTGCGACGTCATACTTCCGGTTGCGCCGTCGTAAAGCGTCGAGATACGATCAGTATTCAACAGAGGCGTATGGATGATGATGGTTCAGTCGGGGAGATTGTTACAACCAACCCCGGTCTCCCCTATTTATAACACGGTCGGGTAGAGCGATGAAATGACGACTAAATCCGTCGGACTAAGTGTTGATTCCACCTCGGTGGGGAAAGGCGATGTAGCCTACGTGTCGTGACGTGCTGTTCCGTCAATTCCTTACCGCCATTATTTCCCCTGGAAGAATACTAAAAAAATGATGTTGAGACTCAAAGCTGTTGGAAAAACGAAAACAAATTTTGACATCTCGTCCAGTAACAGACTGTTACAGTAGCCCAGCGAATTCGTATTTTTTTCAGTTGAACGACAATTCCCGATAACAAAGATCATTAGCGTCGCCCTCCTCCTTTATCCAGGCTTTGGACTGGCATTGTTTAAGTCGAAGGAGTTGTGGAGTTTAGCCATAGGCGTAGGAGACTGGGGTCCAGGGGGGGGCAACTGCCCCCCCCCCCCCAAATTTCGGGCAAGTCTGATTTTTCGGGCAAGCAGACCCGAAAAAATAAAATAAAATTTAAAATTTACTTTTTTATTTTTCTGGGTCTTTTTGCCCGAAAAATCAGACTTGCCCGAACAAAAAAAGGTCGTCAGACCTTTCGGGCAAAAGGTAACGGGAAATTTCAGAAGATTTCGGCCGGATGACTAAAAAATTTCGGGCAAAAGTCTCATTTTTGCCCCCCCTCCAACGCCTAAATGTCCCCTACGCCTATGAGTTCAGCTCAGCGATCTTTTCATTTTGTCATCTGGAACTTAAATCATGTTTGTACATGTATGTGCACCTCGCCGCGTAAGGACCTTGGGCAAGTCCTTCACTCACAACTGCTCAGCGCTTCGGCGTGAAACTCCGATGCAGTGTCCGCTCTGCATTCGGGAGCGCCTCTGAGTAGTGAGAGAGCTTGAAGGGGCGCTATAGCAAATGCGCATACAGACATATTACGTCATAGCTCCTACGGACCAATGGCAGAGAGCGATGACGTTGAAATATAATCAGTCGTCGCAACGTCGTCTACATGTTCGTGTTCGTGTTCGTCTCGGTAATTAGTTTTCCGGGTCATAAATTTCAACAGACGACGGCCATCATCGAAACGGCGATTCTATCCGGCCAAGCGGAATGACCACGACACACGGTCCTGCATACACGCACGTATGCCATGCAGTAGACCTTTATAAAACGCGGATTTACAAACGGGATTCGATGTTTTCGGCTGCTAGGTGGTGCCAGGCTTGGTAGAGGCCGGAGGGGGTGGGAAATCGAGCGTTATGCAATATACAAGTTAATGGTCATGCTATGATCTATAATTTTTTATACGCATATTTTAGGGTTCTGTAGAGCCCGTTCTTCCAGGCCACTAGCACCGTCAGCAGATTTAAGAGCACACGTGTAATCGGAATGCGAGATTTTTGGTTTATTTGTGATTTATGGGATTCGAATGACTGAGGTTTTGGAAAAAAATAATTCTTTCCGTTTCTCGACTCTGAAATGAACGTCTTGCAATCTGTCAAGGCTATTATTTTGGATCACAAACCGAACAATTCAAGTCTGCGTATTTTTTAAAAAGACATTCTGTTTTAAGTAACCTGTGGTAAAGGGCAATAGGCCCTATAATAATAATACTAATTGTAATTATTGAGCCTATTACTGCTATTAGACCATCATTAATAACTAATATTTTTGCAGGAGGGGCAAAACGCGATGGTCTTGGTAAACTTGTGTTAGCAAGAGCTTGAGAAAATGCAAAGCAGGAAATAAAGGACATGCATTTTCACATACAAAAATGTAGTTTTCTAAATGTAGGCTGCATTATTTTCTAAGCCTAACTTGATGTATCATTAGCAACATTAATGTTCTAGTGCGAAGAAATTAGTTAAGAACCAAAAACAGTAGTCATAAACAAAAATGTCGATTTTTCGGGGGTGGGTGGCAAATGCTCCCTTGTAGGACCTGGCCAATACATGTATCTCTTTCTTTACTGTTTCTTGCACAACAGTTTAAAAGCCTTAAAAATAAGTATTGTGGGTCTTTTCAATCGGTATTCTGAAATTAACTTCGAAAATAGATGACAATATAGGCCTATGCTGACGATAATACTAAACCAATGAAAATAGACTAATTAATAAATGAGAAAACATTATTAATGATTTTAAACCAATATACGTTAATATAAGAAGCAAAGGTAACTGGGAATACGGTGATTAATAAACGAATAACGTACTTTAACTTTACAGCAATTATTGATTTCTCACATTTGCAATCCAACAAGCGGAAACATTTTCTACGATTTATTTTTCTGGTCCACAGGAGTCGCTTTCGCAAGATGGAACCAGATAAAAGACGGAAGGTCAAAGATCAAATCAGTCATATAATCAGTTATATATATATATATATCTATTCAAGAAATCTGAGTGTTGATAGTCTTCTTACAAAAACTTCTAAGACAAAAGAAGTTGATTAATGGCGGCAGCTACAAAAGAGAGAAAGACGCAGAGAGACCGGAGGGACGGACGGACTCTCGCCATGCGGATTAATTCCAGTTATTATCTTTGTATTCTTATGTTATTATTATTATTATTTTGCTGTTATTCATCTTCTGAAGACTTCTTCCATCAGATAATAGACCGAACGTCAGTATCTCATCTACGCTGCCGCTGCTGCTGATGCTGCTGATGCTGCTGCGGCTGATGCTGATTCTACTGATGCTGGTCGGCCGCATCTGCTTCTGTCTCCGTATCTGATGCAACGCAGATCGTCCGAGCGCAGTTCTTTCTTTTCTGTCTGTATCTCTCTCAAGCTGCATCTGATCTGCTCTCGATTCATTACGCAAATTAGACAGATGGTCGCCGGTCGCCGCCGTCATAGTAGCCCCTCCCCCCACCATCCCGACCATGGAGAGACATGGACCAAAAGCTGAACAAAGACCAACAATGAGGCATACATGTACATGTATACTGTATAGTAAAGGCACCGATCAGAGACACCGACAATGGCCAGGACAAAGCGACGGTAAGGACACCGACAAAAGAACAGACAATGCATCGACAAAAAAACAGACAATGCATCGACAAAAGGACAGACAATACATCGACAAAAACAACAGACAAGGCACTGGCAGAGGCACTGACAAAGGCACAAACAAACGCACCGACAAGAGAACAGACAAGGCACCGACAAAGACAGCGACAAAAGGACAGACAATAGCACCGACCAGGGCACCGATAAAGACACTGACAAAGGTACCGACAAATGCACCAACGAAAAAGCCGATAAAAGCACCGACCAGGGCACCGACAAATACACCAACAAAGGAGCCGACAAAAGCACCGACATAACGACCGACAATGCACCAATAAAGTCAGCGACAAAGACACACAGAAAGACACAGACCCAAGCATCGTTTAAGACGGCTATAAGAAGAGAGAGAGAGAGTATATCCTCTTCGCTGAAGTAATGCGGTTGTTTTGATACGCAACTCAAATGAGGTTCGTCCACCGAGCGAAAGACCGACCACCCGACCATCCGACCACCGCACCTCGCTTTAAATTACGACGAGATTCTTCGTTAACCGGAAGTCGGGAGAACCGGAAATGGAGACAACTTCCGTTCGGTGAGAACAACGAGGTGACGATAGATGCGTTCACATTACGGCTAATTGTGTCGCACATCCCAGGGTGCAAAAGACAATAACGCTAAGACGTCGTATACGTATATGCGATGGCTCGGTCTCGTTTCGCTTCAAGGATGGCTGTGTGTTGTGGCTAATGACTTTGTTATTGTGGCTAACGACTTCGTTATTGTGGCTAACGTCTAGCTTTACTGTGGTTAATGACTTGGTTATTGTGGCGAAGGGTTTGGCTATTGTGGCTAATGACTTGGTTATTGTGGCGATGGGTTTGGCTTTTGTGGCTAATGACTTGGTTATTGTGGCGAAGGGTTTGGCTAATGTGGCTAATGACTTGGTTATTGTGGCGATGGGTTTGGCTATTGTGGCTAATGACTTGGTTATTGTGGCTAATGACTTGGTTATTGTGGCTAATGACTTGGTTACTGTGGCTATGGTTTTGGTTATTGTGGCTAATGACTTGGTTATTGTGGGTAATGAATTGGTTATTGTGGCTAATGACTTGGTTATTGTGGGTAATGAATTGGTTATTGTGGCTAAGGATTTGGTTATTGTGGCTAAGGGTTTGGTTATTGTGACTAATGAATTGGCTATTGTGGCAAATGGTTTGGCTATTGTGGCTAATGACTAGGTTATTTTGGCTAATGACTTGGTTATTGTGGGTAATGGCCTGGTTATTGTGGCTAATGAATTGGGTATCGTGCGCTAATGAATTGGTTATAATTGTGGCTAGCAGATATGGTTGGTCTGCATCAATTTTGTCAACTGTTCTCCTGCTCACACTCCTCTCTCATCCTCACAATCGTCTTTCTTATCTTCACACTCATCCTCATTATTCTTTTTCCTCTTTCGCCTCACCATTCCCACATTCCTATTCCTCTTACTCATCATCTTCCTTCCTAATCCTATCCTCCTCCTTCTCTTCTTTCTCCTCTTACTTCTCCTCTTCCTCCTTCTATTTCTCCTCTTCCTTCTTCTCTTCCTCCTCATCCTCCTGTTCTTCCTCTTCCTCTTCCTCCAGTTCCTCTTCTTCCTGCTTATCTTCCTCCACCTCTTCCTTCTCCTGTTCTTATTCTTCTTCCTCCTCCTCCTCCTACTCTTCCTCTTCCTCTTCCTCCTACTCCTCCTGCTCCTCCTCCTTCACTGATTCCTTACCCCCCCCCCATCTCTCTGCTAATCCTCTTCCACGTCCACTTCTTCCTTTCCTCTGCTTATCCTCCTCTCGGCCTCCCACCTCCCGCCGCCGGCGTTTTACCGACCATGAACCAAACCCACGCGAAACGACAACGGCCTGATGTGAAGCTACAGACAAGTAATTTAGACACGTCTTTATAGACTGCTAAATTTACACTTCACGAGCACACTTAAAGAAGTCCGAGCCAATAATAGACAGACAGACAGACAGACAGACAGACAGACAGACTATTACTACTGCTGCTGCTGCTATACTACTATACTACGGCTATGACTACCACCACCGTCACCACCACCACCACCCCACCCCCACCACCACCACCCCACCCCCACCACCACCACCACCCCCACCACTACTACTACTACTACTACTACTACTACTACTACTACTACTACTACTACTACTACTACTACTACTATACTACTACTACTACTACTACTATACTACTACTACTACTACTGCTGCTGCTGCTGCTGCTGCTGCTACCATACAAAGATTTTATATAGTGCAGGTAGACAAGACAAGACAAGAAGCAGGTAGAACAGGCCTATAACTAAAGAGACACAAGTCTTAAGCTATTATCAAAATCCACGCCGATGAGCTACTTTTAAATTAGAAAATGCATGCGCATGCATACAATCAAGCATTTACGCATTCTTCATTTTCTTTGACTTTACGGACGCTCGTATAAGCAACGGGATTTCGCTGCCTTTAGCCGACTGAGTGATTCGCGGCGGGAGCTCTACTATAGGTTCTAGGAATGTCTTGTTTTATTGGAAGAGCTTAGGAGAGAAAATCCCTGGTTAGCCGCAGCGTCGACATAATAAAGTCGCGAAGCCAATCCGGCGAATTACGTTCGGAGCGCTAAGACGGTCCTTGAATTGCAAGTCATGACCGGAACTTGCTTGGAGCTTATCGCCTGCGTACGTCTTGTTGAGAAGGCGATGCATTCGTTGAATATTCGGGGCCCGCTCAGAGTAATGTTGTGGGAAGAGCAACGAGTAGCATGCACTGGATTGAACGAGTTTCTAACACCAGGTGACAGGCTTACATGAGAACTTTCCCCGAGATGGTAATTTCCTCTGCGTCAAATCAACATGCATGACTTCGCATGCGTGCACGAAGGCTTATGTACGCATTTTTATAAGCCTATGCATGAATGTATGTTTATATGTTTTATGTATGTCTTGTATGACACCGTATGTAAGTATGTGTGCATGAGTGTATGCACGTATGTCTGCTTGTGTGCATGCATGCTGGTGTGTACTGTGTATATGCCTATGTGTGCATTATGTTTGTATGCATAGCATGAATGTATGCATAAATGCATGTTTGCATGCTTGTATGGCACTGTATGCACATGAGTATGTATGCATGATTGCATGTACATCGATGCGCTTGTGTATGCATTTCTAACTGTGGTTTTCTCAGTTTTATTTGTATACCATTGATGTTTTAGCGCAAGGAAATTTGTTACGAACCGAAAAATAGTATTAAAAAGTAGGCGAAAATTTTCCAGGGGGGAAGTTATTGCTTCTTGTAACCCCTATGTGCGGGCTCCATGCTCTTTCTGACATCGATAAAATTACTGACATCATGCAAAGTGTAGTGTACCGGTAGTCTGTAATGATAAACTGCAGAATACTGAAGATACACGAGAGACATTTATGATGAAAAAGCTAAATTACATAAAATAACAGAACATTGGTCACATGTAAAAAAAAGTACGGTCTATGTTCCAACGGCAAGATAGAATATCTCAATATCTCTTTCATCTGACATGTGCATGTGGAACAGTGGAAGGATTGGTTGTGTACACCATGACAGAAGATTGCGCGGTTGAAGACAGCCGCAAGTCAGGATGGTTTACCGTCTATATTATACTGAATTACATTCCTGTCAATCATCTGCGATTAGCAAGGATCGCGCATGCCCAAATGCTCTGCTCATTAGCCTACGAAAACTATTCGCGCATACTAAATCTAATGTACTCGCACGTGCAGTCAAAAATTCTATATTCTGCTATACATGTAGGTCTGTATTTAGGCCTACAAGGAAAAACTGGCGCTCTGGCACATCAAAATTTACGTCTAAACCACGAAGTCTAGTCATAGCTATAGAAATGTATTCGATGCCCTGTTTTATCGTATATTTTACTTTTTAAATTTGTTCTTAAATTATTTCTATTGACCCAATTATTTTTTTTAATGACACTCATACATGTATCAAAATCGATTTGTCCTTCTCGAGCTCTTCGTCTGGGAATTAACGACCTAGCGCTTACTATGCCTAGGTAGTTGTTTTGAATTTTCGTTTGTTTATCTCGACCTGTGAGAAACGTAAATTCAGTCATTTTGAAGCTAGAACCATGCGCTGCGACGCTGTGCATAGATGGTACTGCAGCTTTCCAAGCCCCCTGTCAAGCTGCTGCTGATTCTGCTTTACGGTGAGACCGAAACAGGTAGAAGACCAAGGCGCCAGTGAATGAAAGGATGCGACTGAGACCTGCGTATGTTTACACAGTGACAGAGGCTAATTATTAACTCCATCAAGACAGACCTATTATCCAAGACGAAGAACGTATTCAATAGGCCTAGATTACGCCTTGATGCATTCATACACACTACATTAAGCTTAATTATATACGTAGCATAGGCAATATGCAATTTATACATTAGATTATAGTCCCTTCATTCATCCTAACATTATGCAGTCAGTAGTAGGCATATAACTATATATATATAACTATATAGTATATATATAAATTCTGAAGATGATATATTTTGTGGATAGAGAAATAAAATGCATGTGACATTTCTGCAGCGCAGGTGTGACGAACTGACATGTCAAGATTGGTATGTGAATTATAGTTAGGTAATGTATCATGGTTTTTAGCCTATAGGTAAGCGCATTCTCTATTGCATTAAGTCTTACACTGTACACAGTGTACAGTGTACATGCAGTGCTACAGTGTGCATACATAGAAATAATAGTCTTTTATAGGTATTTGCATAAGTTATATATTTTTCAGCGCTACAAGACTGCATATACCCCCAGTCGCACACTCATACACAACACAATAACACTCACACATACAATAATACATAGGTCTAGCTTGCGTAAGTTTTAAAATATCGCGCACGTGCCACATGTGCGTTGTGTTGCTACAGTTTATTTGCTTGGATCAGCTATTAATTTTTGCTAGCTTCATCATTGGAACATGACGTGATGTGAATAAAGCAAAGCATGACTTCACCACAAGCTTTGCATGATTCAGGCAACATAAATCTGCGTTAGGACCATTGAAAATTTGACTGGGACACGCCCAACATTCAGTCCTTCCTCGTTCCCTTTTAAAGTTGCCCGTTGAGAATATGTCCATCATCAAAACTATCGCGCATGTCGACAGTGCATTCACTAAAGATTATCTGCTTCAGCGTAAAATGATTTTTCAGGCTGCACGAAGCGTCGCCTTGCTTTAGCTGCATGGGCGGAAACCTAGGGGAGACAGGGGGGACGGTCCCCCCAATAAAAGTGTTGGGGGAACGGCCCATGCATTGGTTTCCCCCCAACAGTTGGGCGTGAAGACTAAAAAAAGTATTTGTAATTTTTTGGGCGCTGAAAATATACATTTTTCTAGACTTTTTCGCTAGAAAACTTTAAAAAAGGTTATCAACTTTGAACTTATTATGGCAAAGAAAATATGCATTTATACAATTCTTGAAATTTTTGGGGGCAGATGACAAAAAAAGGTCGTCAACTTTTTGGGGTGGTGAAATAGAAAATTTTTCCTTGCGAAAATGTTGTCAGAATTTTCGTCCGCCAAAAAATCTCACGTCTTTCTTTCGGCCACTCGTTCGTCCCCCCCCCCCTTCCAAATCTCCGCCCAGGTTTCCACCCAGGTTTCGCTGCTATTCATTCGAGCAATGTTTGCACGAATTTATGTTCCCACGAACTAGTTTCCAGTTTACCGCCCGACGGCTTGTCTCTTCCATTTCGCATCTTTGCTATACTGCTGCTGCTGCTGCTGCTGGTGCAGCTCAGGTGGATGCTTCGGCAATGCCTTTGTTCGACACACATGTCCATGCTTTCTGAGGATGCGTGAAAGCCGCCTTTCTGTTGACTTTCGCTTTTCTTACGTATCGATCGGGCCTTCTCTTATTCAACGGATTGAATAGGCTACACGGTGTATACATGGTGTATACTCTTACGCCCTGCAGCAGCCGACTCTTTTGTGAGTTTACACGACACTGCTGGCTAATTACTTGCACCGGTGAAACTCTCCGATTTCAGTCTTGTTGCTATTCGCAATTTAACCGTTTGTACTTCTCGTTATTATTTACCTTGACCAGTTGTAGTTACTGTTGTGATTCTCACTAACCAGTTTAACTTCTTGTTATGATTCTCACTAACCACTTTTACTTCTTGTTATGATTCTCAGTTCTCACTAACCACTTTTACTTCTTGTCAGGATGTTCACTAACAAGTTTAACTTCCTGTTATATTTTTCACTAACCAGTTTTATTTCTTGTTATGATTCTCACTAACCAGTTTTATTTCTTGTTATGATTCTCACTAACCAGTTTTATTTCTTGTTATGATTCACACTAACCAGTTCTACTTCTTAATTGTTATGATTGTCACTAACAAGTTTTACGTCTTGTTATGTTTTTCACTCACCACTTTTACTTCCTGTTATATTTTTCACTAACCGGTTTTACGTCTTGTTATGAATCTCACTAACCAGTTTTACTTCTTGGTATGAATTGTCACTAACCATTTTTACTTTTTGTTGTTTAACTTCTAGTCATGATTCTCACTAACCAGTTTCGTTCTTGCCATGATTGTCACTAACCAGTCTCACTTTTTGTAATAATTCTCACTAACCAGTTTTACTTCTTCTTATGATTCTCACTGTCCACTTGTAGTCTTGATACCGCACTGCTTAACGTGGTAACATTCGTAGCTGTTTGTTGCGATTCGTACAAATCATTAATAGTATTAGGCCCAGTTGTTCTGTACCGAAAACATTATTTCTCTGTAAGGGTCTTCCTCCTGGTGTGCTGATCATCCCAGAATCAACCCGATTTATATTCTTCATCACGGAAGCAGTCTGGACAGTGGCAGGAAACTCATTTCTTGACATATTATCTATAATAGGAGCTACAAAAATTATGCACTAAACGTCACAACTATAATACGCCTTTGAATCGAATGAACCACTTATTAATAGTCTCTGTTCGTTTCTGTATAGGACTCGTGACTCGCGAGTTCTGTGCGTACCAAACGATGGACATCAAGTGCGATCCAGATCAGGTCGTCTTCATGGAGTCGGCTCTCAACGGACGGATGTCGGATGGGGAATGTGTCTCCAGTTTACACGGATACATCGGATGTCAGAAGAATGTCCTTGACCTCGTTGACCTTCGATGCTCCGGAAGACACGGATGCAAGGTGGAACTGCCGGATAAGACCCTCGACCTTGCCACTCCGTGTCCCAAGGACCTCGTCCGGTTCCTCATGGTCAGCTACAGGTGCCTCCGAGGTTGGGCTTCATTTAAATATAGCGCTCGTTTTAATAGCAGCGCTCGTGAATAAGATGGTGCCCTGCGGCGCTTGGCTTTCGAGTGTCGCTTTAGAAATTTGAAGATCACGATTACAATTACATTTACGATGACGAATATATAGGCTACCTACACTGTACACAGTGTACAGGTACATTAAGAATTGAATGTATTGCGAATAAGTATTTAGTTAGTTAATTAATTAATCAATTCAAACAATCACTCAATCATTTATTTATTCACTAATTCATTTAGTCAATCAGCGAATCAAAATAATTGTCGTTCATTTATTCAGTCTGTCTATCTATTTATCTATTTATTTATTTATTTATTTATCTATCTATCTATCTATCTATCTATCTATCTATCTATCTATCTATCTATCTATCTATCTATCTATCTATCTATCTATCTATCTATCTATCTATCTATCTATCTATCTATCTATCTATCTATCTATCTATCTATCTATCTATCTATCTATCTATCTATCTATCTATCTATCTATCTATCTATCTATCTATCTATCTATCTATCTATCTATCTATCTATCTATCTATCTATCTATCTATCTATCTATCTATCTATCTATCTATCTATCTATCTATCTATCTATCTATCTATCTATCTATCTATCTATCTATCTATCTATCTATCTATCTAGGCTTATCTGTCTATCTATCTATCTATCTATCTATCTATCTATCTATCTATCTATCTTTCTTTCTTTCTTTCTTTCTGTCTGTCACACACATAGCCAATCAATTCACTCTTAGTGAGTGGGCTCAGCTGCTGCAGCACTGTCTTAATTTTTAACGAGATGAAATGTTTCTTTTGTCTGCAGTCTTGACCCCATCTCGTTCCGAGTGCATTGGCAACTCCTTCATACGGGTTCCTCTGCCCGCTGGTTCCCTGTCGAGTCTGACAACGATTGAGACAAACTGCGGATCAACCGACGTAGCGTGGTTGATCGACGCTCAAGAGGGCCAGACTGTCTCTCTCACCCTCGCTGACTTCGGCCCCAAGAACGGTTCATCCCACGGCCGTGGTGGCCATCATGGGGTGGCAACGGGACGGCCCCAGTCGGGCGGCGAAGGGGCGCCTGCGTTGACCGGCCAGGGAAAGTCCCCCCACTGCTACGTCTATGGACTCGTGAAGCAGCGTCGGACTGGGCATACAACTAAGATCTGTGGAGGACTGGAGCGCATCGATAACAGTTTCCGGTACTCGGACACTGCCGTAGAGCTTCGCATTCTGCCTGGACATTCAGAGAGACTGCGATACTTCGTCATACACTATGAAGGTACAGTGTAGGCTACGGCTTCTGCTATAGGCTACTCTTTCTTACTTCCTTAGAAGCGCTCCCGACAACAGCGCGGACACTGAAGCGCTGAGCAATTGCGACTTTGCGAGTGAAGGACTTGCCCAAGGTCCCTACGCGTCTGCTTGAGTTGGATTCGAACCTGCAACCATCCGGCTGCAAGGCAGCGAGCATACCCACTAGCCTACACGACCACACCCCTTTGGTGATGCATGGTATTTTAATAATAATCTTCGTTTAATTTAGGAAAGAGACAAATCATTTATATAATATGTATAGAAAGCAGGCTTCATTTATAAGGCGATAAAACGCTATCTAAAATTCAATTTTTAGACTGATGCGCCGTAGGCTACAGCACTTCCAGTCAAAGTAAAATAGTAAAGTAATATGTATTTATTAGAGTCAATTAATATTTCTTATCGCACTTGATGTAATTTTCCTAGTGTCTGGCTGTGCTGACGTTGACTTATTCCTCTCTGGAACATCCGTCGAGCGAACCGGAAACGTTACGCTGGTTCGCTGCTCTACATCCGGTTCAACATGGCGTCTCGTTTGCGAGGGAATGAAGTGGAGAGGCGAGAAACCAGACTGCCTCTCGATGAGCATAGAATCAAGTGAGACAGACTGAATTTCAGTCATATACGCAAATTATTGGGCTAGACTGGGAAGCCGGAAGTCGAAATTAGACTACTTTAATATTATTAATTGGCAATTTCTATAGCGCCAGTGTAATTATGATTCATAAGGCGTGCAAACAGATTGCGTTTTTAAAACGTGCCTCTCTGTTTGTGTCTTGCACATTAAGAGAGAAAATAATGCTGCATGCTAATACAATGACTACTATATATATAGTCTGCTACCGACAATACTACTACTATTACTACCGCTGCTGCTGCTTCTGCTGCTGCCACCGTTACTACTACTAATACATGTACAACAACAATAACAATAACAACAACTACTACTACTATTATTATTACTATTGCCCTACTACTCCAACTGCTGCTACTAACACTACTGCCTAAAGAAGGAGGAGGAAGAAAATGAGGAGGAGGAGAAAGAAGAAGAAGACGAAGAAGAGCAATGATGATAATGATGATGATGATGATGATGATGACGACGACGACGATGATGATGACGACAATGATGACGATGATGATGATGATAATGATAGCAATGAGAGGAAGGAGGAGGAGCAGGAGCAGGAGGAGGGAGAAGAAATCGGTTTCGTTTCTGTTTGCTAGCGAACGATGGTGTCGATTCGAGAGGAGAAGAAGCCGGAAGAGAGACATCCATCATTTTTTCCAGAGGTTAGAATTTCATCCAACTTCAAATCATTCGTTTTCATTCATTCACTCATTCTGTCCATATATTATATATAATATATATAGTATATAATATATATAATATATAAGGAAGTCAAGTGAGATATATTATATATATGATATATATATGATATATATATGATATATATATGATATGTATTATCTCTGCTGTCTCTATCCTATCCATGGTCTTGCAGACCTCAGACCTTACAATAATGTATAATATATATATATATAATATATAATATATTTAATACAATATATAATTATATATAAGTATATATAATTATATATAATATAATATAATATAATATAATATAATATTAATATAATATAATATAATATAATATATATTGTATATATTTATATATATATTATATAATTTATATAATATGTATATCATATTAATATATATGATAGATAAATATCCATCTCAGCTACCCAATACGTCGTCATCATTAAGTCGTCACCGTCACAGTCGTCATTAAGGTCATCGCAGTCAGCAAAGCAACCATCAAGAAATTATCGTCATCACAACCAACTACTCCATCATCATCAACGTCAACACAGCCGTCGTCGTCATCATCTTCTTCTTAAGCATCACCACCACTACCAGCATCAATAAGTTTATATCATTTTTTTAACAAGCACTAGTTACTACTATTACCGCCACCACGATCTTTATCATCATCGTCATCACCATCGTCATCATCATCATCATCATCATCATCACCATCACCATCATCATCATCGTCATCATCATCATCATCGTCGTCATCATCATCATCACCACCACCATCATCATCATCATCATCATCATCATCATCATCATCGCCATCATCATCATGATTCATCTAACTCCGATCTGTACTTTCGATCGCTGATTCAGCCTCTGTGGCACAATGAACGATAGCAGTGTCCTGCCGTCTTTCACAGCATATCGTCGTCGTCGCCATAGGCGTTTATGCAACCCTCCTCGTTTCGCGAGTCATGCATGGGACTGGCTCAACCTGGCATTACCAACACACCGTCTCTATAGCAGAGTATTCTACGAATGAAAATCGATAGAAACATTAACTGCGTTCCTGCATTCGTCATTCCCTTTAGAACTGCCAAACGGTGTCACCATCATTTTATTGTAGAAAATAAATGCAGGAGGAAACGGACACAATGCCACACAGCTCACCCGAATCAGTTGATAATAAACTGTCAATGCTTTATCAAAGAACATAAACGATAGGCCGATGACAGCCTATACTGTAATTAATTTCTTCATTGATGTCAGCGTTTTGGCAATAAACGAGCCGAAAAGAGACTTTTAGTGCGCCGCCGTTAATGGTGTCAATGTTGAATGATTGAATTATTACAATAGTAATTATTAGATAGGCCTATTCGGTATTTCAGTCATTAACAATAAAATTATATCTGATAATTAAATAGCAAATTGGCGAGGAAATGCAAAACTAGGGTACTGAGAAATTCAGCTGGTGTTGCCACGTGTTGTGTAATAACAAACGACAACACAAGCTTTTTACAACACATGTAGCCTAAATGCATTGTTCACTGCATGAGCCTAAATCGTTGCATGACGCACACGCGCTCGCGCGCATACAAACGCACGTATCATATAATAATTTTACAATAAGTGCTATGTAGATTGTAGAATTGTACATGCATATTTATATCCATAAATACACGTAAATTGGTAAATGCATAAATTATTTAATAGTTGTTCAGACGTATATAATACGAGGGTATAATTATACACGTTCTACGTCGTTTATAATTATATTATTTATTTAAAAAATCCCGTTTGTGCTTTGAAGGGCCTGTAATAGGCCTAATTATTGACAATAATTTACCGGCACTGCAATGCGCTGCATGCATATTAAGCCATATTGTTTGTGAAGGGTTGTCTGGTAGATATTGCCAATCTGCGGCCAGGGAAGACAATAGCCTATTGTAGATGACGAAGCTCATAAAGAATGGAAGCTGGCCATAATTACTATTTCGCTCAGTCCGAAGTATGAAATGATTAAAAGGCAGGAACGTTCATTTAGTCAGGAGCTGGTAATAACCACGCTTGTCGTGCATGCACAAACCTTGACCATGAAAGTGCTTTTGTACTTATATTAATACCAGTGTTATATTCGTTAACGGAAAAGATAAGTCGAACTGAAAATAATCCATTCCGTTAACGATAAGTATAACGATAACTGAAAATATTCTAAGAACGAAAACTGAACGGAAACGGAAATAAATGATGCCGAACTGAATAGAAACTGTAACGATAATTAAAATCCGAACGGAAATTATACACATTTATGACTAAAAATAGAAATGAAGTAATTTACTTACTGACTTAAATTAGCGGTGAACCAGTCTTTCGTTGGACTATGTTATAGAAATGATGTAATTTACTTACTGACTTAAATTAGCGGTGAACCAGTCTTTCGTTGGACTATGTTAAGAGAAAGTCGTTAATCTCGCGAGATTTCTCGGTATATAACGGTATTATCGTTCACAGTATTGTCGTTCAGCGGTTCTTTTCGAGAATGTCGTTGATTGAACTCGAAGTAAGATTAATTAAGAATGGTAACCTGAACTGAAATTATTTAAGAACTGTAACTTGAACTGAAATTATTTAAGAACTCGAAGTTGAAGTTGAACTGAAATTATTTAAGAACGCGAAGTTGAAGTTGAACTGAAATTATTTGAGAACTGAAACTGAACTGAAACTGAAATTACTTCCAGCCGAACTGAACTGAAACTGAAATAGAAATTATTTTGTGAAGTAAAATAACACTGATTTATACGATGCCTGTGTTGTTCTTGCCCTGTTGTTGTTGATGTTGTTGATATTGCATGTTGCTGTTGTTGTTGATGTTGTTGTTGTTATTATTATTATTATTATTATTATCGGCATTATGGTCGTCGTCAATATCATCATTATCATTATCATCATCATCATCGTCATTGTCATCATCATCCTCATCATGATCATCCTATCATGATCATCGTCATCCTCCTCTTCCTCTACCTCATCATCATCATCAACATCATTATCATCATCATCATCATCATCATCATCATCATCATCATCATCATCATCATCATCATCATCATCATCATAATCATCATCATCGTCATTGTCATCGTCTTTGTAATCATCATCATCATCGTCATCATCATCAGCAGCAGCAGCATCATCACGATCAGCATCATCTTCATTATCATGGGTAGTGTCATTAGTATATTATCGCTTTTATATATTATACAAGCGCACTGTAAAATGTAGCATCGCAATCCTAAGCAGAGAGAGAGTGAGAAGAGCAAGGTTATGCCACAGAGTCTGCAGGTTAAACACACATAACAAGGTTTATGGTCATATGCACATAGACATTATACAAGCATTTTATTGCATTATATATCTTATATACATGTATTCCTTTGATAACTAATTACTTCTACGTCATGCACTTTCCACGTATACATTATGCATTAGGGGCTCATTATTCAGAATTATATATATATAAAAAATATATATACACATATATATACACATGTATATACATAATATATATATGCATAATTTGCATATGTAAATAACGACGTATGTAACTATTATATGTTTGCTATACTTTAATTGTACATCTGATCGTAGCAAGTCGTCTGAATGTAATAAGACGAGAAGCGACTGATGGGCAGGTGATTGATGTAGCGCCCGTCTGGCGTATAGCGAGCGCCTGCATGTGCGTGCTTTAATGAGCGGCGACGATGATCTATTTGTAGCGACGTCTTTGGTTACCATGACAGCGATCGCTGCATTCATCGGAATTCTCATCTTCCTCGTCGGACTGTGCTGCTTTGCAAGGTAGGTACGTTGTATAACACGCGGACCATAATATGCGGTGTATAACACGCGGGCTATATGTTTCGCGTATAACACGCGGACTATAATTTGCGGTGTATAACACGCGGGCTATATGTTCCGTGTATAACACGCGGACCATAATATCCTGAGTATAACATGCGGGCTATATGTTCCGCGTATAACACGCGGACCATAATATGTGCTGTATAACACGCGGGCTATATGTTCCGCGTATAACACGCGGACCTTAATATGTGGTGTATAACACGCGGGCTATACGTGCCGCGTGTAACACGCGCACTATATTATGTATTATTTATAACATGCGGATTGTATGCGAATACTTTGCGAGGTCCAGCTGCATTCCTAATTATCGTCAAAGCACCACAAGGGGTTGAGGGCGAGGAGGAAGAAAGGCTGATGAATATCGACATCAAACGGAATTCGTGCGTTGTATTTACGTATCGCAGATGTTGACGCAATAGAGAAAACTGTGGTAACGAAAGCAGATGGGTTTGGGATTCTAATGCAACCACCTCTTGATCAGATATGACGGTATGCAATGCCGGTGGGAAGATGAGAAGGCGAGGGAGAGGACTGGCTGAATACTCTCATAATTATGAAGAGACAAGGCAGATGGAGTTGCTTGGACCTGCCAGGTCTGAAACTGAGCGGCATTAAGCCTAATAAGTCTTATTCTATCCAACTTGGATCATCATCGCGTCATCGTCTTCGTCTGTCTGTTTGTCTGTCTGTGTGTCTGCCTGTTTGTCTGTCTGTTTGTTTGTCTGTCTGTATGTCTGTCTGTCTGCCTGTATGTCTGTCTGTCTGTCTGTCTGTGCGTGCCCATGCATGTGTTCGCGTAGACATATTTTGTGCATCGCCTTTGATCAATCAAAATAAAGCGTCTATGCTGCCGCGGTTGTATACACTGATAATAATTGCAAATCGATTGAAGTCCGTCAGCGTATTTTTCTATCGGCAGATGTCGTCGCCGTCGCCAAAACCCTGGTCACAAGGCTCCTTTCAACGCCGCAACACACTGCCCCTCTCCCGAAGACACCCCCGAACGACTTAAGGACCCCCTACAGTACGACAGCCCCACCCCCGTCGTCTGCCCAGGGCTGGTCGGCAGCGTGATGTCACGGGGGGTTCACGGCGGCCCCGTCTCTCTCTTCTACAGAATGGACGCAGAAAACGATTATGAGTCGATGGAGGACGGATCGGGAGGTACGACGACTGTCGTGCGTCACGCGGATACCTGCGGCCACCGCATCGCCGCCGACAATGGACTCGTCCAGCGTCTGGCGTCCTGCCCCACGTCGATCGGACCGGATGTGGTCGTGCATCGCGTACAGTCGCAGATCCTGCCGAAGAACTCGTACTTTGGAAATGCTTTCTGACACATCATTTTGGTTAATGTTCGCTATTTAATAGCTATTATAGTTAGATTTTCGTTGAAAAGGCTTTTGTGAACTGGATTTTCGCATGTCATGATTCAGAACGTATACCAGGACCTATCCTGCTTTCAGTTCCATTTGTTTTTTTATAGGCCTAGGCCTACCTATAGAGGCAAGTCAACTCCGCTGAGTTACCAAATCCAGTTTTAGAGAGGGTTGGCCACAGGAATTATTGTAAAGCTAAACGTCTACGATATACACTAGGCCTAACTCACTAAGTTTGTTTGTTGATTATAATTTATAAGGAAGCTCTTTTTTTTATTAACAATCACTAGTTGCGACTTCCCTAGTTTTGATATTATTACCCTAACACTGCAACTAACAATAATAAAAAATTCTAATAGCCAGATGATTGGATGAATGGCAGGCTTAAACCGCAGTTACCGCACCAAAAGATTTCCAGAAAACCAAGCACGAGCTTATCTCAGTGTATACAACTCGAATGGTAGGCACATTCCGCATTGATAGGTCCTTACTCGTTAGAGGTCAGTAGAGGTCAGGGGTAGATCGTATTAGGAGACTATAGAACAGTTAGGCAGGTAGGTAGGCCTATAAAAAAGTATAGCCTTATATAGCCTAGATAATACTGTTATTCTCTTGCATTGTTTCCAGCTCATAGTAGGCCTATCGCTGGTCTCATATAGGCTATCTGACGCTTCTAACATTTAATGGAATTCATCGACCAAAGTCCAAAACAATTTTCAACGGAAGGTAAAATCTGTTAACAACCAGCGTGCAGCTAGTTCGCTAAGGCTGACATAAAGAATGCAATAGGCCTACCAATTAATTAGTGAATGGGATACCAGGGATAGGGATTAGGTCTACAGAATTAGACCTACGTAGGCCTATTCTGTTGTGACATTTTATCTTATTTTATGTTCACGCGCACCATATTGAAAATCCTTTACATAGACGCATATTTATTGGTGGTTTGATGATAATTAAACGAAAGTCAATTTATAGGCAATCTGAATTCAAGTGAAAGGCTATTTAGGCCTATATAGGAATTTGAAGCCATTTGGAAGCAAAAAATTGTAAGAAGCTGAAGTCATTATAGGAACAATAATTTGTTGCCAATCTGAATTCAATCGGAAGGCAATTTAAAGGAAGCTGACGTCATCTGTAAGACAATTTGTACACAAGCTAAGTCACCTGTACATATATAGACGTCAAGTAGTTACAGGCGTGAGTCTGGCAAGCATACAGTAAATCCTGTTTACAGAGGAAGAAAGAAGGAATCAAAATATGAATAAGAAATTTCATTGCGCATTAATAACGATTGATATATTGATGGAATTTAATAATTGCCTGCATTTAAATATTAAGCTTATTTCAAATTGATTATGGCGAGCATATAGGCCTATAGTTATCGTTTCAACCGTGTTCTGTTTCGTATCGTGCCAAGCCTGTAAACTAAGAGCTTGAACCAGTATAATACACTCCGCCATACAGAGATGTGTTCTATGCATAAAGTTTCAGATTCCACAAGAGCAGAAAGTATGGCATAGTTCTAACAGAACACACCACAATGCCTTCACTCATCAAAGTCGCGTGCAAAACCAAACTCCAGGAACAACTTTTTAAACCCAAATAATAATTTCTTGAACATTTTTAAAGAGATAAGCATCAGCGTAAAAGTTTTTGCAACTGTCTTTCAGTTTTTTGCGAGGAAGAAAATGACGACACTTCTAGTCATCTGAGCCATGTTTGTTAACTGATAATTATTACCCAGTCCACGGGTCCAGCGGATTCAGATGACAACTGAAATGACAAGAATGACATTTGCACGAACTGCATTATATGCAGAAGCGAGCATTTTCCGTGGTGAGCCCAGCGGAGATGCACCTGCCTCAAAATTATAAGCTTAGAATTCTGACTGAAGCATCGCCTATTATAGGCCTTATAGGCTAGGCCTACTCAACTCACAACTGCACTGTTTTGCCGTGCTGGAGTCGGGAGCGCTTCTGATTAGCACCCTTGAAGAGACATATTATACATGAGTGAATGATTGAATGGATTAATGAGTTAAATAGAAATGTCGAATATAACTGTAGGTCTATCGATAATTATAGACCCTGGTAATTAGCCTACTGGACTGTAAACATTAGGTTTTTTAAAATTAAAGCCTAACTTAAAAGTTCGGAATGATTCTGAATTAGAAATAGATCTATAGTATACCAGCGTTTAAACGTCGTTATCGAGATTAAATTTTCAGCGCTACTAAAAATAAATCTTTTATGGCAAAAAGGAATAATTTCAGCCCTGGACAATTTATTATAGAGGTGTGCTTGAAAAATATATGAATTGTTGCGCAGCACATTATTTCTCGCACCAAAAATTGTCCCTTTCATCTTCAATTAATTTATTGTGAAGGTTTCAAGAATTCATCTAAAAATACCTTAATTAGGCCTAAAGTCTGACTTGGACGACGAATCTGGAATATAAAACGCAACTTCTTATCGTCAATAGGCCTATCCAGAAAATCATTTCGTAAGTCGGAGACGGAGATATATAGGCTATAGGCTAGAGGATAAGTAATTAATTTTGAAAAATGCAAACTGAAGTCGAGACTGAGATTAAAAACCTCCGCATCTGATGAAAACAGATCTTGTCAAATAGATTAATAATTTTTTTTATAATCTTAACGATTCAACGCCATCCGACTACACCACTAATAGTAATTGAGGTATGTAGGCCCTATGTATTGTATGTATGTATGTATGTATGTATGTATGTATGTATGTATGTATGTATGTATGTATGTATGTATGTAGCCTATGTATGTATGTATGTATGTATGTATGTATGTATGTATGTATGTATGTATGTATGTATGTATGTATGTATGTATGTATGTATGTATGTATGTAGGCCTATGTATGTAACTATATATATGCATATGTATAATTGTATATGCATATGAAGTAATTTCGCAGGTTCGGGTGAGAGCGGTACGCCAGTACTGGTGAGGTTTTAGGAAGTTTCACTTTGTAATTATAAATGTCATTATGTCAGTAGGCCTACTAAATGCTGCATATATTATAATCAATAATCCATTGTCCAATGTACATTAATAGTTCAAGACAAAACAGCAAAACAACAGAAATTTATTGACCGACTTAGCCTGTCGCTTATAGGCTATGTTTCATGCAGAGCAAAATAATGTAGCCTATAGGCTAGGTCTACGCTATTATAGGCTATTCAACGCTGAACGCTGTAGATGAGAGAGTTTTTAAAAAGATATGAAGAATCATGAACGGAGTATAAAGGCCTACCACATCATGCACAATATTATAAATAGTCAATAGGCTTATAAGTTACCCTGACGAGTGTACCGATTAAAAACCAAGACGAGATTTAGGGCCTACGATTCAAGCTAAATTGACTTGAATTATAGAAAATCAAATGTATTGGTCTACAGCCTAAACACGTACGCTACCGGTACTTCAAACTGCCTACAAAGTATAATGCACACACACACCCACACACACACACACACACACACACACACACACACACGCATATGCACACGCACGTGCACACACACACACACACACATGCACAATATTTCATTTCTGGGGATGTTCAAACACCCAAAATATCCCCAACGGCCTTGTGGGCAACACCAAGAATATAGGCCCTACTTAATTAAAGCGGAAATACAGTGATCATTTAAAACAAATTGCTAAGTAGGCCTAATTTAAGTAATTAAACCTGAATTATAATATATCATCATTTACAAAGACATCAATCACAGCCTAAAGTCCTAAACTCATGATCCAAATGCAGAAGTCAAGAGAACATCAACAGACGGAAGAAAACAAGAAGTCATAATTATTCAACCGTGGAAAAGCAAGTTGAAAGAGATCAGACTAAAGTTCAAACAGTGATCGATATATAGATAGAAAGATAAATATAGAAAACAGTTACAGGCAAACAGAACTATAATAGCAGAAGAGAAGGAGAAAATGCAAAAGCAGAAGCATAGGCCTATATTCGTCTGATCGATATCAAGATCTGCATTTCAATACTTATCATCCTTACACAACATGGCGATTTTATATCGGCTGCAGAAAATAGGTACATGTATTATATCGGATACGCCTCACACTGAGAGAAACTTGAACAAAGAACAAACCTAGGTGCTTCCACGAGGGTCGGTCAACTGGATCGTCTTTGTCGCTCCTGTCCGGAATTGCAGTCATCCTTCGATCGCTGCCGGAACCAGGTACCAGTCAACAGCCAGCGCGCCATGCCAGATCCCAGAGCCGACAGAGTTGACAGGTGGCCAGGACGGACGGTGCCAAAACTGCCGGACTTCTCTGGCCGCCAGGACGGACGGTGCCAAAACTGCCGGACAAGTCTCTGGCCCCCAGGACGGACCCGTGCCAAAACTGCCGGACCAGTCTCTGCCATGGGTTCTGTAATTTACCAACACCTTCAAATTCTATAACTTGTATACATTTAATTAGGGCCTTAAGACAGCTTTAAAAAACATAGTGAAGACACTAAAGAGAATGCAATGTCAAGGTAAAGAACACAGAATTATTTTTGCATACTTCCAAGTATGTGCTATCATGTGATTTTTACAAATATTTTTACACGAATAGTGCAGTAGCCTACGTGAGTGAGCTTAGAGAGGGGTCACTAATACTGCTGCTTAGATAATTATTCTTAAGTTTGGTCTTAATAACTTACAGCTGTTGACAGGTGTCGCTCGACGTCATTCCACCCACGACGGATGTCGAATCTTCCTGATGAAGGATCTTGCGCATGGGCGCCCGCACATAGGGGCAAGGGGGAGCACTTGCCCCCCTGGAAAAGTGACACTTATTTTTCTAACTACTACTTTTGAGTTTTAAAAAATTCTCCGCATTAAAACACTAATGATACGAATGATACACACAGTGAAAGTCATTATTTACGTTTAGAAATCTCTATAGAAATAAATATAGGCCTATAATTATATATTTTAGTGCCCTTCATGGTCTACTTTTTAACATCTACTAATGGATTTTAAACAAATTTTTCGCACTTAGGAAACTATTCATATCAAAAATACAAAATTAAACTGAGAAATTTGCATTAAGAAACCTCTTTGAAAAAATACCCGTGTTTTCAATTTCCAGCGCTGCATTTTTCATGCTCTTGTCACTGAAAAATTTAACCGTGACCACCGTAAAATTTTTGCCCCTCCTGCAAAATTTTCTGCGGGCGCCCATGATCTTGCGGCTCCGACGACGATAGTGAACGGCAACATCACCCCAACTACACAACACACCAGATAGGTTTAGCATAGCCATAATTAAGGTATCATAGAATGCAGCAACACATTTATGAATTATGACTTAGCTAACATTTTGTTAAATGATCACTGTATTTCCGCTTTAGGGATGCTACATAAGAACCTTCTAGATATTCTTACGCTTGTGTTGCAACCATAGCAGTTGGAACACAGCCACTGCTCTTGCTTTGGCAGTGCCAGGCCCAAGTCTGGAGAAATGGGGAGGGCGACACTAGTCATCCTTGATATGACACAGTGTCGTTAAACAGCAACAACCTCGTAGTTGCACCATATACGACAGATGTCGTCCCAGTCGCAAGAACCGCCATCTTCCGATTGATGACGTTTCGTCCGACGGTTCTTTGCCACCTTCGATGACGGACGATCTTGAAAGGAAATGTTTCACCGACAACAGAAAGCAACAAACAGATTAATTAACAATTACAAGGCTCTACAGTAAAGCGGTTCTCACGACGCTTAACCTGACCATAGCCGACACGTCGGTTCCCCAATACTATAGTTATGCCCATCGCTCTTTTTTCGAGTTTAGGAAAGAAGTATAAAATTTGACAAAAGAATTTACTCTTGAAGAGTCAAATTTCCTGTCGACCTCTATCGTCTGCAAGAACAATCGAAGTCATTTATCTTTCTGTGTGACGGGTCTATCTACGAAATTTTTATGATGATGCTGTCCGAAATGGAATTTCTTTCGAATATTTAGATTAGCCTACAGTAACGTAACTGGCTACTTGTCTTCAAATGAAACAGTTCTTCCTATCGCATTTCAGTTTTCTACTTCTTCTGATCAAAAAACAGTTTCTTTTAAAAATGTCTCTCCATTTAGGCCTAGTCTGAACTCTTTCATATCGTTTTCTCAAACGAATCTCACTCTAAATAAAAAAAATCGTTTCCTATAGCAACGAACAATCTGTGTAAGATTACGTCACATGAACAAAATACCAAGATGACGTTTTTTTAGCAAATTTAGCCTATACGTCATCAGCACGCATTGCAATTGATTTTATATAGCGCCACATTTGAGAAACTCCTCAGAGGCCCTCGACCGGACCGACCTGACAACAAACCACGATGAAATTTTTAAAAACCGGTAATATGTTTTTTAAACTGGCGGAAACGGACGCAGAAATACAAAGAAGTTCATTAGGTCTACGGAGAATATATAGGCCTACATAAGACTGCAGGCCCTATAACTGATTCCAGTAAGATGGACCTTGTCGTTTGTTTGATATAAGTTATAGCACCGGTAAAAGACTGATCTCTGACGTGTCTTTTGTGGAGTTAAGAAATTTTTGAAGCTTTACATTGCTCAACATTACGATTATCGTCAACTGCTAGATGACACCACAAACAGTAAATGTTGAATCTATATTAATAAGACAAATATTCGTCGTTGCAATTCGCTTATGCTGCATTCCTGCGAGCTATGATTCTTGGATTAAAATTTAAAAAACGCTGTCTATGATTTTCAGATTCGCTTTTGATTAAAAATATAAACGTAACATTAAAAGAATTTGAAATAAAGACACAGTTTAGCAACTCCACACTTGAAGATACCATGCAATGCCAAAGCATCATTTGTTAGCACGTGAGCTTACGCACAGAGTCTACAATGAACACGCCTAAAGGAATACATCATTAATATCCGTGCTCGGCCAATCCTTCGGAGACGAAATATCGATATTTAAATGTTAAATAGATGAATAATTATCATTTTTTATTTCTCGAACATACGCAGTCACGTAGTAGGCCTATAGGAATGCTGTAACGGTGAGTCGCATTCGTTTTGCCTGCGATATCCTTTGAAGGGTTTTCTGCTGGCATTTATTTTCTGTTTGGTAACTAATTGCTACTGAATTTATAATAGTTTTTAATAGCTTCGTATAGGGCGGTTAAGGTTAGGAATAAGGTGTGTTAGTCATTCGGCCCCGGATACTATAGGTTTGCCGGTTTTCAGTTTTCGGTCTGAGCGCACCTTCGGAACCCGAAAATGAGACCACTCCGAAGTCTCTCACTCACTCATCCCTCCCTCATAATGGACAGCTGCACCTTTACTTTTCCAGCGTCTTCACAACAGACATAGGAGCTGGGGTTACTAGTAAAATGGCACATTATATCCAGTTGTCCTAAATATGTGGGACTTAACACTGCCTTTGAACACTGCTTTTGCTTTGTGATATGTTTCTGATAATTGCAAAAGGCGGTTTTGCTTTTGCACGTGCCATTATTCTCCCCGTTATGAAGAAATTTGGTAGAGCTCTGCCATTCTGGATTCTGATAATATATTAAGCAAGTTTTCAGGCTGCTGAATGTAACTGTTGGATATTTGTACACACTACATGATTTAGTTGTAAAAGTTGCTATTCATTGTATGTTTACATTAAATGTAAACATATAATGAATAGCAAGCGCTAAGAAATTTTCTTCATGCCTGTTTCGATTGTGCAACAGGTTGACGTTTAGTTGCAACGAGCCATTATGGGAAATAACGAAGATTTAACATGGCAGGTCAACAAAACGTTGGCTGAATGCAACAGGTTTGTGGCATTGCTTTCTTGAGTTATTTATTGGCTATTCATAAGTAGTAGTGACCAGTATGCTGCAGGGCAGTGCAGAGGTATTTAGCAGTGCGTCTGTGCCTCCCCCTTTTCAAACTTTAGAGCACATTTTCCTTTAAAAACTTGTATGACATATTTGTTCATCACTATTGTTATACAAAGTGGTCAACTTTTATCCCAAATCTGAACACAGAGCTATTCAATGCTTTTTAGGAAACCCTAAATTTATCATGGTAGACCGCTGTTTAGTTTGTTTAAAGTCTAGGTGGCAAGCTTGCTTTCAGGAGCTGTATTGCCTATACTATGAAGTTGTTCTTATCATTAGTACTTACTCTACACTTGCATCACACTATGTTATGAAATTTACTTTAAAATGAATGTAAGTGTATGTGCAAGTCAGTTAGGTAGCTTGGCGCTAGATCATCAGAATGCACGTGACAATAAATAATGTAACTTTTGAAGAGTGAAAAGTGACGCTTCATTCTCTGCATAACATTGGTCAAGACTTGAATTGTGAGACATCATTCTGCATACTAAACTTATATCATGTCTGAATGTGTTTAATCAAGTTCTTGATAATGAGTGGGTTTTCATCTGTACGTGTATAGCTTTTCACGTCCAAGGAGGGAGGTGTGGATGATCATTACTTTTGAGAATGTCTTAAATTTTGAGACAATTTAGAATGTATGCAGCAGTGTAGTACTGGTAATAGTAACAATAATGATAGTAATAGTGATGTAATAGTATTAATAATCCAACGATGAGTTTGCAATTTGTTATTGTAGATAGCATGCTCTATCAGGAGATAATTTGGATAAAGATAATCATTTGTTTTTGCTAGGTACATGCTAGATCACGAGATCGCATGTGACGTTACATTCCTGGTTGGTGTGGACAATTCAGCGCGTCCTATTTCGGCCCACAAGTACATTCTGGCGTCTCGCAGTCCAGTCTTCTTTGCAATGCTCTACGGAAATCTTGCGAAGGACAACAATGAAACGATAGTCGTGCCCGACATCAGTCCCGATGCCTTCATGGCTATGCTCAGGTGGCTACATAGTTCCACTTTATCAATCGATTATTTGATTTTGATCATTTATTTAACCTCTATAAGCTGACATCTCCAACGTTTTCCATGGCTTGATCAGAATCCGTGCATCTCCAATAATTATTTCAAATTAAAGTTTTTACAATTCCTTCCAGCAGAATAACATATGAATGCACATCAAGCAGCTTTGCGCCACATTGCGATGTCGCTACGTATGTAGCAGAATTCTGGTTGGGAGTTCACAGGTCTGCATCTTTTCACTGTTAAAACCTTGGGTCTATCTCTTTTTGTGTGTCTGTCATGCTGAGAGCGCTTGTGAGAAGCATTTTACAAATGTTCAACATTGTTCACATTAGATTAGATTAATTAGCTTAAGTTTGTGCTTTAGGTTCTGATTAGATTAACTTAGTGCTTTAGGTCCTGTGTGATCATTAAGGTCAATTTTTAAAATTTTCAAAGTCGCAATGTTGCTTCGTTTTAACTTTGAACTTGCATCTCTTTTTTCTGCAATTTAGATTTCTTTACTGCGAAGACAGCAGCTTCACTTTCGACCTCATCTTGCCGACGCTTTACGCTAGCAAGAAATACATCATTCCACTTCTGACGGAGCACTGCTTGCTTTTCCTCGAGGAAAACCTAGACGTCGACAACGTTTGTTTGATCTACGAGCAGAGCAAACTTTACGAGGAGCCGTCGCTGATGGAAAAGTGCAAGTCGTACATTGAGACACGGACGGAGGAGGTGCTTAGCTCGGCCGCTTTTCTGAATCTCACCGGTAAGATTATTATTATTATTAACATTATTATTATTCGTTAATTTTTGAATTATTATTATTATTAACATTATTATTATTATTATTATTTATTTTTTTTATTTAAATTACCCGAGGTATCTATAATCCCTCAGGTTTCAGACAACATTTGTCTGATCTACGAGCAGAGCAAACTTTATGAAGAGCCGTCGCTGATGGAAAAGTGCAAGTCCTACATTGTATTATTATTCGTTAATTTTTGAATTATTATTATTATTAACATTATTATTGTTCTTTAATTTTTGAATGGCAAGTTTATGAATTGGTAATGGTATTATTATTATTGATGTTGCTGTTACGTAATTTTTTAATGTCAAGTTTATGAATTTGTAATGGTATTATTATTATTAACACTGTTGTTGTTACATAATTTTTTAATGGCAAGTTTATTTAATGGGTAATAGTAGTATTATTATTTACATTGTGTTTTTACGTAATTTTTTAATGGCAAGTTTATGAATTGGCAATAGTGTTATTATTGATTGGCAGTTGAATTCTTGCTCTGAATCTGCCCGTGTGTCCGGGCCACGTTTTGTTAATATTGTCACACCCCAGTTGTGGCAGAATTTTCGATTTTCTTTGCGTTGCTTATTTTATTGTCATGAAGTTTGTTTCTGAAATGACTTTAGAAATGATTTTGCTGCTTATTTTGATATTCGATAATAGTTCAATGATTTAGCAGGACAAGTAGTATAAGAAATTTCATTTCTCGATTATTCTTTTGCCTGGTTTGATAGACCAGATTCAGCTGGCAGCCATTTTCTGTTGCTAAAGCCAGTTTTGAAAATATCGTGTGCTAAGTGGTCATCTCATCTGTCTATTTTTCAGATTATTGCATTTAAATGAGGATCATTACGACGGTAGTATTAGAGTGATCAATAAGCACAACTGGGATCTCGAAGAGGTGCTATATAAATTATTACTACCGCGGTATATGTATTAGAGTGATTAATATGTACAACAGGGATCTTAAAGGGGCGCTATATAAATTCTGATTGATTGATTCTGCATGCGGTTGTTATTTCAGCAAGCGCGCTCTGTGAGATCCTCATGTTCGAGCGGATTTCCGTCAGCGAGCTCGAACTCTTCCAGGCGTGCCTCCTGTGGAGCGAGAAGGAGTGCCAGCGACAGAGCATTCCGGACACTCCGGAAAACAAGCGGACCGTGCTCAGCGACTCGCTCTACCTCTTCCACTTCCCGACGATGTCTCTGAAGGAGTTCGCGAACGGCGTGTCCTGCACCGGCGTCCTTACCACCGAGGACCGGTGCTCCGTCTTTGAGTACCTCACGTGCGATGACGAGCGCCGACCGAAACTCTCGGAGCTGAAGTTCCCGATTAATCGTCGTCAGCGTCGTGATCCGCTTGTACTCAAACGGTTCCGTTCTTTTGGCAAGAGCAACATCTACTCGGGGGACTGCAGCATGATGAGACTGCAGTGCGACACGCCGATTGTACTGATGGGATTTGGGATTAGTCGGTCGATGGGGTTCGACCCGTTGACCGACATCCAGCTGACCATTAAACAGGACCGCACATTCCTCAGCAACAACATGATTACCGTGACGGACGACCCGACGAACGACGTCATTAAGGTCTATTTGAAGAACCCGCTGCAGCTGCTGCCGTCGCTCTGGTACACGTTCATCGTCACGTTCCATTTCACCGGGGAGCACGACCAGGGAACGTGTCAGCGGGGGAAGGGCGGGATGAAGACGGTGTCGGTGGATGGAATATCTTTCGAGTTTGATCGGTCAGACTCCGGCAGCCTCATTCTGGAAGTTATATTCTGTAAGAGTGATTAGCGGATCGTGCTTAATCAACGTGATTAGCGTATTTTGCTTAATCAATGTGAATAGAACGTACATGCTTAATCAGTGTGATTAGCAAATCATGCTTAGTCAATCTGATTAGCAAATCATGCTTAATCAATGTGATTAGCAAGTCTAAATCAAGGTGATTAATTAGCAAATTTTGCTTACTCCACGTGGTTATCCATCTATGCTTAATCAAAGCTTCTTATTCGTGTCTTTAATTTTGTATTTCTTTCTTGTCCTTAAAAAATGGTTTTTGCTGAGTCCGGAAGACATGAATCAGTTTGAAATAATGATGGATAAAAGTGGTAATAACGATAATACTTACAAATCAATAGTTAGTAATGATGAAAATGGCACTGATTATGATAATAATAGATTATAAATAATAATAATTATGTTAATAATAATAATCTTGATAATGCTGCCAGTAAGATTCAGAGATACAGCCTTTCTTTCTTTAATTGGCGTTTCTTGCTTGACTTAAAAATTGGTTTTTCTCGAGTCATTGAATAATTTTGTTGCAAGGATGTGTGCGATGATCCAGCTAGAAATTTATCTCCCATTAGCTCTTTTTTCTTTACATCTGTATTTGTTCTGTATAATTTAGTCATTTAGTCCTGAAGACGTGATTTAGTTTGAAATACTTCAGCAATTCCATATGATGTGTGACTGGCTGACCTATCAAACTAAAAGCTATTCCACGCATTGGCACTGCTGACCGTTTTACAATAGTTATGAGGCTTGATAATTTTGTTCCTCACTGTTTATTCGTAAACATTAGCATTTGTGACCAGGTTCAGACATATCTTGTTAGGTAATTACTGGTTATGTAGCACGCTGTAGTTTTTAAGCTTTCTGTTTTAAACAAGTTCAGTTATCTTGCACTGAGAACTTCAGTTATTTTACATTGAGGACTTCAGCTATTTTGCACTGAAAACTTCAGTTATTTTGCACTGAGAACTTCAGTTATTTTGCACTGAGAACTTCAGTTATTTTACACTGAGAACTTTCTATTTGAATTAATGCATATTGCTGACCCATTGTGTTAATGTGGGAGATCCTTGCTTGCATAAAATTCAGATATGTCATGTGAATAAACAGTCTCAAGTGATGACCGTCATGCTAACTGACCTTGAACTTGCTCAAATTTTTTTTGATTAAACACACCAGCAGAGAAAAAAGACACATTCCATGTATGTGCTTACAGTAAATGGCTTTCTTAATCTTGTGCCGAACTAGTTGTCTAGTCTGATCTATGTAAGCTAGAACGCTGTGCGGTAAATCGTTTAGGTTTTCACTCTTTTTTGTTGAATTAGTT
The DNA here is from genome assembly GCA_945859605.1 of Lumbricus rubellus. Lineage (NCBI taxonomy): Eukaryota > Metazoa > Annelida > Clitellata > Crassiclitellata > Lumbricidae > Lumbricus > Lumbricus rubellus. Next base: position 21,528,617 of record OX243826.1, on the reverse strand, counting down.
ATGCCACATCTGTTCCCGGGTCGTCCGTGTTGGGCCAAAATGTGCGTTTCCGTTTAATGAACGCACAATTCTTTCCCTTCAATGAACGCACAATTATCGTTGTTTAATTTTACCAAGTTATGTTCATTCAGCCGTGTGTTTTATATGATTCCCAGTGAGGAGATGAAATATTATGGTTTACTACCGAGTCTTCACAGCTGCTATTCATTGATCACGATTTTGCGGGTATTGCTGAAAAAATGGTTTTAGATGACCGTATTGTTTCATGCTGTGTTTTGATGGATAAATTGAGGATGTAATTATGAACCATTGTTTGTTCAATTTAATTTATTACTTTGTGTTTAGAAATAATTTCATGGTTTTCCTGATTGTGCAAAGACGTAGATTGAGTTTAGACGATTTTTGTATTAAGTACCTAGGCCAAATTTTTCTGTGTTGTAATTTCATATAGATTCTTAATGTGTTTCTTTTGTTCTAATTCATTTATATTCTAAATGTGGGTATTTTTTGTTCTAATTCATTTATATTCAAAATCTTTTTCTTTAGTTCTAATTCATTTATATTCTAAATGGTTTTTTTTCTTTTGTTCTAGTTCATTTAATTTTAAATGTTTTTTTTCTTTTGTTCTAGTTCATTTAGATTCAAAATGTGTTTCTTTTGTTCTAGTTCATTTATATTCTAAATGTGTTTTTTTCTTTCTAATTCATACAGATTCTAAATGTGTTTCTTTTGTTCTAGTTCATTTATATTCAAAATCTTTTTCGTTAGTTCTTATTCATTTAGATTCTAAATGGGTTTTTTCTTTTGTTCTAGTTCATTTAGATTCTAAATGTGTTTCTTTTGTTCTAGTTCATTTAGATTCTAAATGTTTTTCTTTTGTTCTAATTCATTTAGATTCTAAATGGGTTTTTTCTTTTGTTCTAGTTCATTTAGATTCTAAATGTGTTTCTTTTGTTCTAGTTCATTTATATTTCAAATCTTTTTCTTTAGTTTTAATTCATTTAGATTCTAAATGTTTAAAAAAATAGTTCTAGTTCATTTACAATCTAGATGGGTTTCGTTTGTTCTAACTTCTAAGGCATTCAGTTCTAGGTGCACTGAACACTGAATAGCAACACTTGATCTGCTACTTGTTTATAATTCTATGACACAATTCTGTTAGATTGATTTTAAATGTATTTTCTGTTCTTAAATATTGTAATTAAAGTTTCATTCTGATCAATACGAGTCTTCTAGATTTTTTACGCGATTTTTGTGAAATACGGCAACTCGTTGAGTTCGACGGTGTAGTCGAGGTACCACTGACCACCGGCTTTGACATCCTGACGCAGTTCATCCCTCCAACTTCCAGCTGGAAGGTAGATGTCCCGCGACCTTGCACTCTCCTTGACGACCGGTGCAACTAGGAGGTCATCACCGACGAGGAACTCGGAGTCGATGGAGAGTGCGACTGGATCAGTTGGTGCGATCCACCACAGCGGACGGACGATCGGGGCTCCGGTCAAGGTCGACTCTCTGGCAAGGTCGATCATCTTCTGTGCGTACGACTCGTGCAGCACGGTCATGTTCCGCGTTATCTCGATCACCTCATCGTCGAACTGCCACGGAACAATGGAGTACTGGATGCTCGGAAGGAGAGCGTTTGCCTCCGCCCAACGGATGAAGAGTTCCTTGGATGGAAAGACGACGTATCCGTTTCCGCCGACCATGTCCGGAAGGACGAACGGATATCCGATGATTCCGACGTTGAGAGCGTGAGGTATGAGCGTCTCGATGCCGTTGCCGTAGCCCCACTGCGAGTCCTTGTCGAACATGCGCAGGAAGATGGGGACGTGTTGCGTCTGCGCGCCCACGCGGACCTCCTGATGTCTGGTCGTCGTTTCCATTGCGTACGACATCTCGACGTATTTCGTCGTGTATCGACTTGGGTTTCGGTGGTTGATCGGGGATAGGATGTAGCAGTTCGGGAGCCAGTTTGTCTCACCAGCGTCGAACTTAAACGTGCTGATGTTGTAATTGATTTGTAAGGCTCTTAGTCGATCCATATGCCATTCGGCCGCACGGTCGCTTGTCAAGTCGATGACCATGGCGGTCGCCTCGTCCCACCAGGCGGTCAGACCCGGCAGGAGACCGCTAGGGTCGGTGACGAAGGCTAGTCGATTCATTCCTTCGTTCCTAGCCTCTGAGTTGAGGCTGACGAACGTGTGCACCCAGAGGGTCGTGCGGAATCCCATGCCGGCCAGCGTTTCCACCATGCCCCTTGGATCGGGGAACTTGTCACGGTCGAAGTCGAAATCTCCGTAGTTGACTTCCCATTTGTCGTCGATTTCCAGCTGTGCGTTCGTGAACCCGTGCTCCAGAATTGCGTTGGCGAATTCAAGGACGGCTTCCTGCGTTATGTTCTTGCGATACTGCGCCCACGTCGACCAGATCGGATAACGAAAGAGTCTTTCATCGGGTATATCGGTTGGTTTGGCCAGGTAAGTTGCTGCCATGTAGTCGTGTGTGTGTCGAACATCATTTCCTTGACAGACCGTGTACGTTAGGTTTACCGGAGAATAGTCGTAATTGTAGTAGGGTGAGTCGCGGTACTGTGCCCTCAGGCAGAGCTTCTGATCACCGGTCTGATTGATGCTGACCCAGAGTGGAACGTCCCAATCGATATGCACGGCCATTCCGTTTGAGTTGACCCAGTATCTTTCCAGGACACCGCCGTACCCAGGAGGTACTCCGGCCACATTTCCAGGGACATAAGCTGTGGTGCTGTGCGATAACCCTTCGACCGGCCAGTGCATCTGCCGGACCACCGTACCACCGTACCAGTGAGCATCCGTAAGGTCGAAACAGTCTTCAAGAACGTCGACGTTACAGTTCTGTGCTTCCCAGTTTACAACGGTGCAGTTTATACCCGTTGTTTCGTTCAGCACCTGATACACTTCTAGATGGACCTCGGGATTAGGGTTCCATTCCAAGCAAAGACCGGAGTGCAGTAATCTTCCATCGGTGCATTTGTTGAATTCCTGTGGTAAAGTTTCATCGATGGTTGTTCCAAAGTGTCCGCTCCAGAATATTACGTCTTCGATGGGTACCGAGTTGTCTTTAGAATTACTGGCATAGTCTGCAGCTGATGTGTTGGTGAATGCGTACAGAACGAGGAAGGCTATAATGGCACTTAACATTGTTCTGCGTGTGCGTCGCTTGGCTGCCTAGCAGGCGGTCGAAATTTCCTACACAGATATTACAACAATCGTTGGATAATGTCATATTGTGGGGCGCGGTGGTGTAGGGGTATTTTCGGTGCCTTGGAACCGTAAGGATGCGGGTGAGAATCCACCTGAAACCGCCGCGTATGGACCCTGAGCAAGTCCTTCACTCGCAATGCTCATGTAGCCTATGTGCTTCGGCGTGAAATTCAGTGTCCGCGCTGTAGTCGGGAACGCCTCTGGGTGGAAATGTTGAAGGGGCGCTATAGCAAGGGCTCATGCATATGCATGATCGAACGCTTCGCCGACGCCATGCTGGATTGTGACACACCGGTTTTCAAGTCTGTTTTTTCCTGGACGAATGTTTGTGATGGTCCATAGCCTACATTCGATTTCCTAGCTTGCGTTCCTTTTACGACCTCTTCTTAACATCGTACGTGTCTCTTTGATTGAGGACCTGCAGGCGATTACAAGACAACAAAATCTCTTGTACGTGGAGAGTACATGCGGACTAACTCCGCCACTAGTTGTTCTCTGCCAGGACCAGTCCCAAGCCTGGATAAGGGAGGAGGAGGGCGAGACTAATCATCTTTGATATGGCAGTGTCATTAAACACGTAACAAAATCTAATTATAAGGAGAATGGGGACTCGATCCTCGTCCGAAGCGGTTACGCCGGTTAGACTACTGTGTAGGAACTTTGAGCAAGTCCGTATAACTCTCAATTGCTCTGTAATAATTGCTGTTGCGCCGTTGAGCTTGGGCACTTCTGAGCTTTGTAACAAGGGCAATATCAAATTTACAGTTGTATTGTATTGTAATATATTACGTTACCATACCTGGTCAAGCTTCTTACTGTAGCCTACGCAAAGACGCGGTATTTCAGATAGGCTAATGTAGGCCTAAATGTTTAGGCAAACCCACTGTTAGCGAATGCACGTTTTTGGTAAGTAGCCTATTGCTAGGTGATTGTGCCATCCAATCAGCGTGGATAGCCTAGTATTTATCATGCATGCGACGATCAGTAACTAACAGATTTCTGATAATTATTTCCACAGAGGGGCCTCGGCCTATGCGAATAATTAGGCCTACAGATGTTTTTCACCGTTAGGGTGTTTGGGGGACATATGTCACTATTAGACCATCTGGATCTGTGATTGCATGATTACACATAGAAATGACGCCCAAAGTATCGATAAGATTAATTAACTTCCAGCTTCTCGATTGCTTAATTGTTGGATATGGATGAGAATCTGTTGATTGTGGGAATCTGCATTGAAACATTTGCTAGAAACATTTAATTGCAATGACTGAAAGTTCCCTATAGCAGCTAGGGCTTATTCTAACGTGCAGCTGGGCACAAATTGTGTAGTTGGGAAAGCAATTTGTGCAGTTGAAAAAAAATCAGATTTTTGTAGGCCTACAGTTACACCCTGTAAATCTAATTATATGAACCAGTGAAAGTGGCTAAAAAGCTAGTGGTAAAATCATAAGATATAAACATCGTGGGAATTCACACTGAATAGGTTTGAGGTGTTTTATTTGGGCGATGCCATGGTTCAGGAAAAGAAGTGATTTGAACTAGAGGTCTATGGCCTAGGCCTATATAGGCTACGTCGATAAGATAGACTGATAGAGTTTTAAAGTCACGGATGTGCATGAAGCAAGAAAGATGTCTCATGTGGTCTGAAATGCTTAGGTTCTGGAAAAAAATCACAACTGTTACAGTAGGCTACTAGGCATAATATTATATATAGGCCCTTTTTGGACTTGAGGGCCACTTTTTCTAAGTTGGAGAGCACGATGGCCACTTTTTCTTGGTTGAAGAACATTAGGGGGCCACAAAGCTAAAATTTAATTAACTAGAAGCATATAAAATTGTTCTAATTGAATCAAAATAGAATGTTTGACGCTGTTTGTGGAAGTCAAAATAAAATAATTTGTAATAGAAAGTAATTATGTGTTCTATCCTGTCCAAATTGTCAATTTTTCGTATATTTTTGTTAATTCTTTGAGAGATGGAGGGCCACTTTCTGAGGCCTGGCGGGCCACTTTCTGAGGCCTGGCGGGCCACTTTTGGCCCGCGGGCCACGGGTTGGGAACCGCTGCCCTATACGATGCAGACAGAAGAATTTTCTGTGAATGTAGTGTATGAGTGGATGGAAATTCATGGCCTGCTATAAATTGATATTCTAATAAAGTTGTCAGGCCAATTTAAGGTTGATCGTTTTAGACAATAATTATAACAGCTTCTTGATTCAAGTGCAATGGAATTCGAACGATGGACGGTTTTCGAGTGATTTTGGGAGCTTGGGGTGACTTTTAGAGCAGCGCCACAAAATCGTGAGTAGGCTAGTGGGGCTGGATACCCAAAAGTGTCCTGTTTTTGAGGAGCAGGTCAGAAATTTTGTGGCCGTGCAATGTCTGCCTAAAATGCCATCGAGAATGCTGCAATCCTGCTTTATTCCAGTGCTATGTATTTATACAATACAATACAATACAATTCACTTTATTGCAACCAGAAAACAAGAAAACAATAAAAGTACAAAACATGCATGCATTGGCTACAAAGGGGGGCCCAAAAGGGATGGACATCCCGCTGGGAAGGGTCACCCAAGTAAAAAAGTCCCAAGAAAAATTAATCAAGATAGCTTAAAAGAAAGAGACTAAAACAAATTAGGTGATGACAGATTGCAGAAAAGCTTATATTGTCAAGAGCATATAGAGAAACAAACTTAACTAAGTACTTAACTAAAATCTTAACTACACATGGTCATGTGCACTTCAAGTAGCATTAGTGGAGGAGAGTAGAAGAAGACGAAGTTTCTTTTTAAATACCTGCAGACTACTCGATTGACGAATGTCAATTGGTATTGTGTTCCATACTTTAGTGCCATAAGATTTAATCGTAAACCGCCTAGTATTAGATTGAGCTTTGACAGGGCGAAAAGCAGATGAATTCCTAGTGAAATGCGAATGGATGTCAGAGGCGTGAGGGAGGTAACCTTGGAATACCGAAGGAAGGAGACCGTGTTCGAGTCGAAAAAAGAACTCGCTAATTTGGAGATCCTTTATCTGGTCAATTTTCAGGAGATGAAGTTCATTAAAGGAAGGGCCAGTGTGTTCCCGTTTACGAATACCCACAATTATACGAACAGCCCTCTTCTGTAAGATTACAAGTTTATGAAGCCTGGATTCGTATGTCGATGCCCAAACAAGGTTGCAATATGTGAGGTAGGGGTAGACAAGGGTATAATACAAATTCATTCTAATTGTCTTTGGCAAGATATAAGCAACGCGGGAAATAATACCAATATTTTTAGCAATTTTAGTTGCAATTTGATTAATATGAACTTTCCAGGTCAAATGTTGATCTATATGCACACCTAAGAATTTTGTAGATTCAACTTGATTGATGGAAATATCATCAATAAGCAAACAGAGATTGTCATTTGGCTTTATTTTCCGGTGGGATTTAAATAAAATAAAGTTGGTTTTATCTAAATTAAGGGTGAGTTTATTTGCATGGAACCAAACAGCTATGCTAGATAGTTCAACGTTCACAGTTTGAAACAACGTCTGCCATGAACCATTGGAGTAAAAAACGTTGGTGTCATCGGCAAATAGAATAAAAAACATTGTTGGAGAGACATTGGCCAAGTCATTAATATAAAGCAGGAAAAGGAGTGGTCCGAGGTTGGAGCCTTGAGGAACTCCATATTTGATCAACCCTAGCTCAGAAAGGACACCATTACAGAGAACTCTTTGTGTACGGCTCTCAAAATAGCTGGCAAACCATCTGAGCTGAGTCCCCCTAATTCCATAGTTGTCTAATTTTTTAAGCAAAATATTATGGTCTACCGTATCAAACGCTTTAGCTAGATCAAAGAAGATTCCCACTGAGTATTCATTATTTTCAATAGCCTTTGAAATCATGTCCTGCATATTTAATAAGGCCATATAGGGGGAATGACCAGGTTGAAATCCATGCTGAGATGGATAAATGATGTTAGAGTTTTTAACATAGCCATAGAGTCGATTATACATAAGTTTTTCATAGAACTTGGAGAAGTAAGGAAGAACGGAAATGGGTCTGTAATTGATTACATTGTCCTTATCGCCCTTTTTTAGTATTGGGACCACTTTAGCTATTTTTATGCCTTGTGGAACAATCCCACTACTAAATGAACAATTTATTATCTCCGCTAAAGGTCTGGCAACCAAGGAGAGATTGGGGGCCGCAATACAGGGGTCTATATCGTCAACACCTTTGCTATGCGTTAAACGTATATCACGGCCAATATCCATAATTTCCTCCGGGGATACCATTAGGAAACCCATAGAGTTCTGCCGAGGGGCCTGTAAGTAACTATGGTAAGGGAGAGGTGAATCTGGTATTTTCTTTGCCAAAGAATGGGCTATGTTGGTGAAGTAGTTATTGAAGCTATTGGCCATTTTTTCTGGATCTTTAACATTTTCTCCGTTAATTTTTAACGATTCAATTTGTGTCTCCTTATTTTCCAATTGCATTATGGAGCGAATGAGTTTCCAAGTCCTCTTTAGGTCGTCTTTATATTTGCAGAATTCAGATGCATAGTAATTTTTTTCTGCTTTGACTCTAATAGCCTTAAATTTATTCCTATATACAGTAAATTTATTTTTATTATAAGCATTTGGATTTTTTATATATTTTAAGTACAATGAAGCTTTCTTCTTACTAGACTTGAGGAGCCCAGCAGTCATCCAGGGTTGCTTAAATCTAGACCCCTTAGCGTTATTTTTTTAGACACAATCGGGAAGGCCTGATCATAAGCGTTTTTATATTTTTCAATAAACACTTCATATGCCCCGTCAGCATCTCCATTATTGCATGCAGTCGAGACATTATCCCAATTACTATCAGCAAGTAGGGATTTAAATTGTTCTGATCTTTCCTCATTAATTATGCGATGGTCATAATAATTCGGGAAGCTTCTCTTGTAATTACCAAATGCAAAGTGTGCGAATACTGGCAGGTGATCAGACGAGTCAGCTATGAAAATGGTTGAATCAATCAGACTAGACCAGGCATTAGTGAATATGTTATCAATCAAAGTTGATGAGGTTGGTGTGATACGAGTGGGTTTCGTGATGGCTGGGATAAGCTGATGGGAAGTCAGGTTATTATAAAATATATTAGTTTCTTTATGTTCATTGATTTTTAATAGGTCAATGTTAAAATCTCCTAGTAGGACAATATCTTTGGTTCCCTTGACAATACTAGAGAATAAAACCTCTATTTCAGCATTGAATTCGACCAAGTTTTGTCCTGGGGGCCTATACAAAACTCCTACTAAACATGTTGTGCTAGGTAAATAAGTTTTGATGAAAAGACCCTCATAAGTTTTATGTTCACTTTTTTCTTCGTACAATTGGAATTTAATGGTATCCCTAACAAAAAAGCCCACCCCTCCTCCTCCTAGATTCCCCCCTCTAGACTTATGTATAAATTTGTAGTTGGGCACATTAATAGTATCCTCAAATTCCGACTCCAACCAGGTCTCCGACAGGGCCAGAATAGAGACAGGCAGTTGACTGAGAACCTCGCGAATTTCATCTAGCTTATGTACCATGCTGCGGCAATTAATGTGCATGACCGAAAAGTTAGCTTCAATAGACTCGAACTTAGCCTCCCAACGGGGGAATGTGGAGTAGGGACTGCTCCAAGCCACATTTCGAACAATGGACGGTTTTCGAGTGATTTAATAATATTTCAGAAAATTAATAATTCATAAAAAAGCAACCATTATCTGGTATGAATATAAAAAAGTGATGATAAGTGGATTATTGACTGAAGTCGTAAACCACGTCAACTGTGCGCAGTTGAAAAAATTCCCTAGAATAAGCCCTGGTTTTGAGATAAGGAAATTATGCAAGGAACGGTTCCGGGAGCAAGATCAAGAGGAAAACCTAGGAAGAGATGGTGGGACAACATGTGTGAATGGACGGGATTATCAACAGAGGAATTGTTGAGAGCAACCGAAGACAGCAGAGAATGGAGAAGAATTGTACAAAATGCGACCAACCCTTGTGTCGAGGAAGGTTGAAGGCAAGGTAGGCTAAGGCTATGTGTACGGTATAAATAGTCAAGACCTGATTCTGATTGAACAGGGTTTATTATAATCTTCTGGCAATCTCTCAACTTTTAATGAGCAAAACTATAATTGCCAAGCATCTAAACGGCAATCTAAGTCGACGAGACTCTGGTGAAATATGGCAACTCGTTGAGTTCGACGGTGTAGTCGAGGTACCACTGACCACCGGCTTTGACATCCTGACGCAGTTCATCCCTCCAACTTCCAGCTGGAAGGTAGATGTCTCGTGACCTTGCACTCTCCTTGACGACCGGTGCAACGAGTAGGTCATCACCGACGAGGAATTCCGAGTCGATGGAGAGTGCGACTGGATCAGTTGGAGCGATCCACCACAGCGGACGGACGATTGGGGCACCGGTCAAGGTCGACTCTCTGGCAAGGTCGATCATCTTCTGCGCGTACGACTCGTGCAGCACGGTCATGTTCCGGGTTATCTCGATCACCTCATCGTCGAACTGCCACGGAACGATGGAGTACTGGATGCTGGGAAGGAGAGCGTTCGCCTCCGCCCATCGGATGAAGAGTTCCTTGGATGGAGAGACGACGTATCCGTTTCCTCCGACCATGTCCGGAAGGACGAACGGGTATCCGATGATCCCGACGTTGAGCGCGTGAGGTATGAGCGTCTCGATCCCGTTCCCGTAGCCCCACTGCGAGTCCTTGTCGAACATGCGCAGGAAAATGGGGACGTGCTGCGTCTGGGCGCCCACGCGGACCTCCTGATGTCTGGTTGTCGTTTCCATCGCGTACGACATCTCGACGTATTTCGTTGTGTATCGACTGGGGTTTCGGTGGTTGATCGGGGACAGGATGTAGCAGTTCGGAAGCCAGTTTGTTTCACCAGCGTCGAACTTGAACGTGCTGATGTTGTAATTGACTTGTAAGGCTCTCAGTCGATCCATGTGCCATTCGGCCGCACGGTCGCTTGTGAAGTCGATGACCATGGCGGTCGCCTCGTCCCACCAGGCGGTCAGACCCGGCAGGAGACCGCTAGGGTCGGTGACGAAGGCCAGGCGTCGCATACCTTCGTTCCTAGCCTCCGAGTTGAGGCTGACGAACGTGTGCACCCAGAGGGTCGTGCGGAACCCCATGCCGGCCAGCGTTTCCACCATGCCCCTTGGATCGGGGAACTTGTCACGGTCGAAGTCGAAATCTCCGTAGTTGACTTCCCATTTGTCGTCGATTTCCAACTGCGCGTTCGTGAACCCATGCTCCAGAATTGCGTTGGCGAAATCGAGAACGGCGTCCTGCGTTATGTTCTTACGATACTGAGCCCACGTTGACCAGATTGGATAGCGGAAGAGCCTCTCGTCGGGTATGTCGGTTGGTTTGGCAAGGTAGGTTGCAGCCATGTAGTCGTGAATGTGTCGAACGTCGTTCCCTTGACAGACCGTGTACGTTAGGTTAACCGGAGAATCGTCGTAATTGTAGTAGGGTGAGTCGCGGTACTGTGCCCTCAGGCAGAGCTTCTGATCACCGGTTTGATTGATGCTGACCCACAGTGGAACATCCCAGTCGATCTGCACGGCCATTCCGTTGGAGTTGACCCAGTATCTTTCGAGGACACCGCCGTACCCAGGAGGCACACCGGCCACATTTCCAGGGACATAAGCTGTGGTGCTGTGCGATAACCCTTCGACCGGCCAGTGCATCTGTCGGACCACCGTACCCCCGTACCAGTGAGCATCCGTAAGGTCGAAACAGTCTTCAAGAACGTCGACAGCGCAGTTCTGTGCTTCCCAGTTTACAACCGTGCAGTTTATTCCCGTTGTTTCGTTTAGCACCTGATGTACTTCTAGACAGACCTCGGGATTAGGGTTCCATTCCAAGCAGTGGCCGGAGTGCTGTAATTTTGCATTAGTGCATTTGTTGAATTCCTTTGGTAAAGCTGATTCGATGGTTCTTCCAAAGTGTCCGTTCCAGAATATTACGTCTTCGATGGGAACCGAGCTGTCTTCCGAATTACTGGCATAGTCTGCAGCTGATGTGTTAGTGAATGCGTACAGAACGAGGAAGGTAATTATCCCACATGATAATGTTGTTCTGCGTGCGCGTCGCATGGTTGCCTAACAAGCGATCGAAATTTCCTACACAGATATTTCAATTTGCAACAATCAATGAATAATGTCATATTGGACACATACACGACAACATGGCAGCGGTGGTGTAGGGGTAGCCTATGATCGGTGCCTTGGGGCCGTAAGGATGCCGGTGAGAATCCAGCTGAAGCCGCCGCGTATGGATCCTGAGCAAGTCCTTCACTCGCAATGCTCATGTATGTGCTTCGGTGTTAACCCATTAGTGCCTAATTTTTCAAAATCATGTTTATTCACTTTTATTTTGTTGCATATGCAGAATAAGCATAGGAAAAAATATTACTTTTATTATTGCTTGCATAATATGTGATTTTGAGCTGTTTTTGTAAGCGTCCCATATATGGGACGCTAGGCACGAGAGGGTACCTGAACTAATAGACATGTTGTCACTGCCACAGCTCGTATAGCAGGTTCAAATGAAACTAAAATCAGTTTATATCAAAGAAGATGGTCATTATCTACAAATATCTAGAGTAAACAGTCAACATAAATTAGGAATAATAAGAAAAATAAAATAAAAATGTATAAATTACTACAAAAGGCCAAAATAGGCCGATCATAGTTTGGTAGTGCGTGGCGCCTACAGTTTTCAAACTATTTAGACAGCAAAACAGACTGTCAAAAGATGTACTTGATTAGCCAAAGGGTGTATTTTATTAGTACTTATAGTATGAGTAATAATATAACCTGTCATTGCAGTGCCTAATATTACTGAACATAGTTATCGAGTGTCTCATTACAACATTCAACGTTGTATGTTGTCTGTTGGATTTCATGAAATTGGTCAAACAGTAAATGTGCAGGCCAATGTTGCACTTCTTGCAATGATTATGAACTTGAAACTACAAACTGAGCAACATAAATATCTGCATTTCAATTTTTTCATTGTAGGCTAATGTTTGCCATCCCTGCAGATCTCCATTAGTGCTTGTTGGCTCAGTGACTTTTTATTTCAAAAAAAGTTGCCGAGCTTTCTAGAGAGTATCTTTTGCCACAGGCTTACACATTGCAGACACTGTGCTAGAATTTCATGCAGCTGATGGCTGACGATTCATTGATTCAGAAAATCAACAGATCAGCCAAGTTTTCTGGATGGCGACATTTGTTTGGTAGGCTAAGATAGGTCAACACCACTTGTGCGAATGGATTGAGATGTGGTAAAAACACTGCAGCATCAAGAAAGTTGTTGGCATTTATTCGGTATTAGCATACTGGTCCACATGGATGTCATGTGCTGGCATAAAGCTGTTTGGCATGTTTTGTGAACCCATTTCCTTTATGATTTGCTGCCTTTGTTATATTTGTTCTGTATGGATGCAACGTTCATGATCAATTGGTCATTTAGTCGCAATGGTGGGCTTAGTTGAGTTGTTGTTCAATGAAATCAATGCTACACAGTATTTTGTCAATGTGAAATAACACATGTGATATCAGGGATTTCATAAAGACACACTGATGCATTGAAAAGTATATGCCGTGAAGTCTGTCATCGCACCCGCTGATGAAATCCCGACTGCTACACTATCTGGTGTTACATTAGATCTACCATCTGTGGTTTAGTAGCTGAACGGTGATGTCCTTGGCACAATACATAATTTGGACATTCTTCACCTGGAGTCATATAAGGTGAAAACTTGGCTGAATCTGACTCTTTGGCACCAATGCAAGTCAATGTCTCTGCTGCAGAACCAACCAGCTGTAGTAAAATAGTGAGAATCCCTGAAAATCCTGTTGCAATATGTTATTCATCACATCCATCAGTCATGAAGTGTTCTTATCCCCCCCCCCCCCTGTCACACTGTGCTACTGCCTCAGCTCCCAGTTGTCGATGAGTATGGCATGATTGTATCTTCAGCCATGCTGTCATTATCCTCACCACTACAGTTTGAATCACACCGCGACAAGATGAATGCATCTATATGTGTGAAATCGTCATCTTCCAGCATTGCTAGCACTTGGGGAACATCCGAAGCGGTTACGCCGGTTAGCAAGTCCTTAACTCTCAATTGCTCTGCAATAGGCCTAATTGCTGTTGCGCCGTGGATGCTTGGGCACTTCTGAGCTTTGTAACAAGGGCGATTACAAATTTACAGTTGTATTGTATTGTAATATATTACATCACCATACCTGGTCAAACTTCCTGTAGCACACAAAGACGCGGTGTTTCAGATAGGCTACTGTGAATGTGTAGGCACACCTACTGTTAGCGAATGCACGTTTTTTGGTAAGTAGCCTATTGCTAGCTAGGTGATTGTGCCATCCAATCAGCGTGGGTAGCCCATCATTATCATGCATGAGCCGATCAGTAGCAAGCAGATTCCTGATAATTATTTCTATAGAGGCGCTTCGGCCTATGCGAATAATTACAGATGTTTACACCGTTGGGGTGTGTGGGGGAAGTATGTCACTATTAGACCATCTGGATCTGTGATTGGTTACACATAGAAATGAAGTATAAAGTATCGATAAGATTAACTTCCAGCTTCTCGATTGCTTCGTAATCGTAATGTCCAATTTTCTAAAGCGCTACTTGAAAGCCAAGCGCGGGGCACCAGGTTATTCACGAGCGCTGGTTGGATATGGATGAGATTCTGTTGACTGCGGTGGGACTCTGCAAGTCTGCATTCAAACATTTGCTAGAAACACATTTCATTGCACTGACTTCCCTATAGTAAGATTGAGAGTCATTCGATAGTATCGCCCAGCATAATTATGCCTATACCAATATTATTCATGTGCAAATCTGATGCAAACTCATTTAGAACTCCACTTTGTGTGTGGAACTGCACATTTAGTAGGCTAAATGCCTTGCTTCTCATTTGTGCTTGCTGCATGCATTCGCATGCTACAGAGGCGCCAATAATTACACTGTGTCCGGAAAAAAGGGACCCATTTTCTAAATATCAAAATAAATAGTAAATATTAATCGATTTTCACAAATCAAAGACCGTTTTTATCCTAACATATTTGTCTAACAATTGTAAAAATATAAAAGTTCCAGTCCAAATAATGACGTCATTATGACGTCATTTGCACAAAAGTCAAATTTAAGAGATAAATGCGCCAAATCATCACAAATTTCAATATTTTTATGATGTAATTTATCAATAATAAATGTAAGTTTAATTTAATTTTTATATCTGAATTAATTTTTGGTCAAAGTGTACACCTTTGGCCTCAACGTAAGCTTCAAAACGGTCGCGCTAATAGCCAACTGCAGCATCGATAACCACTGTTTAACCAGCGCATCAAAATCCTCCCCAGCAGACATTAACAATTCGCTCACGGAGTTCTTCAATGTCTCTTATCCTTGTCCTGTAGCCCACACCTTCTCCATCAGTCTCCAAATCTTATTATCAGCGGGTTTTAAGCGGGCGGCCGTTTAGCGGCCAAAGAATTAAGAGGAATGAAATCCGAGTCTCATTAGTCAACAGTTAAACATTTTGACGAACTCGGTGAGCTGAAGCACCAGTTTGCTGAAATGTGTAGGCTATTGTTCCGAATATTCCAGGATATCAGGCACGACTTTTTTATAGAGCGGACAATCCCTTCAATAAGCTGCATTTATTTTCATTCCTTACATGGATTTCTGTTTTACCAAGAGCCAAAATCAACCGAAACCATGCATGAACAGCCGGATAAATGCGTTTTTATGCAAATGACGTCATTATGACGTCATTGTTGTGACTGAAACTTTTATATTTTCACCAATATTAGACAAATATGTCAGGATTAAAATGGTGTTTGAATTGTAAAAATTGATGAATATTTACTATTTATTTTCATATTTACAAAATGGGTCCCTTTTTTTCCGGACACAGTGTATATCAAACTGTTCAATTAAACGAGCAAAAGCAAGAAGTCAAATCATTTGGTATATTATCTGCAGCTCATCTATATTTTTGTAACATATTATTTTTACTTTCTTGATTCAATTAATTATTCTATGGAATTACGGTATATCTTAGAGAAAGTTGTTCGTCCCAGAATCTTTCGACTAACTTGAGAAACTTGAATTCGAGACTTGCTTCACGATATCACCTACAAGAGTAAGAGTTAACAAATTTCACCGCTTTTTAACACATTGGCCACTACGGACGTCTTTAGACGTCCCTCGTTTAGGACTGTCCTGCGCTACGGACGTCTAAAGACGTCCATCATTGTGGGGGTGTTGTGTCACGCTTAGCGTGGCAGAGCGCTATAGCCTAGCGTAGAGCAGGACTTCAACATGTAGTGTGACACCTGGCGAATGTAATTGAAATAAAATATCAGTATATTTCTATGCTATGCATATTTACTCTATGTTGTTGAAGTTCCACGTTGTTGATTGAAAATGGCGTCTCGAAATAGTAAACGCAAATATAATGTTGCACAAGCTTTGAATAAAATTCTTGCTGATAACTCTGACGACGACTCTTTTGAAGAGAATGACATCGATAGAGACAGTTGTAACGGTGTTAGTGATCACGAGAAGGAGGACGATAATAGACATGCTGATATGGTAGCAGACACGTGTGCTGATAACACAGGGCCATCTGATCAGGGATGTACCGGTATATCGAATTTAGCGGCTTCAGAGTTCAGTGACGGGGATGTGGAGCCAGATGGTAGGATGTGTGATGTAAGATGAATTGAATTTTAGTAAATTAGTGTTTTCTGTGCATTTTGCCTTCTTTAGTTTGTTGGTGCATAAAAAAAATTTCTGACATAAATCTCTAGCGTACGGCTGAAATTTGGTCCAGCGGCCAATGTGTTAAAGAAATCAAATGTGTAGGCCATGGAGATTGTTTAGAGAAGGAAATTATGCAAGGAACGGTTAAGGGAGCAGGATCAAGAGGAAGACCTAGGAGGAGGTGGTGGGACAACATGTGTAGATGGACAAGATTAGATTATCAACAGAGGAATTGTTGAGAGCAACCGAAGACAGGAGAGAATGGAGAAGAAGGAAGAACTGTCCAAAATACAATGTACGACCAACCCTCGTGTCGAGGAAGGTTGAAGGTAAGGCAAGGCTATGTACGGTAGGCCTATACGTAGTCAAGACCTGATTGTGATTGAACAAGGTTTATTATAATCTATTGCCATCCTTTCAACTTTCAATAAGCAAAGCTATTGCCAAGCATCAAAACGGCAATCTAAGTCGACGAGACTCTGGTGAAGTACGGCAACTCATTGAGTTCGACCGTGTAGTCGAGGTACCACTGACCACCGGCTTTGACATCCTGACGCAGTTCATCCCTCCAACTTCCAGCTGGAAGGTAGATGTCCCGTGACCTTGCACTCTCCTTGACGACCGGTGCAACGAGGAGGTCATCACCGACGAGGAATTCGGAGTCGATGGAGAGTGCGACTGGATCAGTTGGTGCGATCCACCATAGCGGACGGACGATTGGGGCACCGGTCAAGGTCGACTCTCTGGCAAGGTCGATCATCTTCTGTGCGTACGACTCGTGCAGCACGGTCATGTTCCGGGTTATCTCCACCAACTCATCATCATACTGCCACGGAACAATCGAATACTGGATGCTGGGTAGGAAAACGTTCAGCTCCACCCAACGAATGAACAGCTCCCTATCCGGAAGTTCCCCATACGCGTTCCCGCCGACCATATCCGGTAGGATGAACGGATACCCGATGATACCTTGGTTGAGCGCGTGCGGTATTAAGGTCTCGAGCCCGTTATTGGCTCCCCATTGCGAGTCCTTGTCGAGCATTCTGAGGAAGATGGGTAGATGCTGGGTTTGTGCGCCCACTCGGACCTCCTGGTGTCTGATGTCGCTGTCCATAGCGTAGGCCATCTCTGCAAAATGTGTACTGTAGATGCTTGGGTTTCGCACGTTGTCAAGCGACAGTATGTAGCAGTTGGGAAGCCAGGTGGACTCTCCTGCGTCGAATTTGAACGAGCTGATGTTGTAATTGGTCTTGAGGTCAGTGAGTCGCTGCACGTACCAGTTCGTACCGCGATCGCTCGTGAAGTCTATCGTCATGGCCGACGACTCTGCCCACCAGGAGGTTATCCCCGGCTGGAGTCGACCGGGGTCGGTGACGAAGATGCGCCTGGTCATGCCCTCGTCTCTTGACGGTGAGTTGAGGCTGACGAAAGGGTGGACCCAGAGGGTGGCTCTGAAACCCATCGTATTCAACGTCTCAACCATCTGTCGTGGATCGGGGAACTTCTCACGGTCGAACTCGAAATCGCCGTAGTTCACTTCCCATCTGTCATCGATCTCCAGTTGTGAATTGGTGAAGCCGTGGTCGTTGATCTCCGTTGCGAATTCAATGACTGTTGTCTGGTTGATGGCCGTCTTGTACTGAGCCCACGTTGACCAGATCGGATATCGGAAGAGCCTCTCATCCGGAATGTCTGTCGGTTTCTTCAGATACGTGGTCGTCATGTAGTCATGCACGTGGCGGACATCATTGCCCTTACACACCGTGTAGGTGAGATTTACCTAAGATAAGATAAGAATATTCTTTAATATACCAATTGCTATCCGCATTTTGCTGTACAGACATGGTATAATAAACAAACGTACATAATTTATATATCCAATCAATGTCAAATGTTTTCAAATAGCACAAAATCCTAGGTCCAAAAAATTCAATATAAATTTTTCTTTAAAATAAAAATTGTGTTTTTTTAATGACCAACAATTTATGCTGCGCTTTGGTTTATACCTGAGAATCATCGTGGTTGTTGTATGGGGAGTCCGTGTACTGTGCCCTCAGGCAGAGCCGTCTGTCACCGGTTGCGTTGATGCTTACCCACAGCGGAATGTCCCAGTCGATATAGACAGCAGTTCCGTTCGAGTTCAACCAGTATCTCTCCAGAGCTGGTCCGTAGTAGGTGGGAAAGGCAAGAGAGTCACCGGATACGTATGGTTGGAGGCGTTCAACGACCCGTTCAATCGGCCAGAACATCTGTTTCACGATGGTGCCGCCGTACCAGTGAGACCCGGTCAGGTCGAAGCAGTCTTCGAAAGCTGACAATGAGCAATCAAGTGCCTCCCAGTTGATCACCGTACAGTTGACTTCCCGTGCAGCGTCAATGGCCAACTGCTCCACCTTCAAACGTAGCTTATCCTTCCATTCGTAGCATTGGCTCGACTCTGAACACGACGTTGGCTCGCTCGCAGTTATCTCTTCGTTCCCTACTCCTAGTTTTCCATTCCAGAATATGTCGTCCAGCTCCCGGAAGTTCGACCCAGAACCGCTTGGAACAGTGACGCCGCACACTGCCATGGCAATTGCCACGAGCAGGCAAGCTTTCAACGTTTGCTTGGCACCCGACATGGTGACGGACGAACTGTTCTAACAAGATTCTAAGTTAGACAAGAGCACAGAACAAAAACGTACAGAAACATAAATAAATTGCTCTAACATGGGCCTTCATGTATATGAAAATATTTCTGGGCATAATTATAGGCCCTATGCTTATTTATTCTCATGCATTTTTAAAATCTATAATGATGTTTATTTCTGTTGTAGCCTGCTTTTATGAAGCACAATGCAATGACCTGCAGCTAAATAAGAACAATGGCTTATGCTCGATTTATAAAGACAATGCAGCTTTAAAATAGCGTAATAAATTAGGCCTATTATGAAAGAAAAACCGGTGATGATCGATATACATGTAGTCTCTGCAATCTGCCTGTCTGTCTTTCTGTATCTGTCTTAATTAAAAAGTAGGGCATACTGTAGGCCTATATAATAGATGATAGGCAATTAGGCACGACTGAAAAACCTGATCTATTTGATAGACATGAAAAACGTGAACTTGAAGACAGCTGAGCTAAAATACGGCAATGAGTTCTAAAATCATTAGGCCTAGGCCTATATCAATCGCGTAATTCTCAATCATCCAATAATAGTTATTTTCATCTGATTTTATCTCACACGTTTTAATTCACATTACTTTAGCCTACCTGCAGTGCAGTCTATAGGCTATATGATATTTCCTGCTCAGTTAGACAGGACCTGGTGATGAACACAAGTCGATAATGCAATGCTGTTTATTATGTAACTTTTACCGTTTTAAGGCGACGATCTGAATAATTGTGCTATGTTTTGACTGTGATAAACACACTATTTTAAACTGTGCAACGTGTACATAAATAGTTAGACTGTTAGAGAAAGAAAGGTAGGTCTATACCCTTATCGACAGCCTCACATAGATAGTCGCGTATATTTAATTGCACAGTTCAAATACATGAGAATGACGGCAGATGGTCACAGCTCTTGAGATATGTATTGAATACTTTGTAGGCCCTACCGATAAATTTGGTTAAGCCAGAAATCTAGTACGATACCGTATCTAACTATTGGGGTAGGATCGAGCATCTGGAGGTTGGAGCACGGCCGTTCACATGCACACGGCCCGCAGGCCTATAATATGAACAAAAAGGCCTACTATAAATGACAAAATAGCCTAATTAAGCTTCTTCGTTTGATATTTCAGACTGACATGAACATAGTATCCTATTATTACAATTCATATTATGAACGGATAAGCTATGTATACAAGAGTAGAATTCAACCATTTGGCAGCCATGCAAGGCGTCACCTCGTCCTACTGTTCATTTTACCAACGCCATCTGGCGAACGAAAGACTGGATCGGCCTTTATGAGGGTAACGGGTAGCGATCCGGCGTCTGTGCTGATCATGTTGATTCGCCCCAGCCTGTGAGAGAAACAGAAAGGGAGGGACGGACGGACGAACGGACGGACGGAGGAAGGACTGAGGGAGGGACGGGGAAACGGAGAAACGGAGGGAGGGAAGGAGGGAGGGAAGGAGAAAGGAACGGAGGGAGGGAAGGAGGGAGGGAAGGAGGGAAGGAAGGAGGGAGGAACGGAGGGAGGAACGGAGAGACGAAGGGAGGGAGGGACGGACGGACGGACTGACGGAGGGAGGAAGGGAGGGAGGGAGAAATAGAGTGTGAGTGAGAGAGAGAGAGAGTGAGGTAGGGAGGAGAGAGAGGCAGACAGACAAAAAACACACAGAGAGACCCACGCACACGGGCATAATGTATTGCCAGTTGTTCTCACGTTGTCTAACAGCATGTATAGGCCTGTCAAAAATACTTGTAGGTCAAGGCTGTCCACGTGTCTCTTAACGAGGTACCACAACTTCTGTAGCCATCAGTGAGAGAATTGTGAAAAAATAACTGGGGGTTGGACCATTATCCACTTGGAATTGGGGTGTAAAAACATGCTTTAACATGGGGCTCTAAGAGAGACTGGGCGGTTGAAACCTCCCAATCCCCCCGGCAATTCTCACCCTGGTATCCCTATAATCTAGAATCGTCATCTTCTAATCCTCTCCCATAGTCACATAATATTATTCTTCGTTGCTGATGCCTATAATAGCTAGCCTATGAGACGTATAAAATAGTTAACAATATCTGACCGCAATACAATAGACCTATCAATAGTCGTCTTAAAAATTAATGTCTATGAAAAGTCGGTGTCAATGTACGTGGCTACTACTACACAGTGATTCATAAAAAAACGTCCCACACATAAGTTGGCATAACTCATGTGGATGACCATCAAATTTAATGAAATTTCAGAATAATGAAGTTTGATGATCCGGCCAAGTGCTATATAAATTATGTCACGTTCAGAGCTATAATGACGTAACGCGGATGACGAAACTAATGACGTCACGATAATCTCGAGAAATAAGCAAGATTTCAACGTTCCTGTCAGTCACTGGGGTTGTATCATGCAAACCTGGTCAATTTCATCTGGTTTAGCCTCCTAGACAAATGAGAAATTGTTTACTGTGGCATCACCCAATAACAATCAGAATGTTCACAATCACGCATCTGCCGGTACACAGAAGAGGGACGTTCCAGTAAATTGTCTTTTGCGGAATCGACCAATTTTCAGCAAATCCCTTATGGTATCTGTCGGGGTCTATGCACACGGTCGTACGAACATATCCATTTAATCAAACCGGGCGTTAAGATCAATGGACAATATTACAGAGATGTTCTACTAAAACAGGGCCTTTTACGAGACATTCGGGACATTACCGATGAGTATTTCATCTTCCAGCAGGATAGCGCTCCTGCGCACAGAGCACGGGACACTGTTGCGTTACTGGAAACTGAAACATCTGAATTGATCCCGCCTACTTTGTGGCCACCCAACACCCCTGATTTAAATCCAGTGGACTATAAGATATGGAGTGTCATGCAAGAGAAGGTCTACCGTCTACAGATCTCGATTATGTGATGTCAGTGAGTTGCGAAGTCGAATTGTGGAAGCGTGGGACGAGATGGATCAGCGCATCATTGATGAATCAGTCAAACAGTGCGTACTCGTTTTCGCGCATGCGTAGCTGCCAAAAGAGGTCAATTTGAACATAAACTTTAACTTTCCGAATGTTTAGAAATAACTCCTCTGTCTTCCTTTAAAATTTCTTTCACATAGCATGACATTTGACGGAGTTACAGTGAAATATGTATGGGACGTTTTTTAATGAATCACCGTGTATAACGTCACAGTAAATAATTGTACGGTGTAACAGAAGAATATTTATTGCTTCCATTACACCAGAATTTAATGAGGCCATTATTTTGGTTTATGGTCGAAGGTGTGCACAAATTCTGCACTGTCTTCCCATCTTGACCTCTGGCGTTTGACCTTGCACCGCAATTCATCAAACAGCCAGACTATATACATGTATATAGCGGACTTGATGCGGTAATAATGGTTGAGGTTGAATTGGTGCTGGTCTCCCTGAAACAGCTTTGTGGGTGGTGTTAAACAGGTTGGGCGACTTACTCAAGATTGTGTTACAGAAAATTAATGCTTCCGTCACTGCACGTTAAGGAGCTGGCAATTATTATCCATAAGACCGGTAAATCTAATGAAAATGTGGGTTAAATATGCTATGGGATATTATGTGGGAAAGGAGTTTCCAAAAACATTTTTCAGTGTTTTAGCGAAGCAGACAGACGGGCGTGAAGGTTTCAGGATGGACGACATTGGGCTCAGCTGTTAGATTGTGAATTCGTGACTAAGTAGGCCTACAGAAGGGTTGAAAGGTTTTGACATGCGAGCAGTGGTAGAACTTTGTTCACTTAGGACTATAGGCTTACGCAGGGTTTAAAATGTGATTGCATGAACGGTCATTGACGGCGTCCATGGCAGGTAATTATTTTCAAATCTCTGCGCCTGTCCTGCACTTATTTCGAAAGCATCGCCTGGAGAAGTGCATGATGATCGTCTAGGCATTTCTTTTTCTACACTTTAAGCACTGGACCTTCGTACAATAAAAGTCATGCAATTTTAGCCTATAATACTTAGTGAAGCAATCTCAGAACTGGCGTCGTGTCATGTAGGCTTATTTGAGGGATAAAGTAGCAATGCGAGGGTCAGCAGCGTGAATGCTAGCAGACGGCATAGTTTGGACCGTGTCTATAATCAGAGAAGTTAATTTCACTGGCCTATAGTTTAGCATAAACAGTTACTGTGGATGTAACTTGTAAGCGATATGATGCAAGTTATAATAAGTAGGCCACGTAATTTTCTGTTAGCTGCCATTGGCGCTTTGCTGTTGTGTTGCTTGACTCAGGTTCTGCTGAAAATAAGATAGCCCTTCCCACTTCTGGATTGGCCGAACCAGGAGTGATCCAGCACTTAGTCTTAGGCCATAGTGTTGAGTTACCGAACCCACTGCTGTACAGCCGACCTGCGTGTCGTGCTATAGTTGGCCGTATTTCGTATAACCTGTACCTGTAATCATTCTGCGGTTTGTCAGATTGAAGAATAAAGAATAATATATATACGTAACTGACGCGGTTTCGAAGTCACCGGGGCTTTTTTAACGTGCAGTTGTACACAAAATGTGCAGTTCTAAATGGATTAGCCTATGCGGTTGTAGAAGCACGTCTGTAGGCCTACAGTTAAAACTAGCAAAAAGGTCATTGTCCTCCGATTGGAAGTAATTTACCATGGAGGATGGGAAAGGAAAGAAGGAGCTGTGCAGTTCTAAAGATTCCTTAAAAACAGCACTGGAAGTCATGGATAGGTCAGGCTCCGCTTCGTTTTGCAGATAGGCTACAAGCGTCAAGCGACAGAAAAACAGGTATTATTTTGCAAATATTGATTTGTTTCAGCTTTGGTCTGAGAAATATGGCCTACAGATGAGATCATCAACATTAGACATCTTAAAATAATAAGGACATCAGCTGCATCCAACCTCACTGCATCTTCAAATTCACAGATTAACAACAGCAAAACAATTATTATTCAACTGCCACAATTCCATCACCGCACCTGAATAATTAATTAATTATCTTCCAACATAATAATAGCGCTATATAAAGACGACGGATTATTATGTTCTTCTGCAGGATTGAATCGGCAATCACGAAATCAGTTTAATCTTTTCATGGCAATTCGAACGACATCGTACTGTTCGTACATGTATATTGTATAGCCGAATAGGGCCTAAGACCATAATAACATGGGATACGGTAGATGATAATTGAGGTGAGCACCTGGTTGACAATAGGCCCACCGTTTAACTCACTACATGGCTTTCCTATCGATCTGGATCCGCTTAAGTGCAACGGATAGGCTAAACGATATTGTTCAATATGGCATGAACAGATTACACTGATTTCCTGACTGCTTGACTGATGGCTTGCAGACGACATGGGCCTAGTTGAGTCATGTCTGTAGAACAGTGTAGACTGTAGTCATAAAAACAGGGCCGGATTAAGCAATGTGGGGGCCCTGTTCGGGACAATTTTTGCGGATGAAAATTTTTCGGGAAAATCATACCATTTCATCCGCCAAAAAAGTTGATGACCTTTTTTTAAGTCATTCGGCGAAATTTTCGGGAAATTAGTTTGTCGTTTCGTCGAAATTTGCTCAAAAATTTTTTTCTCGCATTTGTGGGGCCCCCTAAAGTGTGGAAACTGTGAGGGCCCCTGTTCGGCCGAACATGTTGAACATGCCTTAATCCGGCCCTGCATAAAAAGCAACTTTCATTGGCCTAGTTTAGCATAAATTGTATGTTGTATAGCCTACCGTACTTAATACGTTTGGCTGAATCAATCAATGGTAGAAGGCCTATCTAGTCGACCATTTGTAGGCCTATATGCTATATCTATCACTTTGTCTCCCTACAAAAATTTGTAATGTCTGATGAATCGGGTGAAAAATAAAAATAAAAATTGTGAGATAAAAAATATTAGGCATATTCAATTTTATTTTACTTAATACACATTCTGTCAAAAATAGAATATCAAAGAACCGAAACTTAACTAAATTAATTAATTTTTAAATTTTAAAGAGAAATATGCTGATAAAATCGCTTAAACCTGCTCTTCGCTATATGTTGCCAGATGAGCTTCGTCAACACATTAATGGAAGCTTAGTTAGGTCTAGGCCTACATAATTTATATCGTCCATATGACCTGTTTCCCTTTATCATATTTGGATTCTCAAACGTGAAAACTACGGATGTGAGTTAATCGATGCAGCGATGCGCAGCTATCTCCGTGTGATGATGCCATTCGTGGCTTAGCAATCTTGCAATCACATCATCCGCTGTCTCTAATGTAAACGATAAATCTCGATTCGGTGCAGAAGCAGTTCTAAGAAAGAAGAGCAATGAAAGTTCTAAGGGGACCTAGGACATGGGCGGAGTTTATCAGGGGCTAGGGGGAGCTAAACCCCTCCCAAAGAAGGCTCAGATTTAGTTTTTTTGCCATGAAAATGGTATCTTTTTCCGGGCGTAGCCCCCTAAGAAGGCATTAGCCCCTCTATGAATGGAAACCAAACTCCGCCCATAACCTAGGATGATAAACAGATGGGTATAGGAGTAGAGGAAGTACGAGAAGCGAAGAGTGCATGAGGAGAGGATGTAGGGAGAGAAGGAATGAGGAAGAGGACGAGGACGAGAAGTAGGAGGAGAGGAGGTGGAGGAGGAACAGAAAAGTGTAGATGGGATTGAAGTGAAACGTGATAAATCGGGCAGTTTATTCACCAAAATTCATTTTTACAAGGACAGATAGGCCTACAATGTATATTTAAGCGACGACAGCTGCGAAATTGGCGAACTCGGCAATAAATTCTGTTCGCCCATAAATTCTGTTCGCCCATAATTATAGGCTATCGCGGCATATAGGCTAGATTTGTCAATTCCAGAATCACAGCCAAATAATAGATCACAATTTTATTGTTCATTCCACCATTTGCAGTCAATAGCCTACTTTAGGGCGCGACAACTTTGACTTGAACGAAGGTTGACAGAGCATAGGCCTAGAAGCTGACGCTTAGGCCCACGTTCGAGTGTGCGAATATCGCGCAACTTCTATCTGCGCCATGGACTACTAAAAATCCAGAGCTGCAGTCCCCCATGCTAAGATCTTAGAATTTGGATCCATTGTAAATTTGCACTTCTTATCACACAAAAATGAAAAGGAAAGTTCCCTCCAGAAATGACAATTTTCCAGACAAAAATTTTGAACTCTTGTGCACATTATTTATAATATGCACCAATTTTGTACCCCTGAAAACGCTACATGTAACATTCCCTAGAACTCTTACGCAATGATAGTTCTCATTTCTATAGTATCCGACATCTTAAACTCAAGCCACCTGAACTGTAGACCCATGTAACACATAACAACACTACTATAATAATCAAGGCCAATGTAGAATCTTCAAAGCTGTCATCTCCTGCTAAGTTCTCGGTCTTTCATCATTCTCATTTTCCACACGAGCCACAGACCGCCGGATAATTTTCTGTCCAGCAAAGCAATCCATTATGAGTTATTTTGCTGACGCTGTGCGCCCTGCAGTGTGGTAGATGAGGGGGGATCAGGGCGCGTCTCTTAGGACCGGTGCTGATCACAAACCAGAGTGGCATAGCCTACCCAGTGTGAGAATTGTGAAAAAATAACTGAAGGTTTGACCATGGTCCACATGAAATTAGGGTGTGAAAAAACAGACTATACCATGGGGTACTGAGAAAGACTGGGGGGTTGAAACCCCAATCCCCCGGCAATTCTCACTCTGGTCATAGCCACGAGATTGATAAAACGCTGTGTTAATAACTCCACCCGATGAACTTTAGCCTACGGTTTGCGACCTTCTCCCACCACGTGCGGTCATCCACCGTTTCTTTCATGTAGGCCACTGCAAATGGCGATAACCGAAATGACCCAATCGTCCTCTGAGCGTCGTCGAATGGACACAAAGACCATTTCCATAATCAACCGCCTCTCCCCCACTTCCCATCTCCATCTATAAATCTCCTTCTGTTCCTTGATCCAGACGTATCCAATTCCTTTCCTCCGTCGCCCCCCCCCCCCCACTACTCTCATTCCTTGTCCTCACTTGTGTCAGCATGCCCCCTCCAGCTGCCTCTTTTCCAGGGTGGCCGTCCTCAATTAGTTCCCCCACCGACGCCCCCTCCCTCACACTATCTCCCCCCATTCAATTCCTTGACCTTCCGTTTCTCAGTATATAGCTCCCTCTCGTTCCTTTCTTGTTCTCCTTACGACGCTCAGCCTAACAGAAATTGCCAGCCATCTTCTTATCCCCCTCTGCCCTGCCGCCTCCCTCTCTTCCTCTTCCTATACGTCTCTTTCCACGTCTTCCTCTGTCTTTGATTCCCACATCCACCTTTCTTTTGTATTCATATCCCCCCCAAGTGCCAATCTACCCATCCACTTGCCTGTCTATCTGTCCCTTCCTTTCTTCGCCATCGTGTCCATCCTTTCGTCTCTCCGTATTTTCCTCCTCCTGATCCCCGTCCGTCCCTATGTCCCTCCCTCCTTCCATCCGTCCCTCCTTCCGTCTTTCCATCCGTGCGTCGAAAGCCTGCATCCAGACGACTTACTTACTTACTTGCTTATGCGGACAACTTAATCCGGATCTACATCGAAACGGCAACGCAACGACATCTTCATCAGCGACAACATCTACTTACATCAACGCGACAGAGAATCTCGGCTAATGGGAGTCTATGCTCATGGTTATGTGTACGTGTGGTTATGGTAGGGGTTATTGACAGTATGTATGTATGTGCGTGTGTGTATGTATGTATGTATGTATGTATGTATGTATGTATGTATGTATGTATGTATGTATGTATGTATGTATGTATGTATGTATGTATGTATGTATGTATGTATGTATGTATGTATGTATGTATGTATGTATGTATGTATGTATGTATGTATGTATGTATGTATGTATGTATGTATGTATGTATGTATGTATGTATGTATGAATGAATGTATGTATGCATGTATGTTTGTTTGTTTGTATGAGCAACTTGCACGTACATGTACATGTAGGTATACGTATGTACGTTCGTATGTAGGCTATGTTTTAACAAGAATTATAGTTGTATTGACGTGTTGAACACAAGCGATCAAAAACCAACGGATAAATTTCCAAGGGGGTTCAATAAGGTGCATACGTACTTTACTTACTTACTTTAGTTACTTACTTACTGACTTACTAAGCACTCGGCTAATTTGAGTGCATTGGCCGTACACTGGAAATGCGAAGTTCACAAGGAAAGGAAGAAAAAACGACTGTGTTTTCCTGTAAGCTTACTCTATTATATAATTCTGTAGACTGTAGACAGTGTAGACCAGTGGTTCCCAACCTTTTTTGACTATAGGGCCACTTTTTCGAAGTTGGAGGACACGAGGGCCACTTTTTCTTAGTTAGGACATTTAGGGGGCCACAATGCTAAAATTTAATTAACTAAAAGCATATAAAAATTGTTATAATGAATTCTAAGTAGAATGTTTGATGTTTATAGACTTCAAAATAAAAGAATTTGTAATAGAAAATTATTATTATTTTCTACCCTGTCCAAATTGTCAATTTTTTCATATATTTTTGTTAATTCTTTGAGAGATGAGTGCCATTGCTGAGGCCTGGCGGGCCATTTTGTGAGGCCTCGCGGGCCACTTTTGGTCCGCGGGCCACGGGTTGGGAACCGCTGGTGTAGACTGTAGAGGGTTCATTGAACTTCATTGAACTTATGTTGCTTCTTGCCCTATTGTCCATGGCTACTTTTCGGGGCCGGAGCTTCAGGAATTGCTCTTTTTTTGGCATGCAGGCTACGATTATTGTAGGCCCTACGTGTAGGTTTGCTCGTATTATTTCTTTTTTATATACCGGGTATGCATTTATAGTGTAATGGCTTTTATGGTCTTTTCGTGCCAATCTATAATATAATATGGCATCTCTATTATAGACCCAGGGTGACCGCCTTCATTCCATTCACCGTCACCCCTCCCTCCCCTCTTCCCGTCAATTTCAGTCTATAGAGGTCGATGTGAATGGTCTTCTCTCGTAACTGTAAGTGAAGGATACAAAACCAGACGAAGAAAGAGACATACAAACAGAGAGACGGACACAGATAGAAAATCTTCTCTGTGTGTTACCACGCAAAGCCCGTACGCCACAACCCCCCTGTTGGGGTGCATACAATGGAGTCACTCCATTTATTTCAGCACTCGATATATAGCCTACTCTGCATTATTCAGTCATAAAACCTATAAATTATCGTAATATATAGGAGTCCACAAATCCCACGATTCAGCACAGCCTTCAGAAAGCATTACTCCCCATATACGTTGACCAAAACACGTCTCTGTTCTCTCGTAGGCCAATCCATGTTTTATTTCCTGCTTCAGCTTCCTGTTAATATCCACCAATAACTGTGAACGATGGCTTGTAGCTACAGGAAGCTTAAATCAATCTTTTAGCCAGTGACACTCGCCATTGTATATGGCGGCTAAATTGCACAATCCATGTGCATCTCGACTGTGCTGCGTAAATTACCTCTGGAAAAGAGCGTGGACATGAATTATACGGGTGTCAACCCAGGCAAATGAATCTGAGAAGCTGCGGGATGGCTTCGTTGTCGCGTTAAATGTGGCCAAACGCTTCGGATATGCATTAAAAAGTCTTCAAACGGTAAACAGTATAGGTCTACGGTCTACCCAGTGTACTGCTTGAAGACTTTCTTATTTCCTCGGAACTGCCACGCTGGGAGCGCCTCTAAAATTATAGCTAGCACTGCAAGAGGTGCCTAATAAATTATTATTATTCTCGTATGGGCTACACTCGATTTTGTGCAATTTGATGGCGCGACATTTAGCAAACATGCAGACGGTTGCTGCAAAGGAAAGCCAATCAATACAGAAGGAAGGGGCTAAACCTCATTAATGTTAAGAAAAGCAATCGTGTATACATAGGCTGTGTGTGTGTTTGTGTGTGTGTTTGTGTGTGTGTGTGTGTGTGTATGTCGGTGCTTTTTTGATAAGACAATGTATGCTTCAAATAATTGATAATATGCACATTCTGGGGCGCAAGGAATAAAAGGACAATAACACAGGTGATACTACATGTAGCATGAAAAACACGCGTCAAGTCTGTATATAGCACCTGAGTCTGTGACACCATTAGTCTGTCACACGAAAAGCCCACACCACTCTTGGGTAATCATTTCAATATGTGCTATATAAATCACCTCTTCGTCATGTCGGCGAGAGTAACCTGACAAACAAGAAACGTGTGCCACACAAGAGACGTGTAGGTTCTCATCCACGGAAATAATGCTGTAGGCCTAATGGGACTAACTAATTAATAATAATTGAATAACCTACAAATAACCTGGCAATTTTAGAAGCTATGCCAGACATTGAATAGCTTGTAGCAGTTCACATAAATTTTGCATAAAGGTTTCATATATAGGCCTACTTTCAGTTACAGAATGCACACTGTCAATAGCTTATAATTGTGTGTGGTTTTTAAGTAAATTGTAAAAATAGCTGTGGTTAACTTGGTGTTCATTGTTTGGCTGTGTACCGTGCTTTCTTGACAAGACTGTCGGGCACGTCTTGAAACTTAGCAAGTTGTAGGGCCGTCCATCTGGAATGACCACCCTTCAATGTTGCATTTAGCACCATAAATCTCTCAGGTATTTCTTTTCTTTTTCCGTAGATAGCTGGGAGCGCCTCTGAGTGAATTTCTTGAGGGCCTCTGAGTAATCCGTAGAATGAATGAATGAATGTTAATGTATCTGCTCATGACTTTGCATTTGTATGCAGTTAACTTATGTACAATCATCAGTTGTTTTGCAGTTTTGTTTAAACTTCCAGTCATATTTATTTATGTTCAATGGTGACTAAGCTTTAATGGAGACTATCACAAACACAGTGACATTCTAATTCGTAAACTTGAACATTTTCCTCTTGGTCTGTATCTTGCTCATCAAGACTGCATGCATGCTTGATCCCAAATAAAGCAATCATGCACACGATGTCACAATAGTTTTGAACAAATACATTTCAAAAACAAAATATTAAGCTGCAGAGTTCAGGAAGCATGGAGCTCAGTCGATGCTGTAGTTCACGCTATTCTTATATCCGCTGACATAGTACGTTCCTGAAACAATGAAATCATAGCAACCATCAACATCAGACATGAGGAAGAACTTAGAAATTCACTCGGCTAACAAATGAACCTTTTCAAATCCCCTCAATTTGATCAAAATAATGAATCAGCCTGCCCTTCGCCCATAATTATTATGCAAGCTAAAAACTGCCCGAAGAAAACTGAATTTAGCATAAAAAATCAAATATTTATACAAGCTTGATCGTTTGTATTATTGCTAACGCCATCTTATTTCCTTTATTTTTACCATAATTTATTTCAAAAATATTATAATCCAGAAATGGAAAAACAACCTACTGTTCAGTTTTTATTCTGAGGTGTGACTCCAGCAAATTGAATGAATGGTGGTGGTGGTGACTGCAAGACACTAATAATTACTGTAGTGACTGCTTACACTGCAAATTTGTGGGGCGCGGTGGTGTAGTGGTGGCGTCGTTGCCTTGGAGCCGGATGGTTCGAGGTTCGAATCCACCTCGCCGCGTAAGGACCTTGGGCAAGTCTTTCACTCACAATTGCTCAACGCTTCGGCGTGAAACTCCGATGCAGTGTCCGCTCTGCATTCGGGAGCTCCTCTGAGTAGGGAGAGCTTGAAGGGGCGCTATAACAAGTGCAAATACAAGCAAACAAGCAAGCAAACACTGATTGTCTGCGAATTACCTTTACCCCTCACGTAGAGGGTGATTTCATCCCCTTCCAGAACGTGCAGGCCAATACGAGCCTGGAGGTCTTTCCTGTTGCCCCAGTGCAGTGGGTGATCGCCACCGTCCATGATTAGATTCACACACTCCACGTCATCATCATCTTCATCATCATCATCACCATCGTCGTCATCATCATCATCTGCCAAAAATAATTTACACGATGATGTCGCTTTCAGAAGCTTGAGAAGCAGGTAGAAAAATATTAGCACACAAAACCCTTGAAGACTTAGAACTATAAAACTCTTAAATCACTTTCAGTGATTTTAAGTTTCAGGGAAGCACTACAGAAATACTAATTCAATAATTCATTACCGGTAATTCATTCATTCATTCAGAGCATTTATATAGCGCCCCTTCAAGAAACTACTCAGAGGCGCTCCCAGACCAACCACGAACAAACCCATTGCCTATGCAGTCAGATACTTGCATGCTAATTCCAGCCACAGTATTGGTCGAGTATTCTTACCATCTTTTTCCATCTCCTCGTCGGATAACTGGTGATAAGTGGTTGGATCCTGTGCGATGTTGGCCAGACAGACATCAGTCTTCATTACCAACTTGTACTTAATATTCGGTTGTATTTTTATCCCTGAAAAACATCCAAAAAGCCATAGAAATTGTCTTTATGTGTGCAATATTATTGCAGTATCAATTAAATTCATATTTTACAGCTCACGTACAGTTGTACACAGCATCTGCTTCGAAGTTTCCTATAAGTAGGCGTGATGCAGGTCTTCCCTAGGATAACCAATACGGGAGAGGGCGAGAACCCTGTGGAGGAATTAACACACGCACCAACTTGAATTTTCCAGGAGTTTAAAGGATCTATATTATAAGATGTGACAATTCAGAAGGGGTTAGTTCTGACCACAGCACAGTTCCATTAACTACCGGTTACAGGTGATCAGTCGCAGGCTATATACAGTGACATCTCAAATTACTGCAAGCTGCTCATTATAGGTAATAGGCATGCATTGAAACGCCAGACCGTTACCATATTAAATATTACACCAATATTATTAGACCTGAGTCACAATTATTATGCATCCGCAGCGCACCAAGAAGACAAATTACGGTAATTATCAAAGCCGCGTGCAGTTTACTATTACTTGTATGAGGCATTTTATGATCAGGCAAAACACGTGCACAACTTGATCTAATGAATCGAGATTGAATTGTCAGGCTTAATATAACCACAAAGAAATTTGTTACAAACTATTTGGCGTGTGATAGAGCGCACACTGGCCACCGAAAATAATTATAGTTTCAGCCTTTCAGGGCGGCCAGCAGGAGCTTCAGAACAGAAATAGGCCTAAGCCAAATTATTAAATGACACAATATTGTGGTAACATTAATCTTTTTGCCTACTCAGTCTTTACGTGTCTGTATCACTTACCAACGAATGAACCCTCACCATTGCCAATCTCAATTGTTAAATTCTGATCCGCCATTTTGTCCCTAATCTTTCTATTCTAAAGCCTAGAGTTTCAATGAAAAGAACCTACTCGTACGTCATCAATGATGTCACGTTGAACCATAGAGATCAATGTATAGATTGATCCAAAGCCGTGTATATATATACGGCTTTGGATTGATCGAAGACCAATATTAAGTAAGTAAGTAAGTAAGTAAGTAAGTAAGTAAGTAAGTAAGTATGTGCTTTATTGAACCGCCTGCAAACGCACTGCGGGCAGGGATGGGCAGTAATTTAATTGAGTAGCCTAATTGAAATTACGTAATTTAAATTACAATTGTTATTGGTAATTTGTAATTTGCTGCTCCATATCAAAGTAATTTGTAATTTGTAATTCAATTACATTTCTTCCTGTAATTTGTAATTTCAATTACATCCTGCAAAATCAAATTACTTTTTGTCGCTACTGGTGGCGTTTTCAGATGTCGTTACTAGCAATTCATATGATTGTTTCTTTTAGTTTGGTCTGCAAACTACAGGGTGGCCCAAAAAAGGGATAACATCTCGTCGCAAAGGGTCATTTAGTATAATTGAATCAATATAACGTTTTGTAATTTATTGTCGTATGCCAAGTAGCCTAGTAATTACGCTAATCATAAAAAATGTGTTTCCCTTGCTTCTGAACAACTTTTTGTAAGCGAGAAACACCATCTGATACCAAGATATCGCCGTTGAAATGCTCACGTTCTCGTGTGTCTCCTTTCTGAAACTTGATTGCCTTTTCTTTGATTCAACTGAATAAATACGATCATTTTGAGAATTAACTGTCGTGGCAAAGGTGAATATTTTTTGTTTGTAAACCAGATGGTTCGTACACTTATGTCATTAGGAAACCGTTCAAGTAGCGGCTGACTGCGTTGCAAACGTTTCAATTTGCAATTCTCGCTTAGCGTCTGCCCGATCACACGCTTGTACATCTTCAGTTGTAAATCTTGCTTTAAAATACGTTGCACCGACGTCCGTGATATACCCGTTTCTCTTTGAATTTCCCACGGACTTTTGTGACTGTGAGGATCATCTTCTTGACTGAAGATCAGCTCACTCACCCACTCAATGTTCTGTCGTGTTCTAGCAGACTTTGGCCGACCACTTCTGTGTTTACGTTCTGTTGTACCGTCATTAACAATTTATTTAATAATCCGACTGACACTACTATAATAGATTTTGTTTGAAAACTCATTTTTCATTCGCCTTGCACCCAAATGTTTTTCAATTCACTTTTTTTATATCAGAATACGGTCTTCTGTTGCGATTTTTGTCATTCTAGTTAAAATATCTTCAAAACACGCAGAAGTTGACGATTGGCAAATAAAAAATAAAAAATGTGGACCGGAAGTTGTCGTAATAATGACATCATATGACTAAACAGTTGTGTAGGTAAATTAGTGAACTTTTTAAGCTATTATGGATATAGTCCACACAGATTTGAATTAATTATAGCACATTATACGAGACGTTATCACTTTTTTTGGGCCACCCTGTATATATATGCAGGTAGCCACGTAGCTTAAAATATGGACAAGTCATTGTCGCAAAGATCATACATAAAAATTATGATTTACCAAAGAATCTTAACAATTAATGAGCATCTAGTGGTCATAGAGAAGAGGAAGATGAAGAATTTTATGGTTTTAGTGTGCAGCGTGCAGTGACCACAAAGTCAAGCACAAGGCAAAAAAATTTAGAAATCTTGCAGCATATAGAAGACGACAGAAATAGGGAACTAGCAGTGCCTCAAAGCTATCCAACCGCTAAAAATTGTTTACTCGATTTAATACTGCCTTGCCTTGGTCTGCACCAGTAGAGACTAGAAAAGCTCTTTAGTTTAGCAGACATGATTGTAAGGCCCAACAGACAACTGCTTTCAAATAGCTTGTTTGAACAGCTGCTGTTTTTTAAAGAAAGCTAAATAGCCATTTTCTTACGCAATAAATAATAGAACACATAGAAATAAGGGGAAAAGGCATGCACTTCCTGCCTAAGTTTTTTTTATTCCAATGATATGAGCCCCAAAGTAATTTGTAATTGATGTAATTGAAATTACGTAATTTGTAATTTTGTAATTTGAGGCTCTGAGTCAAAGTAATTTGTAATTTGTAATTATCCAGTAATTGGTAATTTGTAATTCAATTACATGTTGCCCTGTAATTTGCCCATCCCTGACTGCGGGAACATTAGGCTATAATTTATGAGAACAGAACATAGCGTGTACATTCATAAAAAAATCGAAATATTCAATTTTCTATACTCACAGTAGGCCTATTAATTTTTTATTAAAAATTAAAAGTTATAAATTATTTCTCGGAGTAAGAAAATAGCAGCAACATCATCATCATCATCATCATCGTCATCGTCGTCGTCGTCATCATCGTCATCATCATCGTCGTCATCATCATCATCGTCGTCGTCGTCGTCGTCGTCGCCATCATCATCATCATCATCCTTATTTTTTTCTCAGGCTAAAAACCACCAAACTAAGAGCACTTCTAAGCGTGTTATTTAGGCTATACTGTGCTTGAAGTGCGTGATTCTAGTCCGCCGGTAGTCAGTGTTTAATCTAGTCCCCCTCCGCTGGGGGGGGAATTCAGGTTTCTGGAGGGGGGGACAATCGAGCGTCCAAAGGACGCTCGTGAGGCGCGTAGCGCCGAGACCGGTAGGGGGAGGGGTATGGGGAGAGGGGTGTGCCCCCTTTTTCAGAAACTTTTTGAATTTTCACATTGCAATGGTAGCATTTTAAGGTGTCATCTTAACAAAATACCTGTACTTTTTCAGAGCCTCATCAGAAGCTTTTTGAATTTCCACATTGCAATGGTAGCATTTTAAGGTGTCATCTTAACAAAATACCTGTACTTTTTCAGAGCCTCATCAGAAGCTTTTTGAAATTCAACATTGCAATGGTAGCATTTTAAGGTGTCATCTTAACAAAATACCTGTACTTTTTCAGAGCCTCATCAGAAACTTTTTGAATTTTCACATTGCAATGGTAGCTTTTTAAGGTGTCACCTTAACAAAATACCTGTACTTTTTCAGAGCCTCATCAGAAGCTTTTTGAAATTCAACATTGCAATGGTAGCATTTTAAGGTGTCATCTTAACAAAATACCTGTACTTTTTCAGAGCCTCATCAGAAACTTTTTGAATTTTCACATTGCAATGGTAGCTTTTTAAGGTGTCACCTTAACAAAATACCTGTACTTTTTCAGAGCCTCATCAGAAGCTTTTTGAAATTCAACATTGCAATGGTAGCATTTTAAGGTGTCATCTTAACAAAATACCTGTACTTTTTCAGAGCCTCGTCAGAAACTTTTTGAATTTCCACATTGCAATGGTAGCATTTTAAGGTGTCATCTTAACAAAATACCTGTACTTTTTTAGAGCCTTATCAGAAACTTTTTGAATTTTCACATTACAATGGTAGCTTTTTAAGGTGTCATCTTAGCAAAATACCTGTACTTTTTTAGAGCCTTATCAGAAACTTATTGAATTTCCACATTGCAATGGTAGCATTTTAAGGTGTCATCTTAACAAAATACCTGTACTTTTCAGTGCTTATAAGAGTGGGCTAAGACTTCAATAATATAAGCAACACTTAACAAATTCTTTGGGGGGGGGGGGCTATTTCCACACTGTAATAGTACCCTTTTAAGGTGCCATTTTAGCAAAATAGCTCCATTAGACTATTCAGTACTGATAAAAATGTGTTTTAGGATTCAATATATATAATATATATATGATAATTACAATCAAAATATATTTATGTATCGAGTTCAACAGCTCAGTTCTGCTTCTGCTGTTGCTGAGTTATTCTAATGAATAAATGCAGACATGAATGTAATAGTAGCCTATATAAACTGACTTTTCAGCACTGTATCAGTTTAACCCTGTTTCCCAAAATGGTCATGAATTGCTGACAAGCACATACTTTCTGAAATCATATTTAATGGTACTCAAACCAACCGAGAACTAATAAACTACCGGTACCAAATTTAGGAAGCCATGTGTAGTAATGTAGTTTTACTATAAGTGTTCAAAAAATACGACCAAACATTTTGAAATTTTACAGTTTAAACTTTGAAGGATACCACTGGTGAGAAGCTGTACAAAAGTAGTATTTGTACAAATATTAGCAGTGAGTTATTCTTATTTTAGCAGGATTGTGTCGTATATTATAATAGTACATAATAACATTATAACCATTAACCATATAATAATTAATAGTATTACAGTATATTATAGCAGTTCACGTAATATGATGATGTAAACAGCAACTAAAACTATTATCATTTTGTCAAATTTTCTGGAGGGGATGTCATATCTGTTTTTAGTTGTGCAAAAATAGTGTTTATACAAATATACACAGTAAGTTACACTCATTGCAACATGATAGTATCATATATAATAATAGTAAATAGTGTCATTATAATCATATAATAGTAAATAACATCACGGTATATTATAACACTTCATGTAAAACAATGATGAAAACAGTAACTAAAAACCAATATCATTTTGTCAAATTTTTCTGGGGGGGGAAATGTCAATCCTGGGGGGGAACTTTCCCCCCCAGAGACGTCTAGATTAAACACTGGCCGGTAGTGTTTCGATATTGTAACACCCGTTTCGAGGGGTTAAGAACATTCCTAAGCTAGAATTCACCCATTCATTGTGGAACTGTTTCGACGCCGCCCTTCAACATCTCCCCAAAACATTTTAAAATAGGCCTCGATATCGCACCGTACCGGTAGCCTATAGCCTACAGACAATCGGTAGTAGCTACAGGCTAGGCCCACGTTTAAAAATAGAAGTTGAACTTTGAAGTAATTGTTTTGAGGAAATTTCATGGGCGGAGACTTAGGGGGACGGTCCCCTCAATGAATGTGTTGGGGTGGGACGGCCCATTCATTTGTCCCTCTAATTGTTGAGTGTTAGGGCATGGATAGGCCTACTTCATGAAGACACACTGCACACACTGGGCGAATGAAAAAAGGTCATCAACTTTTTGACGGAAAAAATGGGTTTTTTTTCTGGAGGTTTCGGACGGATGACTAAAAAAAGGAGATCGTCAGAAATTTTGGTCGGCAAAAGTGGAAAATTTTGTCTGCGACTCAGCCATCCGTCAGCCTAAAATCTCGCGTCTTTCCTTCGACGCCACTCGTTTATTTGATAGCTGAAAATTTTAACTGTTGTGGTCCACTGTTTAAGCCTAGATCTGGACAGAATATAGCCTAATTATAATGTAATCAAAATGTCATCGGAAGACTATAGGCCTATAATGGTAGGCCTACAGAATTACATTTTACAGAGACTAATGTGGACGAAAATCGAAAATTCAGTTTCCGTTCCAAATTTTTTTCCACACCCTCTCCGCCGTGCGAACGCGTACGCAAATCACCCTATTCCGGTCCCCCCCCCCCAGGGGACCTCCATACGTATGTAAGATATATACAGCCCCGAAGCAAACTTGATTTTTAACTCGTAGGTGTCATGCATCATGCCATTTAGGCCTACATTTATTGTGGTAGTTAGACAATCAAAGATTGCGAGTATAGGCCTAATATTAGGCTACACCAATCAGACAGAGTTCAGATATAATATGATATTCTTATAATCTTATTACATAATTGCAGTTGTGAAGATGAACATTAGTCTAAATCAAATTAATTTTTACCACCTTGATACCATAAAAGCAGTCCAATAGCCTAGATCCGATCCTCTGTTGATCAGGCAAGACTGTTACAAAATGAAGCAGGCAAGATTTGCTGAACTGATTATCAAATCAATACATGTCCAAATAAAACTTCAACATTTAAGACCCTTTCATCATCATGAGTCAATGACTTTTAACACAATGAAGCAATATGCACTAAATGCCGAGAACACAGCGAACAGTTTCTTTAACTATTGACTAATCTAGACCGAAGCATAGCCTTAGCTAATTGTTTTCGCATCCAAACTATGTAGCACACTATATGTTCACTATGTTCCGGCTGCATGGAACTCAGTCGATGCTGTAGTTTACGCTCGTTTTGTAACCGCAGACATAGTAGGTACCTGAAATAATAAAATCGTAGCAACCATCGAAATTAGACATCACGAAATTTTTTAAAAGTCACTCAGCTACCAAAATTAATTAACCTTTTTAAATCACTTCACTTGGATCAAAATGATGAATCAGTTTTCCACCTGCAATCAGTTTGCAAGCAAAAAAAATGACTGAAAAAACTGAAACTAGTAAAAAACTAAATATTTTAAACTAGTTTGTTCTTTTCATTACTGCTATCACCATCAAAATTTAACTTTTTTACTGCAGCTGTACCGAATAGGTGATTATTACTATTCAGCCGAATATGAATAATTGAACCATTCGGCCGAATACAAGTACCAAATAATAGTCTACAAAATAGGCCTACCGGCAACATTTAAAATTTCAAATGTAAGCGAAAGTTTCAGTTCAGTAAATTCAATACATAAACTAAAAGTAAACAGTGTTAACTATGAATGGAACCAATTTAACCATGCCTAGAAATCGTCACTTAAAGCTCAGTTAACGCATGACTGCCACGTTGGCTTTCAAGAAACACCAATAGTTCTATCATTTTCCATGTCGTCAGCATAGGCTAATGCAGAAACAGAATCTGATGTCACATGCTCACAATTCGCATTTGGTCTGACTGTTATCATTCGGCCGAATACTGAATAGCTATTTGGTTCACTATTCGGTCAAATACGAAACGAATGCTCGGTACAACCCTAATTTGTATCATATGCCCCTATTTATTTTAATTATTATAATCGGGACTCGGAAAACCACCTATTTTTCATTCTGAGAGCTCTGCGACCCCAGCACGTTGCGGAGATGGAGGCGGTTATTTTAAGGCACTGATGACGTAGTTACTGCTTCTACCGATTGTCTTGAAATTACCTTTTCCTTTTACATAGAGGGTGATTTCACCCCCTTCCGGAACGTGCCAGCGAGTAGTATGCTGGGCGTATTCCTGGTTCCCAAAGAAAAGAAGACAATCGCTATTGTCTCTGATTAGATGCACACACTCGTTCCAGTCATCTGCAAAAATAATGAACAAGGGTGTTACTGCCAGCCAGTGGTTAAAGTGGTTTAGGTGAGCAGTGGGAACGCCAAAAGAAGAGTTTTATTGGAATGCATGTGTTTCCAGTGTTCTATGCAGGTGAGCAGTGGGAACGCAAGCAAAGAATTTCGAGAGTATATAGTGCGAACGCCGTTCTCACGCGTTCCAACCCAATTTAAAACCCTGCTGCCAGCGGCTTTGAGAAGTAGGACTATGCAGAAAAGACAGGCACACAAAACTCATGCATCACCATGTGTATCCAGGGACTTGCATGCCAGATACATGGAAACTTGCCTGCTCATGCGAAAAGGAGGATACATAGGCTACATCGGAAAATGAAGCTGGATTTAGCATAATTATACGCTAAAGTTTAATTCATACCTGTCTTTAATGTGAACTAGGGCTGATTGTTTTAGGCTAATAGGCTAATTTTATTATCTGTCAGTGGTTAAATTCAGCCGGATCCGAGTCCAGCACTTAGAATTTGATGTACGTCACCTTAACATAGAGATCAGCTACACGAACTACGGGATCCGCTACCTGAAAGTGAAAGAGGAGGCCAATTACCTAAAACTTATGTTAATTAATTTAATTATTTTAATTAATTAATTTAATACATATAATGTGTTTCTGTTGCAACAATCAACCATGTGCATCGTGTTGCTCGCATAGGCCTAATTTTTATGCTTTATCCGAAGAGTAACCATGAGGCTTTTGATTCGCCAGACACCGTTAAAATTAATATAGGTTAAATTCGCACAAATTTAAAGTTCCGCCACCTCTTCATCAGCAATTTAACCACTGCCATAAGACACCATACATAATATAATTGTTATTATATAATTAATCAAACCGTCTTTGAGTTGTCCGCAGTGCCATCTAATGTATTGGCACTGCTAGTGTGCAGTGTTTAGTCTAGACGTCTCGAGAGGCGCTGTTTACGTGTATAAATATTATGTATCATTTTCCCCTACAGAAAAATGATAATCGTAAGATTTTCCCACCCAAAGAAATTCGATGGCCTTTGCGCTGTCGATATTTCTTACATGAGAGAAGACCTAAAACACATTTAACCTAATTACAGGTTCTATGTTGTATGTAAATACTGGTTACGAGTATACTGTATCTTCTTCGGTACTCTTACCCTTTCTCTCATACACCTCATTAGATCTGTCACGATATGTGGTTGGGTCCTGGGAAATATTTATCAGGCAGACATTCGATTTCGATACCAATCTATATTTGATTCCCGGCTCTAGTTTCACTCCTGAAATTAAAAAGAATCATAAGATATATCCCAAAATTGTGCTCATGTGTTTACTATTATTGCATGTATCAATTAAATTCTTATTTTGCACCATGTACAACATTGTAAATTGTACACAGCATGTGCTTCGAAGTAGCCAATAAAAGCAACGTGAGCCTTCCTTAGGATGGTGTCCATTCGCCGGAGCGGCTGAGATACTTTTGGAAGTCTTTAGCATATCTGACCTGCTCCGGCAAAAGGAGGCGGAAGTCGCAAATGATAAAACATGAGAAATTTGCTAAAACACCAATCATATGTAAAATTTTCAATTTTCGTTTTTTGGCATATATTTGTAAATAAGATCTTATACTACACGAAAAATAGATTTACTTAAAATTATTTCACCCATTTCATGATAAAAATGATAAGTTTGTGGGACCGGTAGAAATTATCGGTGAATATTTAAACTCATCTTTACGACACGTTTAAGGAATATTTTTGGTCTTAACCGGCTAGTTCGTCCCATGTTTAAATACGTTGTTGGAAAGTAGGATTCAATTTGCTAAAAAAAATAGTATCGTTTGGGCGGTTTCCTATAGTGATATTCATAATTTTTGTATCTAAAACTCAGCGATATTATGTAGGTGATTAAATGTCAGACGATAGCAATGAGGTCACGCGCCAGAATCTGGCCTCGCTCTATAGGCCTAGTCTAGGCTTGGGATATGAAAATTACACAATTTGCTAACCGGTATTTTCAGACTAATTTGACCCTCCTGAAAACGAAAATCGTGGTTAGCAAGCTGGATTTTTAGCGGTTCCATGGGAAAACAAGATGGCGGACAAAATGGCTGCCAATTGCTTCAAATGACTAAAAGTAATGTATTGTATGTAATAGAAACACGGTTTTAGACTCTAAATTAAGACTATTGGGTTCAAGGAATGCAATGGAATCAAAGGCATATATGTAGTACTGCACGAAAACCAAAATGGCGGACAAAATGGCGGCCAGAATCTAGAATGTTCACAAATGGAGTTATGCATGCAGTAGAAATATGATTTCAGAGTCTAAATCAACATTTTCGAGGTCAAGGAATGCGAAGAAAGCAAGGTCACATATGTAACACTGCATTAAAAACCAAAATGGCGGAAAAAATGGCGACCAGAATCTTACAATGGCTGTAGGTGAAGTCATGTATGTAATGGAATCATGATTTCAGGGTCTAAGTCTACATTTTTGAGATCAAGAAATATGATGGAACCAAGGCCACATATGTAACACTGCATTAAAAACCAAAATGGCGGACAAAATGGCGACCAGTTCTTACAATGGCTGTAGGTGAAGTCATGTATGTAATGAAATCATGATTTCAGGGTCTAAGTCAACATTTTCGAAATAAAGAAATATGATGGAACCAAGGTCACATATGTAGCACTGCACGAAAACCAAAATGGCGGACAAAATGGCGGCCAGAATCTTAAATGGTCACAAATGGAATTATGTATGCAGTAGAAATATGATTTCAGAGTCTAAATCAACATTTTCGTGGTCAAGGAATGCAATGGAAGCAAGGCCACATGTCTAGCACTGCAATAAAAACAAAATGGCGGACAAAATGGCGACAAGAATCTTACGATGGCTGTAGGTGAAGTCATGTATGTAATGGAATCATGATTTCAGGGTCTAAGTCTACATTTTTGAGATCAAGAAATATGATGGAACCAAGGCCACATATGTAACACTGCATTAAAAACCAAAATGGCGGACAAAATGGCGACCAGTTCTTACAATGGCTGTAGGTGAAGTCATGTATGTAATGAAATCATGATTTCAGGGTCTAAGTCAACATTTTCGAAATAAAGGAATATGATGGAACCAAGGTCACATATGTAGCACTGCACGAAAACCAAAATGGCGGACAAAATGGCGGCCAGAATCTTAAATGGTCACAAATGGAATTATGTATGCAGTAGAAATATGATTTCAGAGTCTAAATCAACATTTTCGTGGTCAAGGAATGCAATGGAAGCAAGGCCACATGTCTAGCACTGCAATAAAAACAAAATGGCGGACAAAATGGCGACAAGAATCTTACGATGGCTGTAGGTGAAGTCATGTATGTAATGGAATCATGATTTCAGGGTCTAAGTCAACATTTTCGAGATCAAGGAATATGATGGAACCAAGGTCACACCATCCTCATCAAGACGGAGTGCGGTGAAAGAAAGTCATCTTTATCAGTGTGGCCTGGCATTGGTCCTGCGTCACAGTCATAAAATTATAGAGTTTGTCAACTGCACATCATGCGACGTTTACAAGCGTAGCATCGAACCCTGTTGCTATCAAAGTGTGATCTTGCCATGTACAGTTGTACATTTACGTACAATTGCATGAACAGCAACAATGTCTGAATTAACTCTACTCTGCATTCATAGCAGTCAAGTCATGAAAATGATGAAACATTGCAACAATTGATAGGACAAGTAATGAACATTGAAGCATGAAAATTGAGCCACCAATACTAAAATGCAGTGCAATCATAACCCACTGAATTTATTTCCACTAGACAATTTCACTGCATAATCTCAATTAATGGTATGCATATAGAAGATAGAATGTGACTTTCTTGGGATTATTCGATAAAAAAACATCAATCTGAAATCATGTCTCTATCACATAGGCTTACATTCAATACACAATTTTTAAGCAGTCAAAGCTTTTGTCCACCATTTTGGTTTTTGGTTGTGTGGCAGTGTGCCTTTAATTATATCACATTCATTGACTCAAACATTTTTCATTCACACTTTGGATTTATATTTTCATTATATATACATAACTTTACTTATAGCCAATTCAAGGACCTGGCCGCCATTTTGTCCACCACTTTGGTTTCCTTGCAGTGCTACATGATGATGATGATGGTTCTCTGCCCGAAGGCAGGTTCATTGGTTTTACGCCTCTGGGGATGAGATGAGTGAGGTGGTTTCCCGTTGCCTTCCTCACAGACAATGATGGGTAAGCAACTTGCCCAAGGTTTCTCCGCAGGAGCTTCCGCCCCTGCGTCCCAGACGTGCTAGCCCGATATATCTAAATCTCTGAATGTCAACTCCCAGTCCGTTGCAACCAACAGACGTATGCCGCTCTCGCTTACTGGTGTAGCTAACTAGGCCAGTGCAGTGCTACATATGTGACACTACATATGTGACATTCATTCCACCACATTCTTTGACCTCTAAATTGTTGACTTAGACCCTAAAGTTATGATTCCATTGCACACATGACTTCACCCATAGCCATTTAAGATTCTGGCCGCCATATTGTCCGCCATTTTGTTTTTAGTGCAGTGCTAGACATGTGGCCTTGCTTCCATCGCATTCCTTTACCTCGAAAATGTTGA
The DNA here is from genome assembly GCA_945859605.1 of Lumbricus rubellus. NCBI lineage: Eukaryota > Metazoa > Annelida > Clitellata > Crassiclitellata > Lumbricidae > Lumbricus > Lumbricus rubellus. The sequence goes on along the minus strand of OX243826.1, from coordinate 21,483,830 downwards.
TTTAGACTCTGAAATCATATTTCTACTGCATACATAACTCCACTTGTGGTCATTTAAGATTATGTCCGCCATTTTGTCCGCCATTTTGTTTTTAGTGCAGTTCTAGACATGTGGCCTTACTTCTATCGCATTCCTTTACCTCGAAAATGTTGATTTAGACTCTGAAATCATATTTCTACTGCATACATAACTCCACTTGTGGCCATTTAAGATTCTGGCCGCCATTTTGTCCGCCATTTTGTTTTTAGTGCAGTGCTAGACATGTGGCCTTGGTTGCGTCATATTTCGTGACCTCGAAATTGTTGACTTAGGCCCTAAAATTATGATTTTATTGCACACATGACTTCACCTATATCCATTGTAGGATTACCAATTAAAGTCATAAACGTTGTCAGTAAACAAGCATTGCTAAGGAATTTAATTTGTATTAAGATGATAAACTTCGAACGCATTTTTCTCGAAATTGTACTTTTGACTGTCAAAACATTAAAAAATTCATATCTTTGGAACCAATACAGATAAAATAATAATTTTTTCTGCATTTCAAACAGAAGTGATTGTTTATTATTTTTAGACAAAAATATACAAAACTCATATTTTCCCCAACAGCCTCCTTTTGGCGGAGCAGGTCACATATATGAACTGATTTTAATTGTCCACATGGTCGATGGATGTGACAAATTGAAAGTCACCCCTTATACAGTACGCAAACATAGGCGCAGCCACCCTATGGGGCGCGTCACTCCCAACTTTCTAACAGATTATGACGGTCCCGTAAATTTTGCCACCGACTGTTAATAAACTTTCAATAGGAATTGGAATATTGACTAAAACACTGCATTCGAAGAAATTAAGTAGGAGTATTATTATAGTATGATGTTACTATGGTGTTTTATAACTTCTGTGACATCACAATGCAATCATTATCAGAGGTTACTATGGAAATTTGTAGCGTTTTAAAATTACAATACAGTTATTAAGTGGTCACTGGTCACTATGGCGATATGTAGTTTCTGTCAAATCACAAGGCAATTATTATGATTATTATTTAGAGGTTAGTATGGAAATATACTTGCATAGTCTCTATGAAGTCACAATGGAATTATTAGAAGAGGTTACTATGGTAATTTTTAGTCCCTATGAAATCACAATGCCCTATGAAATCACAATTATAACAAATTAAGAGACTGCTACATGTTCCTCCACTTCTAGATCGTGGATCTGCCTCCGTTCGCAGAGGGGGTCAATCGTCGACCCGCATCTGCAGTGCAAGTGCGCACAGGGTAGATTGTAAAAGCTGCGTGCAGTTTACTTGTATGGGGCATTTTACGATCAGGCAAAACACGAGCACAGCTTTATCCGATAATTATATTTCTCGATAGGACCGTCAATCTTCATCTCACTACAGAGAAATTTGTGAAACTAATAATTATAGCTGTCATGTACATGTAATTATTACTGTAATAGAGCTCCTGAGTAGTAACCTTAAAGGAGCGCTATCAAATTTTCAGTAAATAAATAAATAAATAAATAGAGCGCACACTATATGCTATATCCACCGAAAGATGGTCTCAATGCGGCGGCAGGAAGCTTCGAATAATGTCAAAAAATTGTCAAATCATATATTATATTCTATAATACGTGCTGAGTCGTTACATGTCTGTATCACATTCACTTACCAACAAATGACCCCTCGCCATTACCAATCTCAACAGTTACTGTTAAACTCTGATCCGCCATTTTTCGTCTATAGTTAATATGTTCTTTTATTTCTAGAGCGCACAGAGAAAAGACCTAATGACGTCACCGATGATGACGACACGTTGAACCACAAAAATAGAGATCCTTGCATTGATTGATCGAAGACCAGTGTTAAATTTTATAGGCCTAACAGTTTCGCAGATCAAGAGATTATCTAATCGTTAAGTAAGTCTCAGAGTGTACGCAGTTTGGATGCCAATATAAAATATATTTCTACGATTATCATTCTAGTTAAAATTATGTTTTTGCATTATTAAACGAACGATGGTAAAAAAGAGTCGGCTTTAAGCAAACTAGCCCACAGCTTGCTTGTTAGTAAGTAAGTAAGTAAGTAAGTAAGTAAGTAAGTAAGTAAGTAAGTAAGTAAGTAAGTAAGTAAGTAAGAATATTCTTTAATAGACCACCAGCAAACGCACAGTAGTTTACAAAGGAAATAGATAATAGAAAAACAATTATGCAAAGTTAAGTTTGGCCTACGTGTTTAACAACACTGCCATAGCCTATCAGAGATGATTAGTGTCGTACTCCTCCCTTATCCAGACTTGGGACTGGCACTGGCAGAGAACAACCAGTGGCGAAGTTTTGTCCACAGCAAATCATAGGCGAATATAATAGCAACGTTGACAGTTCGATCATAGCCTCATATATACCTGGTGTGGGCAACTGTGTGTCGCGGTGGTATAGGGGTAGGCTGCTTATGTTCGGTGACTTGGAAAAGGAAGGTTGCGGGTTCGAATCCATCTAGCCGCCGCGTATATAGAAACCTTGAGCGAGTCCTTTACTCGCAATTAGGCCTACTAACTGGCCGCAGCTAGCTATCACGTGGTTCGCCTTCCATGATCCATCTCAACTATGGCCATCTGTACACATAGAAGTTGAACTTTGAAAGTCAATAATTATTTTGAGAAATTGGCGTAACTTTTAAAGACATCTAGGTCAAACTATTAATTTTACCCACAGCTCAGTGCATTAAAAAGAAATGAAATATATAGGCCTATAACTGGGCCTACAAAGAGTGTGACTGTTTGTATCGGGTAGTCTATTATGGCGCAGTTATGATCGCGCGCGCTTTTGATCGCGCGCGCATTTGATCGCGCGCGCTTTTGATCGCGCGCTTTGATATGCGGCGTTTATGTGATCAAGAGAGTTATTTATTTATAACACTTGTTTCTTACACAACGTACAAAAAGCGTCATTCCAGAACAATTATTACTTTCCATTCAATAGGTCTAGTAGCCTAACTTAAGTAGACTTACATGTACCAGCTACTTTGAGTCAGCATCCAACCTGTTATAATAGATAGTCGGTTCCTGACATTCGACCCTTTCTTTGTTAATAAGAAAGCAGTGCTTACACAATGTGGTATCATACAAGAAAGTGATGCAAAAACATGGTACTTTTGCTATCCTGAAGACCAAAATAGGCTACCAGCTATAATTGTCTGAGATTTGCAACAAACTGGAGCAGCAAAAACTGGACAACTTTGGCTAAAATCATTGAACCAATGTACTTTTCAGAGTGCTGAAATCAACTTATCACTATAATGCTCAGAGTCAGCCGTCTCAAATAAAGCAATCATGTACAAGATGTTAATCTAGTTTTCAACAAATCATCTTTCAAAACAAAGATTTATGCTTGCTACAGTGAACCACTGAACCTATCCACAGCACAATTACAATTAATACAAGCATGAAAACGGCCTATCCATATATTACGTAGGCTACGCAAAAAATCGTCTGATTATGATTAATTACAATTATATTCTGTTAAGATCTAAGCAGTGAACCAAAATAGTTTAAAATTTCCAGCTAGCAAACATCAAGCTTATATATAGCAACAATGTATAGTAACCTAAAATAAATGTTTTACGGATAATTTGAGCAAAGTAATTTTATGGGGGTGGGGGGGGGGGGTGGTAGAGAAGCTTATTATTTTGAGCTTCCGCAAAATGTGCAAGTTGCACCAGAGGAGGGCCAAAATAAGATTTTTTGCGTATACACAGCGAACAGTTTCTTTAACTATTGACTAATCTAGAGAAATCGAAGCGTAGCATTAGCTAATTATTGTTTTCGCATCCAAACCAAAGATATTAGAGTCGTAGACTAAGATATGACGGCTCCTATCTCCGCTGCATATTTGGTCTGGGTGGTGGTCAAAGCACACCAACCGTGGCGCCACGTTGTGACTGGGTTGATGGCTCCTAGCAACCACCCTAGTAACGATAGACGCCATAGGCCAAATAGGTAAATAAATAAACAACGATCGGACAATTGTAGCCTCCGTAAACTAACATAACTATTTGAACAGCATTTAATTATGATGAGTAACAATAACTATTATATACTAATGTATTTTAGTAGAAGTTTTGTTTAAAACGTGCGACTTTTACAGGCAGTTGGACAATGCAATGTCGTTCTATTAGAGCGGTCGCACATGCACGGTTGCGCCTCGAACAGCGTGTTAGGTCGGCGTGCCTTGTTTCACTCATGCCATCAGGTTTTTTCTAAAATATCCGAGTTTTCAGGTTTCTTCGGACTTCTCATTTTTTACAGTCTAATTCCTGGACCATCCATGATCAGCGGTGGTGTAGCCATAGGCGGAAACCTGACCGGAGACTTGGGGGGGTGGGACGAACGAGTGGCCGAAGGAAAGACGCGAGATTTTTTCATTTGGCCGAAAAGTCAAGAAAATTTTCTATTTTCGCCGCCCAAAAGTTGATGACCTTTTTTAGTCATTTTTGGCCGGAGAAAGCTGAAAAGTCATGAAAATTTTCTATTTTCGCCGCGAAAAAGTTGATGACCTTTTTTAGTCTTGACGCTCAACCGTTAGGTGGGGGAATGCATGGGCCTTCCCCCAATACCTCCGTTGGGGGGACCGTCCCCTCTGCCCCCTAGGTTTCCACCCATGGGTGTAGCAATGGATTGTGCAGTGCATATGGCCTGTGTGTTGTGTGGCTTTGCAGTATTTGGAGGGAAACTTGTTTTGCTGACGTATAGGCCTATGTATATCCAATTTCCTATGTTACGGATAATGGAATATAATGGCTTTGTAGTGCTCTGTTTAATTTGACTACTACTATTACTTCAACAGATGAAAGAATGTTTTGCGATAAATTTTGTCCAGTACTCTAATCCAATTTTCTCTGCTACCCTGAAGAAACAGAAAATGTTTTATAATGATAAACAGGAGAAAATGCAAATTGTAATGCGGTTGTTTGGTTGAGGCCAGGCTTGAAGCGCCACTGATGAGATACCTTTGGGAAGAGAAATGCTTGGAATGAATTAACACACTGGCAATAACTCACTGCTTGAAATCTCGAGATAAAGTGAATCAACCAATCAATCAATCAATTACTATTTTCTTCACCAATCTTCAACAACAAAATTTACACAAAATAATGCAAGCAGTGACAAAAGAAAAATTCAAACAAGCACACTATTCCGCTAACACACTTGCCTAATTATAAAAATTTCAGAGAAATGATATGTTTACTGATCTCACACTTTTGTACCACAAACTAGTGAGTCAATTTGAGAGTACACACACTGATAACGCTTCAACCCGAATCTTAATTATAGAGTTTTATTACTGAAGAGGATAAGATTGTCACTATAATTTTCATTTTTAAGCATATTCATGAGCAGATCTTTTAATCTGCAATCATACTTTTTTTTGCAAGTCAGGTTCATTCACAGTTCACATAATTTAGACATACATATTTACATATTAACTATAAATCTAATACACATATTAACAAAACTTACAACTCGTCGCCTTGTCGTATGTCCATTTTTTTCAAAATCGAGTTTAGACTTGTTTTGTAGCAAAAAATTGTTTATCTTTCTTCACTGTTAACCGTTAGGAGATACGACGAGTCATTTTAAAGATATTCAACGAAAACTACTTGTCGTATGTCCATTTTCAGCATACACGTTGTCGTATCTCCTATTTCATTTTTGTCGTATCTCCAGTACCGCATCACAGTTAAAAGCGCATTGTCGTATGTCCAGAGAAAGCTCGTCGCTGATTGGACGATAAGGAGATACGACATCATGGTCTTGGTATCATAGTGTCGTATGTCCAGAAAATAAAAAACATTCTTTTATTTAAAAAGGGTATTAAACTTGCGAAAATTGAAACGAACAAAGTCGCAATTGATTGTATATTGCTTTCTTTATTATTGCATTAAAAAAAAACCTCACGTCAGGATGACTTGCAATTGATTTAAATCCATTTTTATACAAAATTTTCCAAAATTTCACAAAAACCATTCTAAGTTTCAGTTTAATTTTAGTGCAACATCCTTTAATTAATGTTGATGCTTTAATATAACGTCTTTGCTTGAAGTTTTATTGCACTGGATATATATTTTTTGCGTCCAAAGTTGCGAAACTTTGACCTCAGTTTTCTCTGAATTCACAAAAGTGGACATAAGACACGATAATTCTCAGGCGACGAACTTATACATATTTACACATTGACGTAAACTTGCACGTAAGCAGCAGAGCATCACACAGTTTCACGTGATACAATATTTTTTACATTTATCTTCACACTCAGATATATTTCCATGATCAACTGAAAAGACGATAGAGAAATGACACATATAATTTAGCAGGGATAATTACTCATGCAAAACTTTCTTTGCTTTGCGATTGCGCTTCATCTTAAGTTTGCAAGAGTTTTGAAGTTGCTGGTTGGTAAATTTTATCTTACTGTGGATGCGAACTGTCATGTACAATTTGATCATGTATTTCAACCGGGCAACACATGTTGCTGATCCACAAGCAACAATCTCTAAATTCTGGTTGGCAAATAAACATAGTCGTTTTAATATGCCTGAACCATGTTGCAATTTATCAAATGAATTCTGAAACAGTTGTTCCAATTTTCTGGTGAATGCCAAAAAGGTCATGGATGGGTACACTAAGCAACCAGTGTCTTTGAATGCTTTACGCTGCAAGAAAGAAAACTCATCACAAGGCAGCAAGTGTGTACTTGTGTACAATTCTCTGCATTCTTGACACATGCCATAACCATCATGAAAGCCACACTTTCTTAAGATATAGCCACTCATATATGCTAAAACATTGTCAGTCTCCAATGGCAAATCAGGAATATCTGAGATATCTTGCAAGTCAAAGTCGTCTTCACAAGTCATTTCACAAGTGATCTCGTGGTAATCATGTGAAGTAGATGCACAGTTTTCGTGATGTGATGTAGATTTCAAAAGATTTGACAAAGACGATACGTCTAGAAGCACATTATCTACATCATTTTCGCAATTACGTCCAGAATTATGAACAAACAATTTATTCACACAGATATATCTAAAGCTAGCACGAAATTGTGCGACATCAGGATTGTCCCGGTTTCCTCCACTACCACGGATCATTGAAAACAAATTCTCAATACAGTCCTGGTTTAATCGAGATGTTAGCAAGAACTTATATTTCCTTTCTGTACATAAATCCTTCCACAGTTCAGTAATAGCTTTTATTGTAATTTGCCATCCTAAAATACAGGGCAGTTCCTTCTTTGAACCGGAAGGTTTTAAGACTTGTAAGTAGGCTAACGTGTCTTTGAAGAACACATCATGACCGCTACCATTAGAAACTGCATGTCCCATGGGTTGCGAACTCTTTATTGTTCGGCTATTACAAGCGTTAAAAATCTTGTCAAACTTATCAATGAATTGTGCAGTATATTCTGCATCTCTGTCTAACATGCCAAGATGACAAAGCGTTTGAATACCTGCTGCAACAGAGTGACTAAGAACTTGGGCTGCAAGATTGACACGCATACTAGTAAATGGAGGCAAATCAAGATGCTTATCTGTCAGACGAGGTGCCATTCTAATTGGAAGATTTCTGTCAAAGGCATAAAATTTCGAAACATGATTCCAACACACATTGTCTCCAGAACCGAGTACAAAGTTATGCCTCTTAAAATTATTTCGAATGCTTTTCAGCAAGTGTGGGGGGTCATAAATTACATATATTTTATGCAAACCATGGAATATAAACGGTTGTGAAAGAGAAACCTTCTCTAACGTTTCAAAATAGCATCTGTTCGTTGGCCCCTGATCGCATATTACAGCTTTTGGAAGTAACTGTATTGCTTCCAACTTTGCCAAACAATCATGCAGAAGGTGCTTAAGAATAGTTGGTTTCACAGATCCACGTACAAAAAAGTATGCAATTGGTTGCTTCCACTTAACAGAAATCCCCCGCAACATAAACACAAGAACATGATCAGCTACACACTGAGTATTTCCAAGCACACCAAAATCTTCAAAACCTTCTATGCAATCCCGTTCTCGATTATATATCAATTTTCGTTTTAATGCCATTTCATCAAACATTAGCACACAGTCTTTAGAATTTGCAGGGGCTTGTTGCATTTTTATTTGTAAAGTATCAAAAAACTCCTTGTTGAAGCCAGGGTAAAGGTTGCAATTTTGAAGGGTTCGCTGCAGAGTCCTTTTTGATGGCATACAGAAAATATTTTGCAGCAGGCTATAAGATTTCCTGCTTTGATAAAAAAGAGACATAGCAAACATTTTTTCGTCAACTGTCCAACGTCTACCCTGCTTTGAAACAGAACCCATATTAATCTGAGTCTTAACAAAAGAGAGAGCAGATGGTGGAAGATGGTTGGACAGTTCTGCCATAAGACGATCACAAGTAGTAGCAGCTTCTTGCTTCCGTGTCAAGCCCTTCTTTTGCGTCAAGCCTTTCTTGCATTTTGATGTCCTTGTATTGTTTTCTTTTCGTCTCCGAAGTTGATTTCGTAATCTGGTGATTTTCATCTTCAGTTTCTTTTTCTCAGAGATACATGACGACAACATGCAGCAACCTTCAGACTGGTCACTTGCATGTTTCAGGTCAGCAGACGATGAGACAGGAACAATGCTGCTGACAGTCACAGCTGCAGGAACAAGCTCCGTCACAACTCCTTCATTGGTGTCATTGAGTTCAACGGAATTGCTAGGAACCACCTCAAATTTCCTTCTTTTGGAAGCAACGTTCATCTTTGGCGCATGTTTCATGATAAGTCGTCGTTTTTCTGTGACTGATGGTGGGTTGTTTGGGACATCAAATAACGTTGGGACTGAATTCCAAACAAGCTTGTCATGCTTACTGTTCATAAACTGGGATTCTTCAAAATGTCTACTGCACAATCGAAAGTTTTTGTTCAGTACTTCAACGCTTTTAGAGTCGAGATCTGAACGGCGTGTGTTGACTCTCCACTTCTTACATCTGTTCCAATATAATAAAACAAAAACAGCATATGACACTTTGTCGAATTACAGTAACAAGAAAATTTCCCGAAAAAGATTAAAAGAGTGAAGATTAAATGTTTGAAATTCTGTCGATTCAAACGGCCTTTCATGCCATAAGCTTTCTTTCGTGATCCATTCCAAATTAATGGCCAAAGTGCAAAACGAAAGGCAACACCTAACTTCAAAAGCGCCTAATCAATTTCTGAAGCAAAGGTTTCTTTAGTTTCCCTGATTTATAATTTTATTGGCCGTTTCACTTACATCTCACGTTGATTACTTATTTACCTTGAGCATTGCAATATGAGTGCTCTATTTTAGCCATGTCTTTGGCAAACATAATGTTTCGTATACAGGCACGTAGCCTTCGGGATTACCCAGTAAAAGGTCAACCTGTTGGGACCCCTTAACGGTAGTTGCCCTGGCGCCAATGTAGTCCAAGGTTAACTGTCGACCTGGTAATTAGGTGCAATATGAATCCATCAACTACATGGTGCTCAGAACACCAACGTTTAGATATCGCCTCAGAGAATTCTGAATTGGACCAATGCATAACTCTAGCGTTAGAATTCTTATAACATCCATAGAATCATTTTCAACTATTCGAGCAGACCGCGTCTTGAGAGGTGTAATTGCAGAACACGGGACCGCTACTTTAGCTGAACAGGGTCAGGGTAAGCGTCGTGAGGGTCGGTTAGGATTAGTGTTAGGGTCGCCATAAGATACTATAATTGGTAAACACGCACACTGAGTGTCCGTACTCCAAACAATATGGCTGCCAAGTAATGCGATAAAATTAGAGCGCGACCTATAGACGACATTGTTCATCATTTCAGCTTCAATTTCAGCAGAATGACTGCACTAACCCTAAAACTAACCCTAACCGACCCTCACGCTTTGCATGTTGAGATGCATGTTGCGATGTCGTCGATCGGTCGTGTTCTAATACTTATAATAATTATACTATACTAAAATCGCTAAAAACTAGCGGGCCCGTGTTCCGCAATTACGCCCAATATTGCTACTGTGCAAGGTATATACGGAGACAGTCACAACGCATACGCAAAGTGAATCACCGGCAGCAGTTATAGAACATTTATTAGTTAATACAGTACTTTGTACATACCTCTCAGCATCTTTAGGAAATCTAAAGAGTGATATATTTTGAGTATTGTACGACGTAACGCAACAATTTATGGCAGCGCAACAATTTCCTCCTGGTTTGGAAGCCATGTTGATATCGCTAAATAAAAACCAACGACCTCATATATATATTACTAAAAACCCAATGCAAGGTAGGTGAAGTAACATTAAGGTACATTAAAATATCATTATGTGGTGCATCTTAGTCTACGACTCTAATATCTTTGTCCAAACTATGTAGCACATTGTTCACTATATATGTTCAGGATGCATGGAGTTCAGTCGATGCTGTAGTTCATCGTTTTATATCCGCAGATGTAGTAAGTTCCTGAAAGAATGAAATCATGAATAGTTACTCATCAACATCAGACATGACGAAGAATTTAAAAAGTCACTCAGCTATAGTAGGCGAACGAATGAACCTTTATAAATCCCTTAATTAGCTCAAAATGAAGCTTCAGCCCTTCATTCATAACCATTATTAAACAGGCTAAAAAAACTCCCTGAAGAAAACTGAAGCTAGTATTTTTAAACTCTAAATATTTATAGGCCTACTATCTTGTTCTTTTTACTACTGATATCGTCATCATAATTTCCATTATTTTTCCAATCGTTTATTTCAATTAATTATTACCATCCGGAATGGAAATCAACCTACTCTTCATTCTCTGCTGCGAGCCTGAGACTCCTGAAAGTTAAATGGATGGTGGTGGTGACCTTAAGACACTAATAGCATAGTTACTCTTTACGCTGATTGTCTATAAATTACCTTTTCCCTTCACGTATATGATGATTTCTTTCCCTGCCCGCATGGACAACGGAACCTGATGTTGGAGGTTTGCCCTATTGCCATGGAACAGTGGAGCATCAGCGCCGTCCGAGATCAAGTGCAGACACTCATCACATTCTGCCAAAAAGAATTAACAGGTTGTCACTGGGTGTCAGTGGGTGACAGCAGCTTTGAGAAGCATGTAGAACAATAATAGCACACAACCCTCTGCAAGAAAACTCTTCAATAACTTACAGTAGTTTTTCAGTTTCACGGAAGCACTGCAGAAAGACTAATGCAAACCCATTGCCCATCGTATTCAGATACTTGCATGCTAGGTCCAGCGAGAGTTTTGGTCGCGGATATAAACTGGTAAATTGGAGCGTACTCGCCTAAAAAATTAATATTTGTGTGAGCAGCCACAGTCGTCGGTCAAAACAGAGCCAAAGATATGAATTTATGGACACTGGATAAGCTAATATATAATTCGATTGTTCCTTCCAATCATCAGGGACTGAACTGGACTATCTCACTGCTTCAGCCACTACACTGACTACAGCATAGAATCCTGTAGGCCTTTACATCTCAGGAACTGACTTGGAAGACTACAGGAACAAAAGTTGTTAAAAAAAGAAATAGCGTGTCTGTCAGCTAATTTAATCAGTGCACGCCGATTGTCGTACAGCGACGTAAGTAGGCCAGGTGCAAATTGCCGCGCGGCGTCTGCACAGGTGATTGTCTGGACAGCACGTGACGTCTAGACGAGCGTACGTTAATTGTACAAGAAGGGAGTGGAAGTGAAGAAGGAGAGTTGCGTGTTGAGAGCCGTTGAGATAGGCTGTAAGAGTTGTTGTTGAGTTGCGATAGAGTAGACTGATGAAGATAGTAGTCGTGTAGTTGTTATGATAACGCAAGTGTAGTCATTGTTGTGTTGTTGCTGATCGTTTTACTTTATATCGGATTTTGGAGTATAATAAGAAGAGTTAAACACGTCGTCGTTGTTGGTTAACAAAACAGTGAAAGACTATAGATTCTTTAACCTAGCCATTTAGCTAATGAAACAGTTATCTAGGGATAGGCCTACGCTACCACGAACTTATACGAAGAAGCTTCCGAAGAGACTGAAGGTCACACGTAGAGAAGAGGGAAAAGACTTGTGACATTTGGTGTCGTTGCGGTGAGATAACGATCCAAGTTGCAGGATAACGATCCAAGTTGCAGGATAACGATCCAAGTTGCAGGATAACGATCCAAGTTGCAGGAGAACGATCGTAGTTACGAACGGAGGGATTCTATTCAATCAACAGACGTTGTGGAGGAACGGACGCTGCGAATTTATCGAGGAGCCGAGCACACGGGAGAAGCAACGATACATCGAGCATCCGTACGTCAGTGAGAAACGACAACACAACGACTACGAGGTAGAAAAAAAACTTGCTTGTCTATTGAAGTTTGCTTAAAGAATTGAAGTCAGTCAATTGCAAACATTTGAAGAGTAGCCTACTATTTATCGACTAGCATCAGTAAAGTAAAGAAGTAAGATGGAGAAACTTACGGAGAAAAAGCAAGCAAATATTAAGAAGATGTCTACTGATAGACTGATAAAACTGCTAATTGAAGCAGATCTAGACGCAGAAGAAGTTGAACAAATGTCGAGGGAAGAATTGATGAGAAATTTAGCCGAGGTTTGGGCTAAGAAAGAAGAAGAAGGTGCTGTCGGAGGCGCTGCGGAGAAGCCAGTGGAGAAGCCTGAGGCACCGATGTCTATGGAGGCGTTGCTGCAATTCATGATAATGAAAGAGGAGCAGCGTAAACAAGAGGAGAAAGAGCGTAAACAAGAAGAAAAAGAGAAAGAAGAGCAGCGCAGACAAGAGGAGAAAGAGCGTAAACAAGAGGAGAAAGAGCGTAAACAAGAGGAGAAAGAGAAAGAGGAGCAACGAGCGGAAAGAGCAGAAAAATTAGAAAGGATAAGACAACAAGAGATAGACATGCAGAAGCAACAGTTCCAGCTTCAGTTAGAACAAATGAAAATAGATCGTGACGAATCAGAACGAAGAAGGATGGAGTTAATGATAGAGTACGAAAAAGCAAGAAAAAGCGATGAAGAAATACGAAAGCAGCAGATTGAGGACAAAAAGGCTCGCGAGGAAGAAAAAGAAAAGATGCGTTTACAAGAACTGGAGAGAGCAGAAGAAATTCGTCAGGAAGAATTTCAAGCCGGAAAAGACAATTTGGAAAAAGCAGAAAGAGAAAGAGAAGAGCAGATGCAGTTAGAACAAAAGAAACTTGCTATCAAGGAGGCTCAACTTAAAGAAATGGCCATTGAAAAAGAAGAACGCAGAAAGCAGTTAGAACTGTTGCAGCAGAAGATTGAACAAGAAGAACTGCGGAGAATCGAAGATCAAGATCGACTGAAGAAGAGAGACGAAGATGATCGTAAGAGCCGAGAAGTGTCGGAACAGATTAGACTCAAAGAAGGTGAGACAATGGTGTCCAAGATTAAGAAGATAGGTGACGCAATGAAGCATGTGTTACCGAAGATGCCGTATGATATGATGGAAGTGCCATTATATTTTGAAACAGTTGAAAATGCATTCAATAGCTTCGCTGTGGAAAAGCAATATTGGGTGAAATTGTTGTTGCCATTGATGACCCCGAGAGCGCGAACGGTATTGAATCGATTGTCATTTGAGAATTTAGATAAATACGATGCAGTGAAAGAGCATTTGTTGAAGGAATTCAAGTTAACAGCTCGTGAGTACAGGTCAAGGTTTGCAGATGCCAAGAAGACAGCCGAAGAAACGTATACGATGTTCACGGCTAGGCTGAAGAACCTGTTGAATTATTATGTCCGAAGTAGACGAGTGGACAAAGACTACGAGAAGCTGTTTGATTTGTTAGTGGCGGATAAGCTGAAAGAATGTTTACCACCAGGTCCACTGCAGTTTGTCTTAGCAAAAGAGGGCACAGAATGCTTGGAAGCTAGTAATGTTGCAGATCTCGCAGATATACATGTAAACAATCGGATTGGTGTGATGTTCCAAGACAAACCGAAATTTGAAGCATGGGACAATAGTCCAAAGCAACCCAAGTGGAACAAGGATAGCAAAGACACCGGAAGCCAAGCCAAGAGTAATGATGCAAAGAAAGATGATTATTCTGGAAAGCAGTGGTCGCAAGATAAACAACAGTCAACGTGGGACAGACAAGCCTACAATCGAACTCCGCCGCTGGGACGCCCAACAGAAAGTAATGCATCTTACACGCCGTACAACAAGTGGGAGAACAAGGAGCAAAGAAGTTTTATCAAGAAGCGTTGCCACAATTGCAATTCTGATAAACACCTAATAAAACATTGCCAAGCACCAGGAGCGGCAAATCTGAGGAAGAACTTTAGCAGAAGTGCAGAAAATCTTCGAGTAAACCAGATACAAGTGATAAATGCACCTCCTGGTTGGGAAGAACAATGCAACCAAGAAACAGAAGTAAAGTCAGTGATGAAGTGTACGCCGCAGTTCACCATACTGAAAGAAGCGATAAAGACTACTTCCATTGCAGAAAGTTGTCGAGAAACAAAAAGTAAAGAGGAGTGTCAACGCATAAAGAAGATATCGTTGCAGCATGTAAATGTGGAGATACGTGGGACTGATGGGCAGCCTGTGCAAGTCGAGGCGTTGATTGACTCGGGGACCGAGATACCAGTAATCAACGAGGAACTACTGAAAGGAACGACAGTAGAAGAAATCGGCAGAGTTCATTTGCAATGTGTAGCTGGAGAGCCGATTCCAGCTAAGTTGGTGAAAATCGAAGTGCGGATGAGCGGTCGTAACGAAGGAGCAGCTACAGAGGACAGGACAATAAATATCGCGCCATATTTAACTTTAGTGTGTGCCAGCATTTCAGCAGAACTGTGTAAAGAAAATCCAGAAAAGTTCCTGCTACATCCAGAGATAATTGCAGAACTGAAAGAGGTTCCACCAATCAGTATATTGCAAGGAGAGCTACAAGCGAATGTGACTACAAGAGCACAAAGTCGGAGAGCAGAAGTCGAAGACGGAGAAGATGAAACGATAAACGAAAGTTCGCAAGAAGATGACACGGAAAGCGAAGATGAACTCAGCATCCAAGATGACGAAAGAACAACATCTGAGAACAATGAAACTGAAGAAGAGATGGCTGCATGTGAACGAAATGATAGTGAAGATTCCGGAAGCGACGCTGAACTGGAGACAAGTATGAGGGACTTGTTCACAGAGAATTCGAACGATGAAAGACAGCTGGAAGATGCGAAGAAATTCGAGGAGCAGCAGAGAAATGACGAGTCACTGAAATCGTGGTGGAGGATCGCTGAAGACCAAGGATCAGAGTTTATCGTGGTGAATGGATTGCTGTATAAGAAGCATCAAATGCTGGATCAGCTTGTGTATCAGTTGGTGTTACCGAAAGAGAGAAGAATTCAAGTAATGGAATTAGCTCACGAGTCAGTATTTGGCGGACACTTGGGAGAAGAGAAGACACGAGAGAGAATCAAGTTGTCCTTTGTCTGGCCAAAGATGCGTCGAGACGTGGTGAAATTTTGTAAGTCCTGTGAGAAGTGTCAGCTGAAGGCACGAAGTTTGGTGATGGATCGAGTGCCGATTACACCAATTCCAAGGGAAGATGTTCCATTCCGACGGATGACTATGGACGTGGTAGGCCCAATAGAACCGAAGTCAGCAGCTGGGCATAAGTATTGCTTGTGCATAGTGGATTCATGTACAAGATGGCCGACAATCTTCTTGCTGAAGTCATTGACTGCTAAGGCTGTGTGCGAAGCTTTGATGAAGCTTTTCATTGACGTGGGGGTGCCGTCTGTGATCACCAGCGACAGAGGCACGAATTTTACAGCCAGTCTTACAAGAGAATTTTTGAAATTGATGGGATGCTGTCCACGATTCGATTCACCGGGGCATCCAGAGGCAGCCGGATTAGTCGAGAGATGGAACCAGACGTTCAAGAAGATGGTACATCATGTCATTGTGGAAAATCCAAGACAGTGGCATAAAATCATTCCGTTTACCGTATGGGCATTGAGAGAAGTTCCTAACGCAACGACAGGAGTGGCACCATATCTGCTGGTGTATGGAAAAATGCCAAGAGGACCATTAACTATCTTAAAGGAAAGCTGGACCAAAGAAATAAATCTACCGCCAAACATTGGAGTACAACCAGCAAAGTACCTGAAGAACTTAAGAGCAGACATGGAGAAAGCTTTGATATTTGCTGAGAATTGTGCAGAGGAAAAGCAAAAACAATACGCCAGTCAATACAACAAGAGGGCCAAGGATAAAGAATTCGAACCAGGAGAAAACGTCATCGTCCTGTATCCAACGTCAACCAATAAATTGATCTCACGATGGCATGGTCCATGTACAGTGCTACAAAGAAGATCCAAGTATTCGTATCTGGTAGATATGAATGAAAACGGCCGACGAATCGTCCATGCCAACAAAATGAGGAAGTTCATCGTAAGAACATTATCGTGTGGTCTCATCGTGGAAGAGGACGACGAATTCGGATCAGTGGTAGAGCTACCATTGAAAGAAGACCATGCAGAGACGACACAGAAATCGCTGCAATTGGACTATGAACAGATCGGACATCTTACGAGCGAGCAACAGAAACAGCTACTGGATGTACTGAACCGATATGCAGACAGATTTTCGGACAAACCTGGATTATGTACATTGGTAGAACACGAAGTGGTGCTAAGACCAGACTTTCGAGAGAAGGAGTTCACGGCTTATCGAATACCGTTGATATACCGCGCAGAAGTGGACAAACAAATACAAGAGATGCTGAAAGCAAACATCATTCAGCCGTCGTCGAGCAGAATGGCAAGTCCGCTGGTCATCGTCAAGAAGAAGGACGGATCCTTGAGACTCGCGTGCGACTACAGGTACGTGAATTCATATACTGAAAATTGTCGATACCCCATGCCGATCGTCAACGATGTGCTGAGCAAAGTCGGGAAATCCAAGTTTATTTCCGTCTTGGACTGTCGCAGTGCTTACTGGACTTGTCCGGTGAAGAAATCCGACCAATGGAAAACCGCATTCGTTACCCATAATGGACTGTACGAATTTACACGTGTCCCTTTTGGAATGATTAACTCTGGACGGACTTTTGTAAAAGCCATAAACATGATTTTGCAACCGATTGATGCATTTACTGAACCCTATGTTGATGACATTGCAGTCCATTCTGATGATTGGAACATTCATTTGAAACATTTAGAATTGTTTTTGAAACAAATAAGACTGCATAATGTAACTTTGAACTTGAAGAAATGTGTGTTTGGTAAGAGTGAGGTGAAATTCATCGGTCACCTCATTGGTTCAGGGAAGAAGATGATGAATCCAGATAGGATTGACAGTTTGATTAATTTAAAAAACCCTGAAACGAAGAAGCAAGTGAAGCAAATGTGAGGATTCTTTAGTTTCTACAGACAATTTATTTGTAATTTTGCTGAGATTGCTAAACCATTGACAGATTTAACTAGCAAGCAGACACCTGAGAACATTGTTTGGACTCAGGACCACCAGAAATCTTTTGATTCTCTTAAAGAAATTGTTTTATCGAATGTTATTCTGTACATGTTCGAGGTTGGCAAACCATTTAATTTGTACTGTGATAGCAGTGATTTTGCTGTGGGGGCTGTGCTGTCACAAGTGGACGATGAGGGGATAGAACGTCCCGTTTCATTTATCAGCCAGAAGCTGACAGATACCCAGAGGAGATGGGCGACGATTGAGAAGGAAGCCTATGCAATCATATGGGCTTTAAACAAATTGAAAGAAATCATTATTGGTTCCAAGATTAATGTGTTCACTGATCATAATCCTTTAGTTTATTTGACTGAGTCAATGTCGAAGTCTGCTAAGTTAGTCAGATGGTCTTTATCATTGCAAAATTTTGACATTCTGTTGAACTATAAGAAAGGAAAGTTGAATGTAGTAGCAGACTGCTTATCGAGATTGTAGTATAAGGTATTTTGTGATTGCATTTAGTATAAGAATTGTTTGTATTTAGTTTAAGCATTATACGTTCGCTAATTTTTAAGATTAATTAGCTCTCTTCAAAAGAAAGGAAGGAGGTAATGTCAGCTAATTTAATCAGTGCACGCCGATTGTCGTACAGCGACGTAAGTAGGCCAGGTGCAAATTGCCGCGCGGCGTCTGCACAGGTGATTGTCTGGACAGCACGTGACGTCTAGACGAGCGTACGTTAATTGTACAAGAAGGGAGTGGAAGTGAAGAAGGAGAGTTGCGTGTTGAGAGCCGTTGAGATAGGCTGTAAGAGTTGTTGTTGAGTTGCGATAGAGTAGACTGATGAAGATAGTAGTCGTGTAGTTGTTATGATAACGCAAGTGTAGTCATTGTTGTGTTGTTGCTGATCGTTTTACTTTATATCGGATTTTGGAGTATAATAAGAAGAGTTAAACACGTCGTCGTTGTTGGTTAACAAAACAGTGAAAGACTATAGATTCTTTAACCTAGCCATTTAGCTAATGAAACAGTTATCTAGGGATAGGCCTACGCTACCACGAACTTATACGAAGAAGCTTCCGAAGAGACTGAAGGTCACACGTAGAGAAGAGGGAAAAGACTTGTGACAGTGTCAGTTTCATGGATAGACTACTACGCCATTCTAAGTGTATACAGTGTAGACCATCTTATCTTTGTATGACTGTATGGCTACTGGCTATCTTATTCAGTGTTCTTACCCTCATTTTCCAACTCCTCTTCGGATAACTGATGATGAGTGGTTGGATCCTGTGCGATGTTGGCCAGACAGACATTCGCCTGCATTACCAATTTGTACTTAATATTTGGTTGTATTTTTATTCCTGAAAACAACCCAATAAAAGCCATACAAAATTGCGTTTATGTGTGTAATGTTATTTCGTGCATTAATTAAATTCATGTTTACAACACGTAGGCCTACAGCTGTACAGTGTACACAGCATCAGCTTCGAAGTATTCTATAAACAATAATTATTAGATTAGACTATTTTTTTCTCTCTTGGTCTAACGTACTGGGAGCGCCTCTGATTGGTGTGCACTGTGAGAGGCGCTTTATAAATTTATAGATACAATACAATACAATATAAGCCTTCCCTATAGGACGACCAGCACGGGAGAGGCTAAGTACCCAGTGGAAGGCCTTAATTACCAAGTGCACAGACTTTAGTTTTCCAGGCGTTTAAAGCACCATGTAGACCTACGAGTTTAAAGGATTAGCCTATGTGATCACATTCACAGCACAGTTCCATTAGGCCTGAATTTCGTTTGCAGGTGATCAGTCGTACAGCGACATTTACAAATGAGTAAATGACTCCTTGCTATTTAGGTAGGCTACTACGTGGACACGACAGACCGTTACAATATAAATTACCGGTATATAATATATAATTTTAAATATTACAGCAGTTAGACTTGAGTTAAAATCATTAAACCAATCATCGACAGCCACATCTGCAGCGCGAGTGCGCACTAAGATTAGAGCTCAGGTTGGGCGTCGTGAGGGTCGCTGAACGTCAGGGTTAGGGTTAGTGTCGTCATTCGGTCCCGATAGGGCCGATTCTATAGTTTTGCCGTCTTTAGTCTTTACGTATTTGTATCACTTACCAACAAACGACCCCACGCCATTACCGATCTCAACTGTTAAACTCTGATCCGCCATTTTTCGTCCCTAATCTTTCTATTATAAATAAAATCTTTTATCTCGTGTGTCATCAATGACGTCACGTTGATCCATAGAGATCACAGCATAGATATCTTATATATATTTATAAATATAAATATAATTATATATAATTATATTTGTGCGGTGTCATCAAGAGCTCAATAAAAACGAATAGCCTATCTAATTTTTAGCAGATTTCGTATACAAGAGCCTTTTCATTATTTTGCCGGACTAGGAAAAATAGTAGCCTAGCCTACGGTAGACCTAGGCCTAACAGCTCTTGTGGGGCGCGGTGGTGTATAAGCGAGTATGTTCGTTGCCTCGCAGTCGGAAGGTTGCAGGTTCGAATCCACCTTAAGTTGCCGTGTAGGGGCCTTGGGTAAGTCCTTCACTCACAGTTGCTCAGCGCTTCGGCGTGAAACTCCGATGCATTGTCCGCGTTGTAGTCGGGAGCGCCTCTGAGTAGTGAGCTTAAAGGGGCGCTATAACAAGCGCACATACAAACACAGTGGTAATAGCCTAAGTAGTCCGAATGTCAAAAGGTCTATCGGCCTAGGCCCTAAATTATGCTCCTGCTATCAGGGCCGGATTAAGGCATGTTCAACCCCAGGGGCCCCCACACTTTAGGGGGCCCCACAAATGTGTAAAAAAAAAAGCTTTAAGAATATTTCGGCCACACGACTATTTTCCCAAAAATTTCGGCGGATGACTAAAAAAAAAAAAAAGGTCGTCAACTTTTTTGGCGGATGAAATGGTATGATTTTTCTGAAAAATTTGAAAAATTTTCCGCAAAAAATTTCCGAAAAGGGCCCCCACAAAAATTCCCGAACAGGGCCCCGACATTGCTTAATCCGGCCCTGCCTGCTATTGTCATTCTAGTCCAGTTCGGCTTTTGCAATTTTGGGATAGGCTACGATAGATGAATGATGATCTGAAAAACCGACGCATAGGGACCTTGATCAAGTCATTCACTCGCAATCAGGGGCGGATCCGGGGGCAATCCGGCCATGGCCCTCCATTAAAACATTTCTTGGGACGCGGGCCCCCATTTGGTTTTATAATACAGAGATTACGACTGTACGACTCCAAAATGGTAAATGCTTCTGACATTTCGGCCGGATGAGTAAAAAAAAGGTCATCAGATTTTTCGGCGAAGATGACCGAAAATATTGGTCTCCCCTTCGAAAATTTCTTTATCCGCCTCTGGATCTGAACAGAATATAATTATAATTAATCAAATGTCATCGGACGACTATATAACTATACAGAATAACATTTTACAGAGACTAATGTGGACGAAAATCAGAAATTCATTTTGCGTTCTAAAACATTTTTGAGACCCTCCCCGCCGTGCGAACCCGTACGCAAATCACCCTATACCAGTTACAGCTCCACGCGTACGCAAAATATAGACAGCCCCTAAGCAAATTTCATTTTTAAGTCGTAAGTGTCATGCATCATATCATTTACATGTACATTTATTGTGGTAGTTAGATAATCAAAGATTGCAACCATTAACAAGACAGAGTTCTGTTATCTGATCTTATTACATTGCAGTTGTGAAGATGAACATGAGCCTAATTAATTTTTTAGCCACCTTGACACCATAAAAGCAGTTCCAGTAGATCAGTAATGTACTATCCAAATCCTCTGTTCATCAGACAAGACTGTTACAAAATGAAGTGCATGTGCTCAGGCAAGATTTGCTAACTAATTTTTAAACCAATACACGACTAAATAAAAGTTTAACGTTAAGACCCTTTCTTGAGTCAAAGACTTTAACACAATTAAGCAATATGCACAAATGCCGAGAACACAGCGAACAGTTTCTTTAACTATTGACTAATCTAGAGAAATTAGCCTTAGCTAATAATTGCTTTCGCATCCAAACTATGTAGCACACTGTTCAGGATGCATGGATCTCAGTCGATGCTGTAGTTTACGCTCGTTTTGTATCCGCAGACATAGTACGTTCCTGAAAGAATGAAATCATTGCAACTATAGACATCAGACATAACGAAGAATTTAGAAAGTCACTCAGCTACCGAAATCAATTAACCTTTAAATCATATCACTTAGATCAAAATAATGAATCAGGCTTCCACCTGTAAATATTTTGAAAGCAAAAATACTGCCTTCAGAGGAAAACTGAGACTATAGCATAAAAAACTAAATATTTTTACTAGTTTGTTCTTTTCATTATTGCTATCATCATCCAAATTTTCATTTTTTACTGCGGCTGTACCGAATACGTGATTATCACTAATCACCCAAATAATATGAACAATAAATAGACCATGCAGCTGAATGCAAAAAGGGCCTACTAAATAGGCTATAAAATAGGTCTACTGACAACATCAAAATTTTAAATGTAAGCAAAAGTTCCAGTTCAGTAAATTTAGTTCATAAACTAAAATCAGGCTATAAACGTTTAACCACATATAATTTTTGCATCCTTCTGCCAGTCAGTGTTAACAAGGAATGGAATTAATTTAACTAAACTTAATTATTAGAAATCGTCATTTAAAGTTCAGCTTACGCATGAATGCCACGTTGGCTTTCAAGAAACACCAATAGTTCCATGGTGTCAGCATATGCAGAAACAGATGTCACATGACCACAATTCGTATTCAGTCCTACTGCTACCGAACAGCTATTTGGCCCACTATTCGGCCATAAAGCGAATACGAAGCGAATATTCGGTAAAGCCCTAATTTTACCATCAGTTATTTCAATTATCATAATCCGGAATTGGAAAACAACTTATTTTTCATGCTCAGAGCTCTGCGACCCCAGCAAGTTGAAGAGATGGAGGCGGTTATTTTAAGACACTAGTGACGTAGTTACTGCTTCTACTGATTGTCTTGCAATTACCTGTTCCCTTTACATAGAGGGTGATTTCGTCCCCTTCTGGAACGGAGTAGCAAACAAGATGCTGGAGGTCCTCCCGGTTCCCCCAGAAAAAAGGACCATCGCCACATTCCGTGACTAGACGCAGACACTCGTTCAAGTGATCTGCAAAAATAATGGACAAGGGTGTCACTGCCAGCTGCTTTGAGAAGTAGGCCTATGCAGAAAATATTATGTTTTCCCTCCCTCAGAAACCTGAATTCCCCACCTAAGTAGAGGTGCTAGGTTAAACACTGCTTGTGTGAATGGATAATAATTAATAATTATGCAATTGTAAATCTGTGTCTGTAAAAAGCAAAAACGGAGTATAAGAGCTCTAAGAACAATTACATGTTGTAAGATAAGATGAATGTATGCACGACTGCTTTTCATTTGGACCTGTATCAGATTTTAAGCCTACATTAACTGATTACAGCGCTACTGTGAAAATTAGCACACGCACACACCTACATGTATGCACCACTGCCGTTGTTTCCTGCTTTAAAAACACAAATTTACCCTAACTATAAGATGCTAAGCTGTATCTATGTATACTGTATCTTCTTCAGTGCTCTTACCCTTTGTTTCACACCCATCTTCAGATATTCCATGACGCGTGGTGGCCGGGTCTTGGGCAATGTTCACCAAGCAGACAGCCGCTTTCATCACCAGTCTATATTTGATTCCCGGCTCTATTTTCGCACCTGAAATTTTTTAAAAATCATATGAAGTCCTAAAATTGTATTTATAATGCGTAATATTATTACATGACATTGTATCAATAAAATTCATATTTTAAAGCACGTACAGCATTGTAAGTTGTACACTAGGCCTATGTGCTTCAAAGTATCCAATATAAGCAATGTAAGGTCCATTCGCGGGAGAGCCTGAGAGACTTTGGAAGTCCTTAGCATATCCATTGATTTTAATTTTCCACATGTGACATTAAGTTACACATTATAGGCTGCAATCCGCAAGCATAGTGTTTGCAATAGCCTAAGCTTACCCTCACTCGGATATTCTAACGGTCCACAATTTTTAGACCGAAAATAATACATTAGTATTACTGGTCAATTGGTAAACGTGTATTTTAGTATGGTAAGTTATTCGCTCATCTTCGCTCGCTGCAGCATTGTTATTTTTAATCAATCCAACTTCTAGTTTGGCGAGAATCCTTTTCATCGATCCAGCTTCCGTTTAGGCAAGAATTAGTTATAAGATAAATCCCGCTTCTATTTCGTCAGCAAATATGTTTCATCAATATAACTTTAATTTAATTTAAAATTATTGTTCATCAATCCAGCTTCAATTTCTGCAAGATTGTTTTAATTAATCCCTCTTCTATCTCAATAGAAATTAATTTCATCAATCCGACTTCTGTTTAGAAAGAACTCTTTTCGTCAATCCGACTGGTACTCGACTAATGCTAAAACCCATGCAATGGCGAAGAATTTACCATACTAAAATACACGTTTACCGATCAATTTTTGTGTTCAGCATCCTATATACTCAGACTTCATCAATAAATCTGTTTCACTTACCAATGAATGACCCCTCGTCATTACCTATCTCAACTGTTAAGCACTGAGCCGCCATTTTACGTCTAGTCTTGTCCTACTTCTTTCCAAAGACCAAAGAAAAAGACCTCGTGACGTCATCAATGATGTCACGTTGAACCACATAACATAACCAATAACAGAGATCCTCGCCAAAGACTAAAAAGAAGGTCATCAGAAATTTTAGCTGGAAGGAAAAGGAGCAAATTTTAATCATCGGACGACTAAAAAGGTCGTCAGAAATTTCAAGCCGGAAAAATGGACTTGGAGAAGGAAGGTTGTGAGTTCGAATCCACCTCCAGGGACCTTGAACAAGACTTTCACTCGCAATTGCTAAATGGCCGCAGCCATAGCCTAGCTATCACGTGGTTCGCCTTCCAGCTCAACTATTGCCTTTCGAACACATGACCATGAAAACCGAGTCCTACCACGCAGACCGAGTTCGCTTTTGATGATTGTCGTAAAAGGGAATTTCGTTGAATATAGTGTTTTGCCAGTCAGAGAGTTTTACGGTGCACTCTACTCGCTGGCGTTGCCTGTCTGTCTAGCCATCCGTGCCAACACTTAGCTTACATGACTAGGCCTACATGTATGATGTAGGCCTATGTGAGCCTAATGCGTGCGCAGTTCTGCACCGCATTGTGTATTCATGACGTGGATGGTTCTTTCTGGATTTACGCGAGCAAGTGTCCGGCAGTAGACTCCGCACTTGCGGTTTGGTCCATGCATAAGAAGACACCGTAGCTCCATAATTAAGCAGACTACTCCATGCATACGCATACGTAGGCTATATGACGTATACGACGTATACGTGTTCATGCCTGCATGCATGGCAATTTGTATAGGCCTACGCTATGTAGACCTATGTATGAGCACTCGTTATAGAGCCCTGTCAAGACTGCTACTCGGAGGCGCTCTTGATTTTTCAGCGCGTAGCCTACACTGAATCGGAGTTTCACGTCGAAACGCATGCATGAGCAATTGCGAGTGAAGGACTTGCTCAGGGTCCCTATGCGGCAGCCTGACGTGAATTCTAAACCGCAACCTTCCGGCTCCAAGGCACCGAACATGCTCCTACATCTGCGCGCCCCAGAATTAATAAGCCTACATTACCTTGGTTTTATATTAAATCGATATATAATTGACTATAATAATTATAAACATATGGGCACCTGTTCTTAGTTTCCTGCCTTGTATTTTTCACACTCTTGCCAACAAAAATCGCACGCAACCATTTTGTTTTGCCCCTGCAAAAATTTATCGCCTACGATTTGGCCTTCCAATCCTCAACCCCCGGATTCCCCGGGACAGTCCCAGAAACGACCCTTTCCCTCACGGTTTCATAGACCCTATTTTAGTTTGACGTATTCCTAAACATTCGCTGCATAAAATAGGCTTAGGCCTATAGGTCCGACAGGTCCAAACAGTGACGTGGACATTGTGAATTGTTAATGGCATATCAAGTAACAACGAGCGTTTCGGAATAGCAAAATCAAAATTTGGCAACCCAATAAAACCACTGGAGAACAGGAAATGCAAATTCAGATGTCAATATGCTCGAACCCCCGCACCTCACATTTAATTGCAATGCGAGCGTTCCAGCCAGTTGGGAATGCGATGTCAGACAAACGTCTCTAACTTGCAGATCTGGTTGTCATGAAGGCAGTGGTGGTGTGAGCATCCAGAATGGTCAGCATGTGCATACAACGGATGAATTGTTTATGCGTGTTTTTAAGACCATGAAGCAGCTTGATGGATGGATTTGCCTAAACGCCGAACTATCCACGCATTAATTCTGATGCTGTGCTGTTCAACCATGAAGCGTCGTGCATTGCACCAACTGCTCCCGATTAATTATGCTCGGTTGAGCTTCCTACGTGCACATGTAGCCTAAGCCTACACATGGTAGGGGAAGTAGGGGCGAGATGGACCCTTGGGGCATGATGGATCCCGTCAATATAAGGTATCTATGATGTCGCCACCTTCCGAATGAACTTTAATTAATGTAATACTGTTGATTCTTAGGTGATTTGTCCAAACTAAATGACCGAAACCTCATTTTCTGGTTTTTTATGGTGAAAATTTGATTTTCGACCTGCCCGATCTTATTTTCTGGAAACACTTATTTGCTAAGTATTCAATTTCACGTTGTGACAGGCTTTTGATAAAAATATATTTTGCTAAACACCCTTTTCTGCTGTATTAACGAATCCAATGTTGGCAGGATATCCAGTAGATTAAATATTTTATTGGTGAAAAGTTTATACCTTACCCATGGGGGCTAGTTGGATCAGTCACCGACGGGGCAAGACGGACCTTGTGATCCATCTTGCCCCGTCTGTGTGAATTTTTCATGTGGTTCGACTTTTTTTCATCCGATTTCACATGTTAGTTAATTATTATGTTATTATTACTATAACAATAATTGTTAGATACAATAATAATGACAATTAACGCGAAATACATGATTGTATTGGTCTATCTTGTTCCACCATGGGGGCAAGATGGACCACCAAAATCCCATGAAATTTCAAAATATACTAAATTAAGTAACTTATGCGTTATTCTTAATATTTTAATTTATAGACGACAACATATGTGCATAAAAATAGTATTCTACATGTGATCAGAATATGCTACGATGAAAGCATAATGCGTGGGGCATGATTTATTAGACGGGTCCATCTTGCCCCATAGTGGGGGCAAGATGGACCATTACAACTAAATTTTTTAATTTAAAAAATCCTATTATCAAAAAGGGATGCAATTAAATTTGTGTTGCCCTTAGCTACATTACTGTATAAGCTACCAGTAACCAACAAATTTTTGTCCGTGAGGCACGTTTATGGTGTCTTAAAACCAGAAGTCCGTTACGGGGTCCGTCTCGCCCCTACTTCCCCTACATTGCTTCCTACATGTACACGCTCACTGGTCAGCGACGATTAAATCACCGATTAAATTCAGCGCTTCAAACCGGATCATTTGCACCGAGACTTTTGTGCCTACGCTCCAAAAGTCATATTCATCACCTAATAACGACTTGGAACAATCAATACGATTTCTGAAAATAGATGCTTCTTAAGTCTTTGTGATAAGAATTTCGTCCTTATTGCCTTTTTTGCCCAAATCTTCATTGAATTGTTGTCCAGTTGCCTTGTTTATTTATTCCTATTTTTCATTGGTTAGGCCTATTAGTGCAAACATTATAGCCAACTAATTACCAACCTCATGTAACGGTGGTAACCTAAATTACATTATTTTGACATCATGATTCGGCTATACGGTAAGCCCTATAGCATAGTAAAACTCATATAGGCATAATTATACGTCTAGGCCTATATAATTATATATCTGTCAAATACTGCAGATTATTGTTCTCTAATAAATGGGTTATCATAGGCCTATATTTAAAGCAAGTCACAAATTTGAACCTCAGCAAAACAATTATAAGAATGTTTAATTAGCCTAGATCGTCAATCATATGCTCAATCTTTTAAATTAGCCTATACGACAAGTGAATGTTCTCATATAAAACGTATACATAGGCTATACACTGCATATAGTTTTTATGTAATTATATATAGCCTAGAGCCTATTTATATATTCGTATAAATACCACACAAAGTCCACACCTTATAAATAGACCGTTCTAAGCCGAGTTCGTTTGTTCAAATTGCATTTCTGAGCATCAAAACGCGTGCATGGAAAAAGCGTCAGAACCTTAAGGAATTTTTCCATGGCTTCCATCTTATGACCTAGGCTATTTAGCTTATTAAGACTTAGCACTTTCGCAAATGAAATTAACTGAGCATTAAATGGCATAGACGTTCAGTTCCAGTTGTTTCTATTGCACTTTGCAAAAAGCTTTTCGAGTTTATTCCGACACCGTCGCTGCGACGGCGTCGCACGTGGCATTGTGCAAAGCGACAAAGGTGTCTAAGTAGTAATAGAGTTAACAAGCTCCGCCATTTTGAAAGAAGCTAATAAAGCAGATAAAATGGTCAGCTAAAATTCTTAAGTGTTTTGGATAAGATGCGTCTTTTCTATTGGATGTCGTGCACCGAACAGCATAAGCAAAGCCAGACTGGTGGACAACAAAACTCAACACAGCTGGCGTTTAGAAGCTTCTAGGTCAGCAAGGAAATTAAGGTCGTAAGAATACTGCCGAAAAGTCTCTAGCTAATATACTTAGTGCGATGTGCGAATAAACGAATATCTCGATAAAATCGGTGTTGGTTACGAAAACTATGCCACTACCGGTTGAATTGTTATACGCAGCTCCCGTTCCTCCTCCGCCCGCAATTTGCATGTAATTCGCCCCATTTTTATACAGGTAGACGTTACCATGAGCGGTATTAGTGTCACAAAATTCTATGTACGTCGAAACGAAATAGTATCCGGCTTTTCCGGGAGTGACACGAGTCAGTCTCGTACTTATGCCAGCATCGGTTTTGAATCTTACACTATCGAAAGAAACTCTTGTGTGAGTTTGAGCGTTTACGGCTTGACGAGTGAAAGAATGAATGCTAAGCGCGGGACCGATTGAGATAGAATCTACATACTGCTTCGTAGCTGCATCGCTGGCGCTGTTGGGATCGTGTAGACCTGTAATGTAACCATCATGCATAAAGATGGTTGTATGCACATTTATTTGAGATGAAATATTGTATTGCATCGACTTAACCATCTCTAAGATGGTTTCATTATTTAATTTAAAACGAAATCCGTCCGTCGATTCTAATATAATTGGTTGGTTTATTCGACCTTCTATTTTATTCGTTGTATTTCCTAAAAATATATTAAAATATTTATTTCCATCCAAATCCTTACATCCCATCGCCCGCGAAAGATCCCTACCGATGCTGCTTAAGAATAGGTCGCCAGTCATTGTATCACCAGTCTTTGACACCTTCGGTGTAACTTGTTCATCAACGTATTTCTTATTCGTCAAATGATTATCGTTGGACGGAGAATCGTCGTGATTCGTTATCAAATCAATGGCTTGACCCCAACTTAAGGCCTCATCCATTCCTGCTGTCAAAGGCTTCGTTGTAGGCAGTCCTTTAATTTTGTGACCACCCATTTTTAGATTTCCAGTCGCGGGGTTTGTTCCATCCAATCGAAGAAAACTAGCATTTATTTGGCTAAGAGTAACACCACCAGCGATTACTCTTTGTGATGAACCAACATCGGTGTAACCAAATTTATCAACAGGCATTTTATATAATAATAATTTTTAATGCAAGCCATTTATAACTTCTTGAAAATTCATTCCATCACTCACCATCTTCATCACATACAAACACAAATGACCACAAAATACTTCGTTATCGGGTTGTATTCGCTCGCTGTTATATAACACTGGACGGCGTAAATACTTTATCAGTTCCAGAGGGGGAGGAAGGCCGTAACTATCGAAATATATTTTCTCATTACCGCTCTTTAAGAAAGAGCACCAATGCTGACCGGTTCCTTTAGAATCATCTAGATTCAATATCCCACATTCAATCCGTCTAGGTTTATTCGGCAGCTCGTCTCGCACGAAAACGCCTCTAAAATTCGGAATATTCAGCTTCTTCGCGGCATCCAATAATTCAAAATTCGTTAACGGATGATTTGGAAGAACTACGCCTTCGACATCGATGTTTTTCACAGTTGCAGAACTCATTTTATATTTCATCTAAATGTTTTAAAAAGTAATTCGATTTTACTTCCTGCATTACATTATTAAATAGTTTTCAACAAATAGTGACCATAAGATAAAGTACTAATTCCATCTTGCATTATTACTCGTTTGTCGTCATCTGCAGATAATGCAACTTTATTAATTTCTTCCGTATAAATATCGTGATGATAAGATCTAATTACATTCATCGTTCGTTGTTGTTCTTTTTTGGTAAATAAGCAGTCTTTATAATCTTCGTGAGTAATAGTTTTCTGGACAACATTCTTCTTAATACCTTTACATTTCTTGTGCTCATCTCCAGCAGCCATCTTATAAGAATACAACTTTGCTCGCAAACCGACAAATTCTTCGATTTGTTTACCCGCTGCCTCGTCCTTGAACATCCCAATAACTTTTTTATTTACTCCAACCTCAATACCAGATGGATGATCTTTCGAGTATTCACTCGTATCGAATCGAGCTTTAATATCTTGTGCGATATCTGAGTAAAAGTCTTCAGTTTTAATTTCGTATGCCAAAGAATCTGTGTCGGTGAATAAAAGCTTGGCCCTATCTCCGTACTTGGTCTTGATGTAGTTATAATTGAAATCATACATTAAAGTTTTGCTCAAGTCTAATATACACATGCCAAGATAGATAGGTTTATTATAGTACAATTTAGTTCTTTTCATGTGAACGGCTATTAGATTTTCATCGAAAATAGTACAACGCTCGTAATTAGGCTTTGCAGCTAGTTTAATAGCATCCTTCTCTTGACACACTAACTTTACATCAACACGATTTTCAATGTTCTCACAAGTTTTACCAAAAACACTGTTATTCATTAGTTTGAAAAAGTCTTTCTCAAAGTCATTAGTAGCTTTCGTTCTAAGAGCTGTATTTAAATCGATATACTTTTTCAACCAATCACTTTCTTCGAATAGTATACCTCTATGCACTTTTGTTATTTTCAAACCTAAACTCTCATACAGCTTCAGATTATCGTAATGCAGCACATACTTCTTTTTATCGTTTAAGTTTGGAATTAACTTTTTGACTTTATCAATCTCAATGCTTTCAGGAGCTAACGGATAATCGTTATGCAAGTCATGTAACTCTTTAGGGTATTCCAAATCAACTTCCAATATGCATGGTATACTTCTCCAATTATTTAAATCATCTTCACTCATCCATTTGAACCCGTGAGTAGGTAAAGGTTTGCTCATAGCCCACCCATATAGGTTATTCGCGTCCAGGTAAGTGATAAATGTAGAATTTTCGTTACTATTGTAATCGCTCATATATTTATTATTCGCTTTCCCGTAACGATTTGATATTGTGCTTACTCCTCCTCTCATCCCTTGCCTAATCATCAGAATCATATCGTAATCACTCAATAACTCCAATTTCACGTCTGTCAATTTTAAAGCGGCATCCCAGGCTAAACCAGGAGATGTAAAATACCATGCAGGGTCAAGCGTATAGTTCTTCATACACACATCTCTAAAGTTTTCGAAAACATCGGCAAGCAACAGAACATCCGAAACGTTGTATAAATCGTGATATTCTCTGAATGTTTTGCATCCAAATTCCTTCCATACCGTTTTTGCATGCTCGTAGTCTTCATCGCTAATATTCGAATCATTTAGCTTAGAATAGAAAGCGGATTTTGGTGGTAGTTCGGTTTCATTAAAAATAGTAAATGAATCGACGTAGTCATAAGGATATATGCCTTTTCTTAGCAAAAGATCGAGCTTCTTTCCTGTATATCGTTTACCAATATTTTTACACTGGTCTTTGCTTAGGTTCCTCGATAAAGCATCAAGACTCGAAGCCATAAATTTAAAACTGTCGATAAAACGCAGTTCTCGTCGTACTAGTATTTCTTTTCCATCTTTTACAAACTTATCAACTACGACATCTCTGCTAAAAGATATATACTTTTCCTCGTTATTAGGTATGCAGTTAATTTTCTCTCCTCTCAGTTTCTTAATGAACAGATGACAATCGTACCCGGAAAGATTATGAAACACTACGGGAAAGAACTTTGGACATTTATAGTTTATATTACAACTGTTATGAGCAGCCCCTCTAAATTTACCGCTAAGATGACAGTGATCTCTCACTCGGTCTTCGTCCAACGTTTTTTCGCAGATATGACATATAGTAGCTGCATCAAAACACTTCTTGTCCTCTTCGGTAAATATCATCTTCTTAGGAAATTTAAACTGATTATATATTCGTTTTATATTCTCCTCGAGTTTATCTACAAATATTTGACCAACATCATCATCTTCGCTTTCAGCTGTAAACGTCACAGGATCTTGTGAATATACGCTATCATCGAAGCATTTTATGTAGTAACAAAAGGAGCTAGGAATATGCTTTTGATATTTATTAGTGTACGAAAACTCTGGATTTGGTTGGCAAGTGGCTATTGGCTTCACAAAAGACTCGAAATCAGCGTAGACAATAAACGGAACCCTCATAGATCTGTTATAATTTTTAAAACTTAACATTGTTCCTGGTTCTGGCATTTCTATTTTTTGTGCGTTATGTTGAGAGCAGTACTCGCTGTGTTTCTTAAGCGCTTCTATCGTTGTGTAACCACTCATACATCTTTTACAATAATGCATCGAATGAGTCCCCAATGTCATCAATCTGTTAAAATTCTTTATCCAGCAATAATGTTTCCTTTCTCCATCAGATATAAGTAGTAGATCAATACTACATTCAGACTTAGACAGATAAAGCGGGTATACTTCTTTTTCGTAACCAAATACATTAACATTAATATTATTATTTCTCTCAAATTTACCTATCACATTAGCATCAGCAGCAACTGGAAACTCAATACCACTCCAATTAAGTTTTTTCGATTGTTCTTTCAAAGTCTTAGTTATTACCTGTGGGTTTTTTTCTATAGGGTTCAAAGCTCTGGTAATACACCATTTGAAGCATTCTTCGTCTTCGTTTTTCATATTTATAATAGCCTTTTTATTAGCTAAGAAGTTGGGAAGCGGAATGTAAGAACTACCTCTTAAGGGTGTATATTTTACTGTATTGATATCTAATTTTACAACAGCTTTAAATCTCCAATTACTTCCTTGCATCTGAAATCTGGCAATAGACTCCATGATTTTATCCTTTTTTCTGCTATATATTTCGTTCACGTCGGTTGCTTCTAAAATAACTTCTGTCTTAGAAACGAATGGATAATCCTCAGAATTTACTTCTCCAGATTTCATATCTACTCGTTCCATAGTACAAGTAAGAACTAAATTAGTCTTTGTCTGGCGATTACTGGACAATAGATTAACTACCTGCGGTCTGGCTAAATCAAGAAACGACGAGGCATCCATTCCATTAATTCCAGCCATTGTATATTGCTTGGTGAATCCTTTAATAGCTGACGCCGTTTCTAGAATTTTATTTTTATCAAATATCCTGGAAACAGTTGACTTCAACGACTCAAGTTTTTCATTAACTGCTCGTTCAGGCACGTAACTAAGTAACCAATCCGCAAAATCATTAATCTTGGATCTAACCTTATTTTTGTATGTTCTCGTAGGCACTACTGGTTTGTACTTTCTCGGCGTAAGCGTAGGAACCTTAATGTCAGGTACCGATGAGTCGAGCAAGTGTTCAACATGGTTCATGTTTCTTAAACTACTTTTCTTTAAATCCATTTTATCTTACCACGCAAAAATATTAATACTCTCGCACACTTTAATATCTCTCATACACTTTAGTTTCATATCATTATCTCTCATACACTTTAATTTCGTATCTATCTTTCCAGACATTTCCGTTATGATAAGCTATTATGCCAGCACTCTGACCATACGCCTTAGCGGCTTTATACATAGATGGATACGCGGTAACAACGCCAGTCTCTCGATCTATAATATCTACTCTTCTCGGTTGCTTCCTGATACTACTCAACGTGTCATGTCGAAATGGCATAGCCGTGTAGTCTGTCGGAAGAATATTCTTTTCAATCAATACAGCTATAAGTTGAGGTTTGCTGAGATGTGAAGTGCCAGTAACATTGTTCTGATTGGCCAACATTCTAAGCTCTGGTAGCTTCATAATATATAACTATTCTTTAAATCAATTTTCCATACACAACACTCATTTTCTGCCCATCCGATTGGAACTGCAGCAACCTATCTGAAATTACGACAGCATACGCTTCGGTATCGGCTGGCACTGCTGCATTGAAAAGAGCCTTAATCTGAATATCAACGACAGATGATTTCAAACGCTCAGATTGTTTGCTTACATCGAACACGAACAACGGATATAATTCTTTATAATTTATAGGTGATATATTGCTTTGCGTAATCAACCGATCCATACCATAAAATTTTTGACTAAAGGAGGACGCGTCTCTATACGCTCTGGAGAATTGTTGATTAGGAAACGACAGGTTATGATCGACAGCTGGATATCTTTCTTGATTCATCATCACATAAATGTTCTTGATATCGCAGTGATCAAAGAGCGATGGATTACTTTCCTGATCACCGCTACGACCCGTCTGAAATCCTACGATGATATATCTAGGTTTCTCAGGTGATGTTTTAACGCTTAATCTCCAACTGAAACTTGTCGACTGAGGAACTGTTATTGTGTCGCATTGACGAGCTCTATACGCAACTGGCAACGTTAATTTTGATTCAATCGTCTTATACAACTGCATTCGTTCCATATCGGAAGGAATAACGTGTGAAATAAACCATGAAATTTTGTTTATAGCAACTTTTCCAGCAGCTGCAGCGTTATCTCGGAATATGGCATCATCGTCAGCTTTACGAACTAAAGTCAGCGTCTGTTTAAAGCCGTAAATAATCTTGTCGTAATCATCACAAAATCCGAAAATATGCTTCAACGGAACAATAAAACTGAACATTCCTTTAGTGTTTGGCTTACGAATGAGAAAGATTTGTCTAGTGGAAAAGCCGACGTTGTCAGCAATAACAGCAGTCGCACCAGTGTCTTTATACCACAGCTGATTTAAGCCTTGAGTCAACTGAAAATCGTTTGGATACGTAAGTAAACCGAGCATCGTTGTAGCTTGACCCGGATGAAATAGCGTTTCGATTTCTTGATTAGATAACTGATAGGATATTTGACTGAATAGGTACATAAGCCCATTATTCGTAAGAGCGACTGCATCGGCATTAACGTATGCGGTGTCATCAGCTTTAATTAGTCTTCCTTCGAATTGCAGATACGATTCTGCTGGGTGACTGTATAAGTCTTGTAATTCAATATTTATTCTTATTTCCCCAGAACTGTTAAGATTAGTTCTCGCTACAGGTTCGTACTCGTGCCATTCGTATCGCTCGATACCTTCATCGATCAATGGTTGCTCTGTGAATCTTAGAATATCGGATTGCATTTTATTATACATATATTTTTAAATAAGAAAATACAGTTAAGCAAAATAAATTTAAACTGCCATTTTCAAACCACCTCCGTTTAAGCGTTTTACTAGATCTTGAATTCTAATAGCTCCTCCGGTCATTTGCGGATTCGATCCGAGTAATCTAGCTAGAATGACTTTAGTTTCCTGAGTTATAGGCTGTTGAGCTGTGGTTGGTGGGAGTATCTTATTGAGTAATCGTTTTCCAACATCGATCGCCTTATCCTTAGCAACACCCCCAATCTCTTTGACAGCTGTGCTCGCAATTTGTTTGGCTGCATTCGAAGTTAGTAGTCTCTTGAGAAATCCTGCAATGGAATCGAATATTCCTGCTCCACCGACAACGTGTACTTTTTTATAACTTCTTCTCGCAACGACCAGCATTTCTATATCATCAATTTTTAATTAGATCATCAATTTTTAATTAGATCATCAATTTTTAAATTAGATCGTCAATTTTTTATATTCATCTTTGGATATCACTCCCTGTCTTAGTAACTCATCCGTCATACCTACAATTTCATTTCTTACACCCGTATTTCCCGCTTTGTAGCTATATATTCGCAACTCTAATTGTTTTACTAATTCGTTAGGATCTGAAGGAATGGTAATTATTCCGCTTCCTGTTTTACCTCTTAACTTCATGTAATCGTCCCATATGGGTTTTATTATCTTTGCATATTTTACACTTCTAGACGATTTAGGTTTGTTTGGTTTATTTGGCTGACTCATGGCATTCGTTTTAATTAGAATCTCGGCGTATTCTTCGAGATCACGATTATCATAAATTGAACTATTTGGACTAGCTAACGTTAACAATTCCCATAATCCTGGAGTTCCTTGATAAGTTGTGGTTCCAACTGTAATATCATTTCCTTGGATTGAGGCTTCGCTGTCACCGATGTAGAATTTTCCATCTCTTGATCTTAATCCGAATGTTGTATCCACAAGTCTTTTATCAGAAGCATATTTTTTAAGGTATTCAACTGCAATATTTCCTAATTCTAACCTTCTAATGTCTTCTACTGGGTCATCGTCATCGTACGCCTCTATAGACGGATACTGGGGAAATTGAATAGTTTTCAACGAATCTGGAAGTGATTTTAGAGCAAGTGATGTTGCTGCAGAATTATCTTTTATTGTCGACAGCAAAGCGTTTTGTTCTTTTGAAATTGCCGATTGAGAGTCGACTATTGGTTTGTAGATTTTCGTTAATTCTCGTTGAAGTCCAAGATCATCTATTCTCTCTGAGAGAAAGTTTTGTTTAATATTTTTTTTCGTTTTTAAAAACTCTTCGATAATAAAATCTCTTTTTGCAGGATCGCTAATTTTCAGTAGTGACATTTTTTATTATAATGTTTAAAACGTAACGTAAAACGTAGACATAAAACATAACGTAAAACGACACGTTATGCATCATAGTAATTAACATAACAAATTGAGTCTTTTTCATTTATAGTAACTGGTGAATCTGAGTTGTTTTGAATTGTAATTATTATATCCTCTGCGTCTTCAACAACGGTACCATCTTGAAGGCTAAGTCTGAGTTGTTTCAACTTCTGTCTGAGAGAGACTAGACACATTCCTCTGGTCATTCGGACTCCAAGGCCTACTTCTACTGTAATATTTGTCTTTGGTTCAATCGTTGTCGCTTGCTGAGCAAAAATCTCATATCTGTCGCCTGCTCGTTGTCTTGCAGGAGCATGAGTGACCACTTTAGGCATCCAAATTATCGTACTCACACGAGGCTTCCGTTTGGTGATAAATTTGTGTATTGGGTGACCGTATCCAGACATTTATATAAGAGATTGTTTAAAGTAACATTCCAAGAATAGGAATATTTTTAAATGGGGAATTTGGTCCAAGTATAAGACCTTCACCGCTGACATATCCTGCTCCTCTTTTCATAAACAGACCGGATCCTGTTATCGAACTACCCTTTTTCCACGGTGATAGAATAAGACCTTCCCCAGCAGGCCTTATCTTACAGCATATTCCTCCTTTTTTAACGTAGAGCACTCCAGATCCATGTGAGATCGAAGATCCACTTATCGGATGTGAGATCGAAGATCCACTTATTTTATCGACAATTTTGGAACCAGCTGCAGAACCCAATCCTGTTAAGGCTCCTGTGGCTAAACTCGGAAGAACACTAGACAGAAGAAACTTTCCGGCTGTTGCTAAGAACGGTAGAATAGCGCCAATAAATCCGCCTTCGACTCTCGCATTGTCTTCTAATTGCTTTTTACCCATTTTAATTGTCACACCAGTTCCATTCTGATACGCTTTAGTTAACTTGTTAATTTGCCTCTGGTTTAGAGCTAATACATGCTCACCAGTTATATCTTCATGAGAAAGTCTTATACTCACCCCAGTTCCGACTTGAACAGCTCGCTTAATCTTCTCTTTTTGCCCTTCAGAAATATTAACTTTGACCTTAGCGTAAGCGCTCATCTTATATTAAATATAAACTTTAAATTAAACCTCTCTTATGTGAAATCGTATCGACAATTCCTCACCTCTTAAATTAATTAGTTTTCCATTTTGGTCTATTAGTTTTGTTTCCATCGATGAAATAGAGTATAGCGTTATTGGAAGATAAACCAGATTATGAGGAGATTCGATTATCTTATAACCAGGCCCGACCGATGGAAAGAAAGAATAAATTATGTTCTCCGTAGTTCCGTTGGCATACGATGATCCTATTATATCACTGGTAACACGTAAACTATTCACGCTGTTTATATCGACTATGTGCTCGGATTCGTTATATCCTTCGGAGTATACACGACGCTGAAATCCTAGAACGGTGCTAATTGAATTTTCTACTGTAAAATCAACTTTATAGTTCTCATCAATTTCCAAAACAGCCTTCAAAGTATTGTTATTTGGTTGCAACTTTATACATTGTCCATGACCTTCTTCTTTTAGAATTCTCTGTATGTAATCGTTTAAGTCTTCGATTTCATAGCAACCGGTTGGAATGTCTAAATCTTCCCATGTTACACCGTTATCTGACGAATATACGAATTTATTATTTGTTTCATCTATATTAGGAAAACTGTAGTAAGTTTCAAGATTGACAAGAGCCATTTCATACGTTTTACTTTTGTCCAGTTCGATTAGTGGATTAAATTTCGTTCGAATTCGTGTGTTCCTTTCGTTCAACAAAATGCAAAATGATTCCTTAGCCTCTGTGTTATGTGCAATCGTTTCAGTATTAGAAAAAATCTTTTCCAGAAGGCCTTCCATTTTAAATAGTTATTTTTAAATCTAGAATATAAAATCTTAAACTTTGTTATCATTTTATTATTGATTTTATTTAATATAAAAAGTATCTAAACCAGATCTGTACTTACCATTATTTGTTTTACTAGTCAGGTCTATAACTACAAAACCATGCGTTTCATCCCAAGCAGTTTTGCATAGTTTTCTAAATTCTTCTATAGTCATATCATCTACGCCTATATGATCGCTGTAGATATGATTAATATTTTTGAGGTCTTGAGGGAACAAACATATAAAGTTGGCATTTTCTCTGATAGTTTGTCTAGGCAGTTTGAAATAATTTTGTGCTAGGTAAAAGCAGTCTACATTACTATGCCTACCTCTTATATAATACGATTCACATTTATTCTGCTTCTCTAATTGTAAGTCATCAAAAATCATGAGATTCTTTTTATCTCGACTTAAGTCTCGTGGATCTGGAACATCTTCCGAAGTTTCAAAGAATTTACAGTCTATATCAGATTTCTTATCCATGTTTTTAGACATCTCCTCAACAACGGACGATGGAGATACATTTAATTTCATTATCTCATCTCGGTTATCAAAAAGTCTTATAATTGCTTCCTTTGGCAATTTCTCTTCGAATGCTTTCTTAAGTATCTTATATTCCGGTTGAAAAAGCGATTTGCCAAAGATTTGCAAGTTATCGTAATCTAACCAACCAGGTCTCAGTAATAGATTAAGTAGTAAAGTTGTTTTACCGCATTGAGACTTACCTACGATCAAACCTCTGATACTTCTTGGTAAGAGAGGACTGTTGAAGCGTTTAGATGAATCTTCATTCCAGGATAGGTCTTGGACTTCCATTTTAATTATATTATATTAAAATGGAGTATTGTGTTAAGTGTAAACGAAAAACTGAATCCAAAGATATTCAACGAGTCGTCAGTAAAAATGGCAGACCTATGATTAAAAGTGTATGCGTTGAATGTGGCGCTAGAAAAACTCAGTTTACTAAAATGTCTACTACTGTACAAGGAGGTGATTTGGTATCAGCTCTCAATTCTGCTACTTCTAATATTAAGCTTCCATGGGCAAAGTATCCTGGTGAAATCCATCTTCCAGGACATTCTTTCACAGGCCCAGGAACCCGATTGGATTTGCGTTTGAATAGTGACGGGACGCCAAAAGACTGGAGTAAACCAGTAGATAGGGTTGATGCAGCAGCCTATCGCCATGACATGGCTTATGCTAAACATACTGATACAGCAGGGAGAAACGTCGCTGACAGAGCTATGATAGATGAATTAAATAATATACCTAATCCTTCGTTCCGCGAACGAATTGAAAGATCTATAGTAAAACCAATATTATCAACGAAAACCCATTTTGGAATGGGATTGAAAAAAAGAGGCTGACTTGGACCGACCAGCTTGCTGAGGAATTACATAAACCAATAGTCAGGAAGTTTAGGAAGAGAGTGGTTTATGTTAGGGGAGTCGACCAAATTTGGGCTGCTGACTTGATTGACATGCAAGCTTTTGCTAAATATAACTCTGGTGTGAAATATTTGTTAAGTGTTATTGACGTTTTCTCTAAGTATGCATGGGTTGTTCCGATAAAAGATAAAACTGGAAAATCTGTGGCAGATGCTTTTACAAAAATATTTACTAGTAGTGGACGTAAACCGGATAAGGCCTGGATTGATAAAGGATCTGAATTCTACAATAAACAGGTAAAATCACTAGGTGTGGAATTGTACTCGACTGAGAATGAAGAGAAGAGTTGCGTTGTGGAGAGATTTAACAGAACAATGAAAGAGAAAATGTTTAAGTATTTTACAGCAAATTCAACTCAGCGATATATCGATGTTTTAGATAATATGGTTAATTTATACAACAACACAAGACACACTTCAATTAAAATGACTCCTGTTAAAGCGAGTATCAAAGCAAACGAATGGGTTGTGTGGATGAATTTATACGGTGACGCTGTACCTGAAACTGTTAAACCTAAATTTTCGGTAGGAGATAAAGTAAGAATTTCTAAGAAGAAAAAGACATTTGAGAAAGGCTACACAAATCGTTGGACACAAGAAATTTTTACTATAACACAAATCCAATACACAGACCCTATAACCTA
This sequence comes from Lumbricus rubellus, assembly GCA_945859605.1. Classification (NCBI taxonomy): domain Eukaryota; kingdom Metazoa; phylum Annelida; class Clitellata; order Crassiclitellata; family Lumbricidae; genus Lumbricus; species Lumbricus rubellus. Next base: position 21,443,237 of record OX243826.1, on the reverse strand, counting down.
TAAAATATCTGACTATCATGGAGAAGAAATAAAAGGGACATTTTATGAAGCTGAGTTACAATCGACAACGCAAGATACATTTAAAATAGAGAAGATTATAAGAAAAAGAGGAAATCGGTCTTTGGTTAAATGGTTAGGCTATGATGATTCTTTCAATTCATGGATTGATAATAAAGACTTGATAACATTGTGAATTTAACTGATTAATAGTTTATAAAGAGTTATGGTCCTAATTATATAATAAACTAAAAAAATTAAATTTAAAAAAAAAAAAAAAAAAAAAAAAAAAAAAAAAATTTTTTAAATAATTTAAAAAAAAAAAAAAGTAAATTTAAATAAAAGAAATTTAAATAAAAAAAGTAAAAAAATTTTAATTCAAAAAAACTTTAAAAAAAAATTAAATTAAAAAAGTCTTTTTAGAATTGTTAAAACAGCTCTCGTGTACTCAAATACTTTTTCTATGAATAAGAGCACGCTGTCCTGCAGTTTGCAACAGTATCATCGGTCAACATACAAGCATGCGTTCCGTGCTAAATGAATGCGTCTGCGAACCGCGTGTGACCTACTTACGGTATCATCCGTGATACCAGAATCAGGTCACGAAAGACGCATGCGTTCCGTGCTAAATGAATGCGCCCGCTGAACTGCGTCGTTGCAATCGATTGCAAAGGTAGGCCTAATCGATTTCGTCTTGGTGATGATAATATTATAATCGTCTCCACCGTCGCTGCAAGTCCTACAAATTTGCAATTAGGCCTACCATGGTTCTAATGATTCTGTTCTAGACAACAACCATTTCTACTAATTTTAATACGTTAGGCTATGTGAAGACAAGTATCCAATTAGGTTAAGGATCATCCTGCATCATCGAATCTCTTCTTTGTTCTTCTTCGACTTCCATTAAAGAAATGTCAAAATATTCGTCTTGGGCTTCCGATAAACAACTGAAAAAAGTGTTAATGCCTTCATTGGCCAGCACACTCTTGTCGGTGACATCCGTGAAGTAATCTGCATCATTGTCATAACAAAAATCTGGATCTACGTTCAGAGTCATTTCATTTTCTAGTACTTGCATTTTTACAGGCATGAGGTTAAATGGTTTGTTTTGTGCACAGACGTCGACGTGAGATTTTAATTTTATGCCAAGGTCATCGTCGTTGTTGATAAGGTCTTTGATTCTGTTGTGGTGCTTCGTAATTTGTGAAAAAGATAGACCACAACATATTAGACCGGGATAGCTTTGGATCAGTGTTGCAAATAGACAATAGCGGTGAATTGTTATATAGGGCAAGCCGAATTCTTGAGGAAACCATTCTTTAAGAGGGATGTCAGTTGGCATGTACTCACGTGCATACAGATAACACATTCCTCTGTGGTAGGCTATGATAAGAAGCAGATTCGATGCTGTTTCGTCTCTGTCTAACAGTTGTTTATGAATTAATTTGATAGATGCTAGATCAGTCGGCTTTAAGTTATAAGTTTGGTCTAGAAAATTCAGATCGAAATTCCACTCCAGGTCTGTATGCCGTCTTTCGTATTCCGCGATTCCTTTCCGTATCTGGGGAACAATCTTTTCTTTGAAAATCTTTGAACTGTAGTAATCTGACTGTCGTCCGGGTGGACTTGGAGATTCAACGGACTGAATGCTAGATGGAGTCTGCTTACTACCACAAGGAATCGGTTGATTGTCAGCAGACGGTTGATTGTCAGCAGATGGAATCGGTTGATTGTCAGCAGACGGTTGATTGTCAGCAGATGGAATCGTTGGTTGATCGATGTCACGAGGTCTTTTAATCTGGCGTTTTGTTTTCGTGGGTTTATCGAGAAAGGTGGCTATTTTCCCTAATTGTTCCGTTAATTTCTTTTTTTCATCAACTGTGAAAGAACTATTAAGTGCTCTATTTATTTCTTTTTTAGAGAATGCTCCGATTTTTATTAACAGATCAGCCATTCTATAAGCTTACAGCACAAGTAGGCCTACATGTAGCTAACAGACAAAGACTCAACCAGAAAGACTACTAAACTTCGAAATATTATTAGCTGATTTTTAACGAAGCCATTTCTGATGTAACACGCACAAGAACAGAACGTTGATAGCCAGCTGACGTCTCAAAATTACTTGCAACAGACAACTGTTTTGTTACTGCCATGACAACAAGACTGCAACACAGGGTTGTCAGATTTCTGATTCTCGAGATCATGCAAAAAAAAGTCGCCCAAAATCGCGAGGCAATTCAAAAGTAGCCCGAATATCGCGAAGTGGTAAGGTTGACAGTCGATTGCTTCTTTAAAAAGTAGCCTAACTCTTCTTGCCAACCCTGTTACAGCCTTTGTTTACAAATCACCATGGAGACTACGACGCAGATTCAGCGGTCAATATAACCGACCGCGATGTTTGCAGTAATTATCGACTATGCGCTGTCGCGTGGAACTCGGAGTCAATACAGTATTCTCCCGTGCTGTTTGCAGTAAATATTGACTGCTGCCACGGTCCACGCGGGTCGATACATTCTCTCCGCCACGATCATTGCAGCATTGGTAAATATTAACCGACGAAGGCTGTTGTCCACTTTGGCTTTGCTTATGCTGTTCGGTGCACGACATCCAATAGAAAAGACGCATCTTATCCAAAACACTTAAGAATTTTAGCTGACCATTTTATCTGCTTTATTAGCTTCTTTCAAAATGGCGGAGCTTGTTAACTCTATTACTACTTGTCTAGCAATTAAAAAGTCTGCAACCTATAAATAAATTTGAGAATAATGCCATTTTATGGTTTAGAACTTTAGCGTTAATTTACATTTTACAAAACAACATAGGAAGCCAATTAACCAACAGTATACTGTCTCTGGCATGGCCTGGACAGAATGTTGTGACGTAGGCATTTCCAATCCATGATGAGCATTGGCGGAGACTTAGGGGGGGACAGGGGGACGGTCCGCCTCAATGAATGTGTTGGAGGACGGCCCATGTATCTGCCACCTCCCCCTTCCAATCGTTGAGTGTTACGACTAAAAAAGGTCGTAAACTTTTGTTGACGGCAAAAATGGGTATTTTCCGGAATTCCGGCCGGATGAATAAAAAAAAGGTTGTCAGAAATTTGTGGTCGCCAAAAGTGGAAAATTTCGTCGGCGACTCAGCCATTCGTCAACCCAAAATCTCGCGTCCTTCCTTCGGCACCACTCGTTCGTCTCTCCCCCCCCCCCCAGTCTCCGCCCAAGTCTCCGCCCAAGATGATGAGTCATAGGTCTTATTCGGTTTTATCTCTAAGTCCAGTTAGCAGCAGATGACGCAGATTCTATGGCAATTTGTTGCACGCGCACAATTTAATAGGAAATACCTACCAGCTGTGCACCACTTCATTAGTCGATGCTGATGTATTCAATTATGTATTGACCACAAGCGGTGCAGTTTAACTTGCTAATTAATTACGCATAATTATATAGCTTATTTTATTCTAATACTCATAATTATGAAAAATGTAAGTCTACATCACTAGGTTGCATAACATTGTGGGGCGCGGTGGTGTAGTGGGCATGTTCGTCGCCTTGCAGCCAAAGGGTTGCAGGTTCTAATCCACCTCAAGTCGTCGCGTAGGGACCTTGGGCAAGTCCTTCACTCGCAACTGCTCAGCGCTTCAGCATGAAACTCCGATGCAGTGTCCGCTCTGCAGTCGAGAGAGCCTCTGAGTAGGGAAATTGAAGGGACGCTATAACAAGTGCACACACAAACAAACAAAAAACATTTATCGTAGGCGCATACATTAAGATTGCATATTAGGCCTGAGTGTCTAAAATCTAAATGCGTTAGACCATCAATACAAACATCTTAAATGCGTGCAAAGTTACATTAATCCGAATCAGAGTACATGTAGCTGACACATTATTAGGCCTCTGTAGGCCTAATTATCAGATTATGCTTTTGCATGGAATAGGCTATATATAAATATACTATATATACCACGGATATAGGAGGACCTAGGCCTATAGTCCAATAATATAGGACCCATTGAGAGCCCACAAGGGTCTCATCAAAATAATGCCTATGAGAATGCTGCCCTTGTTTCTCGCTGTATTCTTGGTTGTGCTCCATCTTACCTGCGCGTTCTCTATTCAATGTCTCTGACATTGAAGCGCATCGGGCCCTTCGCTCCGCTGCGAAGGGACAACTGCTTGTTCTACGGGCTCGATCGCTTAGCTACCAGACAGAGCCGAGGATTTTGTTGGGGGGCGGGGCGTGTTTACCTAGACCTTGAGCAAGCCGACAAGCAGCTGAATCAACAGACTAAGGGCTTTTAGAGAATCGCAAGCTCTCATAACGGTGTTGGATTCAATCTACTGTTATAAATATCGCAGAGAAATAAGTCTCAAAATGAAATGCCTTTAGTTGTGTAGCCTACTAGTAAACGTATTATTTCATTTTTACATTATTTAATTTGTGGGGGGTTCAAACATCCCAAAAACCTTTAGCCACGGCCTTGAACCAGACACGGTTTTCTGCTTCAAAAGGTCACATTAATCCGCACCTAAGCCACATTCATTTGCAGCCAGTGATATCTTTCAATTATCAGACAACTGATGTGCGAATTGCTCGCAGCATACTGCCGCTAATCCGTTGACATTTCGACTCTAATAGACACTGTAAGCCTTCGTTCTGCCTGCATCCGTAAAGAACACAAGGTGGTCTGGGAACGCTGCAGCCGTTCGCAAGAATACGGACATAGTACTACGGTCTGCTAGCCTAAATACTACACCAAATCTCGCCTAAATACTACACCGAATCTCGCCTAAGTACTACACCGAATCTCGTCTACTGGGGTGTTATTACCGAGCGTGTTGCTATAAGTGTAACCAGAGTCCTGGCGTTCAAAGACTTTCCGTGAAGACCAACTACTGTGAAAACCATATTAAGCCAGCAATTAATATCAGCAGCAGAATGGCAGATTCAGCCGCAAACCTTGGACCATGCACGCGACGAATATATATAAAATTATATATATATATATATATAATTGTATATATATAATTGTATATAATTATATATATATATATATATTGAGGTATATATATATATATTTATATATTGAGGTCCATCAACCACCGGACCCCAGAAAGATAACTAATAAATCAAGCTCTCTGTGTAGCCTATATAATAATATATAATATGTTATGACTATAGGCCTATAAACTCAGCATTTTATTTAGATATAGGCCTATACCTCTGTGGCAAGTTACACATGCGCCATCTTTCTGCTATTCATCTTAATTCGAAATAATTAATCACACATGCGTGCAGATCGGCAAATAGGCCTATCTATGTTTAATCTTATACACATTTATATATAATTATACACGCTTAACATAGTATAGACCTATAGACCTAGACCTATGTGCTGAATAATATCGCAAAATTAAAAAAACCGATTAACAATAATAATGAATATTTACGAATATTTACGAATATTAAAATTTCTAATATTCACGAATATTTACGAATATTAAAGCTTCAAGTCACGATTTTAAGATAATAAGAATATCTAGGCCTAGTTGCGCTGGTGCTGCAACGCCTTTAACCCTTTAATTCCGAGATTGTAGTAAATGGTATGGGAAATCCTATACCCTCCGGCATTAAAGGGTTAACGCTTAACCACCTGAGATCAACGTTCTCAAAACGTTGAGTCAGCGGTTCTCTTTTAAGGAAAATCTCACAAGAATCGTTCCTATAATAATTATATAGACCAGCTTAAAAGCTCCACGAAACGAGACGAAATGCGGAGCAACAACCATTAAAAGCCGATTTGCTTCTGAAAGTTAGAATTTTTAATTTTTTATGTAATCTGAGAGCTGTTTGTTTTTCAATCCTGCACGGATTATAATATGGCTTAAGCTTTGAAGAGGTCCGTCTAATTAACTTGTTGGTGATGAAACAGTTGTGCCTCGTCTCATAGTGCTGTAGTCTCGAACGACGGGGGATAACTGCTTCAGCGAACTCTTTGAACAATGTTTACTAACAACAGATGACTCAGTGCTCTTGTTACTGTGCTCCAAAATCAGACAGAACATCATCCTAGTAACGTCGTATGTTGAAAATATAAAGAGAATAATAATATTATGACACTGTTTGCATAAATATTATGTCCTATAGTATAATTATAGCCTACATGTATGCATCCAAATTTCTAAAGCGCCACTTGAAAGCTAGGTTGCCTACAGGGTAGGCCTACCAGCTCAATCACAATCGCTGGAAATCAAAGTGGACTAAGAACAGGTCTAGGATAACAGTGGCTTTATACCATAATGTTCTGACAGTATCTTCAACAAACTGGCGTTTCTTTTGAGGATGGCTTGGAGCCACCTCGAAAGATTCTTGTGATTTTGTCACATTTAGGATTATTAATACTGCTACCAATACCTAGCCTCGGTCTTGTTTATTGTTTATTGCATATTCAACTCTATTGATGTAATCATGAACAACTAAGTACAGTGAGACAGGAACCAGCAAAAGCTAATAGCTTATAGCCTACTATCCTGCCCCCCCCCTATTCCTTAACAGTCTAAGACCGATGCATCTTGAAACTTCTCTTCACCCATAAAATAATGTAGGCCTATAACAGACTATAAAACGCGGTCTTTGTGTTTTACATTTAAACGTAATTAATGCTGTGTTCTATTTCGAGAAAAGGTTTCGGCGTATTCCAACAGGCATATTACACCATATAGGCCTAATGCGAATTTCTAGAAATTGAATATATATATATATATATATAGGCCTAATTCAAGTGACATGTAACAGAATTTCAAGACAACAGTGCATTCTCTATTATCGTCCACTGTATCCTAGAGGCGTACTCTATAGTCAATCTGCCGCGGCAGTGCAAATCCCTTCCAGTCTTTGGGTGTCTTAGGGTCTTTAGGCGATTTGCAAGGACGCAGAAATCGCTGCGGCTTAATCTACCAACCCCAAACGATTGCTCAAGTATCTTACTGTGGACTGAATAACCACTTAACTCTTCTTCTCCTGCTGCAGTCGTCCAATGTTTATTTCCTATTATCATGAAATTGCTTGGATATTAAATCAGAAATGGGCGATTGCGGTAGTGTCGACGAAACAGTAGCTACGGCGGCGGTGATGTCGCGGACGGCAGCGGTGCACGGAAGGCCGCGGGCAGGACGATTTCTCCGGGAGTGAACGCGGGGGATGGGCCGACAAACCTCCCGTTAATTTATCCATCGTAGCGGTTCAGCTCGTGGGAATTGTACGTTTAGGTCGTTTTAGATGGACGAAAGGCGGAGATCGATATTCAGACCAAGACGGATCGATCTGCTGCCGGGTGAATGGATTGGATTGAAAGTGTTGTCCGTCCCAGAATTCGGTCGAGATTGTCGAGTTGGGTGAAATTTGGATCGGCTTATGGTTTATGGTGTGAAATTCACACGCTCGTAATATCTCACAGTATAGGCGTCTAGTTTTAATTTTACTTTATGGTGCATTAATTCGTTAATTGTCCGATTGGCATTTGTATGCTCTTGCATAAATCCCGTTTGTCAACTCGGATCCCTGCTATCTTCTAATTAAACTAATTTCGCAGATAATTACTGAAAGACACCGTGGAGTCAAACGCAGCAGATTTAGATTCCTCATTAGTTATCAGACAGAAGATAGACTAGACGCCTACTCAAAGTCTCATTCAATTAATTGGCTGTTCTGTTCTGTTCTGTTCTGTTCTCAGACATCCTCGATCCGAGGGTCGGCCGCATCATGTACAATGTTCCTCCAACGCTTCCTGTCTTCCATCAGTCTTATCATTTCTCCCAATGTCAATCCAGTCCACTCCTTGATGTTGCCCAGCCAGTTTGTTCTTGGTCTTCCTCTTTTCCGGTCTCCTGGCATTGTGCCCTGAATGATGTCTTTCTCAATGCATGTTCCCTCTCTTCTCATGATATGTCCGAAATAAATCATTTTTCTTTCTTTTACTGTCTTCAGCAGATTCCTCTCCACTCCTGCCGCCTTCAGCACCCATTCATTTGTCCGTTTTTCCGTCCATGATATCTTCATTATCAATCTCAGACACTTCATCTCAAACGCTTCTATTCTTCTTTCTTCCTCCTTCCTCAGTGTCCAACTCTCACAGCCGTATATGGCCACTGGCCACACCAGTGTCCTCCATAGCTTAATCTTCGTTGCATTTGTTAGGTCATGACTCTTCCAAATCCTTTTGAGGTCTGTAGCTATTGCATATCCCTTTGCCAATCGTGCTCTGATTTCTGTACCGCAGTCGCTGTCTTCGTCAATCGTCGAACCCAAATACGTGTATTTGTCCACCTGTTCCAGTTCTTCCTGGTTGATCTTAATTTTACATTGAGTTGCTGTTGTTGTCATGACCTTCGTCTTGCCCGTGTTAATCTGCATTCCGTATTTCTTGCCCACCCTGTCTAATCTCTCAATCAATAGTTGTAACTCTTCCTTCGAGTTTGTCATAAGGACAATATCATCAGCATATTGCAAGTTTGTCAACCGCCTTCCCCCTATCTGCACTCCTCCGTCATATCCCTCCAATGTTTCTCTCATCACTCTCTCGGCCAAGATGTTAAACAAACTTGGAGACAATCTGTCTCACTCCACGTCTGACTCTAAATTCTTTCGATAAAGTTCCTGCCACTTTCACCTTTGCTTTTTGCTTTTTGTACAGTTGGCTAATTATACGCTGCTGTAAGTAAAAAATAGAAACCAGAACATTAAAAAAGTTATTTTGATAAACTGATTCGGTCAGCGACCACAACCATAGAATGCAGTAGGCCTAGGCCTAATGATATTTTTACAGAGAAAAAATCTCGAACTGAAAAATTGACGAGAGGCCCCACAGGTTAATCAAATAATAATCATTGCATGTAAAATAAGAGTCCGAAATATGTGTGTAAAATGAGCAAATGAAGAATTCTTCTAACAGTCTCAAACCCTGCATGGTTCGCATCCTATTAGTAAAAAAATGGAAATTCATTTTTAGAAATGATAGATTTGCTGGCATGCAAAAGCGGCGCCAGCTGTACAATTCCAGCGGGTAACGTCAGACGGTCAGAGTCATGGGAGTTAGTCAGCAGATCGAAGAGATTAAATTTTAAGAAGATATGGAAAATTCCAAAAAACTGGCAGGTCATAAGGTAGGCCTACGTCAAAAATTGGTAAGCGGTCAAGTGATCTGCCGCGGCCTATGGTAGCGTCGCCACTGTTTGCTAGTTTTATCCAGAGGAGGGATTTAGAATTGTGACGATGAATAGAGCGTAGGGTCGCGGACAATACGCAGTGCGGCGATAAATAGATGGATAGATAGACAGACAAACAAACAGACAGACAAACTTATATGCAGACAGATAGATACATAAGCAGACAGATGGACAGACAGATTGCTTATCTGACAGATGGTCTATCCAGATAGACAGACAGGTAGACAGACAGACAGACACGAGGATAGGCATCCCGCGGAGGCAGATTGATAAATGGATGGACGGACGGACGGATAGACTGATGGATGGATGGATGAACGGACGGACGGACGGATGGACGGAGACGGTTGGATGGATGAATGAATGGATGGATGGACGGGTGTATGGATTATGTAGGACACCAGACTGCAGTGCAAATGTACTTGACGGTGACTCAACTGCCTTCTAATTGTCTTTCAAATCGGCCTCCAAACTATTGTCGTCCCATTGTCTGTCATCAACAAAGACCACCACCAAAAACTCGTTCTTTCTTTGAAAAATCGGATTCACATGTGAATTACGCCAACGCTCTACACTCCCACTCCCTCCCACTCCCACAGTCCCACTCCCACTTCGTTAATCGCTAACACAGAAATTTCTAGTGCGCTATAGCCACTGAAAAGCTACTTGCATCATTAGTCATCTGATTCGCGTTCAGTAATATTGCATGTTCACGAACGCTATATGGTTGGATGTGGATGGATGGTATACATGGTATCCTCGATATAGTCCTACTTACATGTAGGCCTACAGTAACCATGAAAAGCCTGCGCCTGCCTTCTCCTATTACTCAATGCCGCGCGTTAGGCTGCAATGCCTGCAGCTTAAGTGTATTTTATTACTTTTTGGGGATTCAAAGTGTTAATATGTCTGACTCGTCTCAGTCATAGAATACATGGCGGCTATAATCCTGGATTGAAGAAGGTCTCATACATACATGTATACCTCACTTAGCTAAATGACTCGTTTTTCTGCAGATTTCAGACAAGATCCGACTTCCTGAAGAAGACTAGAAAAAATTAATAGAGACAGAAAAATTGTTACGGAGGTTTCGGTTTCTGGTAATTATGATAGAGAAATGAGTAGGCGGCAGATTATTGTTGTGGATGGAAGATTTTTGTACCATGTGCTTCAATAGGCTTCTCTAGGCCTAAAGCTTTTCTGTAGTATTTTTTAGACAATCAGATGGGCAATAGACCTACGTTCTCATGAATCACTACGGCATATTATATAATACTAATATTTTATATATATATATATATAATACTAAATATATACACCGTGATTCAAAAAAAAGTAAGCCAAATTATTTTTCATATATCTCTCAAGCCTGATAACATATCACGCTAAAAATTTCCAAATATTTAGAGAATTGGACGAAGAATATGATTCCAAAATTTCATGGGATAAAGTTGAACGGATAAAAAGATATGAATCTTTAAACTTCATATGCCGAAATTGACGTTTACAAGCAATTTGTTGTCAGATTCAATAAAAAAATAAGCTAAACTGTTTTTATTATATCTCCAATGCCTGATAATTAATCATACTAAAAGTTTCCAGATATTTAGAGAATTGAACTTAGAATAGGATTCCAAAATATCATGTAATAAATTTGAACGGATAGAAAGATATGAATATTTAAACTTCATCTCCGGAAATTTCAGTTTTCAGCAAATCTGTTATGGTGTTCGCTGCAGTTATGATGCCTGATAGTTCCCAATTTTGGTCTTCAGTGATCCTGGAGTAAAAATTTATGGAATATAAAGTGTGGAGCGTGCATAATGAAAGACCGAGTCTACCAGACAACAATCCATGATATAAACGATCTGAAGCAACGCTTGTTGGAAGTGTGGGATGGCCGGGACCAGAGGATAATCGACGATGCTGTTACCTGATGGCGCCAGCGCCTCAAGGCTTGCGTGCAAGCTGGATGATGACATTTTGAGCATCTTATTTAATTAAATAATCAAATCATACTGTTGGGGTCATATTGCTAGTTCAATTATCTACATATCTGGAAAATTTTAGAATGATTGATCATCAGGCATTAGAGATATGAGAAAAAGTTTGACTTACATTTTACTGAATCTGACAGAAAATTGCTTGTAAACGGCAATTTCGGCATATGAAGTTAAAAGATCCGTATCTTTTTATCCGTTCAACTTTATCTCATGAAATTTTGGAATCATATTTTTGGTTTAATTCTCTAAATATTTGGAAAATTTTAGCGTGATATGTTATCAGGCATTAGAGATATATGAAAAACAATTTGGCTTACTTTTGTTTGAATCACGGTGTACATATATAGGCTACTACAAAACTGCGTGATTTTTTGTTGGACATGCCTCTAGCCTCGCGTAAATATGAAATAGGTCCTGATTCTTCCACTTCCCCCCCCCCCCCACTCTCCCACGCCATTTCAACTCTAAGCATCATCCACCATAGCCGTCTAACTCCTCACCCGACTCTCAGAATCTTGGCTCCCTGCCTACCGACTTTCTTGATTGTTTTGTTTGAGCGCCCGTGAATAAGCTGGTTACCGTGACCTATAGCTTTGCGGGCACTGTAGAAGTTCCGAGATTACGGTTACGATTACAAGGCCTGCGAATAATTAATTAATCACACACATCATCACGACCGTAGAGTAGGCCTATAGGCTACGCTAGCTCGATATTAAACAATGGAAAGCCTGATATACATGTACGCTAGCTCGATATTCCGATAGGGTAACAATGGAAAGCAGGCTGCAGTATAAGTGCCTCTTCTCCTTCTGTCATTTAATGAGCGCAGTTTATGCTGCAGAAAAACATGTTCTTCGCCAAATTGAGACAATTAGTGAACAGCCGGTGATGACTGCATGCGGCGACGCCTGCGCACTATACACTTGTTCCATCTTACATCCGGAAGAGTAGACATTGCGGTAATGGTGTTAGAGTATACTCTCCAGTCTTCGTCTGCTGTGCTGCCACTCTCTGTCCCTCTCACTGTCGGCCATTCACTATACGCTTTATGCACCAACAACAGACATCGGCACGATCAAACACATGCACACATACAATCTTACACACACGAACACATACACACACAACCAGCCATACACATACGCACACATACACATACAAAACCAACTATATGCACACACATACACTTACACAAAATCATCCGCATACTCCTAGTATTCACCTCCCATACACAAACACACACACAAACACATATACACGCACATACAAGCACACACACACACACACACGTCATACATCATTCGTGCACGTACGCCTACACGTCATACATCATTCGTGCACGTACGCCTACACACGTTTCAATCCCCACAGACTCAAGCTTCACACTAATTAATTTCAACCAACTCTCAACACGCACACGCACATTGAAGACCAAACTCGCACGTAGGCCTGCAATGGTGAAATGTGATGCAGCGTGGTTAAAATAATTATTAATTTTTGTGGTTGCTTAAAAAATTCATTTAATATCAAATTATTTGTGGTTGCTTAAAATATTCATTTAATATCAAATGACTTTCCGTGTCGCGATCTTGACACCTGCAAAAATATTCTCACTTTCGCGGTAAACACTAAACCGCACGGTCATTCAATGCCTGACAGTATCCAGAGTCTAGAGTCTACACTGCAGTTTGAATTTGTATGCATAAAAACATGCGTATTGCACAGAGCAAGGTTTTTAGGCCCTCTCGAGAGAGGAGATTGCGACAGTAATGTTCGGTATGGGTAAATATCTAAGGTCGTTGGCATTGATAGCGTTATGTTCTGCAGCCTCTGAGCCATGCAGCCGACCGGACGATCGCTAGACGTAACCCTTTCAAGACTCGCATCGAGATAAATGACGTATTGTACACACGGACAACCAAAGAAGTTGGAGCGTGCGCTCGGCAGTAACGGATATTAGACACGTTAAAGAAAGGAAGTAAGTAAACAAAGTAAATAAGCACGGGTGCCACGGAAGGAAGGTAAGAAAGGAAAGTATGAAGCAAGAAAAGCAGTTTGGAAAGACAGATGAAAGATCAAAAAGATGGAGAGTTGAGGAGATTATAGTAAGGAAGAAAGATATGCAGAAAAGAAGGTACAAAGCAAAGAAAGAAGATTGAAAGGACAGACGCAAGATGAAAAAAGATCTTAAGCCGAGAAGATGGAAGGAAGGAAGGAAGGAAGGAAGGAAGAAAGAAAGAAAGGAAGGAAGGAAGGAAGGAAGGAAGGAAGGAAGGAAGGAAGGAAGGAAGGAAGGAAGGAAGGAAGGAAGGAAGGAAGGAAGGAAGGAAAGAAGGAAGGAAGGAAGGAAGGAAGGAAGGAAGGAAGGAAGGAAGGAAGGAAGGAAGGAAGGAAGGAAGGAAGGAAGGAAGGAAGGAAGGAAGGAAGGAAGGAAGGAAGGAAGGAAGGAAGGAAGGAAGGAAGGAAGGAAGGAAGGAAGGAAGGAAGGAAGGAAGGAAGGAAGGAAGGAAGGAAGGAAGGAAGGAAGGAAGGAAGGAAGGAAGGAAGGAAGGAAGGAAGGAAGGAAGGAAGGAAGGAAGGAAGGAAGGAAGGAAGGAAGGAAGGAAGGAAGGAAGGAAGGAAGGAAGGAAACGAAGGAAGGAAGGAAGGAAGGAAGGAAGGAAGGAAGGAAGGAAGGAAGGAAACGAAGGAAGGAAGGAAACGAAGGAAGGAAGGAAACGAAGGAAGGAAGGAAAAAAGGAAGATACCGTAACTTACGGTATATTCCTTTCTTCCTATCCGTAACGCATAAAGGATAGAAGAGAGGAGCGAAGGAAGGAAGGGAAAGTTAAGACAGAAGGATCGAAGGAAGGAAAGAGCAAAAGGAAAGGTCTGCATAAAAGACGAAAAGGGATTCAGCTAATGAACCGCCGCAGCTACATATAGGCCTACAGCAGCATCAACAGCTTTGATGAAAGTCCAACGAAGGAGGGATAAGTCAGTCAAGGACACCGTGTACTTTCTTCTGTCACCCTAAAGGACTCGACCGTGATCATGGAGCGATGTCCGTCGTGCTCAACGGATAGGGAGGGTATAGACCTGCCTGAGGACGCTGCCAGAGTGCGTAAGGAGATGGCAGCCATCTTTGTTCATCTGTCCTTCCAATATGTGTACTAAAGATGTCATTATCATTACCATTTCCTTATGTATGTGCGGCGTGTCACCTGTTTTTCTCTCATTAGATGAATAAAATGTGTGTGTGTGTGTGTGTGTGTGTGTGTGTGTGTGTGTGTGTGTGTGTGTGTGTGTGTGTAATCGACAGACGTAAACCTGTTCGATCGTTACTGAAAGTCTCCATAGGATGTTATTGAACTAAAAGCATTCACTTGTGTAAGAATTAGGCTACTGTCAGAAAGGACAAAATTAATACGCTATTCATCTATAGCGAGCACGACTGTATTATAATACTGTCAATATTTATCGCATATGGACCTTTTATACAGTCTTCGGTCCAATTCTTTCGAGCATACCCGACATTGTTTGATAATAATAATAGATATACGTTGAAAGGAGCGGCGATATAATAATACTTGGCTCTCTAAAGAATAATACATCTCTACATACTATAGCTGTTGATGCCGCTGCATATATGCGATTCTTGGTATTTCTTATAGAAATAAATGGCTGGGTTCTTGGTCCACATTCAGGGGCTTCTATCCCCCCTAAGCAGCCGGGCTCAATCCATCTTCTTCCCCCCCTCTTTTTGGGCCCGACAATATGCTATCTAGCCCATTCCTCTGGGGAATGAAGGTTTCTGAGAGGGACAGGGGTTTGGGAAAGGGATGCGCCCTCCCCATAAGAATTTTTTCTATTTCCGCATTGCAATTTCAGCATTTTATTTATTTCAGAAATTTCAACAATTTCATATAGAGCCTTTTTAAGCTGTAATTTTCACAACTACTATATTTCAGTGGAGGATTGCTGAAAAGAGTGGTAGGCCCTATATAGGACTTAATAAATATCCCTGTGCTTACAATAATATTTTTTGGAGCTTCCACATTGTAATGTAGCTGACAAAAGAGCGATTTGAGATTTCGATAAATATATTTATGATTACAATAATTTCTTCATTTATCAAGTTCAGCAACACAGTTCTGCTGGTAATGGACTATTATGACAATGAATAATTGCTGAAGTAGGCCTAAACTTAGGCCCATATAGCGGCTTAGCCTATGGTCTATTTGTTGCAATTCAATCAGCTTTGCCTAATTAGGGCCTCTATATTGCCCAAAACGGTCCTGAATTGCTGACCAAGATACAGTTAGCAGAAATTGTTACATGCATGATATACAAACCAAGCAGTAAATACTAAAATGCCAAAATTGGGTAGCCATGTACTTAGCGCCTCTGATCAGTGTGCACCGCGAGAGGTATTAGGCTACATAAATTTATGGATACGGTACAATGCAATAGAATGAAAATACAATGTACGTTTACGTCATACTGATGCTGTTTACTATAATAGTGTTCAAGGAAACAAAACATTTTGAAATTTGAGTCTGAAATTTGGGTTCTAGGACGTTTCATCCCAGGACGATTCATCCCCGGACGATTCATCCCGGACGATTCATCCAGTGGACGTTTCATCCCCGGACGGTTCATCCCCGGACGGTTCATCCAGTGGACGGTTCATCCAGTGGACGGTTCATCCCAGGACGGTTCATCCAGTGGACGGTTCATCCCCGGACGGTTCATCCCCGGACGGTTCATCCCCGGACAATAAATAGAGAGAATAATATGATACATTAGTCGAACCTAAAGTAGGTCCCGATAAATTTTTACCATGAAAATGGTATTTTATCCCGGGCTTATCCCCCCTAGAAAGCACTAGCCCGTTTTTACATGATATCTATTTTACTCCTAGTTTTTTTAAATTATCTAGATTTTATTGCATGTTTTATAGGCTTATGTTTTCTAATATGATCTCTATTAATTTTTTATTCAAAATATATGAAACTATTTATATCTACTTAATCGCAGGTTCTACGGGCTTGTGTGTTCTTTTATGATTTAATTGCATGTTATATAGGTGTCACCCCACTCCTTATATCCGAGCGTTGACCTCACCAGTCTCTTCGGTAGCTTCTATATTTCCTCAGTGGCCTAAACCTACCCCTACTGATTTAACTGATTCGAATCTACTGTCTAGGTAAAGTTCTACAGTAATTCCTTATTCTACTTCAACGACAACGATGATAGGTTTTCCAAAGTATATTATCATCAACTTCAACATGAAACGTAACAGCAGCAAACAACACGATAATGTCTATCCTTGCATTATCATAGCAACAACGTCTCTTCTCTACGACAACTAATCAACTACTACTACAGTTATCACAGCCTAAACTCGTGACTCATTCCTCAGACGCTCATTCCTTCTCTCAATCCGCCGTCTTCCAGACAGTGGTTCAGACAATCGGCCAGACAGTCGTCTCAAAACCCGCGCCTAAACGCACCTGTGCACTTTGGCCCGTTTCGTCGCTGGCGTACACGCGACCGACCGGCCGCTGTACTAGGCCTACATAAAATACGCTTACATTACCTCTTTCCTTTCTTTTAAAGAGAGCTAATTATCTTTAAAAATTAGCGAACGTCCATTAATTATGCAATACTAACAATTCTTACACTAAATGCATCATAAAATATCTTACACTACAATCTAGATAAACAGTCAGCTACTACATTCAGCTTTCCTTTCTTATAGTTCAATAGAATGTCAAAATTTTGTAATGATAATGACCACCTGACTAACTTAGCAGATTTCGACATTGATTCAGTCAAATAAACTAAAGGATTGTGATCTGTAAACACATTAATCTTAGATATTGTTATTGGATCTTTCAATTTGTTTAAAGCCCATATGATTGCATAGGCTTCCTTCTCAATCGTCGCCCATCTCCTCTGGGTATCTGTCAGTTTCTGACTGATAAATGAAACGGGACGTTCTATCCCCTCATCGTCCACTTGTGACAGCACAGCCCCCACAGCAAAATCGCTGCTATCACAATACAAATTAAATGGTTTACCAACCTCAAACATATATAAAATCACATTATGCAATCAGATCTGTTTCAGAAACAATTCTAAATGTCTTAAAAGAATGTCCATTCAAATGATTAGGACAGTTATCAAAATGTACTTCAATATCCTTTCATACGGTTAATTGCATACAGTATTTGATTAGACATTTTGATCGCTAAAGCGCTCATTGGTTTATCATCCACTTGAAGTGATTTCTGTTTCGTCTCTGAATAATCGTCTTTCAGCGGTATTTCTACCACTGATCCGAATTCGTCGTCCTCTTCCTCGATAAGACCACACGATAATGTTCTTGTGATGAACTTTCTCATTTTGTTGGCATGAATAATTCGTCGACCATTTTCATTCATGTCCACGAGATATGAATATTTGGATCTTCTTTGTAGAACCGTATATGGACCATGCCATCGTGAGATCAATCTGTTGGTTGACGTTGGATGTAGTACGTCGACGCGTTCTCCAAGTTCGAATTCTTTATATTTTGCTTTCTTGTTATAATGGCTGGCATGCTGTTTTGGCTTCTCCAATTTCTTTGCATCCTCCAATTGTCTTTCATCATTCGTATCCTCCATAAACAATTCCCTCATATTCTCACCAATTTCCATATCGCTCTCCGAATCTTCACTATCATTTCGTTCACATGCAGCCATCTCTTCTTCATTTTCATTGTTCTCGGATGTTGTTCCTTCTTTTTCTTTTTCATCTTCGCTTTCAGTGTCTTCGTCTAGCAGGCTTTCATTTAGCTGTTCCTCTTCTTCGTCTTCGACTTCTGTTCTCCGACTCCTTGCTCTTGTAGTCACCTGCGCCTGTAGTTCTCCTTGCAATACACTGATTGAGGGAATCTCTTTCAGTTCTGCAATTATCTCTGGATGTAGCAGGAACCTTTCTTTGTTTTCTTTACACAGTTCTGCTGGAATGCTGGCACACACCAACGTTGAGTATGGCGCAATATTTATTTTTCTGTCCATCAGATCTTCTCCTACTGTCTGACCACCCATTCTCACATCAATCTTCACTAACTTAGCTGGAATAGGCTCTCCAGCCACACATTGCAAATGTACTCTGCCAATCTCTTCCACTATCGCTCCTTTCAGTAGTTCCTCGTTGATTACTGGTATCTCTGTTCCAGAGTCAACCAATGCTTTAACTTGCACAGGACGACCACTGTTATTATTTCCACGTATTTCTACCGTCACATGCTGCAATGCAATCTTCTTTATAAGTGAAAAATCATCTTTACTTTGTATTATAAACCGTGGTGTACATTTCATCACCGACTTCACTTCCGTTTCTCGGTTGTATTGTTCTTCCCAACCAGGAGGTGCATTTATCACTTGTATCTGGTTTACTCGAAGATTTTCTGCACTTCTGCTAAAGTTCTTCCTCAGATTTGCCGCTCCTGGTGCTTGGCAATGTTTTATTAGGTGTTTATCAGAATTGCAATTGTGGCAACGCTTCTTGATAAAACTTCTTTGCTCCTTGTTCTCCCACTTGTTGTACGGCGTGTAAGATGCATTACTTTCTGTTGGGCGTCCCAGCGGCGGAGTTCGATTGTAGGCTTGTCTGTCCCACGTTGGCTGTTGTTTATCTTGCGACCACTGCTTTCCAGAATAATCATCTTTCTT
Organism: Lumbricus rubellus; assembly: GCA_945859605.1. Classification (NCBI taxonomy): domain Eukaryota; kingdom Metazoa; phylum Annelida; class Clitellata; order Crassiclitellata; family Lumbricidae; genus Lumbricus; species Lumbricus rubellus. The sequence goes on along the minus strand of OX243826.1, from coordinate 21,424,310 downwards.
TGCATCATTACTCTTGGCTTGGCTTCCAGTTTCTTCGGCAGTGCTGTTCCACTTGGTCTGCTTTGGATTATTGACCCATGCGTCATATTTCGGTTTTTCTTGAAATATTACACCAATTCGATTGTTCACATGTATATCTGCGAGATCTGCAACATTACTAGCTTCCAAGCATTCTGTGCCCTCTTTTGCTAAGACAAACTGCAGTGGACCTGGTGGTAAACATTCTTTCAGCTTATCCGCCACTAACAAATCAAACAGCTTCTCGTAGTCTTTGTCCACTCGTCTACTTCGGACATAATAATTCAACAGGTTCTTCAGCCTAGCCGTGAACATCGTATACGTTTCTTCGGCTGTCTTCTTGGCATCTGCAAACCTTGACCTGTACTCACGAGCTGTTAACTTGAATTCCTTCAACAAGTGCTCTTTCACTGCATCGTATTTATCTAAATTCTCAAATGATAATCGATTTAATACCGTTCGTGCTCTCGGGGTCATCAATGGCAACAACAATTTCACCCAGTACTGCTTTTCCACAGCGAAGCTATTGAATGCATTCTCCACGGTCTCAAAATATAATGGCACTTCCATCATATCATACGGCATCTTAGGCAATACATGCTTCATGGCATCACCAATCTTCTTGATCTTGGACACCATTGTCTCACTTTCTCTGAGCCTAATCTGTTCTGACACTTCTCGGCTCTTACGATCATCTTCGTCTTTCTTCTTCAGTCGATCTTGATCTTCGATTCTCCGCAGTTCTTCCTGTTCTATCTTCTGTTGTAATAGTTCTAACTGCTTTCTGCGTTCTTCTTTTTCAATGGCCATTTCTTTAAGTTGAGCCTCCTTGATAGCAAGTTTCTTTTGTTCTAACTGCATCTGCTCTTCTCTTTCTCTTTCTGCTTTTTCCAAATTGTCTTTTCCGGCTTGAAATTCTTCCTGACGAATTTCTTCTGCTCTCTCCAGTTCTTGTAAACGCATCTTTTCTTTTTCTTCCTCGCGAGCCTTTTTGTCCTCAATCTGCTGCTTTCGTATTTCTTCATCGCTTTTTCTTGCTTTTTCGTACTCTATCATTAACTCCGTCCGTCTCCGTTCTGATTCATCACGATCGAGTCTCATTTGTTCTAGTTGTATCTGGAACTGCTGCCTCTGCATGTCTATCTCTTGTTGTCGCAATTCTTTCTCTTCTTGCTTACGTTCTTTCTCCTCTTGTCTGCGCTGCTCTTCTTTCTCTTTTTCTTCTTGTTTACGCTCTTTCTCCTCTTGTCTGCGCTGCTCTTCTTTCTCTTTCTTTTCTTGTTTACGTTCTTTCTCCTCTTGCCTGCGTTGCTCTTCTTTCACTTTCTCTTCTTGTCTACTCATCAACATGAATTGTAGCAACGCCTCTATCGACATCGGTGCCTGTGGCTTCTCAACTGGCTTCTCTTCAGTACCACCAACCGCACCTTCTTCTTCCGCTTCTTTCGCCCAAACCTCCGCCAAAGTTCTCATCAAACTTTCCCTCGACATCTGTCCGACTTCTTCTGCGTCCAGACCTGCTTCGATTAATAACTTGATTATTCTTTCGGAAGCCATCTTCTTAATAGCTGCTTGCTTTTGCTCTGTAAGTTTCTCCATCTTACTTCTTTACTTGTTGTTTCTTACTTCTTTACTTCAATTCTTATTGCTCCTTTAGCAGACAAGCAAGTTTTTCCTACCTTTCCGTCCGTTGAGTTGTCGTTTCTCACCGTCGTATATATGATCGATGAACTGTTGATCAGGCTGCTTCTCACGGGAGAAGTTCGTCGAAGAATTTCGAAGAACGGACACTGTGAAATGTTCCTTCGATAAGATCCCAGATATCGTTCCTTGGATATAATAATCAGCATCCGTAGCATCGATAAAAACCCAGATATCGTTCCTTCCGTATTCTCAGGTGAGAATACCAGCGTGTGAAGATAAGCAAAACACAGCGTCAGAAGATCAGAAAATCAATATTCCGAATCCACGTGTAAATGTAGATCGTCAAACAACGTTTGTAAATTCGTGTCCAAACTTTCGCAAATTCGTATCAATCAGTATGGATCAGTATCCCACCGCAACGACACCAAATGTCACCCCACTCCTTATATCCGAGCGTTGACCTCACCAGTCTCTTCGGTAGCTTCTATATTTCCTCAGTGGCCTAAACCTACCCCTACTGATTTAACTGATTCGAATCTACTGTCTAGGTAAAGTTCTACAGTAATTCCTTATTCTACTTCAACGACAACGATGATAGGTTTTCCAAAGTATATTATCATCAACTTCAACATGAAACGTAACAGCAGCAAACAACACGATAATGTCTATCCTTGCATTATCATAGCAACAACGTCTCTTCTCTACGACAACTAATCAACTACTACTACAGTTATCACAGCCTAAACTCGTGACTCATTCCTCAGACGCTCATTCCTTCTCTCAATCCGCCGTCTTCCAGACAGTGGTTCAGACAATCGGCCAGACAGTCGTCTCAAAACCCGCGCCTAAACGCACCTGTGCACTTTGGCCCGTTTCGTCGCTGGCGTACACGCGACCGACCGGCCGCTGTACTAGGCCTACATAAAATACGCTTACATTAGGCTTATGTGTTCTTATGTGATATCTATTTTATTCAAAGTATTTTTTGACTTTTTAGATCTATTATAATTAGATTGATATTTTATAGGATTATGTGTTCTTTAGTACCTTTGGCTTGTGTGTTCTTTTATGATATTTAATTACTGACGATTCATTCTGTTATATAGGCTTATGTGCTCTTATATGAAAGCTATTTTATTGCAAGTATTTGTGCCTTTTTATATCAATTACAGTAAAAAAAATTATAGGATTAAATTGCTAAAATTTCCGTCCATTGGGATGAAACGCCCTTGGATGAAACGTCCTGGGATGAAACGTCCATTGGGATGAAACGTCCGGGGATGAAATGGCCTGGGATGAAACGTCCCCTGGATGAAACGTCCTGGGATGAAACGTCCGCTGGATGAAACGTCCACTGGATGAACCGTCCGGGGATGAACCGTCCGGGGATGAAACGTCCACTGGATGAATCGTCCGGGATGAACCGTCCGGGGATGAATCGTCCGAGGATGAAACGTCCGGATACCGAAATTTGAAACATAACACTGGAGAGAAGCCATCTAGTTGTAAAAAAATAGTATTTGTGCAAGTATTAATATTAATTCAAATTCATGATAATAATTATGACTGCGTCATTAATTAAAATAGCAAATTATATAATACTATTATAATCACATAATCGTAAACTTTATCATGGTATATTAGACCTATAACAGTTCATGTGATGCAAACATATAGATAGTATGGCTAAAAACTATTACCATTCTGTCAAAATGTTCTATGGGGGGGAAGTAATTTCTGGGGAACTTCCATAGAGGTGCCACTGTCTTCAATGGCCAGTTTTCTCACGCAGCATATTGTTTAGTTACACTTTTTCAGTAAACAAAACAAATATAACTTTTTTTGTCACGTCTATGCAGACGATGATGTCGCAAGATTAAGACTTAGTGCGAGAACTCCATATAATGATTCTAGGACGTTTCATCCCAGGACGATTCATCCCCGGACGATTCATCCCGGACGATTCATCCAGTGGACGTTTCATCCCCGGACGGTTCATCCCCGGACGGTTCATCCAGTGGACGGTTCATCCAGTGGACGGTTCATCCCAGGACGGTTCATCCAGGGGACGGTTCATTCCCGGACGGTTCATCCCCGGACGGTTCATCCCGGAAAATAAATAGAGATAATAATATGATACATTTGTCGAACCTCAAGTAGGTCCCGATAAATTGTTTTACCATGAAAATGGTATTTTATCCCGGGCTTATCCCCCCTAGAAAGCACTAGCCCCCCCCAAGAACGGAAACTAAACTCCGTCCATGTCGGCAGGGTAATACAACGTCCCGGTGAATATATTATTTGTTTTTATATGATATCTATTTTACTCCTAGTTTTTAAAAAAAATATCTAGATTTTATGGCATGTTTTATAGGCTTATGTTTTCTTTTAATGATCTCTATTTTTATTCAAAATATATGAAGCTATTATATGATTTCTATTTTATTCCAAGTATTTTTTACTTTTTAGATCTATTAGATTGATATTTTATAGGATTATGGGTTTGTGTGTTCTTTTATGATATTTAATTTAATCACTGACGATTCATTCTGTTATATAGGCTTATGTGCTCTTATATGAAAGCTATTTTATTGCAAGTATTTTTGACTTTTTATATCTATTACAGTGGCAATTTTATAGGATAAAATTGCATAAATTTCCGTCCATTGGGATGAAACGTCCTGGGATGAAACGTCCTGGGATGAAACGTCCATTGGGATGAAACGTCCAGGGATGAAACGGCCTGGGATGAACCGTCCCCTGGATGAACCGTCCTGGGATGAACCGTCCACTGGATGAAACGTCCACTGGATGAACCGTCCGGGGATGAACCGTCCGGGGATGAAACGTCCACTGGATGAATCGTCCGGGATGAACCGTCCGGGGATGAATCGTCCGAGGATGAAACGTCCGGATACCCCATATAATAGACTAGATATTATATTGGGCTTATGTGCAAGGCGCCAACGAAATCGAGCGACTTATTCCGGTCCGCATTTATTAAATTTTGTAGGCTCACACGAAAAGTGCGTATGTCGTAAGACTTTAACTGAAGACTCTGAAGTTGTTACACGTAAAAAGTGTAATAAAAATTTAAAATTTAAAAAAATCCGCTTTCCCCCCCTGTTTTTCACTGGGCGCAAGCTGCGCCCGCCATGTATAGGGATAGAAGCCCCTGTCCACATTACAGCGGACTGGGTAGTGGGTATGACCGTGTATCTAGCAATAACACTCACTCATCGCTGACTGTGGTAGAGGGTAGAAGAACCAAAGTGCACCGCCATCCCAAAATGACTGAATAACGAATAAATATTTGGCATGTCATTGGTGACCAAGAGACCTGCATGCATCGCAGCACGTCTACTCCAGGGTCACCTCTGCGTCAGCTTGTATACATATACAACACACAGCAGGGACTGTCAATTTCCGCCATATGTATGCGTGTGGGTGTTTTCATCCGACTCATTACGTAGCGCCTTTTGGACACCTCGCAAAAGGCGCTAAATCACGGCGGGCTTTCAACGCGCGACGTGCGCCGTGGTGTGAGAACCACCATGGTGGGAAGTAGGCATATATATATGGTGGTATATATATATATGATGGGAAGTATATACATATTATATATATGGTGGTATATATATGGTGGGAAGTATATATATATAACATATATATATATATATATGGTCGTATATATATGGTGAAAAGTATATATATATATATGATGGTGTATATATATATATATATATATATGGTGGAAAGTATATACAAGGTGGCTAAAAAAAATGTCCCACCAGAAAAAATGCAATTTCTCCGCAGCCAATCGAGATTATTCTATGAAAATAGCAGGATTTATAGAGTAAAGAATTTGCAACAATCCCTAAAAATTTCAATGATGAATCTGTATTAGCCCTACTTCAAAAGTTACAGCTGTGCAAAAATAGTTTTTCATTTTTTCGAATTTCCGCAGAATCACATTCCAATACATGCGATTTCTTTAAGATTTTTTTGCAAATTACAGCAAACAAAGTGATGATTATGTCATATGACCTCACTACGAGCTATAAAGAAGCTGTTTATGAAGCAAGATATTAGTATCTGGTGATATTTTATATATTAATGTCTCAATTTGTGAATCCCATACTGAACGTCATGGACAAAGTTTCTGCGGCAGATAAAATGGGAATTGAAACGTTGCGTGAGCAGAGACTGGGACATCGTGCGATCATGGCAAAATCCTCAATGAAAAGTGGAGCCTGAGCACAGTGAAGGCTATCTGCAAACGTGTTTATGTAACGAAGGTCATGGGTCGGAAGAGAGGCAGGAAGTGGTCGTTTGATCTGATGGAAAAAGCGCGATAGATCTATTCACGAAGGTCGCTTGGTAATCGAAGGCATCAAGTTTGCAAAGCACATCATGGTTTCAGCATCAGCTATGCTGGCGTGTGTTACGGCTGCAAGGCAAGACTGTTCTTCATCCCATTCAGTAGACTAAATGTCAAACTCATCGCTGAACTCTCTTACCCAGACTCATTGAAGACCAGGTTTGCTCTAACATCTGGTTTTAATTTTCCAGCAGGACGGTGCGCCTGCTTGTTCGCACGGCGAGGTTGACTATGATGCGCTACCATATTGCCATCAACTGCAGTAAATTTATTGGCAAAGATGAATGACCAACAAACTCGCCAGACCTTAACCATCTTGATTATCACGTCTGGAGAGCTCTGCTGGAATGCTGCAGCACATTTCATCCCAAGTTGGAGAACATTGGCTAGCTGAAGAAAGTCTTGCTGTTAATGTGGGATCAGTCGCTGCAGGACTCGATACACAAGCCCATACTGAACTTCACAAAGAGTATTCGAGGTCGTAATAAAGCAGGAATTGGACACTCCCATCACACTCTAAGATAAACTGTAAAACAGAATTCTGAGGTCGTAATGAAAGTGATATTATTTGGCATGGAAATCTAAAAATGACGTTTATTTTTCCGCGGATATTTGAAAAAACGGAATTGAAAGTTTAAACAGCTGTAACTTTTGCAAACATGAAAAGTCTCAAGTGAAACTTTCAGGGATTGTTGGAAATTCATTCCCCTACAAATTGGGAAATTTTCGCAGAAAAATTTCAATCGGTTGCGAAGTTATCGCATTTTATCCGGTGGGACATTTTTTTTGAGCCACCCTGTATATAGGTTATGCGCGTTGGCATGGTGATCGATTGTTTCCGCATGTTTAAGAGTTTCCTATCACGCACTGAATTGATGACGAGAGGTCGATGTCCGCCGACGCTTATTTCCTTGCACGCCATCACGTTCGCTTTACAGACGCGTTCATATACGCATAATAATATGTGTCAAATGCACAACGCTATAGAATATTATAACTGAAAGGCGATATACGTGCACAGCAATCGGATACAATGATACATTACATGTATGTGTATGAGATGACATGCCTATATAATATATACCGTAATGAAATGAATTAAGCGCGGTGAGGTGTGATGTGTCTGACAAATGGAGGAACATTCTCGATGGCCGGGAATGGGAACATTTGACTGCATGCAGGTACAACGGCAATGCAGCATTATTCAATTTGGTTCAGTTCAGGGAGTTTTATTGCTTTCAGCTTTGCTACGGCTTACGGTTATCATCACAGTTGCTTGTCAACAACTTATTGGATGACCCTGAAGGGGAACGTGATTCTCTAATTAGGGCTGTCCATGTATAGGCTTAACTAACATATTGAGATTTACTTCCACAGAGGCTATATATAGACTATTATTATAGTGTATAATTATATATAATGCGCGCATATTGCGTGATGTGTAACGCATTGCATAGTGGTTCTGATCAGAGGACTGAAGGCAAATGTGACACGGTTGTTGCATTAGTAGCAGAATTTCTTGGTATAACTATAATTTTTTCTTATAAGTCCACTCCGCTGGATTGAAGTCCTTTCACCTCAGGCGTTAACGGCAAAGCGCGACACTTCTCAATTAGAATAAAAACGTGCATCTGAATGGTATACGTTGTTGACTCCATGAATTCCTCGAATGACTACATGAATTCTTGCATGTTTGTCACTTCTGTAGCTTCTGTATAAACGACGCTGTGTAATTGCAAAGTTCATTGGCGTCGCCCTCCTCCTTTGTCCAGGCTTGGGACTGGCACTGTCAGAGTTCTAACAGTGGCGGAGTTACTTCACTTCTCCATGCGGACCGCCTTTATCTATTGGTACTTCGGTCACGAACATCATCAGGCTTTTCCTATTGTTGGCCCCTCTTCAATGTGGAATTATATACCTTCCCTATGCAATTCGTAAAGCATGATTCTGGTGGGAATCAACCTGCTTCTCTTCGCTGCTTGAAGACCTTTCTCCTTTCACGAACCTGTCACGCTGAGAGAGCTTCTGAATAGCTCTGCGGTGAAAAGCTCTTCACATTTGTGAAGAGTTTTTCACAGCAGAGCTATTCAGAAGCGCTCTTGTTTTGTTCATATTTAGGGATGGTTTCAATCAATCACATTTGTTCAAATTAGATTATATTAAAATTATTTTATAAGATTGCACGAACCGCTGCAATGATGGTCTCCAGTGTATATTTTGGCATTCCAACAGTTCCTTGCGTTGTTTGCCTTTGATTCATTGCGCAAATGCCATCCGCTACCAGGATTAGTTGAAATACGTTGAATTATGTATACATGAGGTACGAAATGTACAACTATAGATCTATAACTAACCTTTTTACCCAGCTTCGTCCAAGTTTTTCTGAGACGTGAGTTGTCGCTACTAGATAATAATCAAATTATGGTTCCTCCTCCTCCTTCTCTTCTTCTCATCCGTCACCTCTCCTCCTCTTCCTCCTATTCCGCTTCCTCTTCTTCCGCTTCTTCTTCTTCCTCTTCTTCTTCTTTTTCTTATTCTTCTTTTTCTTCTTCTTCTTCTTTTCTTCTTCTTCTTCTTCTTCTTCTTCTTCTTCTTCTTCTTCTTCTTCTTCTTCTTCTTCTTCTTCTTCTTCTTCTTCTTCTTCTTCTTCTTTTTCTTCTTCTCCTCCTCCATCTCCTCTTCCTGCCCTCGTTTTCTATTCCTCTATCTACTTCTCCTCCGTCTTCTTCTCTTCCTCCTCTTCTTATCCTCCTCCTCTTCTCCCTTCTTCTTACTGTCTTCCCCTTGTCCTCGTCCTCCTTTTCCTCCTCCTTCTCCTCCTCTTCCTCCTCCTCTTCTCTTCATTCCTCGCCCACCCGTCCACCCATCTATGATTCATCCGTCCATCCGCCCGCTACTTT